>JAVDOI010000005.1:16982183-17638121 GCA_032191485.1 Leptoclinus maculatus
TTATCGACTTTTTAAGTTTAATTTGACACATTGTGTCTGCTGTGTAGACCAATATTAAAATGAAATACATCTGATCATTTTACGATGGCGGGGTACAGTCGTATGCTGCTTATTACTCGGCTGCTGATTGGTGTCACCAGCCTGAATCTAGAAGCTTGTGGGTGGCATGTTTAGTTTTGCTGCATATAAAGGTGTGTTGCAGCAATTGAGTGCGCAGGCCCTACTTGTATTCAGCGAGGCCGTGTCCTAATCATTGTCAGATGGTGGACAGAGTCCTCGCGTCTGGAGCCATTTACGAGGCCTGCGGCCGCCTGGAGGGGGTGTGGGGGGCGGAGGGGGGGGGGGAAATCCACAGAAGGACGCTGTCCTTTGTTGTCTGAGAACTTGTGAGATGGAAAATAAAGAGCAAATAATGGAGAATTAGTCAACAGCCAACAGGTTTTATATGAAAAAATAATGTTGTGTTGGATTGTTCAGTTTGAAATGGCTCATATTTTGATTGTTGAGGGGGGGAAAGGCCTTGTTATTGCACATTGTACACATCACCTTTCACACCAACACTGGAGTTGCATCAGAAATGGGTTGTATTGGGTGTAAACAATTGCAGTTCAATCAATAACATTAATAATAAGTTATTATTAAGACATTGAAATTCAAAGTATGCGTCATAGCTAATAGCTACGGAATTAGATTCTGTTAGTGGTGGTAGACTCGCTGGAATTCTTGATACCAATTAAATCAATTTGTTGTTCACAACTCAACAGGGAAAGAGCAGTGACGTGTTGATAGTGAGCTTACTGCGTCCAGAACACAGCTTCCCGGGACGGCGTTAGTCGAGAGGATACCTGTGGTAGCTGCGGTACTGTTGAAAAACAAGTTTGCCACATTCTTTGAATTTTGGCATGGACTTGCTACTCTCTCTACACACTCAACAAGAGATGGCGGGTTCGCGACAATGCTGCAAGTAGAACTTCAAGCATTCCACCCTAACCCCGTGCAATTGTTCTGAGAGGCCACGCACACCAAACGGGCACTGCACTGGTAGTAAAAAAAAAATAAAAATCAATATGTGGAGGTCAATTTTGATATTGTGGTTGGCCACCACAAATAAATCAATGTATGGGAAACACTGCATGCATTTTATAAATTAGAGAGAGATCTATTTATGTGACCGCTTCTTCCACGTGTCAATGGCTTGACTCACAAGTATCGTTTGTCATGAGGTTTGGTGTAAATCAGTCTAACAAAAAGTCTGCTTAGTGTTGAGAAATATGGACAGCGACCTTTGGTGTGAAGGGAGGATTACACTGTTTCCTCGAAAACACTAACTCCTGTTCATACTTGGCTCACGTGGTGGGAATACTTTCCTATGCCAGTGATGTTACTGCTCTAAAATTGTAAATGTTCCTCTCTGCAAGGAACTCAACTCAGCCACATATGTTGTTTGACATCTTGTCATTTCGCAAAACTGGCAGAAATAAAATGGCTTTCGAAAATGAGCCACACGCTTATGAAATAGTAAAACAGTCCATTTGGCCAACATTCCTATTCTGTTTTAAGATTTAATAAGCTGAGACTGGAACAGACAAATGTGCCGGGCTCTTTTGGGTGAACTTAAACTCAACAGAGGTAAGTGAAGGATGTCAAATCAAATATAAATGGAACATTCACCACGCAGCTGGTAAAACAGTGAATGTTGTAAAAGATTGACTAAAATAGCCCATGTTAAAACACCCACAGTGTGGATTGTTTTTTTTAGATATTTCCATCCTCTTTATTCCATGGTTTGTGGTAGATGTACATATGTTTGGGTAGGTCTTACCGCTGTTAGCACTATGCGGTTATCCTTCTGCTGCCTCTTCTTTTACACCTCTACAATATACTGTATATATCTATATAAAGTATATCTATTAAGAAATGTGTTAATGGCTGGCTTAGCACAAGATACTTGTAAATTTTCTGAAATACACCACACGCTGTTTACTTTTCACGGTGAGTTTTGTCGTCACAGCTTGGTTGGCAGGGAGGCTACTGCGCCATGCGGATCTCACGAGCAGATTCCAAACCTCTTCCTGACCCTCTGCAAATGTATGTAATTAAGCAATGAAAAGTAGTTTGAGCTGCATAGCCAGGCCTTCTGCTGCAGGAAATTAAGGATAATCTGGAGGCTGTGGACGCTATTTGTTGCCACAAGGCGTTCTCAAGGTGAAATGGCTCTACTTCAAGATTGGTTTTCATCCCGAATTAATTAGTTTTGCGTGTTTTGCCCTGAACATGCCCTCCTTACCTCTCTGTGTTGTTTTCTTGTCTGCTAGTGTGTCTGCTGTCTGCTTTTCATCTCCGCCCAGGCTTGAGCCTGGCGGAGCTGCAAACATCTGTCCAGTGGTATTGCTGATTGATTTTCCCATCAACTCGTGATGGTGACTCAATGAGGGGCAGTGCATAGTTTGAGTGCGTAGCAAGTATGTGTGGTTGAGCGGTGCCGGCGATTGGTTCAGAGGGAAGAATTAGCAGTGTTGGCAGTAAATGCTAGGTTGCAAAATGTAGATTGATATGTTTGTTCAGTGACTCCTTTACATGTGTATTGTCAAAAAGATTGACTTGACGTGTAAAAACGCGGTTACGCCCGTGAGATGTAACTAAGTCGCGGGCCTGCATGGAGCTGGTGTGGTTGGCTGCATCGATTGAAATGAGCATGATGCCCTTGTGCTCCCATCTAAATGAGATCTGGATCCAGAGGATATCATACGATATGTTGTATGACAGTTTTAATGTGTTCTGTACGTCTACAAAATTGCCATGTTTGTACGTTCTTTGTATGTACATTTCTTGAACAGAACTGCCTCAGGCTGCAAAATGAATTTCAATGTAAACTGACCAGAAACCGTATATTTGATGTGAGGTTGCTTCGGTAAAAAATACAAGCCGACTCACTGGAGGCCAACTGTATCAATCCCTCTCCTCATAATGCATGCGTATGCACACTTACACACACACACACACACACACACACACACACACACACACACACACACACACACACACACACACACACACACACACACACACACACACACACACACACACACACACACACACACACAGAGTTAGAGAGAGGGAGATAACCTCTTCTTTACGAGCATCAGTCGCCCGCAGCGGGACTATGATGCCCTTCACTCAGTCAGTCAGTCACTAAGAAACACAGATCGGTCAGATATACAGCTGCCAGAAAAAAAAAAAATATCAAAATACATTTGATATATTTGTGTGTCATAAACACATTAGTCTTTAATTCATACTGTACCAGACACACACAATATCCCCTCCCAATAACCTCAACATGTGCATGCGGTGGACAGGCTGCTGATTCACTGATTCATTTACCGGTACTGGCACATTCTACTTTAAGGAACTGAAAAGAACAGCGTTATTCTTTCACAAAAACCATGTCAACAAATTAATCTCTTGATTATTGACCATAATCACATTATTATGTCCTTGTAAACATATCTGCTGTAAAACTGCTAAGTGATCTCTTGAAAGAGCCACAAAAACATCACGACAACGATCGCTATCCAAAACAATAATTTCCCTCAGTTTTGTTGTTTTGTAAGGATTTATTGCATCACCAACTCAGGAGCATCAGCTATTTAGATGTTCCTTCTCTCTGCTCTCGTTCTCCACATTCTTTAGGGATTTCAGTCAGACTGGGCTGCAGGTAGGAAGGGCCCCACAGAGCACTGAGTGGGTCTACTGTATGGAATAAGGAAAGCAGCGTGGTGCATCTATGTTTTGAAACCAAAGAAGCAATCCTTCAAATGTTACAGTGTTCCGTTCTAAAGGTCAGTGTTGAACTTAATGTTCCCTTTTAAAAATGCACTTACGGCCAAATGGTTTTCATAAATCCAACTCTCTGACGTAACGTCGCTGTTGAAATGTGATCATGCCCAGATTCAGAGAGGACAACTTGAACCTCCTGGACTGAAGGTCAAAAGATGCAATTTTCGGTTGGAAAACATTTGACTTTCTCACTGATTTGAGACACGAGAGCTTGATTCCCCAGATTTACCACAGGAGGAGCATGTGATTTCACGGGTGGCTGCGCTTCGCTATGGTGTGGAGTCCTTGTGTGGTTGTTGTTTTTGTGAAATAAAAGGAGAGAAGAGGAGACAAAAAGAGTAGAGATTTATTGACCGGTGGGATAATTGTTGGTGGGCTTTAGGTTTCAACTTCCAGGCGTGCGAGTCCATCCATCAACCTGTTCTTTACAGCTCATTTAACCTAACAGGACACCCATTTAAAATCCAAAATAAACGTTAAAAAATAATAAGCAAAGACATCTATTTGTAAGAAACAAAAAAAGAAAGAAAGTTTCTACTTTTTTTGCGTAACATTTAAACCACGCAGGTTGATTTTGCACACTACACATTTTAACCTTCACGGTGTCGAGGTGAAAAAAAGTTCCAGAGGGCGGACAGGCGGAAAAGCCTTGGTAACCAGACAGGTAAATACATTTGCTCCTTGTGTTGAGTCTCCAGGTAGACAAGGTGCATACTGAGGGGTCCATAGAGCCAGTAATGAGTCATATCCTTCAAACTGCTGCTCTCTATCTCAAACACCTCCTAAAACTCTCGCTGCAATGACCCACACACGCGCACACAGGCGCAGCTCTAACCTGTTCATGACTCCATACTGTACTTCACACCTCTGGGGGTGTTTTCTGGGGAAACACATCACGTCAGTCACCGACGTCAGCGTGTCAATCAAACACAGTTGACGTTTTCTGGCAGGTGTAGCCAGCAGGGGTGGTCTGCAGACGCCCGACTGACAGGATACACTTTTGGTGTGTCCCTTTTGCGGACTGTCATCAGGTGGCAGAATAAATAGGGATATTTTCAGTCACAACATCTTATAGGAAACTAAAAGCAACATATGGTACAGACGGGGTGTATGATGACTGTAGGTGTTGGACCCGTGACTAAATGTAAATGAGGACATTCAATGATAAACATTTGATCCATCTGCACTGGAAACAGTATCTACTGCATATCAAAAGGTTTGAGGAGAGGGACAAAGTTCAGCTGAGGTCAGACAATCTGGTTGTCTGGACTTTATAGGAGTTGGCAGGAGTTTGCCGAAGAGAATTAAACCTTCATGTTTTGTGCTGCTGGCGTCGATATTGCCATTATAAATAGACTTGGGAATGTTTTTCATTAAAAAAAAAAAAAATCATGAACAACCTTGACTCTGTGTGCCACTTCGCTCTGACATTTCATTAAACTGTGTGTGTGTGTGTGTGTGTGTGTGTGTGTGTGTGTGTGTGTGTGTGTGTGTGTGTGTGTATGCATACCCAGTGCAATTTTAATTTGGCATGCAAGTTAAATGAAGCCTGTCTGTGTCAGATCAGTTTCCTTCTTGGATTAAACATACTGTGCTGCTTGTTACAAATTATTAAAGTATCAGTTCAGTTCTAATGCCTGACTGCACCCTCAGTATCTGTCGCTCTCCGGGGCGTCTTCAACATATTCCACTTTCAAAAATTATTTTCTATTAAGTTTCAATCCCACACTGCATCTCTTATTTCCTCTTATTTTATTTGATTGTTCACAGATTTGATAAAGTTACGTTCTCTCTTCTGTTGCAAATATAAATTATTTCCGCTATTGATTAATCTGGTGATGTTTTTTTCTATTGTTTAATTTAAAGGTTCTACAGGATTCAGAGCATTAATATAGCAGCAAACGTTAGCTCAGCGGGCAGAGCGGATCGTCCTTTAACTTCAAGGTTGCTGGTTTGATCCCTGGCTCCTCCTGGCTACATTACAGCAGCCAACTGCTCCCAAAAGCTTAGGATCGGTTAAAGACAGGGTTCCAATGTCATGTATGTACCTCTATGTATACGACAATTGTAATGAAGTTAGATTATTAGCTGCTAAATGCTCCACCATGTTCACCAGCTCGCTCACTGTGTCTGTCTGTTGTTTGGTGCTGAGCAGGTAGTGTACAGTGTGTTCTTAAAGCATTTTTTATTTTTTTTTCACACAATGAGAGCTGTGAGAGTGAACCAAATAATTACAGCCGGAGCCAAAACTATAACGTTTTACATGGTATGCTACACGGCAGACTCTCCCTAAGTCTGACTTTATTGCAGTTTGGATCAGTGTTGTTGTAGATTTGGAAGGCCTGGGCATCAGGCATCAGGCACACTGCCAGGTAGACATGCATGTTTGAATGTGATGGAGGAACGTTTACAGTATGGATGGGGAGTATGTGTGTGTTCCTGTGTGTGAGACCAGCTAACAGAAGTGCCTCAGAGCAGTGGTGTGTGAGTGTAGGGTAAAAGGCCAGGCTTGCTGAGTGATTGCCACTTTACCCATAAGTATGAATCAATCTTCTGTTCAGACATTTGGCTATTTACGGACTCACATGAATTTGATCATGTGTTTTCTTTTAATGGTTTTCTAGGATTTACTAAAACCTCTATGGTGGTACTGTTTTACTGCATAGCTCTGCAGATGGTGAAGGGTGGGTGGTATGTTGGCTGGTAGAATGGTCTGAGATCAGAATAGAGGCCATGACAAATTTAGTCATTTATCATAATGTTCTGAATGCAGTGACTTAGAATCCCCCACACCTCTGGAATCGCCTGCCACAAAAGCACGATTTGTCAGAGTCAGATGGCTGAGAGGACTACTCTATATTTGAATGGTCTTTCATGGGTTAAAGTTGTAGAAAGCTTTCTTAACAAATCGTGTTATTTTGTATGAAGGCTTTGTTTTGTAGATGGGGAACAAAATGCTGCACAATGGTTCATCCAGACTGACTGAAAGGGCAGAAAGAGACAAAGACACTATTAATTAAGAATAGAAGAAATCGACAGTCTTTGGTCAAATACTTTGAAAGCTTAGCAACAAATTATTTGCAAATTTAAATAGGAACAGGTTCCTGTTTCAATGTCAAGTGCACAATAATGCATAACAAGCAAAGCTAGTCTTAAAACTCCAAAAAATAAATACAAGGTTAGTCTCCATGTTTGAGACCGTAGAGGGCCCAAAGAAAAAACGGTTCCCAAAATATTTAGTTGTGGTTCATTAATGGTTGAGGGTCACTTTGGTTTTTCTGGACTGGAAAGCAAAGTGTATTATAATAGTTATAATACATTACATAATTCATTATCTGAGTTATACTTTTGTCAATGTTAGAATAGCCATTATTGAGAGAAAGAATGAAAAACATCAATATAACCTTGGAACGGTTGTGTGGATACAGACTTTATTTCAGCGGGACAAAGACATTGACCTACAAATGAGTAACAATTCTGAGTAGAACTGCAGCTGAGGAGTTCATGTAGATTGGAAAAATGGTGTTGTGGCCCTACATGTGGTTGTTGACAATGTGTGTGTATGTGTATACACCCATCTATAGATAGACAAACACATGGATGGATAACCTTTACATGTAAACGATGGTCATGTCAGTCATGTCTGTCTGTAGTTTGGAAATAATATCCCATGATTCTCTTCCTCCTCCGTACTTCTTTGATTGTGTTTCTATTCTTCCCAGATCTGCATCGGGCTTGTATTTGACTTCCACATGTTGTAGAAGTTAGGCACTACATTTTGTCAGTGCTGTTGAGATCTATGATGTGGAAAGTCCTTGAAGTAGTCACGATATCTTAGTTCCAGTGGGTGAAAAAAAGACCACATTGAGATAGTTTTTATATTTGATCCTTAACTTGACGTTACACTGCTTATTATACATCTTAAACTTGAGCTATGCAAGCTTGTGTGAGTGCTTATGTGTGTGTGTGTGTGTGTGTGTGTGTGTGTGTGTTTGGTTTGGCTTATGTACGGTGTGCGTGTGATTATTTGTCTATGGCTTTGTGGGAATTAGCTGACACACCCTGGAATCTGTCAGTCATCAGAATACGTCACATCTGTGTTTTCCCAAACAACACCTTTCTTTCGTCTATGCAAGGTTTCACATGGATGAGAATGAGTGTGTAACAACAAAACACAAAACAGGCGGCGCTTATTGGAGAGAAACATTGTGAAGGACACCGCGCGGTAGAAAATGTTTACACGTCAATCGACATCTACATGTGTTTCCTCTGCAGGCCACTTCTTTTCTCGAGTCACCCTACCTGTCTGTGTTTTCATTGGCAATTGTGAAGCAGTCAGAGAAATGACAGATTGTAGGAAGTCAGTGAAAGAAGGGATTTAGGCAGTAATCCCCCTCACTGATCCTTTCAGAAGCAACCAACTGTCTGGCACACCGCCTGGCTCTCGCCACAACACGCCCGCTTTTGATACCTGAAGGCTGGAGTGTAAGCTGACACCCACAGTGGCAATTTCTGCTTCCCACATACCTCAGATCAGATGTGGAGTAGATTGAAGCTATTTATTATTCCACTCAATTGATAAAATGTTGACTTGCAGGTGAGCTGAGGTGTTGTACCCCATTAATATTAATGTGTGAGTTGGTGACAGTATTGTTCTCTTTAATATGTGAAAGAATTTGTCATTCTTGTCACGGTGTACGTTATTTTGCCCGTTATAACTGTTCAGGTCAGGTCGAACAGATAGGGTTATTTTGTTTGAGAACATATGGCATAAACAAAGACTTGTAAACTTCTCCATCAGACTGGAGCCTAGTAGGTGTCGACGTCTGTCTAGCTATTTTCAATCATGTTTACGCTGATATTCAGTTTTGCAATAACTTGATAATCAGTGTTGGTTCAGCCTGCTTAAAAAACAAATACTCTTTGTCTTTAGAGCAGAGCTGTTGCCAAAAAGATGATTTTGATTGAGCTTGCTCTACTGTAAATCTTCCTTTTATTATTCGTACAGTCAAGTCTGGGCCTGGGTTATATTTTCTTATTCTCTTAGATGTAATGATGATTCTCATTCATCACCTTTCATCTGGCAGCTATGCCAACAAACTCAAGATGTTTTATTTTTCTAAATCTGTGTGACATTTTTAAAGATATATATCTGAGCAGCATGCATTCCATTTCAGTCTGGATAAGTCTACCCTATCATGACCGTTAAATGGAGAGTTTTGGCAGTCCTCCGGGATGTATTTTACTGCAGCTGTGTTTTGAGCTAAAAGAACTATTATTGCTCACTTTTTTGACTCAGAAATTACTGAATGTGATTTTCGTTGTCAGCAACTGAATGGCACCTTTATTTGATTAAATGTTGTAATTTTAATTTATTTTTCCACTGGTTGGGCTTTGCGAGATGTGTTAAAGTTTGTAGACCTTTGATTTATGGACAATCTGGCCTTCTTAACACCTAAAATGAATTGACCTCTTTGTCCAGTGGTGGTTCTGACTATGGGGGGGATAACGCAAAAGGCCACAGACAGACACGCAAAACAGAGACACACACACACACACACTCACACGTGCATACGGCTGGAGTGGTTTATAGGGTGGCAATAAAAAGAAACCTTGTGTGAAATGAATCCAGTGCGAGTTACAGTGTTTTGGAGGTTGTGTTTTCTTAGAGATGAAGAAATGGACCCGCCCAGAGTGTCATGTTTATACAAAGAATATTTATTTGAGTTACATTTTCCAACTCCACAGGTGGGAATCTGTAAGACCTGAACCTCCACATACAAGATTGGCATACAACCTTGGCATACAACCTGTGTCTGTATTACAGAAAACACAATGTTTTAACGTCACTGTTTGCCCATTTTGTACGAATTAATGTGTGTTCCATTTAACTTGATCCATCAAATAAAACAAGGACAAACATATGAGGTCCATAAAAGCTGCTCAGCATAAATAAAGTTAAAGCTATGGATTTTATACGTTTTTGAGGAAACATGTTCATTTGATACCACAATAGAAGTCTTTATTATAAGGTAAAAACACAACAGGTGTACATGATAACGTAAGCTCCAGTATACAGCCAGCAGCCACAGAAAACGACTGCTTTGCGTTTGTATGAAATGTATTATTATTGTTTAATTCCAGTTCCCTGTCTTATACCCGAATCATACTCTGATGTTTTTGAAAAGCAGCCTTTGTGTTTTCTTACTGTATTTTCTTGTGTGTGTGCAGGGGATTGCAGAGCTGTGTGGCCAGCCCCATCTGTGAAAGTGAAATTCAGCTTACATCAACCCTCATCTACGGGTAAGAGCAAAATGAATCATTCAATTAATCAGTCTAGTTAGTCAAATACTGTTTGCATGTATTATCACTATGGGTGTTTGTTTTTATTTTATTATTGAGTTAGTCAAATAGTACATATTCTTACTTAAGTACCATTTTTATGGGAAACATTTCATGTAAGTGCCCTCTGTTAAACTGTTTTATGCTATCATAAAATGCTCCCCTATTGGTGGAGGAGATAAAACAAGTTGACAAACATCTCGACCCAGTAATGACGCATGGTTTGAGGGCATAGTAATATTAACTATCTACTGTAAACCGTGACATTTCTTTCACCAACCACTGAGTACTGCAGCACAAGTGAGCAGGATTATATTTATTAGATCAATAATCGACCAGTATTATCAACGTTGTAAACGAAACAAATCAATAGAAAGCAGAAGCATATGGATGAGAATTGATAGAGTAACAGTAGATGATCGGTGTGGTCCATTATAGTCGTCCTGCAAACTGAGGAGCGTGAGGCCCTCATCAAGAGGAAATTGAAGTACTGGGACCACCCTTTGCACCACCCTCTGCAAATAATTAGATTTTGTAGACAACCAAGCTAACCAAAATAGCCCACAGTGTGCAGCCACAGAATATGTAAGGATTGCACTGAAGGGAGTCAGTCACGTCGCTTGCTCCTCCAAAATCCAAACTTGCCAAGAGCAACATTAAGTTAGTTACACCATATACTTTATACATTACTGTGTATTTTACTTGTCCTGAAATATCTAACTTGAACTGTAAAAGCTCACCGTGGTATTTTGCAGTGGCTCTGCACAAACATAAGAGAGATAGTAATATAGCTTCTAAAAAAATATGTATGCACTTTTTTCTTTTATTACGTCTGTTGAGAATTAGTTGAGAACCAAATCGCAACAAGAGTTGTGAGTGCTGCTTGTTTGCAAATATAAATGACAGCAGTCTTCTGTAAGCCACCTTATAGCCTGCACTAATACGGGTGATTGAGCCTCAGTTGCCTAGAGAAAATTGATTAGTATCTGGATGCATGGACAACTACGACAACTAAGGAGGTTTGTAACGCGTTAAAGCAGCATGAGCTGAGGCAGGGGTGTTAAGCATTGAAATAGCTCTCTGATGCATCAAATGCTTTACAAGCAATGTTAGTCACTGAGACAAGGTCTGGGTCTCAAAGCATGGAGACATGTATATATGCATCAATTGCATTCATGGACTTAATGTGTGGCGTAGAAGTGCTCAACATGATAAAAAAAAACAAGTCCTTGCATGTGTATCAGGAAAAAGCCACAGCACAACTGGCATCTGGACAAGTACTGTATATTCCCCACCAGTGCATATTTGTTCCTTAGAGGACACTGGGCCATTCATTCAGGAACGACAGGTGCTGTTAACTGCTCATTTACATATGGATGCTTTAAATGAGGACCACACTGTGGCCAGCAGTTTGGAATGTATTGAGCAGATGGTACTTGGTTAGCAGAGTGAGGTGAAGGAGAGGTTCCCTGTCGGATTGTTTTGAAACGGGTAATGCCTCTAACACGAGGTGTCCTGACTGATTATGTCCACATCCAAGTGTCTCATCATGTGTGCAAAGGTAGCCTCCGCTCAGCGGGGGGGGGGGGGCATCATTATGTTTGAGAGGGTTGGGGACTGAGATTGACATCGTTAAGACAGTTGTGAGGATGGAATGTTTAGTGTTTTTGAGGATGAGGCATCTTCCTGCTGTCTTGTCCTGTATGTCAATACAGTACAGAGTACATTCATCCATTTGAAGTGTGATGCAACTCTAAAGAGAATACATTTACATTACTGTACGGGTGGCAATTGATGATTGGTGTGTCAATATGAATATTTATTAAACTTATTATTAACCTATTATGTGTTTGCTCAGTATCTCCATGTTGAGAGGCTGGTGGTATGTTTCTGTCTAATTATATACATTTTATAGGAGGCTGTTGTCCAACATAAGCCCTCTTCTGGTATTTTTCAGCTCAATGAAGTATGTTATCAGGATTAAATGAATGCAACTGCTTTATTTGAGCTGGATTTAGTCTTTTTTCTTGTGTGTTTGATGATTATATTTCTGTATTTCTGTTGTGTTTTATTTCTATTTAAACTGTAACTGGTGTGCTATCTTGGCTACGTCTCCCTCAGAAAAGAGATTTCTACCTCAAGGGACTGCCTGGTTAAATAAAGGTTAAATGAAATATATAAAAAGTCCTTCAAATGATGATCATGGTGACAGATTAGCATCCATATATTTCAAATCAAAATATGAACACAAAACCCTTGATGTTATCACAACAGCAACGCCTACTAACACAAATGCAAATAATATGTGACATAATGCACTCCAACCCAACTAATTCAATGAAGCTTATTTTGCTCGGTGTATCATACTCTTTAGGTAAGGTGACCCACCCTGACTCCCCAGTTGTTAAGGAAACGCTGCTGTGTGGTGTTTGTATTAAACAGCAGCCTGGAACCTTTGAGTGGGAGACGCATGTTTCAGCAGGGCCATTACTGCTGAAACATGAGAGGGTGTTTTCATGTGCACACACGTACACACACAAGGAAATCCATGTATGAACGGTTGTGAACACACACACACACACACACACAGGTGTGCTGGCAACAGTATCTTTCAACATGACGGGGCTCTACCCTGAGTTACACGCCGTAGAGAAGTTGTGAGAGTGTATGGGGGTGTGTGTGTGTGTGTGTGTTGGTGTGTGTACATGAAGACAGGGCAGTGGCTATTGGTGAGGTCATGAACTTGTAAATGAAAAAAAGAAACTTCCTATTGCTTTTCCATTACATTTCCCTCCAAGGGCTTCTGTTGTGCATTTGTTGTAGATACCAACCAGATTGTGCATGGATATTCTCTTCAATGGATAAAAGCTCTGGTTGCTATTATTTCTCTTGAGAGACATTATAAAATAGGTCACCTTTCATTGCAGTTGTTGGCTTTTGTCAAGGTAGTACGGGTTTTCCAGTGCATGAAGCATAATGACATTTGAGAGGCTTTTAAGATGGCGAATGACTCACTTCACTTCAGCATCTGACATTAAACACTGAGGCCTTAATATTACCTATACCAGATCAGAACAGAGGATAACAAGATACAAAGATATAGCAGTTAATATTCGTGAATTACATTAGCTTTTAAATGGATATACTTATAGTAGTAGAACTCCTCATGGACTGGACCAAACCATCAAAATATTTGTTGATCTAGCAGTGACTGGGGATGCATGTTGTTTGTCCCCAAGGGGGCACCATACTTTTAGTTTTCTTCCACCTGTTGAGATCAGATGACAATCAACAGACAATTCAAGTTAAAAAGCTGAAAAAATGTTTTTCCTCTCCTTGACAATTTTGGTCAATGCATCACAAGTGTAGTGTCTTGGAATATCTTTTCCTCTACAGTTTGCTTTTACCGAGTTTCAAGCATGCAGCCAAAGTTCTATCCGACGGATCTTAAGTGCTGCTCACTCATTGTCGCTGTGTGTGAGCTGCTGTTAAGACACTTTTTCTTTAAGCCTCACTGCCACACATTTTCTTTCTCCCTCTGTCTCACTTTGTTTCTTTGTCTCTATCTCAATCTCATACACACATATACAGCTGCCATTATGCCTCAGCAGCCTACTAGCCTTCAGCAGCAGCAGAAAGTACTTAGTGGTCTAAAAGAGGGAGCGGTGGGCTTTGCCATAATCCCTGTTTGGGCTAGAACAGACTTCTAAATACACTGCTGCAATGGGACACCACTGTTTACCAGCAGAGAGGAGATTGTATTCAAAGTGTAGCAGTGTTGTCTCTGTGGTCATTCAGCTGTGATGATCCAAAACAGAAAGAACACTGTTAATGTGTACTGCTGTCATGAAAGTTAGGGAGAGACGCACAAGATAGGAGTTATCTTTATTTTTGAAAGACCTTCGTGAACGTTTGATCTTGTGTCTCGAAAGAGTACTGCACTGATTTAACATTAGCAGTCCTATAAAATTGGCAGAGAATTAAAAGAAACCATCAAAATTGATGCACCCAAAGTAGCATACCCCCCTCGTGAATTTGATATCTCAGGGACGCCTTGAGGAAGTTTGTTCAAATTTTCTACCTGGACTCAAGGACTAACCGATTATGTGAAGGCATACAGCCGCAAGGCGGTCATTCTAGTTTATTTCATGTATTATTCGTTCTTGTCAAAAACTTGTACCTACATTACCCACAATACAAGGTGACCTGTGACTGCTCAGTTGACAACTTGGCTGTGTCATGCTAGCAGTAGCTAAAGTAGCCGCTAGCCGCTACATTTACAAAAAAGCAAGGAGATCGATACAGCTCTCACAACTGTGCACTAATTATGAAGCTACAGCCAGGAGAGGGTTAGCTTACCATGAAGACTGGAAAGAGGGGAAACAGTCAGTGTGGCTGTCTCAAGAGGTAACACTTGCTAATTAGCTTGTTACATCTTGTTTGTTTAATCTGTAGCAAATCTGTGTAAAAACAGTAAATTGTGGTTGTACACGGTGTTATACACTGGACTATTTCTTGGCTGGAAGCAGTGACTTCCTGGGGTCTCTGCTGGTTGCAGAGGAAGTTATCTCAGCTGTCTGTAGCTTCATATTTAATAGACAGAGTGGTGTCAATTGTCTCTTTTAAACTCATGGCAAGCATAGTTCTCCAATGTCGAACAATGTTTTCAAGCGCCCACTGGTACATTCAGCTCAAACATCAAGGGTCCATGTGCTCAACAAGTACTACAGAACTGGGGTTTAAAACTGGATTTGAAACATTACTGTTTAGGAATCAGTTATATGTCACCTAAATATTCTCTACATTAAGAGTATAGAGAAATGATAATAGTCGTGAATATATACGTAACTGGCATACAAAGCCCACGAGTCTGGGGCACACGTCCGTCCACATCCTCTCTGAGCAAATGCACACATAAATTCAGCCTGAAACACACGCACACACACACACGCACACACACACGCGCACACACCGACCTTGAGGGTGTTAGCGGTGCTGACGTTTGTTTGGACGGATCTTCAATTCCTCAGACTGCTGCGAGGTCACATGGCTTGACATCAAAGAAAATAATTTCTTCCTGGGCGACGCTGAGAGCTCTGGTGTTTATTCTGAAAGTCTGACTGTCTCATGTCTGTGTTTCTGTCTGTCGGTGGCAGTAGCTGCCGTCACGCCTACCTTGCCTTCCTGACTGATTACCTGCGTCTCTTTGTTTGTGTCTTTGTTCAACATCTTCACAACTGTCTTTTTCATGACTGTAACTTATTCTTTCCATCTCACTCTCAGTCATTATTTTTCTTTCTTTTCCCATCACCTCTTTATTTTGTTCAGCTTTTGGCTGATAAATCCCTCTGTGTGCTTTCTCTGCAGATAAAGATGAATTGTGGGCTACAGTGGAAAAGCATTTATTTGTTGCCATGCATATTATGTTTTCAGCCCACTGCCTGTTAACGTGGAGTGACTAGAGTTGGCCAATTCATGGGTGCTTTTCTCTTGAATGCCATTAAGCAAAAAATGGTGGTTGCTCCATTTCTCTCCAATTTAAACAAATGCTGTTTTATTTAGCGACACTTCTTTAAACCACAGCCAGCTGAACTATGGTTGAGAAACACATAGTTGTGTTCTGGAGTGTTTTCCTTCCAACTGTCTCTCATAACGTATTGTGTTCATCTGAAGTGATATGTTCTGTTTTCCTGGCTACGGATCAACTTAAAAAAAACAAAAACAAGGGCAGATGATAAGCAGAACAATAGGGCATGTGGGCTACAGTTGGAGTCGGTCTGTATGGCATATAGTAAAAAGGGTGCAACATGAATAATAATAAAGTTTGTGAGGTCTGTGAGGAACAGTACTGTTCTCTCTAAAGAAACACCCTTTAAAATCCATGATGTGAGATCTACATTTAATAGTCTGATTGTCTTGGTACCAAGCTGTGTCTTTACTGCAGAGTAATTCATGTGCATGGTTAGCTGTGAGGTTTTCCCCCCAGGGATGTGTTTTGTTTTGATGTCCTCCACTCCAGCCAGATGAATGGCCACATGGAGGGCCGAGGGGGGAGGAAGGGACCTTTGGACATGTTAAAGGACACCTGTGGGGCTTTCGGGGGGCCTCCGCCTGATGGACAGGGTTCCGCTTCAGGTGGCAGTAATTTCTCTAAGCCATGGGGAGGGGCAGTGGGGTCGGATTTTGTGTGTTTGTGTGTGTGTGTGTGTGTGTGTGTGTGTGTGTGTGTGTGTGTGTGTGTGTGTGTGTGTGTGTGTGTGTGTGTGTGTATGTTTGTGGGCTGTGAGCATGTGCATGTAGTGTGTCTTTTTTGTCACAATTTTAAGAATAAGTTAGAGTTCTGTAACTGTGACATGAATGTTTTGTGTATGTTTGAGCTAGCTTTTGTTTCCTTATCATTAACTAAAGTAAGTGTCCCATTTCAATGTGCATGTGTGTTTTTTATGCACACGTGCACACCCTGTAAACACACATACTGTGTGTATGTGTGTGCACGCAGGCCTATCTCTCCGACAGTAATTGCTTCTAATACCACCAGAAACACCACGCAGAACGTGACTCACTCACAACTAATGATTATGTAAATGCGATAACCATCTGAAAACATGATTGTGTGGGTGTGGGTGGGTGATCTCCCTAAATACTTTTATCTCTTATCATGTGGAGATCAGCTGTTAGACAAATGTACCATTGTTGAAGGCTGAGGTAGAGCTGAATGTGTGTGTTTGTGTGTGTGTGTGTGTGTGAAGCTGCGCCTCATCTGTTTTGAGCACCTGATACTGAGCTGGACCAATGTACCTGAAGAGCTCCAGGTATTTTAGATGAGATGACGGGAGCTTGTTATTAAATGTCACAGGGCGATCTTCTAGAATAACCAATAATGTTCCAACGACTACCTCAGCCTCTACACACACACACACACACAGACACAGACACACCAAAACACACACACACACACACAGACTGCCACGCAGACTCCTGTTTGCACAAACCACAGAAGTGCATGTAATTATAGCAGGATTATGAAGATATTTAATGTAACTTAAACCATTCACACACCAACCTCCATCAAGAGTTAGGCAAGTTGACACAACATCTATTAATACACACTTTGTGTTGTGCTCACAGTGAGTTAGTTACAATACAACGTTACTGGCTCCACAAACTTGCTCCCAACCTTCATATGGGTAGGAGCTTAATGTTTAGATAATGCTGCTGTCTGCCTTAGAATGTTGTAAGTTAGTGGTGCAATACCAATCGTCTTGCAGCTGAACCTGAAGGACACACTTCATTTGTACAAATCAGGACAGACGCATTCATTTACCCTTAGTACACACACACGCACACACACACGTCAAGGGTCTTTCAGGCTCTTCAGGGAGTAATCACAAGATTGAGTTACATTGAATGACTTGAGCTGTTGTTGATACCTTAACAAATTTAACCGCATGTTCCCCTCAACTATACCATGACCTTGATTACCTCAAGCAGCATTTCAGGAGGAGCAATGAAACAGCTGTCCAACATAGAGTGGTTTGTTTATTCAAAATGATTCAAAATCATGTATGTATAAATGTGTTGAGAAAGAAGATTTAGATTAAACCCCAGAAAGCTGCTTCATAAACCCACACCACCAGTTGAACTAGACTGTTTTCAGTAAATTGTATAGACTTAATGATTTCACACATTTTATCTTCTATCATCAGTGTGGCTATGTCACCTACATGATTGTATTACAACAGTGACTGAATACACCGTTCTGTAACAGCTCCTGTAATAAGCTGCAGGTGCAGGAATGTATAAAACCAGATCATGAAATTGGATTATGAAATGCTCAATAGTACACAAAAAGACACAGACATCAACAATCGCCACATTTATGGGGGTTTAGGACCCCCCGAAACATATAGAAAGAGATACTATCTCGATATCTGTTGTACGCTGCATATTATTTGACTTCAGGTGGAGTCAATAAGAGCATTTGATGTAATATAATAATGTGGAGGAACTGACGAAAAGGCGCAGTGCAACGCTCAAACTAATGCATGCATTCCAGGATTCGAGAAGCATGGACAGTGTTGGTCATACATGCATGACTCAGAGCCATCTCTCTGTGACATTTGTTTAACAGACGAGTGATTGATGTTCAGATCAGATGATTTTCTGCAGTCATTTTCTTCTTGGTGGGATTCCTTGCTCCCATTGATGTGTCTGTCATCTTTTAACATAGTAGTGCAAATACATTTTTGAGTTTGTCCCAACACAACTAATATTAGTATTAGTACTCTATATATATATCCACAGCCAAAAGCTCGTCTTTTTTTTCTTTTTTCTTTTTTCGCCGTGGCAGTGGAGACACATACTCGCACCGTCGACGGCACAGCCAGCAGAGGCAAAGACGATCAGTATGCAGCTTCCACGTGCAACAAATGCACACACACATGCATATAGGTATGTTTCTACGTGTCAGGGCCGTTAGCTTGGAGTGCAAAGGTCATCCTGAGGGGTCAGAGAGTCAGTCTTATGTTTCAGCTATAGAAGAGGTCCTCTGTTGCACACTGAATGGACACTGTGAATAGTGTCTTCCGAGAGAGAGAGAGAGAGAGAGAGAGAGAGAGAGAGAGAGATGGTGGGAGGCAGTAAAGAAGTAGAAGAAGAGAAACATGAAAACAGTTGGTTGGGCAGTCGAAGGGTTGGTGGGGGATGGGGGGGGTGGGGGCTAGAGATCTTAATGACGTGTTTGGGTAACAGAGTGTGTAACGCAGTGTGTGTGTATGTGTAATGTGTTCTAGTATTTTGTCCACTTGCATTCATTTACATGCATGTATCTATGCAGTGTACGAGTGTGAATACTTGCACTGGAGCGGTGAGAATATGAGTGTATTGCATGAATGAATGCATGTTTTGTGTGTTTGGTATGTCTGTTTCTCTCAGTACATAAAGGTCCCATGGTGGTCATACGAGAACCTGCAGTGAACTCAAGGATCCACGAATAGTGGATACTCTATATTTGGGAGCTGGACCGAGGCCATTGACCCTAACACTGACCCCACACCTGCCCTGTGTTTGTGTGTGTCTGTGGACATGGTAGTGGTTGGATAGAGTGTTGGCACGCAAATGAGTGTGTGCGTGTGTGTGTATGTGGAATTTGTGACCCGCTTCTGCCTTTAAAACTGTGCTAAAATTTGCATCTACATATTTTTGAACAGCTACAGAAAGGTGAACACACTTTTACTCTCCTTCCTTAACTCACACACATGCTGAACACAACAATCTCACACGTCCTCCTACACTACTAAAATATCAAAGCCAAACAGTCTAAAAGTAAATAACAGAAATGTATGCTATTATTTTAAGTCATTTTTGAATTGTTCTTTGAATGGAGTTGCATATTACCAGACTAAAATATCAATTTAGAAAATCAGCTGGATAGCAACTTTAAAGCTTCAAAATTGGTGTGGAGCTAATTTATTCGAACCTCAGACATCTAAACCTGCAACTTTATTGGAACTAATTGAATAAAAAACTTCAATGCAAGGCAGTTTGTCCTGGTGTTTATTTTTCCATTCATCCGTTCAGTTACTTGTTGAAGTTGTCTGCATTCAGGCCTTTACATGTCCGTGATACTTTTTCAAGTGTGTAGTATGGTTTTACTTCTAAAGTAAGAAATGGTAGACCTTCGTAGCTTTTGTGTGTGCATGTGTCTGCATGAGCAATCACTGTCAGCAAATGCGTGACCAGTCTCTCGGTTCTTGTTCCATATTTAGGTCTCAGGGTTCAGGGATCACGGGGGTCGAGAGGCGATATGAATGACTGCCTGTTATCAGGTGGCGAACAAAAGAATGTGTGTTTTTTTTCGACCATAATCCTCATTTAATCACCCATCTTGCTATATTTCATATTTCCGTCACACTATTTACATACCCTAGAGAGGCTATCCACAAATTGTTTGGTTTAACAATCTTCCCCATTTGATTATTCAATTAAAAAAAGAATAAAACACGGTTAGGGTAGAAATTGTGATGTCACCAAGATGTCACACGCACACAAATGAGCTGACAAATCAGCATTGTCTACCCAAATGTTTACAAAAATTAGCACAATGCATTTGTGCAAATAAACTTTTCAGTTTGTGCATTCCACTTTTTTGGCACCATCTTGTCAACAAACAGTCATTTGAAGTTGAGTGATGACTGCAACTTATATAAGAGATAATCAAACAATGGCACTAGTCTTATTCAGACATTTCACCTTTCCAGTGCAAGCTTATTTTTGGTAAATGTGGATCTGTCAGGCTCTCTGCGTATTTCTTTATGTCACGGCCTGTTCAAAATGAGGTTTTAAATCATCTCTAATTTCCCTTTATTTCTCTATCTTTATCCCGTCTCTCTGTTTTCTATCTTTTCCCCTCTGTCTTATTCATCCTTTTCTTTTTCTAACCCCTTTCCCCCCCCCCCCTCCTGTCGTCTGTTTTTCTCCCTCATTTCATGCCTCCCCCTTTCTTTTCCCTGCTAATTGCCAACTCGTTGTAGCATCCCGGGAGCGGGGAGCTCATTAATTGGTGAAGAGGAGACAGGTGGCGCCACTATGTTGTGATGCTTCTTGTTAGTTGTGTGTGTTCTTCTTGTTATTGTGTTCATGTTGTGTTTGCATGTGCACGTTTTGCATGAGTTTTGCCTCGTTTGTGTGTGCATTAAATGTCTTTTATTTATGTGTGCGTGTGTGATTCCTGCATGCACGCGACTGTGTGTGCTTTGTGTGTGCTTTGTGTGTGCTTTGCGTGTCTGTGTTAAATGTGTGTGTGCGTGTGTGTGTGGGGTGCCCCTGCTTGTTAGCGGCGCGGAGCCCCTTCTCACTGTAATCTCTTTGTTTATGCAGTGCGAAAAGGGCCTGGCGGGGGCATGAACTCCCCACGCTCTTATCCCACTGCGCCACTCACCCCTTGTAGACCCTCATGCCCCCCCGCCACCCTTCCGACACCCCGCTTTGCTCCCATCACCTCCCCTATCCGACTCAATTCCTGCCCAACTCTCTCCTCCCTCCCTGTGTCCTGTTGTCCCTCCTTCCTGTCTGGCTTTGTTAACATCAGAAACTTAAGCTGTACAATTTGCAAGAGGTCACCAAAGATGCACCTAACTATTCTGTAGGATGCCATGTTTCTGTGTTACCAACAGTGCTAGGCAAGTTACTAGAGTTTGTAATCAATTACTCATTATACATTGAAAAAGTAATTGTGGTTTAACAGGAAGACAGCATGTCCTGGACCAGTGTGCCCACTGAGTCCACAGACTCCCAGTAAGATAGAAAACAAGTTGAGCCTTAAATATCAAAGTAATGGAACGTTACTGTGATAAGTAACTGTACATTATTGAAAAAAGTAATCATTTTAATTTAACATGTTACAAATATTAGGCCAATGTGTTGCTGCCCAACATTGTTTCCCAATAAGTGTTAATTTTCCATCATCAAAGTATCAATAGTGGTCACAGCCCTGCTTCATGCCGACAGATTAGTGCCAAACTGAAATTATAAAATTTCATATCTGATCACATTCCAATGAATGTGAATTGGTCATGTTCATTTTGAGCTACAAAATTCAATTAAGAATTTGGTAAATTAATCCAACTTGATTAAAGAAAACCACAAAACACAATTGAACGCTGGTATAAAATTTAAGTTTCGTAACTGAATTTTGGATTTCGAAATGGTTATCCAGGATTCTCTATTTTGATTGAATATACTAACATGAATACCTAACTTTAAACACATTGTCTTTTTCTCTCTCTTGTCTTTTCCTGTCTTCCGTTCTTTGCTCCAGAGTTCCTGTTTTAATGAAATGCTTCTTCCCTTCCTCCATTCTGGCCCTCACCTCTAACCTCTCTCACATGGCTCTCCTTTGAAGTCTTCTGCAAAACCCTTTTTTTCACTCCCTGGCAATATGTATCTGAATGTTTGGTAAAGTCTACGAGAAAGAAGAATCACAAAGCACTAGTGTTTTGCCTAACAGATGGTATTATCTCTTGGTCAAATGGTGGCCTTTTGGCAGGTCTAGAGGAGCTGGTGTCGTGGGCAACGATGTGTGGATAAGTTAGTGTCTGAGTTTTGTGTGTGTGTTCATGCAGGTGTCGGGGTTACCGGCGGTTTGTAGGTCAGCCCCCTGCCCCCGGTGTCACCTTGCTCTGTTTGGCCCTAAACAGCCACCATTACGGGGCCTCTCCTCTTCTCTTCGGTCTCTCGCTCTGTGGTCTTTGTTCTATAATCCTCTGTCCTCTTCTATCCAGCCACTGATAACTGGATTATCGCATTCAATTTAACAAGTTGTGTTTCTGATATTCAGTCTGCATATGTTAACTGATAATTTGCTGGTGCTTCTGTCAAACTCTGCACTTATTTTTCTTTCATTCAGAACTGGTGTGTTTTGTTATGAAAGCCATTCAAATGATATACAGCAGGCATGCATAGCAATTATATATCAACTGAAAAAGGCATTGTGTTTGGTATGTGTGCGTGTGTGTGTGTGTGTGTGTGTGTGTGTGTGTGTGTGTGTGTGTGTGTGTGAGAGACAGAGAAAGAGAGGGGGTGCGGGGGAAACCGACAGTGAATAGGACCAGCAATAGAGACAGAAAGGTTTTATTGGGCTTTGCTATTCTTGGTTGTAGGAACAGTTGTCATTGGCCATGGGAACACGTGTAGCTCTTTTATTAACGTAAGCTCCCACGTTAGGTGGTCCTCCCGACCTATTCAGGGCAAAACCAAGTTAGTTTTGAATGGTTAATTAGAACTACCAGAACCCCATGCTAGTAAATCACTGTCTTATTGCATCACAGAAAGTGAAATAATCATTGAAATCTGAATTGATTTAAATGATTTGATACACATCTTAGCACGCATCTTTTCCTCCATTTGATAGCTAATGTGTTGCTGCTAGTTGACCATCTTTGAAAAAGGCTGCTGCCCCGAACTGTTGCGGTGACAGCTTAACAAAAACAACTCCGGACGCAATTATTTTGCCTCATGACCGGCATGTGCCTCCTCCTCCGCAGCTGATTGAACTCGTGTTGAACTTGGTGTTGATGCCGTTGAATTCAGAAATCTTAAGCTTCCTCCTTTACTGCTTCCTTCCCCTTGTTTGATTGCAATCCATATAGTGTTTGATCCATGTTTCAAACACCGTTTTGTTCTACTTTGGTTTTAAATTGACAGTAGGAAATAGTATAACATGCTTGTGCTACTTACACTGTATTATTTACACTTTTAATGACACCATATTAAGAGAAGAAGGATGATTTTTTGTTATTTCAAAAACATTAGTAAATATCAGTGATACAATTTTTTCTCCACTGACAGAGATTCAAATACACCAACTCAGTGTCTCAGTACCGTTTATGAACCTTCTACATCACTTTATCAAAGCACCATACCTATGTATGGCTCTTTTTAATACAGACCAAAACTAACCTCTTAAATAACATAATTATTTTGTAACTATAGTTGAACTTAGTTTTAATTTAAGAATAACACTGCTAATGAAGTTCTGCTAACTTGGTAACAAACACATTACATTTGCTATAACCTCTTCACAATACAAGCATCTTTCCAGTTCACCAGTCAAACACTTTTAATGTGAAGCGGCAAGAGCAGGAAAGGTACGGTGTGCATTAGCAGTTTTAAGCAAATTAACACAGCTGCGATGCGGCCGACGGCCATCAGTAATGAGTAACATGAGGCCGATATTTGATAATTTGATAAGAGATTTATGTAGAAACTACACGATGGATACGTTTAATAGGCGGCACATATCATTTGAGGAGTGTCATTGATTAACCAGTGTGGTGCGGGTGAAGTAAGATATGGATGACTTCTTCCAATCTCATTGATAGTTCTTAACTAAAAATGACGATGTCTGTGTTGATGAGTGATGGAGTGTGGCAGCTTGAGTAGAGATTGGGAAGTTGGAGGATTTGTACATTTTTGTTATCAATGAAGTTTGTAATTGGTCTCGGTTAGTTCTTTTTTTTATATCATTAGATTGGTTTGTACTTTCTTCTACAAAGGTTTAACAGGGCTTTTATTAATGAAAGTAAAGCGTACGGGAGCATGGTTGGAAATGATAATGGGATGGATTTTTATTTTTTTTACTTCTTGTGTCTTTGATATGATTGAGTTGCTTGTGAGGAAGTAATTGTTTCTGGAGAAAGATATATTGTCAACTGTTTAAGATGATTGCCACAGTCTAGGACATTTAGGGATGTTTTGATCGGTCCAATTTTGCATAATCAAAAGCAGATTGTGATCCTCAGTTATTTGGTAAGCTGTTGCAGGATTTATGAATCAGAAAAGTAGGCAGAAAAAAAAATCCCACACTGCAAGTGGGACTTCTTGCTCTCTCTTTCAGCTCCCACACGAGTCTTCTTTCCTCTGCGTACTATTCTGTTACCTTAACAGGACATTTTTAACATTCCACCCATTTGACCCGTAACCCCTGCTCCTCACAGGGGGGCAGATTGATTTGGGTTCTTGCTGACTTAAAAAACACTGTGCATAATTGTAGTCACTTTCTTTTAACAAAAATACAAACAATATTTCCCATCATTCAGCCTCAAATCTCTTGAACTGATTGTATTTGATTTGATATACCACCACGTCATACTTAATGTATCACACTATAAATACAGTGAATACAGTGAATATGGGCCTCAAATTTGTGGTTTCACTTTAACGTCTCTGCGCCTTAGAGCAAAGTAACAGGATATCGATCCCATTGAAATCCTATGGAAACCATTCTGTTTGGCAGATGGCTTAAGGGGGAACTCAGTCAATCATTTCAGATATACGGTGAAGCAATTGAGACTAATTGATAGATTTATGATATCATGATTACAGAGGTGGATTTCTGATACTCATTCTCAGTTTTGTTGTACCTCACCCTGACCACACCTATCCCTGCCAATGATTTTATGGGGCTTGTAAAGTGATACAGTGAGTGGTTTTACAATGACAATAACAAGCTGTAAAAGCCATTCCTGGTCTATCATTAGGCCATCATTAAGTTTAAATGGCTTGACACCTACCTCTGTGTGCGTGTGTGTGTGTGTGAGATACTAGTTGCAGTAACTTCAAATGGATATCTCGTGTTTCATTGGCAAAGTAAGTTTTCTCTGTAATGCATCCCAGAGAGGTGTGTTTGTAAGCCTTCTTTATGGAGGTGATGTATGTTTGTTTGGGATTGTATGTAAAGATGTTGATCTTTCTAAACCATAGAGGAGGAAAGAAGGAATTTCAAGCAATGTGTTTAGGTTATTACGTTTGAGGAGGCCTTGAAAGCCATTTACGTCTGTGTGTGAGAGAGTACAGTACAGTGAGTTCTATTATCAATTTAAACAGAACCATGTTTTGTCTATTTGTGCTGGATACAGTTTTTTATTTTATATTAAACTGATTTCTTTGTTTCACTAATCTATGATGTTTTACTAACCACAAAATGTCAGCATCGGTTTGATATTCTGTGTTGTCTGAGCACCTTGGCCATCACATAGTTTTAACTCTTTGTGTGCTTCTTCTAGAATGCAGGAAATCTATTCTTACTTATTATGTTCACAGCATGTTTCCCAAGTAATAAGTTGACTGAAACAAGAGAGTCTTCTTCTTTTAGCTTCCTTCTTTCTATGTGTTTAGGTCCTAAACTTTAGGAATTCATCTTTTGGCTCCTGACATCCTGACTTGTCTGTGATTGTCTATCAGTGGTGTGGAGGGATCTTCTCCAAAGATGAAAGGTCAATCACAAACAAATCAGTGTTGAGGTCAGAGGTGGACCTGACAGACTCCTTCTCAGTCGCCGCTTCATCATCATGCCTCTCTTCAATTTACATGTTATCCCGTGATTTCTTGATTTCTCTCGTCAATGCCCCGGGATGTTTTGATGAGTCGGGGGTGGGTGTGTTTGTGACAGCTGGAGGTTCCATTGGACCTCAGTCACAGGACTTAATGTTGTTTATATTGGTGTGTTGCAACTCGGGGTGAAAAGGTTTAACGCTGTTCGTAGGCAGCTCTTTTACTCCATCCTTCATCATCACGCTCGTTTGCCTCTCCACTGCACCCCTCACACATTCCTCACACCAGTTGTTCATGCACTCCCTGCTTGCCTCCATCAATAAATCTTTAACACCAACTCCTTCAAGCTCCCCCCAAACAACTTTCCACAATTAACATTTTTTTGCAGGACAAAACTGTTTTTTTGTTGTTGTCTATTTTACAAAGCATATTCTAGGTTTTTTGGCTCAGCTGTTGCTGGACCAAAAAAAAAACCCGATACTACTACCACTTAATATGTCTCTGAGGCAGAGAAGACGAGAGTACAAATGGGCTGTAATAGGAAAAGGAAGTATACTCTCACCCACATCTACAACCCCACTCTCTCATACACATGTTCTCTCAGTCTTTCATTGTGTCTCCATTCAGGCAGAAAGGATTGCTATGTAAATGCACCAGTGAATCGGAGTGAATGGACAGGCTTAAAGCAGATTATGTTAAACTGCGTGTTAGTTTAAAGACATGCTGAAGTAAATGGCTGGGGATTAGCAGATGTGCTGCTGTGCCACAGAGGTGTTTCTCTAAAATGTACTTAATCCCTTGTCTGTTAGTCAGTTCACACATCAAATAAAGGGATAAAGCTTCTAAAAGTGAACCAGGAAAAGGTAAGGTGGTATTTAAATCCTCCGGCGCAGATGGAAATCCCAAAGCGGAGATGATGTATTTGAATAACAAATATGTCACAAGGCACAAGTATGTCAAGTCCATTTATATATTTTTGGCAATGCTGAGTCCATAACCAGAGCGACAAACACAATGGTGTAAAAGTGTGCTCGAGGAACAGCAATTTCATTTGACTGAAGAAAACATCTTTTGTATCTCATATTGTATTAAAGTGCGCTGTCCTGTGAAAACCATGTTTCTCCAAAATGTCAACCTAAAAGACTACTCCAACGAGTGAGCGTTGCACATCTATAACGTTGTTGGACTCACGTTGGTTTGAAAAGAAAATAATCCAAATCAATGCAGCAGAAACGGATTTCATCATCTTTCTTTATTTGATTCCACACATTACTTTTTTCCTTGTCAAAACCTGGCACTCACAATACCCACAATGCAACTCCACAGACAGTTTGGGCAGATTTGGATTTGTTATGCTAGTAGCAGCTATTGTAACCTTGAGCCTGTAGCCTCAGGCAGAGATGAGGAGTAGTGAGCTACAGAGGTCTGGTACTTCTTTCAAACTCCACACACCCACATTTTTTACTTCTTCACAGCTCTTCAGTCTTCAGCTCCAACCAACACTGCCAAGTGATGTCACCTGAGGAAGTGTATCTGACCTCAAATCTGTGGAGTTGTCTTTTTACTAAGAAAAACTGCCCTTTTTTTGATAAATGACAATACATTTCTCAATACAGTCTCCAATAGGTTTTTGAAGGGTTTATCTATGAAGTATGAACATTTTCTGAACCAATAAAGGAACAATTAATCCTTCAATTAATGTAAAACATTTACAGGTATATGGTTTTCAGTGGACAGCAACTGAGGAATCTGACTGAGCCTATATAACAAATACTTAACAGTCACGCAACCTGCAGCCACTGCTTTGGCTTCGCATTCGGGAAGCAACACTCTGCAGCTCTCCGGCAGATCCTAGTAAAGAGGAGAGGAGAAAAACATATCATCAGGCATTTGGAGAATGAAAGGTCTGTTCCCAGGGGGCCTTGGCTGTGGTGGAATTTCACCTTGATGTACTGTAAAAGTAGCTCTTGAGCATACGGCAGGAGACTGCTCTCTGCTGTGGCAGCGATGTCCGTCATGGATAATGCAACACTACGTACCCTTCCCTTTCAAACTCTCAAGAAAGCTCCATTTTCAAGATGGCAACAACAACGCAAAAAACCCACTCAAAATGTCCCAGGAGTAAACGCCACTCATGAACATGATGGCCCATTTTTATACTAATTTCAGAAAGTGAATGTGTTTTCTACATTTCTACAGCCTCAGTGACATTCAGCGTTCTGAAAGCCTACTTGACTTTCTTTTTAAGTGTTGACACTGAGAGCTGCTGACATGTGAAGTTGTTGTGTTATGACAGGCTGTCAAAAGTGATGTGAGAATGAATGCTGAATAGAAAGCATATTGACCCCAAGCACTCGCTGAGACACATCATCTGAATGTGTAAAGGGAGCTTGAATACCATTAACATATGAAAAACAGAAGCAGTCTGTCAAAAAGGGGGTTTTCTGCTTCAGAATCAAATGTCTGAGCAACTTAACTTTTTGGCCTAAGCTAGAAATGTGTCCATCGCCCTGTCCTCCTCTCCCCTCCCTGAACTCCCTCACTTCTCCACGAAAGGTCACCATCCTCCATTTATTATCTCAGCCCTTCAGAAATATTTCCTTCGACCCGTCTCAGAGAACCATCATCCTTCTCTGATCATTCCTTTTGTTTTTCCTGTCAGAAGCCTTTTCTATACTCTTCTTTCTCTTTCAGTTGTACTGCTCATCCTTCGCCTGTGAGGGTCTCAGCCATTCATCATAGGCCCAGCATGAGGGTGACACCATGGAAGAATAGCTGTGTGTGTGTGTGTGTGTGTGTGTGTGTGTGTGTGGGGGAGTGTGTGTGCGTTTGTCTATGGCACCAGCCTACAATACCTTAAAGTAACTGTTTTTAAAGGGGTCATTCCTCAATTTACATATGATATCCTGTCCTCCAGCAAATCACTACAGACGTTCATTACTCTCTCTCTCTCTCTCTCTCTCTCTCTCTCTCTCTCTCTCTCTCTCTCTCTCTCTCTCTCTCTCTCTCTCTCTCTCTCTCTCTCACACACAAGCACACACACAAGCACACACACATACGGCTTCACAGCTTCACAGCTAGTAGGGATTGGGGGCAAATGCTGTCACAGTTTTTAAAAGGCTTCCCGCGGTTAGACATGCTTGAAATGACATTCTGTTTCACTGGAGGAGGGGAGTGGGAAAGGGAGAGAAAGGTGGGAGGGGGAGGGCAGCTGAGTTTGTGAGTTACAAAAAAAAGTGAACAGATGCAGGAATGATGGAGATATAGCTGTGCGTGATTTTTCTTTTTTTGTCATTCAAAGGGACATACAGTATACGATAAGTCTCCTATACACAGAATGTTGCTATCCAGTCTGTTCTTATCCAACATTTTGACTACATTAGGTTCTGAATTCACGAGAATGTTTAAATTATGGCTGAATTGCCAGAAGAATATATGTCCCTGATATTTACAAGTTAATTTTTATTGTCAACATGCCGAGATTGAGTGGCCTTGGTGGCTACTTAAAACCATGATCATTTTAAATCTTCCCATGTGTTAAATATCAGTAGCTACTTAGCTGAAGAACTGCCTGGATATATTGCTTCTAAAACTGCATCTGGATCTCGTTTCCACATGACACAGAGCTGACACGACCGTCAGTTGCATGTGTTCATGTTTGTGTGGGAAAGGGGCTTCAGAGAGGAGGGGGATGAAGGGCGACCGAAGAAGAATAGGGCCGGACTGTTTATTTTTTAAGTGATCTTTCCTCTCATCGAGGAGCGAGGGAGCCAGGCCGCCTATTGTTTGTCACTAATGAACAACATGAACGAGTGTGAGAAAGAAAAGAAGTGCAAAGAACAGCGGCGGCTACAAGCGAGACAGATTAACATGAAAACAAAAGCAGTTTGCCCCCATATTTAACCTCGAAACTTTGAAATCAGCATTTTAGGTTGGGTGAAGAAAAGCTGCTCGTTAAGTGCCGTTTCAGGTCTGTGAGTGCTTTTTGGCAAATAGCAAAGTGTTCCCAGCACACATACATACACACACACACATACTGTCAACAATAAATGCCTTACAGGCAAAAGGATCGCTCTGAAAAGGAAATGGTCTATTAGAGTGTCTCAACCCATTTATTCATTAGTATAAAAGCTCCGGGCAAGGGTGATGTAATCTCTTACAGCTACTTTAAAGTGTCTTTTCCAGCTACCTGATTTGTTAACAGAACACCACTGCATGAAGAGATGATTTGTCAGAGTTTTTTTCTGGAATCCATCAAAGTCTTATTATCAAATTAACGTGTTTTATTTTGTCAAAACACCATTATCTCAAGTCTAAAAACAAATCTTGGCCGCTGGTAACACAGACTGTGGAGAGACCAGTCAGATACAACTTTGGTACAGTTCATTATTTCTTATAGGCTCTTAGACACAAGCACACATAAGTACACTAGAAATGTAGCCTTCTCATATATCAAAACAAAAATCCTCTTTGTTTTAGCAGACTTGAAATAGGTCCTTGCTTGTAATTACTTTGCCACTTGGGCTGATGCTCTGGATGAGAGCTTCTGGAGCTTCTGATACATTTGCTGAACATCTAACGATCAGATATCCACAGTTAGGCTGTGCATTTAAATCAGGACTCGTTGCAATAATGTAAAGGAATGTGATTGGTGGTTTTGGGATGAATGTGGTGGCTTATTCATTTCTTGTTTCGCCACATTTTTCCTTGTTTATATTTTTCTACAATGTTTTTTTTTCAGTCAATTAACTCTGTACTTTAATTCCACTTTCCCCTGGTTCAAAGAATTCACGCAGAAAATGAAACGGTTTTGTGGTAGCTGTTAAAGGCGCTGAATCCCCCAGATCCTGCTGCTTGTTTTCAATATCCTCCTCACCCTCCTCCTACTTTTTACTAAACCCGATCTTGCTCCTGTCTGCTCCCTGCCCCCGTTTTTCTTTCCACTCATGTCCTGTGTGTGTGTGTGTGTGTGTGTGTGTGTGTGTGTGTGTGTGTGTGAGAGTGTGTGTGTGTGTGAGTGAGAGAGCGTGAGCGGGTCAGCCCTCCCTACTTGCCAAGTGAAGTAAACTCCCCCCTTTTGCCCCTCTCTCTCCCCCTTTTGCCTCTCTCTCTCTCTCTCTCTCTCTCTCTCTCTCTCTCTCTCTCTCTCTCTCTCTCTCTCTCTCTCTCTCTCTCTCTCTCTCTCTCTCTCAGCTGGGCTGCTACTGTCAGACCGGGTTGGAGGACAATCAACTGCAACTGCTGCTGCCACTGCTGGTGTGTTTTGTGTGGTGTGGACTTTCTCACGTTGCGGTGGACAAACACACACCCACACACACACACACACACACACACACACACACACATAGGAGCTTGCATGCCCGGTACTCCTCCTCCCACCTCTATCTCTGGCAAATACATACACACACTGGGAGTGTGAGAGGCAGTGTGTTGGTGGAGGACCCTGTCGTGTGGACTGTATTGAAGAGAGGAAAAGCGAGGAGCGGAGCAACAGACTCTACCATGCCAGTGCAGGGAGGAAGGCTGAAGCGCTGTCTCTCTCTCTGCCTCTGGAGCCGGAGTCCTCTGCTGTTGCTTGGACTGTTCTCTCTTCACGCACAAGCGCACGGTGAGTTACTGCAAAACTTTCTCTCCTCCGCAACATTGTCGCTGTTTACTCAGCTTTGCTCTCATGCAACTCATCAAAAATGTGTTTAAATTTCCTTTTTGCTCTTTGTGAACGTTTGTGTGGTTGGGAGTTCTTCTCATCACTACAAACCGTGTTGATTGTTTTTGTTCTCTCTACTCTGTGTTTCACATCTTGAAACTTACTTTAAAGTTGCAGCTGAAATCAGTGCTCTGCAGTGTCTGTAAGCAACTCGTGATGACAGTCAGTTTCAGGAATCAGCTCCAAAACGTAGCGACATGATGTAGACATGATCCTGAACATAAGATATGCATGTGGCATTTGAGACAAAAAGATTTCAAAAACACTATTATAACACAAGCAGAACATCGTTTTCAGATTTTCATATAATATCGATTTGGCAAATCAACCAAAAATAAATCCGTCATTGAGAGTTGAAGTGTGGAAGTTAGGAGTTGCTCTGACATTTACTTTTTATATCTTCAATCACAGTGCTTCAGCTGTTTCCTATATATATACATATATTATATTATACTATATATATATATAATATAGATATATTGTCTTGGGCCAACATTGTTTCCGTCAGCCGCATCACCCGCTTTATCTGTGACCATGTTTGGTATCTGGAGTGTGATTGGCGAGGTGTTGGAGAGAGAACGTGTCAGATTTAATTGTCTGTTATGTTTAATGCCGTGATGTGTGTCATTAAGCTTTGACGCGCTGCCTCTGTTGTTTTTTTTCCAGCATGTAGGTTTAATCAGCAGTTCTGTGGATTATCTTGATTCAAAAAAGTCATTATTGATAGAATTTAAATGATAGTGAGTGTGTGTGATGTGAAGTCAGAATACAGGGTTGGATAGTGTTTCTTATCAGTAATAGTAGCTGTTCATATTTTTCTTTTCTCTCTTTATTGTTGGTCTATTTAAAGTCATTGGAGATAGTTTCAGCTGGGAGTCCTGAAGTTAAGCCAGCAGAGGCTCATACCTTATTCTCGGTGTGCTATGTGCTGAGGTCATCCTGCACGTCACCCCCCTCTTAGTCGTCCATCTTTCCTGTCATTGTCACAGGCTGAGTTGGCTTTTCTATGGAGTCCATGCTGTGTTACCCTCTTCTTTTGAGTATTCTCTTTGCTCACAGATTCTGTTTTATCATTGAAAACTAAGCCTTGGAAGAAATACCAGGTATTTGGAATGCCAGGGATATTTAAGCATTTGCACACGCTTACGCTCATTGTAACGCTCTGTCCAGGAAGCTGCCGAACAGCTGCCAAAGAAGAAGACGTGTGTGAAATCTGACAGAAAGTTGGACCTCTACCAAATCTTTCTCTCTTGTTCTTAATTTGGAATTCATATTATATGAAAAAAATCTGTGTTTCACGTTATGTTTTACATGTCTCTTATTTCAGTTGATTTAAATATACCAGTGTAACATTAATGTTAGACTATTGCAAATCCTCCGCTCTCGATATCCACCGGATCTGAGTTGATTACTGACATGAATTTGTTGTTAGCTTCAGCCTTCACCCCAATTTTCCCAGATTACTGCTAGACCTGCTCTAACTCTTTGCTCAGTCTGTATTAATAATAAATCAAAAAGCCTGATTATTTTTATACTGTAAGAATATTGATATGTTTTGCACTTGCCTAGGTAAGAGCATCCCCCTAAAAATTGCCCCATTGTTAATAAAGAAAAAAAAAGAACATAGTGCATCATTTTTAGCTTGGATGCTTTCTGTTTCCATGCTAACTGAAATTTGAGAAACAATCAGCTTAAGTGTTTTATTTTTTATTTACTCACCCTAAAGTGCTCCTCGGTTGTTAAAGTCGAATCAGGTGTGATCAAGCAGTTCCTTATAGTTAAAACTATATTCAAAAAGCATTTTGCCCGAGGCCTGTTAGCAACTCCCTCCATTAGTTGACACATGGTTGATTGATTGGAGCAGCAACAGGCTCATTCATCTGTTGACGTACAAATGATTGATTATCCTGGCAATAGATTCAACTGTGACTCAACAGGCAAATATTTGTTTTCTGAATAACATATATGTAAAAAAAAGATGAAGCAGGTAGAGTCATGTATCAGGACTACCAGCGCCTCACTTTCTCTTTCTCGGGCTGCCTTTTCCTCGCTGTATTCTTCCAGCTCTCTCCCACTCTAAAACAGCACATGGATGCTTGGTCGAGTGAATGGTAGACTTGGTCAGCTAGTGTTTCCTGGTCCTATAGCAGCAGGTAAACTGGAGACATTACAGGTTTCAGACAGGCAGCAGACAGCTGTGGTGTTGTGTCTGCATGGAGAGCACACTTTGCCCTACAGCATGTCTAGCCCATCGTTTCAAACGATGTGTTCATTATTCTTCAAGGAGAAATGAGAGGAATTGGGAATGTGCACACTTTAAAAATCACACACAAACACACACAAACACACACACACACGCACAGATATTCTGTGACCTTCCACCTACGCCAGGCTGCAGCCTTCAATGTGAGTTCTGGGAAGTGTGGAGTGAGCGTGATAGCTTACATTTCATTGTCCTTGGTGGAAATAAGCACCGCTGTATCAGTTTTCACGGTCAAAGCTTTGCCAGTTGCTTTGCTTTTGTCACTGCCTGCTAATGAGACTCTGTTGATCTCTGCAGAATTTCAGGTTTTGTTTTAACAGAATAAAAACACCCACTCTGTTTTGAGCCAAAATAATCGCTTCACACATGTTGTTGTTTGACACTGTGTTCTCCGAGTCCTGAGAATGTGCTCTTCAACTCGCATCTAAGAGCGATCTGTTTTTAGGTTTCATAACATTGTTGGCAAAATCTGTGTGCTGCATCCTTCTCTCTCTCTCTGTGTGTCTCTGAACACCTGCTTGATGATTTCAGCTGTTACCGAGTTGATGTTTTCTTCACAAAAGGACAGATTTAATCAAAACTGTGTTCCCATGGTGTTAAAGAGGCCTTTAAATCAATAGACTGTACTGGTAATAGACAAGACACACTGCATGCTTTATTTGCATTTATTAGATTGAAATCAGTGCCTCCCATCAACGGTAAAGATTCACTCTCAGCTCTCACGAAGTCATTGACAAAACTGACTCAGGCATTTCTAAAGAAAAACAAAAAGCAGTTTAGAGAAAAGAGAAGCAGAAGGTGTGAGAGCTAGTGTGGGGCTTTCTGCTCCTCAGCCTTAAAGCTTCCTGACAGGATGTGTTAAGTTCCCCTCGCTGGAAACGGATACCTAGAACTACTGATCTGCTGGCTGTGAAGCTGAAGCGCAGAGGTGAGGTGTTGCTGCCGGTTTGCTGAAAACAAATTGTTGGTGTCCTGAAGTAAACTTTTATTTTCCCTCCTGTGACATCTGAAGTCATTTCTTCAACACAGCTCGGGGCCAGAAATCGTGGTCTTGCCCCTGGGAGTGTCTAAACAAGTGAAGGTTAACAAGCTGGGGCCCAAAAGGCTAATGTGGTGGCAGGAGTTAAAGATATAAGGGTTCAGTGACAAAGCAATGACATAAATATGAGTCTGTGATATGCGATATTTGACACAGCCCTGATGTTGTGTGTGTGCAAGGACAAAAAGTGATCTTGAAATGACCTCTAAAAGGTGGAAGGTAAGGGGAAGTGAGGAGAGTTTGGGAGTGAGGGGTATTACATCCTGTAATGGATACAGATCCAGTAACTTCTATCCCAGTCAGATTACCGGTCTGGCCCTGACTTCTTAAGACACAGCTGGAGCAGGGGAAGTGTGTGTGTGTGTGTGTGTGTGTGTGTGTGTGTGTGTGTGTGTGTGTAAAGCCCCTTTCCCACTGGATAGAAAACCCACGAACACTCACTAACATCTGGCTTTTTTCTTCAGCGGGAAAGGTAACAATTGGCATTCATTCCCGGGACAAATGACTCCGCACTAGTCACAGGTATTTATTGGCACAAGCTGCGGTCGGCAGTGATGGAAACATGACACTCAGGTTGAAACGCAATTTTCCGCCCCTGTTTCCGATGCAATGCTACGTGACGCCCGTTGAAGTCAACAATCAATAAAGTTATCAGGGATTCGGACAATTTTTATAAGCTATTACCGTACAAAAAAAGGTGAATTACCTTGCTGAACACACGCAAAAAAAACCCTCATCAAAACCATCTTTGTTAGTGTTTCCACTGACTTTGAACAAAAATAAAGAATGTCTACAGTCTACCTGTTTGGCTCGAGCATTATACTGCATAGAAAAAGTAAGTTTCCGAAAAACGTTGCAAACCTTTTTCTAATAAATTCCAAGAGAAATTCAATTCACATTTGCCTTACGATTTGTGGTCAGATTGACTTATCCGGTAGCTACAGAGCAGCACTAGTGTTGTTCTTAAATACTAAAGTTGTTGTTGTGACCTACAGCACAGTACAACACCAAACAGTGATGGACAGATAACAGGTGAAGCAGAGCAAAGCTGGCTGCCACAGTCGCAGTGCGCTAGTACTGTAAGGGCTTAGGGTTTTCCATGGATTCGCACTCCCCCTCCATAATACCCACCCCTCCACCCGCTCTCAGTCGCCTGGAACCATTTTTGGGATGGGGAAGGGTGATTGGGGCAGAGACATAGAGACAGAGAGACAGAGAGAGAAAGAGAGGGACATAGAAAGAGACAGAGAAGAAGAAGAACATACAGCAAGTGACGTTTTCACAAAGGTCATTCAATAAATTGAAATGATGTTCTTCCCTTTTTCTTTAAGAGATAAAGTTTTCCCCTAAATGCTATTATCCACTCGACAGTTAAATTATGACCAAATGTTAAAATCTGAGTGAAACAGAGTTTTTTTTTTAACTCATTCTTTATATTTAATGGTTAAGGCTTATCAAATATTCTGTCATGTTTTGTGTGAGCCTAAAATAAATCACCCTACCTCCAAAGGTATACTCATGTTGTTTATGAGTGAGTGAATGAACTAGCTACTTTAAATGTGGTGGTGAAAAATGAATAAATCCACAGGCTGTAATTTAGGGTCATTTGTGGCTGTCAGGACGCCCACTTTTAACCAAATGGCTTTGCAATACAGACAATCATCATACGCTATGATAGGTACCTAATGGCTGTCCAGATAGGAGTGGATGTTGAGTGTGTGCGCGCGTGTGTGTTTGTGTGTGTATGTGCGTGTGCATGTTGCCGACAGCATGTTTGTCCAGTGAGATAGTACAGAGGAGGCCTGGAGCCACTGATGGTTGATATGTGACTTAGTTAATGGGAAGCTAATCACACGGAGGAGACAGGGGGACGCATACAACTGTAAACACACTGTAAAACACACCATGGACACCAGTGCACTTTCTCTCTCACACACACACACACACACACACACACACACACACACACCTATACATGTAGCGATGTGTTCTCGTCATGGATGTTAAACGAATACACGTTAATGTTCACATTCCACACATTATCCACACATTAATAGGAAGTGCACTAATATCCTCCCACAGCGCATACACACAGTACATGCATACACACATACTGTATACACACACATGCAGGCTTTAAATGGATGGAAAGTGATTGTTTAAGCCTGTGGAGATGACTGAGACGCCACAGACCAGAACTCTGGGAAATAAACATATGGCAGCTGTAATGTTAACACCATCATCCCTCCCTCCACACACACGCACACACACACACAAACCTACGCACACACTGACGCACTCTACACTCCCACAGGCCCACAGCAAGTCACTCACCTACACACAGATTTGTTCTCATTCTCAGTGACGGACATCTAAAATTCACATGTTGTTCATTTATCATTCAGCCCAAGTAATCATTGTCGGTGGCTATAAGTTCTACGTGATAATGATTGTGTGTGTAAGTCATAGTGTGATTGTTTGTGTGTGTGTGTGTGTTTTCATTGCCCCTACCGAGGGCGGGCTAGATGTGTCCTAAAAGAGACATTTTATTTTATTACACACTTGTTTGTGTGCATGTGTGTGTGCATAGAGAAGCCTTCAGTGACACTACTTTTTGATATGCTTGTTGTGTGTCAGATCCACAGAGTGACACTCTTTTTTCATGTTATGAATCTAGTCTGGATGGTCTGGTCAAGGTTTCAACAATTTATTGCAACAGTGACACACGTTTGTGTTTGTATAGAAGTCTATGAGAAAATGACTCTACTTCTCACTTGATTTATTACCTCAGTAAACGTTGTAAACATGAGTTTATGGTCTCAATCACTAGTTTCAAGTCTTTTTCAATACAGCATGATGCTCATTTAGTAAACTATGGTCCAGTTTAGAGTCAAATAGACCATAAAGCGGAGTATGCTTTATGACGGGCTTACTGTGATTGACAGGTCGCTGCCGCTACCAGAGCCGTACCCGGCATCACAAAGCACTCCTCCGCGTTCATTGGTTGGTAACAAATGGTAACATGGCGACGGCCGTATTCCAAGATGGCAATGGCAAAATCGGCAAACTCAAGGCTTCATAACGGCAGTCCACAAACCACAGTGACTACGTGCACTTCTTATATACATCTATGTTTGGAACACACGTCGAATCAGACTTGACTTAATGCTCAGGACCACTTGACAGAACCTGGGATTTGCAACATTTAAATGAAAACGAAGACCTATTGAGTGACCACACGCTGTGGATGGAGGGAATATACGCCGTGTATGTTGAAATAATCGAATCTCTTCGATATCTAGTTACTATAGTGAGGTTACAGGTTGATTTAACCCTATAATGTAACGTTGAAATGACTTGAATAATAAAACTGATGGTTGGAAAAAACGTTTTACGGCCAACAGGGAAACGTGAAATCTTTCATGTTACAAGTAACATCGTAACCCGCTTGTGTCGAGGTGCTGTATAATTTACCAAAGGTCAAAAACAGCGAGCACAAAGTTCTTACATTTTCTCTGTGTCTTCCTGTTTGTGTCAGTCTGTATGCTACCGTACATTATACCAGAAATAAGAGTAGCAAAACAGCTTGACCTCGGTTACAGTGTGTGTTTGGTCAAACTGGTATCTTAATCAGAGCATTCACTGTAATCAAGCAATTTGTGGACATACCAATTGAACAAAGTTAAACTTGTGTGCTGCAGTTTGCCCAGTGAGCCATTAAGTTGTTGTTTTTTTTCAAATTCCAGACTCACATTTGACCTTTTGAATAAGCATTTAATTGCAATCAGTGTTGCCTCAAGGACAAAATATACATTAAGAATTATAATTTTTTGTTCGTATTACTCCTCCTTCTCTACAGCGCCCCTTCTGCACATCTCCCTCGAAACATGAATTGCTTCCTTGTCTGTAATGCCCTTTTGTGTTGTGTGTTTAAAGTTTGCGTCACTTCGAGTATTTATTTAGGGATGTGATGCAGTTGATGTCTGTTTCAAGTGAGGCAATTTGTCAGTCTGCCAGGCCGGGAAAAAAAGTGCGTATTTGTGTGCCCGCATATTGTGATGACCATGAGATAGCAACACTTTGTTAGTCTGAGTATGGAGAAAAAGTCTGATGGTGGTTCTCTTATACTGTAACAATGGAAATGTAAAGGAGCTGAATCAGTGTGATCAAATCATTCTGAAAGGATTGCTTCTTGTTTTTAACTTCCTACTGAGACGCTCAGCACACCTGAACAACTGTTCGGTGATGAGATTGCCTGTCCCTTGCGTGTTGTTTTACTGTTATTTGATTTCAGTAGTATTAAATTCCTCTTTGTCTCGTCTCTGTCTTGCTTTTATATTGTCTCACATAGACACATATGCTCACACAAAAAGGTGACATCATGCCTCGACTTCATTGTGGCACCCTGTTTGTGGCAGCAAAGGATTCCATCTCCCAGAAATGAAAAGCGCCTCTACTGTGCTGTCATTCTCCATTTCCCCAAAAACACCTTCAGCTTGTGAGAGAGTGTGTCTGTGTGTTTTTAATCGCTCTGTTATATCCACAGTGTGGAATTCTAAACTTGAGCTGTTACATTTGCCATGGCCAACGCCAACTCTTGAGTTGGCGGGTGCATGGCTATTGTTTATCAGTTTATAGACGTGATTTTTGCATACCTCCATGATGGAACAATGAGTCACATGAGGACGTCACGGGAATAGCATATTCGTTGTGGGGAAAATAGCTTCCAGGTTTGAATGGACTGTGAGGATGTGTGTATTGTAACCTAATACTTATTACTTTATAATGGGTGTGCATCATAGTCCAAGTATGCTATATTCAGTCACAAAAACAGATTTGACAGTAAATAAGTGTGTAATGATATCATTTTCTTACCTTCTGATGAGAGTTGGTCAGGCCATTATTGGAGACATAATGTTTGGTTTGTGGTTATTTGTTGTTGAACACGTGTGTGTGTACATTTACAAGGAGAAAAGCAGGCGTTCAGACAGTGGGAGAATGACTCTGGAAAAACCAGCAACGGAACTAATTGGTAAAAGTTCATTCACAGTTCATTTGATATCAGTAATTGCCACAGTCACTGCAGTTCATGCGGAGGTTGAGTGTTTTTGTGTGTGGCAATTGGAGAGCTTCATGACACCAGGTACTTTTCTGACATACTAAAGCAAATGTAATGATTACATTAACACTATTAAAACCTGCTTGCAATGGCTTTGTTGACTGAGTAAACAATAATGCTTCCTATCACATCAACCATGGTTCTGACGAACACTTTTCTACTAAATGTTTGAAAATTTGAAAATGTTTTTTATCGATTATATTTCGCCTTTCTTAAAGTTGATTGCCGTGCGTTGGCTACAACTAGAGCATTTTGTGTTGAGATGGAATGTTTTTAAAGACTAATGCGGATGCATTGATATAGTTCCAGGCGCTGTATGCGCTGCGCTACTCTGTATGCTGTTGCTTATGGTAAAGCATTCCTTTGTGACACACTCATCTGTCTGGTGGCAGACAAGAGCTGCTGCTGTAAGGCATCTGTAGGAGATCACCAATGCTTCTTGTAGCTTAATTTGTCTTCCATAGGAATTGTTTGAAAAGAGATGTGGGAGGACATTTTCCATCGTCTTTGTTTATATTTTGAGACGCATCAACTCACTTTAGCTTAAACATTTGATCTGAAGTAAATGTTTTTATGAGCCAGTGATTCTAATGGTTACATTTGAAAAACAAATGCCAGGTTTCAATTTCAAAAGTGTATATTAGGAGTGGATGATATGGCTAAGATCTTCCATCACAGCATACACTATTTTATATCTAAGAGCTCTAGAAATCATGAGTAAATGATTTACTTAAAACTTAAGAGTGCCTTGTTAGCAGAGTGGTTACAGGCCGTGGGACCTTTATTGCCTGTCACACCCCTCGCACACCCCCTTTGCTACACTGTCCTACACTGAATAAAGACATTTAAAAAAAAAGAATCTTTAAAACAAATTCTTCAGGAAATTCAATAATATCATTTTTACATTTGATAAACAGATGGAGATTTCTGGATCCGATAATTCTATTGTTGCCGTAGAGCAGTCCTTTTCATTGAGTTGCTATAGTAGTCATGGTAAGATCTAAAAATTCATTTTTGCCTCATGACGAATCCGGTGGGAGCATGTACTCCAATCCGCACAAAACCAGATTTGAACCAGTGGTATCAGAATTACACCAGCCGTAGCCCACTGATCCAGCTGGATGCCCAGTGTCTTTGAAATAATACAAGCTGATTCGTGATGAGTAGGACACAGATGGCCTTGAGAAGGAGCGTTTGATGAAGAGACCAGCTGGTTTCCTTTCTCTTTTGCTTTGCTTTGCCCTCGCATACCTCGAAAGGATCATTTCATCATTTCCTTCTATTGCAAAGGAAAGCTGAGGGCCTTCTGGAATGAACTCAGAGTTCCGGAATCCTTGTGTACCTGTCACTCTATCCCATGAAAGGGGACAGACACACACACACACACACACACACACACACACACACACACACACACACACACACACACACATACCCAAGTGGTGGCAGCATAAAGCTGACAGATGACAGCTGTATAACCAGAGACTAGCACTGGCTCATTACTGCGTCATTCATCAGTGTGACATAATGAAGGAATGTTTGAAGAGCTGTTGATGATGATGTTGTTGTGTCGGAGGATAGAAGGGCTGAATGCAATCCCAACAGCTTCTCTCATCCCTCGTCTCACGAGCTGTTTTTGCGAAAAGAAAACATCTCAAAAGCTGTATTCTGTCAAAGCCACATGACATCACTTCTGTGTTTTGTGATTGGCTACTTGGTGGTCGGTCTCAATTCTGGTTGCAGAGCATATTGGATAGATAGAACGCTTTGTTCAGACAGCTTTATCTTCTCATTTGTTTTTCTCAAATTGATTGATTCATTTGATACTTTTATTAGATTAAAATGGCAGTTTCCTTATTGCTCACTACATTAACAGTAATATCCCATGTTCATGTGCGTCTGTTTTAAACTTTTTATTCAGAATTTATCTGTGAGTTTTAGGAGAGTGGATGAACAGTGAATGAATAATGATGAAGAGGTGCTAAAATGTGGCGGAAGAAAGACGGGGTGGTTTTAAAAAGTCAGTAGGAGAGAGAAAACACCAGAGTGGGCAAAGGGAAATGGAGGAGTAATGATGCACAACTTCAATATATTCAATATAAACTAGCAGGTTTACGTGCCTATATGAGCTGGAGACTGACACGACAAAGAACCATTATTTTGTCACAGGACTCGAAAAGGCGAAACATTTTTTGATTTCAAAGTAAGTTTAGCCAGACCCGTTAGAAGAGACAACCTCAGCTTCCCAGCACTCAGATCACAAAGTGGGGTTCATTAAGACATTCCTGCACATGTGGGATGGCTCCGCTTATCTCAGCATTGACAGGAAGAAGAACATGGAGATAAGACCAGACACTGAAAGTACATGGAACTCGAGGGAGAGAGCAGGAGCGAAAACCTTTCACCTTCCATGGTTCTTTCACTGTACCGACGGCACTGTCAAACACCAGCAAGATGAACTACTACTTAGAGGGAAGAAGGGGGCAGGAAGGGAGCAGTGTTGTCAAATGAGTGTGTCTTAAGTGGAAGGGGGAGGGGGGTAGTGTTTACATGGGCTCGATGAAAGGGCTTTTCTAGTAGGCCTTGTTTGACATGGCCAGGAAAACTAATGAATATGCTCTCTCTCTCTCTCTCTCTCACTCTCTCTCTCTCTCTCTCTCTCTCTCTCTCTCTCTCTCTCTCTCTCTCACTCTCTCTCTCTCTCTCTCTCTCTCTCTCTCTCTCTGTTTTCCCCTGTCTGTTTGTCTGTCTATCTTCCTCTCAAATCTCCTATCTTCATCTTGCCATTTCATGCACAATATCCCTCTCCCTCACTTCTCTCCCCTCCGTCTATCTTAATATCTGTCTTCTTCTTTTCTATTTTTGTTTCAGTTTGTACAAAGCGGAGTCTGTTGAAAAAGAGGCCTTTTAGCTTTTGGGGGTTTGTGGGGCCACGGTTGTTAATTGTGTGTTTACAGTGGCCCCTATATCCTGCCATCAAGCCTGAAAAAAACGCCTATAGGGGAGACCTGAAAGCTCACACTGGCATCTGAAAGGCCATTTCCGTGAAAGAGCTTGAAACAATTATGGTGTCCGTGAAGTGACTGGAAATTCGTCCGGTTTCAGAGCACAAATCGTTTGACCTGCAGTATGTTTTGACATTGGTGGTACTTAGTGTGGTTTGGACTAGATTCTTATTGGTCAGTGCTAGGGGGTTGCACCTAACAGCCAGGACCAGACCACAGGGGCAATATTGTATTGAGATAGAGATACGATAGATGCCTGACATTTCCAAAGGAGATAGGTAATGATAGAGTATTTCAACATACACTGCTAGAAAGAATGATACATTTTTATAATTTTTTTTATAAAAACACACTAGCTCACAGCGAAGAAAATTTCTATGATATACATTTTTAATGAGAATTTTTGTAATATTGACTGGTTTTAAATCGGATAATCTAATAAATAATGTGTTGGAAACCTCACTTAGCTTCTGTGCAAGGAGTGAATTCTGCCCGGCTGTGGCTTTTCTTTTTGTCTGTCCTTCTTTATCTTTCTCCCACTGTCTTTCTCACACACACACACACACACACACACACACACACACACACACACACACACACACACACACACACACACACACACACACACACACACACACACACACACACACACACACACACACACACACACACACACACACACACACACACACACACACACACACACACACACACACACACACACACACACACACACACACACACAGAGAGCAGTAGCCAGGGATCCCAGGTGCAGGATGGATGTGAAAGGCTTTGTGTTTTGTCAACAGCACAGCAGCACCTCACATGACTATCCAGTGAACTCACACAGGGAGGACGGGGCAAAGAAAGTGGAAGATGAGAAGAGGAAAAAGAGATGGGGTATAAGGAGGTAGGGAGGCTGTTGAGATTTGAGAATAAATTGCAGGAGAGAGGCAGAGATGGGCTAAAGAAAGAGATATAGGACAAAGAAGAAAAAGGGGAGAGCGAGAGGTTGGCATCGGGTGAGACACAAAGTGAATGAGTATTCGGGAGCAGGATGGAGTAAGTGAGGGGAGGGAGGGGGACAGAGTGAGAGAAAGGGTGGAAAAGGCCAGTGGCCTCTGCTCGGTTCCCTCTGTGTGCTGCTAAACTGCCCACCAGTTCCCCGCAGCTCTGTCACTTCTCGTTTGTTAATTCCCCTTTCTTCTCCCCCTCCTACTCTTCCTCGCTCCCTTTCTCTCCAATCGGTCAATTGTTAGTGTGACCCCTTTAAACCCCACCGTCCCTCTCTTGCAGTGTTGTCAACACAGTATCAGTGTGTGCAAGGGAGACATTTAGAAAGCGAAGTGCTTGATCACAAACGACTATGCTCGTTTGAAAGTATCTTCTGCAGTTCTTTTTGTATTGAAAGCTTTCCTTGTGCAGAGGAAAAACATCTAATAAACAGGATATTATGAAGCTACAGAAGTGAATTCCTTTGTTTCTTTTCTGTTTCTGTTAAGTTGAGGAAGCAGCATTACATGAGGCATACGATATCATTGTAATACCACACACACTACCTCACTGGTGAAAACGAAATGGGACTTTGGACTACCAGTGAAAGTTGTGGGTTAGAAAACCAGTTGCTGGTGTATACTAAAAAAATGTTATAGTCAACATGAATGAGCAGGAACACCTCATGCATTGAACAGTGTTTGCTCCTTGATCATAACACAAAGGACTTTCTATTTCTATTAGCATTAGCTGTGACTTTCCTTGCTTTGAGCCTTGGTCACTGAAGTCAGCGTCACTTAAAGTTCTGGTTCTTTTTTGTGAATACAGAGTCATGATTGTCAATCAATACAAGTGCAGCAAGTGCAGCACATTGACAACAAAGCACCTGAGGTATTAGTGACAGTGATCAAGAGAGAAAGAGACATTTGTGACGCACATGGGCATATATTTCTTGGCTTGAGTGTGTAGTATTGCGAGTGTGCATTTGTGTCTGTATGTTTCAGTCTATTAGGGAGCTTCAAGCGTTCATCCTTATAGGAAGTGCTTTGATGTTTTGTGAAAGACAGCCAAGCTCAGATGAAAGAGAAGATACCACATCCATTAACTGACGTTTGGCTGACAGCCCTGGAAATATATAGCACATTTTCAAGTTTCCATCTAATCCAATTCTTTTTTCAAAGTTTAGGCTCTCTGTAGATAATCTATTCTCCCTATCCAATGAACACTATTAGCCCTCACGCCTTATTATTCAGTTAGTTTCATTAGCCACACCCCACTAGAGATGCCACCAAAACAAGGTTCTTGCTAGCTTGTTAACTTTTGTAATATATTTCATGATGGAAGATAGTACAAATGAACAGCACAGCTTCACGAGGCAGCACTTTGTGGGGATATCAGACCAGCATAGAACCTTGCATTAATTACTTAAGTCATTATAATATTCCAACAAAATGATAGCTCTTGAAGTAATTTAACTTCACTGTGTATACTTCCGGGACGAGTTGCTTAGGATTAACACTAATTCAAAAAAGATGAAAGTTGACTACAAAAGCTGAAACTGAAATTAAAAAATCTTAATATAAATCCCCTGCCTCTGAGCTTTGTTTCATAATGGAACTATTATCTGGTAGACAAGTGTGCAGACATTTAAGCTGTCGCACCAAAAGCTGGTGTCGTGATTGAGCACATGAGCTAAGAATGGAGCATAGAGTGTGAAAAGATGGGCAATTCAAAACACTGTGTGGGAAACACCAGTTTTAGAAGATTTAGAAGGACATGTACTGGGTCCCATTAGCCATAAAGGGTTTTTAGCTATGGCTGGCCCATTTGTGTAACTCCTATGCTTCATACATTTTTCATGTAGACTATATGCTGAAAACCACATTTTTGTTGTTGCACTTGAGGACAAACCAGCTTTACACCCTAATATGTAAAAGTGGCCAGTTTTTGGTTCTCCAGTGCTCAGCCAGCGTCACTCATCACACTTTCTGCAAGAGTGGAAGAATAAAAGTATTGTTCTTCTTAACTTAAAAAAATGTACCAACTAGATGCAGTGTTTGTGCTTTCACTTTCTAAGAAGGATACCTCAACCGCTTACACTTCACTTCATGTTAACATTATCAGAGAGACTTAAAAGTACATGTATGGTTCGTACATTCCGACTGTACCCTTCACATATGCTGTTTGTGTGTTTATTGATTTTCATTGTTTGTAAGAAGCACCTGCTTAAAAAAAGAAAACCTGAACTCAATAACGAGAAGTTGAAAGAGGAGTAGGAGAGCAGATTCAGTTCAATATCTGCTCGTAGTTAATTTCAGAGAGGAAGGACTCATGCTTATTTTGGACCATCTCCGCTTGCAGCTGTTAAGCATCTGGCCTCAATGATCATGCTGGAATGAATAAAAATCGTAAAAGTCATGAAGGAAAGACACTTCCGTGGCCCTTTTTTTTCGCTCAAGTGACAAACAGGTGCCCTTTTGAAATAGGATAAGTAGGGAATACCACAGCTTCGGTCTAATTCTTAGGAGCTAAAGTAAAAAATAAAAAAACCAGCTGTGACACAGTATCAGGTGTACAAGTCCCTATACTCAATTTATCTGTCATCATTTCTTAGTGGATTCATTATAGTAAGTTAGATTAAGTTTCAGTTCAGTCAGCTTGCTCATGTGAATATTTTGGATTTATCATGTGAATACAGCTAAGTGCGCACAGAGTTGATATTTGCCGTCTTGGCTCTGACCTCGTCACTCCCTGCAAGCGTATACCAGCACAGCAGAGATTGGGGGAGTAAAGATAAAAAAACCTCTCCTCAGGGGAACTTGGTGGAAGCTGAGGCGGAGGCTCTGCTCATGACTAAAACTATGAAAAGCAGAGGCAGCGGCAGAAACACCTTTTACAAATATGTTTGAGCATGTTTCACCGAATATTAAATACATTATATATATCTCTTTGCTCTTTATTTATGACTTAAAACCTTTTTTTTTTTAAACTTAACATTACTTTTTTCCCCCCACTCACTAAGCTTCACAGATGATGTAACCCCTAGGTCTGGCTGTGTTACTGCAGATGCTCTGTAGACTAAACACCCTCTAGTAGCATGAGCCCATACATTTGATGGCATTAATAATGCAATACTTGATCCTAGCAGTGCTTTTTCCTCTCTTAAAATGTTTTATGAATCTATGATGCATGCAATGTGGTTTCAACTTGTTTTTTCCTCTTTCCTCTTTCTGCCTGTTTTATAGGCAATATATTGGACAGTATGCTACTAAGAGCATCCAGTAAGGATTCAGTGGAGAGTGGGAAGGAGACTAGTGGCAGCACAGCTCCTGCTTCATCCTCCGAACGAATACTGTGGTGTCACTGTTATCACCACTGCCCCGAAGATTCAACCAATAATACATGCAGGTACTGTAAGGAGTGGAGTATCAAAAAAACAAACAAATGTAACACACGTACACACACGTGAGACAGTATCTTGTCTCAGTGGTTGCTTTACATACTGTCCATGTTTTCCAGGACTGATGGCTACTGTTTCACAATGGTGGAGGAGGAGGGAGGGGTGCCGGTCCAGACTGCAGGATGCCTCGGGCTCCGAGGATCAGAATTTCAGTGTAGGGTGAGTAGATGATAGTAACAATACAATCCACATAACTGCTCCCTTTTGCAATTATTTCCGTAGCATGCTCTATCTCAGATCTTGATCTTAATTTAGAAAGAAGCAGACAATTCTTACATGACTATACTCATGTCACTTTATGTGACTTATTTGTCACAAAATTACATTTAAAGCTGTAACTATAAATAATATACATTTTTGATTCATTTTCGATTTTTTTTCGATTTTTTTTCATATCAAATGATATATATTAGATTAATATTTAAAAATGTACATCACAATATCCCAGAGACAAATGTAACATCTTCAAACCCCTTTTTAAAATTGAAAGATGTACTATGAAACAAAACAGAGAAAATAAAATGCAACGATTGTCAAAATTGTTGAATAAATATTGGCTAATCAGTTTATTGTTTATTCAACAACTGAACACAAAAATTATAAAAAAAGAAAGAAAGAAAGACACAAGAAAGAAACACTTTTCTGTCTTCCAGGAGACCGGGAACTCTCGTCAAAGGAGATCACTGGAGTGCTGTACAGACCAAGATTACTGTAACAAAAACCTGCATCCTACGCTGCCACCACTCAAACCACCTCGTAAGTTTATCTATCGCTCTCCTCTCATCCCTCCACAACTCTTTCTTGCCCATGAAACACAAGAAAGATTTTTAAGAGCTACTTGTTCTCCAGCTGACAGGTGACAGTGTGGCAATGATACAGGGCCAAGAACTGTGAATGATGGTGTTCCAGCTCACAGGATTCAGAGATAGAGATATCATGACGTTAGTCAAAGATGGCTTAAGTGGGGGAGACGGCAGGAGTTACTGTCAAACTGTCCTGGAGCTGCTGGGTGTCGAGAGAATACCACAGTCTCTACTGTCTACAACTCTATACACCATGTGCAAGTGTGAGAGTCTTTTTGTGTATTTGAGAGACGGTAAGCTTATATTCCCCGGGAAATCACAAGCCCCAGCAGACACCGAGGGCAGTCATCAATCTGAAACCTTATCATAGGGGATCAGGAAGAGAATTCATCGACTAGCCTGAGGGCTTCCTCTCGTTGACTGGGGCCTTGAGGGAAAACAGTGTGTGCCAGAAGAAAATGAAAAATTGACGAGTGAAATATGATTTGTCCTTGATTTACTGGACGGTGGTTCTTTCAAGTTAATTGTAAGAATGACTGATGTCTTGGTATCATTTTCATTATTTCCCCCCATGTTTTAGGGATGCTAGAGGTTTTGATTTGAGTTTTTTTGACCAGAAAATGATTACCAACCATTTATCTCAAGAAAGTATATTTGTTGGACATACTTGTTGATCATTGTCAGGGAAAAGACCAATGTGATTGATTTTTTTGTTCTGACATTATTTCATGTATCTTCATACCTTTATCCTAACCCCTCTCTTCTATGCCATCATACTTTTCCTCTCTCGCCATCCTGCATACCTTTTTTCACCTCTTCATCCTCTCCTCTCCAGTCTTTGTAGATGGAAAGATCCACCACATGGCCTTGTTGATCTCAGTCACTGTGTGCAGCATTATACTGGCCGTCATTATTGTCTTCTGCTACTTCAGGTAATTATATGTGACAATCAAATACACACAAATCCAGATATGTTCACACTTTGTACTACGTTCTCCAGCAACACTTTTGAAAGAGCTGAATAATTCTGTGTTTTTACAGGTACAAGTGTCAGGAGTCTCGTCCTCGGTACAGTATTGGTCTGGAGCAGGATGAGACCTACATCCCCCCTGGAGAATCTCTGAGGGACCTGATAGAGCAGTCGCAAAGCTCTGGATCTGGCTCAGGGCTCCCTCTATTGGTGAGATACTCATATTGCAGCTTGGGAGGTCTTATATCTATCAGTAAACCTCATTTCAGGTTCCACTTAAAATGCAAGGAGCTAAATGTGCTGAAACTAACCCTTTTTTTCATCTTTTGCTCCTCCTTAGGTGCAGCGAACAATAGCCAAGCAGATCCATATGGTGAAGCAGATAGGCAAGGGGAGGTATGGCGAGGTGTGGATGGGCAGATGGAGGGGAGAAAAAGTGGCTGTTAAAGTATTCTTTACCACTGAGGAGGCTAGTTGGTTCAGAGAGACTGAGATTTACCAGACCGTCCTAATGAGACATGAGAACATACTGGGTAAGACTGGTTTCTGTCTTTACGTCATGTGTCATGTATTACTTCTTTAAATCCTGCCCCTTCTCCTTACTGATTTCTAGATTTCTAGTCTCTATCTCTATTTTGTTAGTCTGTATGCACCTCTTTGTCAATCTATTTGTCTGTGTTTTTCATTTACTCATGTCTTTAAAATCAATCTAAGTAGACTCTTTGTGCTCCATCACAATTAACAGAGAGCCCAACAGGATATTGAAGGGACAGTAATAAATGCGTTTGTCTAATCAGTTATACTAAACAATCCTAAATTATGGATGAACGGATGGATGAAGGGGTGTATTGAGAGGTGACTGCAAAATTAACAATAAATACACGCCATAGTTGGAGTGGGACTGTGTCCATTGTTAACTATGCTGCACTGCACTGCACTCACTGCCAAAACAAATCAATTATAGCCAAGAGACCATACACCCCAACAAATTATAAAGAAGACAACAACAGACTGCATACCAAAGCTTGTATAATTAAACACTACACGTTGCATAGTAATGAAGTAGTGGGGCAAAAGATCACTTGCCTGTGAACTTGAAGACAGACTATATGCAGACAGTGCATAATGTTGCCTTCCACAGTCAATACTACATTTATTTTAGATTGAGCATCAGGATCTATAATATCGACGTCATGAAAACCACAAATCAGACAACTGCCAAGATTAACATGTTAATTGAGGGCTACAGGACAGCTTCCTAAAAATAAACAAACTTTAATGCTTGAAATGACTTACATTTAAACTGACTTTGCATGATTAGTTTCAAAAGTAATTACTACTTCTATGATTAAGCCTAACTGATTCAGTGAAGACAGACTTCCTTTGGGAGTTTTTCAAATGTGGAAGAGTTACAATGTGGTGTAGGAAAAGGAAGCTATTACTATTCTCTATATGACCTTCCTCTTGTTCTCAATCAAGGAAAAGAAGTTATGTATGCAGATGATACAACACTATATTTACAAGAGGTATCAATTGAAGAAATGTCTAGTAAATTGGATCGGGAATTACAATCAGTGGTAATGTGGGCGTGGAGTACAAAGTTTCTTCTTAATTTATCAAAAACAATAATAATTGTATTTTGATCAAATATTAAACTTAAACATAAGCCACAGTTGAATTTGTCTGTACAGTGTTGCCTGTGGAAGAGGCAAAGGAAACCAAATTCCTATAATAATTTAGTAGTAATGGCCATAACTTTAATAATAGGCATGCATCAAGAGGTTGATCTTCACTTCCTGTTTCATGAACTAATACATGAACGTACTGTTGTGTTTAGAGGAATGGTTTTCCATCAGACATTACACATTTAACAAGTAAGACCCTGCTTTTTAAAAAGAGTTTAAGGAACACCAGTCCTACATAATATATAGGAACCATCTTGGTTTATTTATGATTCGACAACTACAGTATATGCATGTTTTTTTAAATGGTGTTTTTGAGCATTTTTGAGTATTGAATATTTTAAAGGTGTGGGTTTTTGTTTTGTTATCATTTTCGCTAGCAGTTTTATTGTTGTTGATTTGTTTCTTGTAGATTTTTTTTTCCCCCTTTATTCCCTTTAGATTAAAATGACGTATTTGTGGTATTTTTGTATAGACCCCAGAAATAATAGTTACTACCTTGGTTATAAGTAATGGGGATAAATAACTAAACAAATAAAGGAAGAAAGATAACAGACTCCCTGCCTGCTTAACTCTTGTTTACTCTGCCTCCATTCACAGGTTTTATAGCTGCTGATATTAAAGGAACTGGGTCCTGGACCCAACTCTACCTAATCACGGACTACCATGAAAATGGCTCTTTGTATGACTACCTAAAATCAACCACTCTAGACAACAAAGCCATGCTGCGACTGGCCTACTCCTCTGTGTCAGGCCTTTGTCACCTCCACACCGAGATCTTTGGCACCCAGGGCAAACCCGCCATTGCTCACAGGGATCTGAAGAGTAAGAACATACTGGTGAAAAGAAATGGGACCTGCTGTATAGCTGACCTAGGACTGGCAGTCAAGTTTATCAGGTGAGTGAATCAGTCACATGTTTTTGTTATTAAACATGATTTGATGAAATGCTCCTCTACTTGATTTGAATCCATATTGTGCTGAATTTAAGATCTGGTAGAGAGTCGGTCGTAATGTAAAGTATTTTGAACTTGAGGATTAAGTAATGTGCATAGCTCGTTCATCTTTCGTTTAAAATTCTTACTTTGATCTTTGCAGTGACACCAATGAGGTAGACATCCCTCCCAACACTAGAGTCGGTACAAAGCGCTACATGCCTCCAGAGGTTCTGGACGAGACTCTGAACAGAAGTCATTTTCAGTCGTACATAATGGCCGACATGTACAGCTTTGGGCTCATTCTCTGGGAGATCGCTCGCCGTTGTGTTTCAGGAGGTAGATGCACTTTTAATGTATTCTAAAAGCCAGGCTGACACAAGCATGTACTTTTTTGATGGCTATGCAGGATATATTTTTGACACATTCCTTTTTATTCGTTGCAGGGATTCTTGAAGAGTACCAGTTGCCGTACCATGAGTTAGTTCCTACAGACCCTTCATATGAAGACATGAGAGAGGTGGTCTGCATCAAGAGACTACGACCATCCTTTCCTAATCGATGGACCAGCGATGAGGTAAAATGCATCAAAATAGGCTACATATATACACAAATTCACAAAGTAATGACCTTCCTAACATAAATCTGTAACTCCTCAGTGTTTGAGACAGATGGGGAAGCTGATGACAGAATGCTGGGCCCACAGCCCGGCCTCCCGTCTCACAGCCCTACGGGTCAAAAAGACACTTGCCAAGATGTCAGAATCGCAGGACATCAAGCTGTGAGCAGGCACTGCCAGGTGTGTGTTTACACACATAGAAAGGGCACTAGCAATCACACTGGCTCTGGTCTAGGCCACACAATCCTTTTTCCTGGGAACAGGAGGTGGGACAGGAAGCAAGATCACCACTTGAAGATCGCAGGATCACACACTTTGAGTCCAGATGCCCAGAATTCTACAATCCGAGTCCCCCTCGAAAAAAATGTATTTCAGGACTCCAATGGTTAAATAACTAGAACTAACATTAGTCAAGAAAACAATCTGGCCCAGTGTGGCCCTGTCAGAGAATATGAGACATTGTCATTTCAAACTAACTCATGGTCCTGTTCACATTCTCCAAAAGCCCTGGAAAAAAAGATTGAGTTTAACTTGGCACTGTAGCTGCAGAAATATGCAAACAAGCTACTGATCAGTGAGCGGAATACTATATCACTGCTTTCTGTGAAAGCTACCCTACCTGTAGATGAAGGTCCGATTGATATCAAAACACTGTCAACCCACTACTGCTTTTATGTTCTACAGTAATTGGATTGAACACACTTTTGTCACTCTTAAAATTGACTTCTTTTGCAATGACTGACACTATGTGGCAGAAAAAAAGGTGTACTTTTGAGGCTTTGAAAGTGTTTTTACGGAGGTAACGTTTGACGACACTGAAGAGAAGGTTCATATCTGTATTTGTGACTGGATATGAAAGTTGAAAAAGCTTATTTTCCATGTAAAACTCAAACTCTTTTAGACTCTCTGTGAAAAATAAAGTTGATATGTCCAAATCAAATCTGGATTGAGGCTCTACATGCCTCTGTGTTTCCTTGCCCTGTGTCAGGGGAAGGGGGCTTTACAGTAATGAAGCGATTGAAGCAGAACGATGCCACCCGTAGGTGCTCCGCAGCAATTACAGAAACTGTTGCACACGTAACTGTATTGGTGACTTCTTGTTTGATGATGTGATTTATTGTAAATGTGTGGAATTGTGCCTGTGTTAGTTTAGGGGTATCACAAAGTTGTTTGTTCACGGGGGACTGCTATCATTCAGACACTCCCAATAATACAGAGTGGCTCCCAAATATAGGCTTGATGATGGATGTGTGTGTTTTAGGCAACTGGACCAGAAGCCTTCACTTAAGATGCAACAGCCACACACACAATATTGTTGAAAAAGAGACTGGACCTAGAAAAACGGCCACAGCCATCACCAAACTAGCACCAGAATTACCCAGGGAACATCACCACCACCTGGCCACCAGGCTGCCTCATACATATAAATTAGAGTACATGTTGAACTGATTCACCATAATAAACCATTTGCAGCTATTACACTGAAATCAAATGGCAATTGCCATTTAAAAAAATCCATCATCTGGCTTCTATCAGGCGAGTTTCTCCACTGATTTAAATGTTCACATGGTAGCAGTCAAGTATTAGAAAGCTTTAACAGCTCTGTCTCAGTAAGAAATAGTTCTCAAGGTGAATCTTGAACCTTTCATCTTCACGGTTGGCAGACTGTTAGGTCTTCCACAGTGGTCTGCTGATACATTAATTCATTTTAACTTTTTTTTTTTAGTCCGTTTGTAAAATCCTTGATGAACTTTGCTTCAGGTCGATGAGTTATGTTTTTGTTTTTTATTTCTGCCAACTAAAATAATGTAAGGCTCTATCACTGTCAAAGGTGTGGCAGACTTGTTGTGTTATACATGCCCTTTCTTTCCTCTTGGGTGTTGTGCCTTATTTAATCTGTACCTGTAGTTGTCTGTGAGAGAAAGTGCTGTTTTTAATTCAGTAAAAAGGATGAACATTCCCCCTAATAAAGTGTTTCACTCATCCACATGGCTGATGCACAGTTTGTGGTGGCTGAATGAGGTGCATACCAACCAGCTACTTGGCGGTGCCTCTTATTGTTAAGGCATGTTCTCCATATTGTCATGAATTTCAAAGAAAAAAAAGGTATAAAGTCAAAGCATTGCCGTTGTATGTATGTATTCATGGTCTACAAATGGCATGATACCGATTTCATTATCAATTTCTCTTATCAATCCGATTCTTTATCGATTCCTGATAAGTTGATGGGTGGATTGAGTACATACAGGCAAGGCTCCACATCAGCTTATTTTCACCACTGACTGAAAAATAATTTCAACTGTCCCGAAGTAAGTGTAAACCGTCAAAAAATCTAAATATGTCTGTTTTACTTTTTAAAAATTGTCGTCTATTGTGTTTTTTTGCATAAATACACACATTAAATAATTTTATTTTTATTTAAATATTTGCATTAGTAGTTTTAAGTATGTATTATACGTTGCGTGTGTGTGTGTGTATGATCACACCCCCTATGCAGCAAAAATGAAAGTTAAAAACTGCGTTCCATTGGAAAACCCTGTCAACCCTGACAATAAACTAACCTTGTAACATAATATCACTTTATATGAAATACTGACTTTTATGATTCCCTATACTATGATATTTTATGACTTACTATACTATGAGTTTTTTTACTCGCTTTACTATGATTTTTCATTACTTAATATACTATGACGTTTTTATGACATATGACTGTATTATGATTTTTCGGACATAAATTACTTTTTATGACATAACAGTTTTTAACTTACCATACTATGGATTTTTATGACATACTATACTATGTTTTCGTGACTTTTATTATGACATACAGTGACTTTTGACTTACCAAACAATTCATGAAATAATATTTTATGTCTTTTTATTAATTATTATATAATGACTTTCTTTTGTAAAATATTTCAAGATACTATACTGTCTTTTTGTGACTGAGATTATTTCGACAAACTAACTTTTTTCTTGACATTACTATTACTGATTTTGACATACTACAATGTCAATTTTTTCGACATACCATATTACTTTTTCATGGCATTTTTTGACATGCTATAGTATGACTTTTTTCAACATGATTTTTTCATTACTCTTTTTTTAGATACTATATATAGTATGACTTTTTTTCGATATTATATTATTTATATATATATATATATATATATAGTTATTTTTACTTTTTCCAACATACTATACTATGACATTTGTAGGACTTCTTTCGACATACTATAGTATCACTTTTTATCACTATTTTCATCATAATATACTGTTACTTTTTTCGACATACTATACTAAGACCTTTTTATGACTTTATTCGACATACTATGTTTTGACTTTATTCAACATGCTATACTACGACTTTTTTCTGAAAAAAAATTGTTAGACTTTTTTTCGACATACTATACTTTCCATTTTTTATGACTTTTTCGAGACATTTTTCAACATGCTATATATACTATGACATTTTCCTGACTTTATTGACTAAATGCATTGTGAATGAATAAATAAATGCATAGACTAAATTAGAATTGAACCTTTTGTTTTGTAAAATTGCATCCACTTTGTGTCTGCATTAGGAGAGGACAAGGCAAGAGAGTTAAAGAATGCGCTACTTGGATTCAAACATTCCTGTAAATGCAGTGGTTAAATACATGATCCAAAATTGTTTTATTAAAGTTCACAATTCTTCTATAAATACTACTAACAGCTGCAAGAAATAGCCTAACAGGCTTCATAACTGATTGGTGATTTATTTTCATGAATCAAACCATTTCAATTCTCCCCCTGATTTCTGTCGTGAATGGCACACAGCTTACCTTACTTTTCCCCCCTATTCGATTTCAACACGGATTTGTTGTTCACAATATAGCATTCTCAGGGAAAAAATAGGGTTTGTCCCCTCAGGTTTAGTATTGCCATGCTTTTTAGCCTTTTTTCCCTCTCTGCCATGCTCTGGTCCCAAACAATCTGAAACTTGATACAGTGTGTTTGTGGCGTTATGTCATTGTGCATGCAGAATTGTCAAAACGCATTGAAAATGGAACCGATTGTCCCAGAGGCATGCGATTCCAAGGAATCAGACAACTAGGAACCAGTTCTCTAATCCCATCCATATGTTTCGGACCTCACAGTACACGCTGCCATGTTGCTGTCATATTGAGAGAAATCAAAGTTTCAAACCATTTCCTGAAATATGTCTGTAGAAATAAGCCACCATAGGCACTACACATGTTCAGCATTGCTTATAAATATAATTTATTAATTGTCTTAAAAATTCTTTCTTACACTTTGTACAGAAAACAGTTAGAGGAAATAGAGAGGCGAGCATTCAGCAAGATTGAGCAAGATTCATGAAGCGTGCCAGAATTAGCAAAAGCGGACCATCACTACCCCACACTAACGAAATCAAATCACCCCTGATAGTAAAATAAAAATGCACTTACAAGCACAGCTCTAGTTATAGACTGCTATCATGATAACCAATGCCAAGTTTGCATAGTAGACACTGCTTTTACAAAAAAAAGAAAGAAACATACAAACTAGTATCTAACTGTACTGCTCTTTTTTATATTCTCAAATTTGCCAAATATAGCTGACAGTACACAACTGTACATATTGTGAATACAAAATATTTTTTACATAATTTGTTATCTTTAACACTACTTTCTTCATTTTCACATCAAGAAGGATCACCTTCTGGAGGCCAAACATTTGCCATCCTCGTATGAAAACTCAACTTTTCTGTCCTGCTGGTAAACTGTAGACTAACAACATGCCAAGGATCACATTTTGGTTACACTGTAACTTGTAACTTTCTTAACAAATCCTCTACTTGCACACATTTCATCAGTTGTAATTTGATTTTGTATTCTGCATTTGAGTTATTAATAAGAGATGTCGATGATCACATTGTATGAATGAGACACTGTCATGAACTTTGGGTTGATATTTTCTTCTGAAATATACCGATGACTTGATGTTTTAGGCTTTAATCCTGAAAACTTATAGAAATCTGTGGTTACATTTGAAAACATACAAAACATCCACTCTGTCATTTGACCATACACCTTTTCTAATTTGGTTAATAAGGCTGTCCGAAATGAAAGATTCATAATTGTGAGGCCTGCATGCCTTCTATGTCTGGTTTTACACCAATACAAGAGGTCAGATTTTTTTCCTCCCATATTCATGGGGAACCAATGTGTCAAATTATTGTCTCAAAGTTTTATTTTGTGTGGACAGCCGCAAGATGACAACTGTCACAAAGATGCAAAGAGCTGACCTTTTATTTCAACCTACTCTGTGTTCTTTACAACATCCTCCTCAGTATCTCCTACATACCTGATGTTCCACTTCACATGGCGTCTCTCCGTAGTTCGGAGCAGAATCTTAACTCCAGATTTTTTTGTATTCCCTTTGAGCTGAAAGTTAATTTTGTCCTCTAGATGGTGAATAGATTTCCCGTCCTCAGAGGCATCTGACAGCCCTGAAAGTCACTAAAAATAAGGCTGTTTGTCCTCCCTCAAAGCTGGCTTGTTGGAGTTTAATCTTTTAGTTAGACACTGTTGACCCGTGTCTACACACACATTTGAAAGCCAGCCCTGCTCCACAATATGTTCTGCAAAACACAAATATATTACACATCATTTTACATACAGTAGGCCCCTTGAGTTGGTATTTTGAGATTTAGCTTTAAATTGCAACTTTTTCGACAAATACACCACGAGTTGGAATGTGAGTCGCAGACGGAACATTGTTTTAGATAAAGGGCAAATAACTGATATGTTACATACAGTTCACACCTATAAAAACATAAATATGGCAAGACAAATAATGTGAATGTAAATAACACAAAAAATGACCACTGAACAAAAATATGGTATTAAAAGGTCATTAGAATGAACATGATAATGTATTTACACATTTCAGACAAAATGTAAATGCTGCTATTCTCCAAAAGCCACTGGATGGTGCTAGTGACCATGATCAAGTCATGGTGGTGACCACAACTGAAATCACATGTGGCCTGACGGCCGACAACACAACTGACATCCTGTGATGAGAGCCAAAAATATTGTCAGAAATACATATTCGTAGGCTATATATATATATTTTAGTAAATTAAAATATGATTGATAAAATCAGTATATTGCGTACATTTAGCGGTAATGAATGATATCAGTTGTATTTAACTCACTAGCACATAATACTATGGTAGTTTGTATATCACCGTATTTAAAAAACACACGTGTTTTATCTTTTAGTTCATCCCTTTTTGCTTCCTTTCAGTTTTCTCTGAGTTGGACCCTGTCCAGAAACAAGCCGTGACAGCCTATCAGAGACACTCCTCGAAATTGAGGTCGTGGTTAACCAAATGTGGTAGCCATGGCTGGAATTCCCCATCCTGCGTCTGCACTAGAGCCTCATCAAAACTACTCCTCGTTGGGGAGGAATGGAGCAGAAGCAACACAAGTTAACACTGGATTTTAGTGAAGGAATGCATTTGTCACTTGAAGATCCCGGTGAACGCACCAACAACTACAGAAATTGTGTTGCTGTTTCTTTAATTTACCTGAATAAAAATATACCATTTTAAAATGAGTAAAAACTGATTCCAATAAAACAAACATGTTATATACTATGTATGAGAATGCATAGCTGACAGTCTGCCTCTTTGCCCTGGTTATCTGTTTATCATAGGTGGAATCTTGAATATACCTCTAAACAGACAGTTTTACAAGTCTGTCACAATCATACACTGCTGAAAACGGAAAACAAGAAATAGGCGTTTACTTGAATCCATCAGGAGTGCTGTCACCTTTGGGCTGTGTTTTTTAAGATAATCAGAGGCACAAGTTAAAGGCAAATGGACACCAAGTTCAGTTGCCCTTTGACTTAGTACTTCTTGACTTCCTGTGACCTGGAGGACTTAATATCTAAATGCATATTGGAGGTAAGCCACGAACTCGATACTTTAATATAACACAAATTTAAAGATCACTTATGATGTCAGCAAAAAGGGGAAACATGTGGTCTTAGTCTTGTTTCTGGTCAGGACCCTTGATTGACAGTCACTGTGTAGCAAATGACACACTGTTAGCGGGAAACGATCCACACATATGGACAGCAGAATACACAGAGCTTTCCCTAGGAAACGATATAAAGACAAGAAACTGTACTGGCAAAACGAGTACAGCCAAGGCTCACAAGTGAGGGATCACTTCTTTATCTCCCCTCTCTCATTATCCGTTTTCCATCCTGTTTGCACAGAGGATCACCTGCGGCTTCTTCCATCAGTCCGTGTTTACGTCCTGCCTCCCTCTTGTAATCAGCTTATCCCCTCCCTTAGTTTACTCTTGTCTTGCTAAAGAGTCTTGTCTCCGACTCACTCCCTCTTTTTCCTCACTCTAACTTCTCCTATTCGTTTGTAATCAGTTTAGCTTTCCCTCCCTTTATGATTCTGTTCCATTCCTATAGAGGTTCTCAAGGTCAGTACCTCTGTTGCCTCTTTTCTCTGCTTCTCTCTGTTCAGTATAAAGTAACAACAAGAAAACAACGAGTATTACACCAGACGTGTGTGTGTGTTTTGTTTGTTCCTGATAGTCTGTGTTTGTGTTGTGGGTTTGGGTTATGTCTCCTTCGGTCACACAGCACACTGACACGTTGCTCTAATTAACACACAAAGATACACACATAGTTTCTAGCACCAGCTCGAGCATCTCTCGTCTGTCACCATGTAGGCATGATTACCATGGCATTAAACCGGTGCTCAATCACCACGGCTCAATCATCTAATTCGTTCATTGCTCTCGCTGCGGCATCAACCGTAGAGAATTTGCTCGTCGTCGTCTCCAGAGTTCTGTCATTGTCACGGTAACCACAATGCTTCAGCAGTGTTCCGTTGTCATGGAGGCAAAGCTACCGTCATGGCGACCCATCTCTTCCAGCACAGCGGCCAGTTCATTTAGGTCTCCATCCGGGAAGTGCTGGGACTCCCACAGATCCAGGATCACACCTGTCGGACTGGACTTGGTGGCAAAATAGTTCAGGTACCTGGAGACGTTAAGGAGAGCAAGAGGGACACAGTACATGGTTAATATCTGATGACAGAACATGTTTAATTCTCTCACCCTGTCAGCGCTAACTGTCTTAGAGATTCAATGTTCTGGTCCGGGAGCTTCGTCAGGCATCACATTTAAAGCCATTATACTATATAAACTATAAAAAATACATACATATATATTATATATTATTAAAATAAAATAACAATACAATAATATATACATATAATAAACTCTTCTGATAAATGAAAAGTGAACCATTTCTCCTATTATCAATTAGAAATTAAATGTAATGACCATTGATGAATTGTACCTGATGTGACTGCTCTCTTGAGGACTTAAAACCTAAAGTTTAGTGCAAAGCTATTGAAAGCACCTGATACGACAATACAGCACACAGTAAAACAACTACATATAAAGATATAAAGACAAATGAATTGAGCGGAGGACTTTTTATTAATTAAATGTGACAGGTGAATACTTTTTAGAAAATGTGCTATCATGTACGTTCAATTTAACCAGTTTTTTAATGAATCGAATTAATGATTTGAAATAAGAATTTTATACATAATAGATGTATTCTGAAGTTGCATTACAGCACAAAAATGTGCCAACAGGTCCATCGGGAGAACAGTTTTCATAGGAACAGTAAATTCCAAAGCTGTCGACAGTCAAGCACACAATGGTTGCAGAGGAAAAGTCTGATGCTGAGCCATCTGTGACAAAGATCTCAACGCTGCCTTAAAGTGAAAAAGACATCAGATTTGAGTCCTTTGGGGATAAAGAGGAGACTCTCTGTTCCTCTGTAAATCCTGTGATTGTACTGTGGGCACACTCTGGTACTGTTTAAACACAACCAGAGACTGAATGTCTGTCTCTACTCCCGCAGTTTTGTTTTTTTCCTCTCAAATATCCAATAAGCTATTTTCATAACTTTCTTTATTAATTTGTTTCTTTCTTTCTCACTTCAGTCTCAGCCTCCATCAGTCTGCAGTATGTGATAAGGTGTATCCCGCTGTTATGTGAACTCAATGGCGGAGATCCATCTTTTTATCTGTCTGTCAGAGCGCGCGCGTGTGTGTGTGTTTGTACAAGCGAGTTTCCACCATTTAGTTTTGTCAGTACAATAGGCTAATTTGTTTGTTCGTGTGAGGAGAGATGGATGTGACGGCAAGGAATGAGTCATACTTTGAACTCAAACAGACATGACGTGGCAGTTACAAGAGCAGAGAGGATAAAAGATGGTATTTCCATGTTACCATGTTCCCTTTGAAGAGTCGCTGTTAGCAGAAATGTGGTAGTAAACAACAATTTGGCTAGCTGTCCATCTTTTACAAATGATCGGGATTTTTTGGATGCCCACACCATCATGAGCTGGCTGCCTGATGGGACAATGAGGTCCACTTGTGCCCAATTATCCTCTGACTAGCTGCTGGTAAATGAGTCAGATGCAAATGGCCAATTGGATCTTTCCTATCTAGGTTCATGGGAGTTTACTCAAACTCTACAGGGATGCAGGTTTAAAGTAATGAAGTGTGTTGAAATTGTGGCCAGTGTGCAGATTCGTTGTGCACTTTTGTTTAGAGTAGCTATTCTCTCTGTGCTCTAAACTGTAGAGTACAGATGATTAAGCTATTTTTTTTGTTATATATATATATATGAAAAGACTATCAATCACATACAATCAACGTGCTAATTTGTCAGTGTGATTATGTCTCTTGTATCTTTTAGTCCTAAGGAAAAAAAAGAGCTAATTTAATAAGATGAATGATTCATCTCTGAACTGAATTGCATTGATTGACTGATTCGTAGCCTTGTGTACTTTTATCATGTTTGTCTTGTCGTCTGTGTTGATTGTAATGTGTGTCGAGATGGATGCCTCGTCTTCTGTTGCAAACCAAGTCTACCTACGGGTACAAATAAAAGTAACCTGAACCTGAACCTGAGCTGAAAACGTCTTCTGTTATTGAAGAGGTCACAGGCCACCCTGATGAGCTGCTATTTAATTTGAGGAGAGTATTTTTCTGATTGTATGATATTCAAAACTAAGCAAAATGCATGAGGGAGGCAAAGAGGAAAAAAATTATACAAACTGTGTGTGTGTGTGTGTGTCACCTGTCAAGGTTGAGTTTGTGTGCCAGCATCCTCCAGTCATTGCCTCTGGTCTGTGGTGCATCTAGACTGCCACACAGCTTCTGTCTGATGGATAAAGGAATGCGGAAGGCATTGGGTCCCACTAAGGTTGTGATATTACTGGCTGGGTCCATCAAGGACGTGTCTATGCACTGGACCTCCTGGAAAGCGTGGGAAGACCGAAAAAGAAACTGGTCAATTGTTGGTTAAAGGAAAACAATTACTAGTTACATCAACTTTTTTTTAAAGTTGAACTCGTAGAAATAACGTTTAGGCATATTGATGTGTGCAGTATAACTTCTTCAGTAGAGGCACAGGAGAAAAGGGATGAATCTATTGGTGAGATACTGCAAAGCCTTAACATTCAAATATGGATCATGATGTGCATCTATGTGGTAACATTGGCAAAGATAACTTCATCATATTTGATTTCAAATAGGTCTCTATCTTAGTCCTTCTGGCAAGGATTCTGCTCGTCTCTGCAGCTTTCGGCGTGACCAATTACAAATGAGTCTACTAAGTAATACAAGAGTAAAACAAATATAAAGATCTGCTTCCATGCACTCTCTCTCTCCGCTCTCAATGTCGCTCTCTGTCTCTTTCTAAACCTTCATCCCATTAATCTGCCACTCCTGGGTTGAAAGGAGGCAGCGGCCCAATGAACGTGGCTTGGCAGAAGGAAACAACAACTGCCACTGTTGATGTGAATGATTACTATTTACTGTGTCTACTTAGCCCCAATTTACAGCAGAAAGCGCTCTGCTGCTGAAGAGTGAATGATTGATCCAAAGGGACATTTTCTGATAAAATAACAAATGCTTTAAACCTGTTTTACCTTTTTATTGATCAACTTGCAGGATGCTGCCGGCTGGTTAATTGAGGGTCTTAACAGTGTTTTAAATAACGCATCAATGATGAGACGCTATTCGGTTCTAATTATCATACTTGCCAAATATCCAATGTGATTATAGTATTGTAAGATTAGGTATGGCCTATTTAAAATGAATTACAGCTGATCATTGCCTAAATAGAGGCCCTACTGTTTTCTGTGTACATGTTACAAAGCCACAGCTCTGCCCCTCATAAGGCCGTTTCTTTTTTCTAATATTTGGCAGAAGGTATATTGAAGGAAGTGTAGGACAAAAAATGCAGGATAGACATTTCTACAATACTTTCTTTCACTGTGTGATTTTGCAGCCCTGACACACACAAAGGCAAATCATCAAACTTCTTAACTGGTTCTACACTTTTCGTTCTCATTTTCAAGTACAAATATGTGCAAACCTTCTTGCTGCTGCAACTTTTCCTCTATTTGCAGTCAAAAAAATCAACTTACCTGGTTAAACAAGGGTTAAAAAAAATTCTAAAGTGCAACGCTGTCACCCATGAACACCATGGGAGAATTCAAAGCACTGACATTCCAAAAGAACTGACTGACCTTCGACCAAAACTGTTCACACATGGACACAGACACACACATTCGGTGACTTTGTGGTTACATGGACTCAAAATCAAAGACGAGTTATTCCACTCGTGTTATGCGACCTCTCGCCCCAGTATGAATGATTGAACAGAGTCACATAGCAGGAGCCCTGACTGTCTGACGGATTGGAAGAAAACTTAGTGACTTTATAAGATCTTATGTACGGGAATGGAGAAGTTAGAAGTTAGAAGAAGGACCCTCTTTTTTTAGTATGTATCGCTGTCCCCTCATCATGTCCTAGGCCAGTGTGAGTAAAAGTTTCTCTTCTGCAGTCTTGTTGTGTACACAGCCAATAAACAGTGTCTCCATTTTGCTGTGTGCACGTGGATTTCTTACCTCCTCTAATGTGTTGCTGAGCTGAAAGATCTGTCCCTCCCCTTCCACCTGCCGTACACACAGTTTGCAGCTGATCTCCATGGTGGCGGGGCTCAGTCTCTCCAGGGTAAAGGTACAGTGAAGAGTTCTCTGACTGCTACTCCACACCTGGTAGAACGGGATCTCCTGGAAAAAGCATAAATAATATACATGTTTTTGTAAAGCACATTTTCAGGCAGGAACAATTCTTATAATCTTAGTAAATCTTATTGTTACTGGGAATTCATGAAAGTTAATCATTGTGAAGATATTTCACTCTGGACCAAAGCTTAATGCACAAAATGAAGACCAACACTGAGCCTTATCGCTAGTTTGGCAGAAATGTACATTCGCAAAAAAGGCTAACTATAGTTCATCCTTGTTTGGCTCAAGGTAATTGGTACTATAAACTGTGATGTTTGCTGTGGGTGTGAAGATCAATAACTACACTCTGTATATTGTAACGGGTACCTTCGAGTGTTCATGTGTGCGCATATCCCTCTCACCTGATACTTCGCAATGAGTTTGCTCTTCCAGTGCGTGTGCGGCACATCGTGGATTGACAGTCTCAGATTGTGTGTGCTGTCTTTAAAGTTCAGGGTCTTTGGCTCATCCAGAAGCTTCCCTCCCATCTGTGTCTCCATCTGAAGAACCTCCTACACAAAACCCCACAAAGAAAAAAAAAACAATAATAACTTGACATTTCCTCCTCAACTTTGCTTCTATATTGCCAACTGAACCGTTTATTTTTCATACAGTATTATAGACTGCAAAAAGCCTTTCTTTATCTTGCATAATAACTGCAGACAACGCCGAATGTTTCCGTGAAACACTTGAAACTCACGAACGTTTCCCTGAATATACCATCACAGAGCTCTGTAGTTGTATTCCCTGAATTTAAGCAAAGCTTAGCTCTGATAATTGCACTCAACTGGGAGAGACATTACGATGCTCAATACAAACCTTGATTAATAATGCACCACCAGTCAAAGTACTGCTGTTGTGAGATGTGGGAAATCCTACGTACAACAGTAAAATGAAATAACTTCTATTGGTTTAGAAGATGCCCTCAATACATCATATTACTTCTGAAAATAATACCCAAAGAAGTAATGATTGACTTATTGATTATTTAAGATAAGCAGCCCAGTTTTGTCTTTTCCATCACCCCCGACAATCACAACTTTTTCTTCTGCTCTCCCTTTTATAGTTGTAAGGATACTACCAATAAGCTGATGCACTGAACTTAACTGGATTTTTGTTGTTTGTATCTTAGATTTCATGAAATGGGTAATAAAACCAGTTAATGTAAAACTGATACTGCCCATTTGATGTCTTTGTCCATTTTGAGAACCAAAGGAAGCAGCATATTTTGCTTTGCTGTGCTGCAGCTGTTTCAATAATATATAACACACACAGTCCTGTGGGAATTTTTGCTCATGCTTTTTAAATTGACTTCTGTATATCAAGTTAACCCACACCAAGAGAGTACTAAGACAGTATCTGTGCCCTACAGATGCATAATGGTAAATACACACATATTGATAACATCAAAAATACTTACAGGCTCATGAACTGCACACAAACAATTAAAAGGATTAAAGAAACATGCACACAAACATTCCAACTTACTGATGGAAGAATAAGTTATCAGTAAGACTTCTGATGCCTCCTGCAACGTTTGCAAAATAATCAATTGTTCCTTCCCATCATCTTCCTACGCGGCAGCTCTACAGTAGATATATACAGCGGAGACTTCCCCTTTAAAACGCAAACCGATCAATTATACTACACAGAGTCTCCATCATTAAAAAGTCCACCTCTGAGCTTCATTTTCAAGCTACAATTGCTTGTTTGAAATGGTAAAACTGAGTGTGCGTTGATGTTTGTGTGAGTGTGTACATGGCTTTTTGCCACACTGACACTTGACTTATCATCGCATGCATAAATTACCAATGATAATCTCCCGTATCAGATGGTCCCTCCAGTGTTTTGAATTTGTTTGAATTCTCAAGCGCCGGTATTCTGACATTGCTTGACCCTGTTTTGTTTACTGCTTCTCAGCTCACCTCCAGAGAACTAGAGGTGAGAAAACCTCTACTTGTGACTCTAGATAATCACCCCTATTCAAGCTATAATATATTGTATTTCTAATGCAAATTACCACGGAAGTGTTACAGCATGGGTGGTACAAGAGAGAGAAAAAAATCCCTCAGATGACGAAGGAACACAACTAAGCAATCAGACTAATATATCCATATACATCCATCATATGTACAGTATATGTGTGTGTTCATATAGGTTCATTCAAGGGAGGAAATCTATTAAAAAGCAACTGAAGAAAATAAGTATTGGATTTGATTTATTTAGTTTCAGTACTTTACCTTGAGTGCATCCTGTGTGTCGTCCAGACAATAGATCCTGATATGATAGTCCAAAGTTGTGCAGGATACGGGTCCAAAAACAGCAAGTTTGAGCCTCTTGGCGGCTGCCTTGCAGATTGACTGGCCCACCAGGCAGTAAGTCCCCAGTGTCTCTGTTAGGATGTGACATGCTTCCAAGTCCATCTGCACATAGCAGGGGGTGGTGAAGTTTTCCTCTCCTACCACAACCACTTCCTGTAAGAGTCACACACACACACACACACACACACACACAGACACACACACAGACACACACACAAAGTCATACAATTTTAAACTTCCAGAGTGTCACGCTGGGTTTATGATGGGTGGCTGAGACTGGAATATTGTAAACTTACCATGTGAGCCGTCACTCATCTCAACTGAAGAGATATCTAGAGTTTTTTCAAGACGGACTACCTTTCAACCTTTCAAAAACAAGTCTTAGTATTTTCTAGTATTCATGATTATATATTTGTGAGTAGCCTGCCTGTATTTTGATCTCTTTCCTTTTGCTATCAAAGCAAACTTTACATGTCCTTGATTTATTTCACATTAAATGAGGTGTTTAATCCACTACCTTTGTGACAACAGCACTTCTGTTCAAACAACACACGATCATCAGCATAATGATGAGTATAACAAAACTAAGTTCTTGTGCTAATAGAGAAACTGTGGAAATGTTGACTATCCTCAATGTACAAATAAATGTTCCCTTTTTTTTGGAAACAGCCTATATTTGTCTATGCAGACTGCTCTTAGTGAGTCCTGGGCATTATTTGAATACTGATTGTATTTGTGGGATTAAGCCACATTCTGTCTGGTAACATAACACAACTGGACCTGCATTTGGAGCCATTTCCACTAATGCAAACAACCCCTGAATAAACAGGCTGTGGTTTCTAACTGATGAAATCCTCTGTTGTTATAAACGCAATGCCATTACTGATGGTGTGTAGAGATGTGCTCCCTATAGAAATCCTTGTTCAGCAGAAGAAAGACATGAATCTCTTCTTGTTAGTCCAGTAATTCATCTTAGAAAATCAGCTCCTAGATTTTTGATTCCCCACATTGTGCATTCCTTTGTTCTTGTTGAGACACTAAGTTGAAATGTAAATGCATGTCTGGTAGTTCATAATATGACTTCTTAAAGTATATCAAGGTGACCAGTAAAATAAGAACCCTTGTTTAGATCTGCTGTGTGAAGTATGTCCAATGCCACTGTGATTATCTGCTGGCTGTTGCTCATATCATTTTTCCAGCTCTGTCACAGCCAGAGTTATCGTAAATCTATATGGCTCTTTGGGTTCAGTGAGAATGCACAGCTCCTTTTCATTTAAGTGCAGAATCTTCAATTAGTCGTGCACATATCCAAGTTTGCGTGTGTGAGTAATTGTGTGTACACGTCGGTGGATGCAAATTTGGTGCAGCATGGATCCGTACTACACGCACATGTGTGATACAACTATTGAGTTTTGTCCCTACAGATGAGCAAGCCAAATCAATACAAAGAGGTAGGAAAGCAATATGGTATGAATCTGTTATTACTGGTAATCACAACCGTAGCTGCTCACCCCTGATGTGAGGGGAATTCAATTACCTTCCTCTCCCTTTTTTGGAGAAAAGTTTCTGATGGGAAATGGATGTTCTACTGCAATAAGAGAAAAACAAATCGACTTCCTGATGAAATTCCACTTTTCATTTCTCCCGTCTTTACCCACTCTGCACCCAACCCCTTGTCTATCCCTCTCTCTCTCTCTCTCTCTCTCTCTCTCTCTATCTCTCTCTATCCCTCCCTCTCTCTCTCTCTCACATACACACACAAAAGAACACACACACACAGGATCCTATGCATGGTTAATTGTGCAGAGACATTGTGTTGAGCTGTGATAAGCAACAGAAGACAGCATACGGGGGCCTTGTAGACACAGTGATGCTGCAAGACAGCCTTATCACCCACACCCACACACCCACACACCCGTACACACGCACGGACACGGAGACAGACAAACACGCATCAAATGCAGTCACGCACACACAGAAAGAGATTGCTGAGGTAGGGACTTCATGCTGAGAGACACGGGAGGAGGGAGAGGGAGAAGGGTAGAAAAAAAGGAGGGATAGAAACATAAGAAGAAAGATGACAGAAAAGGAGGATGGCAGAAGCATAACAAATTGCTTCTGATAGGAGTCTTCAACCCCCTGCTTGTCGACTAGCCTGTAGGCACTTTGTGTTTACTGAATTTTCTCTCCTTTCATTTCTTTTCCTCTCTCTCCCTCACTACATGTGTGCATGTGTATTGTAGGCTATCAAAAAGACGATAATGTATATGTGCATGTATGTGTTAACATGCTGCGTTTAGCCATACTGTGTACACGACTGTGTATGAATGATCTGGCTGTGCAAGTGGTTATTTTGCATAAATGCATTAAATACATTGGATTACTAAGATGCTGTGTGTGTAGATGTGTGTGCATCTGGATGCATCTCTTTTTATCAAAGTAACTCTGGAGGTTAAAACTGTGGAATTCAAAAGTTGCACATTATACGTAGCTCACTAGAAAAAGTGTTGAACACTCACCTCCCACTCTCCCATGGCCAGTTGGTTCTTTAGCTGTATGAGCCAGTCTTCCTGGACATTATCAGCACAGTGGTGGATGGTGAGGATCACTGGTCTGGTCAGCAGGGCTCCTGGAGGTCCACAACTCACCACTGGGCTCAGCACTGTCTGGATGTCCTCCACCGGTGGTCTGGAGAAGACAAATTACACCCAGGTGGGATGATTCTTTAGAAAAGAGCGACAGGAGGGCCCGCACTGTAGACTACCAGTTAACGTGAGCATCAACCGCATGAAGCTGTATTGATTCTGGTCTGGTTTGTTTGTCATAATGTTCATACATGGAAAAACTCAGCTAGCAAAATAGAGAAGTCAGTTGAGCAGTTAGGTTACAGTAAGATAGACTGTCTTTGAGTTGATGGGAATATCATTGAATAAAACATATAAGAGCAGCGAAGCACAAACATTTAATCAGAGGATGATAAGTGTAGTCAGCAGGGCTTCAGTTGGGCCTCAGGAGTCAGTAGTTTACAGCTCATGGGCAGCAAATAAATGAGTACTTACCACAAGCTCTTCTGTTTGTTTGTTTTTACAGTGAATTCAAGTATTGGAACCCCAAGCAATCGCTAATTCATGTATATTACAGTACAGCAACAGAGTACTGTTCATTAGTAAATTGAAAAGTAAACCCACATTCTTCAACAATTGTTTGCAAATAGATACATGTCTGTGTTTTCCTGTGTAATACATTATCTAGTCATCTTCTTCCCTAATGTTGCTGAAGATATGTATTGACTGGGAATAAAGCCCATACGGAAAGAAGAGTGATTCTTTCTTTAGCCCACTTTGTGTCAGGGGGTAACTAATCCCCAGCAGTATTATCGATTCGGCGGATGAAGCTCATTATTGACTCATGATGGGTTCACATGGATAGGAGAAGTTAACAGATAAAAACAGTACAACTCAAACTGTAACAGCACCCTTTGACTTACCAAATGCAGGGGTCACCCCCTAAAGAACTACAGTGCAACTGATTTGTAAGGTTATGTATCTTTTATCATACAGAGAAAACAGATGTTGTATTGTCTGTACGAGGAAACTGAAACCTAAAGGTTGGATCCCAATGAGCTAAACCACAGGATTCTGGCTTGCCAATTGTTGGTGAGGCAAGTCAATGTCGCTATGTGATTTTTGCTAGCCAGCTATTGACTGTGAGGAAGACAGAGGACAGAGAGGAGGTTTGACTCTTAGAAATACTGTAGCTCACTGCAGGGGGCCTAATTTGTATTGACGTTATTGATCGGGGAGTTGCTGGAATGGATGCATGGGATAGAATACATGAACGAAACTATAACAAGTGTCCTAAAGCTAGGGTCTTGTAGAGACTGGAAAGAGTTGATTCACCCAACTTATTAAAGAGCCCATTTCTTCTCTTACCCCTTGTGGTATTAAGCCAAGCTGATGGCTGGCTACTGGTTTTATTTTCTCCGTTGTTGAGATTGCTGTTTCTGAACATTTTTGTCGCCACCCACAATAGTGCTATTAGCATTACATAACTATATTGAAATTAAGGAAAAGCAGTGTGTCCTTAACAGTGTCCTTGTTACTTTGGATAATGCACGAACCTCGCAGCAAACAGTTATAAATGGAACTATTCAGCAGTGTGAACAGGACACTACTGTTTTCATTATTATTCTCAAAAGGGACAAACACAAAACATCCAGCGCCATTGTATCGGGGTGGATGGAGAAATCTCAGTCACAGATATCTGAAAACCAAATGTAAAAAAAAAACATCTGCATGGGCTTAATACTACGGTATAAGAAAATGTTTGGCTCTAGAGACAAATTTCTTCTTTTTTTTTTTTGCACAAACACAGCTTAACCATTTACCTCGACAGTGAGTGGTAAAGACACACATACAAAACAAATCACCAGGATACACACTGACTCTGTCCAAAGGAATCATCTCTTTTTCTCTTGAATGTTAACAGTATTAAAAATATAAATATGCAAGTTCTTTTGAGTTTTGCCTTACTGTAGGCATGTTATTGGGCAAGGTCACTTTCAAATAGACTGCTGATCATTTTCCCAAGTTTAAATTATTTTTTTACACAACAGCTGGATTATAGAGAATGTCTCTCTCATGTCCCACAGAGAGCTTTACCTCAGTCATGCACATGGCCTGTGAGTAAAGGATTGTCTAACATGTAACAGGATTAGAGTAATCCCAAGAATAACCACTAATCTGTTAGTTACTGTGAACAGCAATCTCTTTGCATATGCTGTAAACACCTTGGTGTTTGGAGTAAGGAAAAAAAAAATCAGTTGTCGCACTGCAGTCAACATCAGTTTCACACATATTTGAATAATGGGGGTTATGAGCTCTACATTTGGGTAGTAGCATTGATTGTAAAATTAAGAAAACATTGTTATACATTCTGTGGATTACTGTACAGATTATAATGCTAAGTAGGTTATAATTAATTCATGTGGAAAAAAAAACTCCCTTATAATCTTCTCAACTTTAATTATAGCACTAATATAGGAAAGCTGTGGTATTAACTGACCCCTGCTGAATGAGTCACCAAAAGAATGTGTGCATTGATGCACACTATACACTATAAATACTAATGATTCATCCACTGCTGTGTATCCTAAGCCAATGTCACACTGTGAAAACCTCCCCACGCAACCATACAAACAGGTCTGAGAGATGGAGAAGTGTAGGAAAAGAAAAACAAAGAAACAAAAAGATCACAGAGGGAGATGCAGAGATGAAGAGAAGCACGGCGGCAACAGGGAACCACAGAGAAGCATAAAAGCCACAGAGAGGAAAAGTGAGGGAAAGAGAGAGACAAAACATACCTCAAGCTGTCCTTCCTGTGCACAGTCACATACATCTCGTACACCCTACCCTGAGGAACAGCACCCGCTGGAACCAACAAACTCACACCTGCAGGAGGGAGGACGGGGGAAGCAGGATGGATGGAGGCAAAAAATAATGAGTTTCATCACTGGATTTATTAATTTTACTATGCACAACTAAATTATTGAATGTGCAACCCATTATCACTTCATCATTTTGATTCATTATTGAAAAATCATTCTTAAAGGTGTAAAACTTTTCTCTTGAATTTATCATCAAGTGAATTGTGCTCCAATGTCTTCTGAGAGCTGCTTCCTATCTCCGGGTTCCATTATTCATTCATGCTTTTAAATCCTAATATAAGTCTACTTAAAGTTTTTTTTCTTTTAAAACTAGGTAGCTGGAAAACATGCCAAGGCTGGTTTTGTTTTAGCTATAAACCAAACTTCATGTGGTCATCTTTGAGCACAAGAAATGTACATTTAATCTTGTTCAAATCTTGAATACTTTTTTTTAAATTGAGATTAACTTTGATGACATTCTTACAATCGATATCAATTGATTTGGTGCATTATCATTTGTTCATGTAATCAACAAAGTAATTAAATTTGCACCCTTTGCATATTTCCATTTACTTTGTATCACTACCTCTAAAATTCGTCTTGTCTGAACTACACAGAAAGACATCACTGCTGGTCACTGCATCCTCATCAGACAGTAACCAGATTAATGATAAACTGTTAAAGTGTGAGTAGAAAGTTCACCAGAGTTGGGTACAATGAGGTGTCCTCCCTGGTTGTTGAAGGACCCGTGAGCGGTACAGGAAGGGTCTCGTGTTCGGGCCAAGCTCTGGTTGCGAAGGTTCATGGTGTCGCTGTTCTCCAACAGAGACTGAGTTACCTAGGAATCAAAAGACAACAGTCAGAATCATATAACATAACAGATAGTACTGGGTATAAAGCTGTCCAGCAGAGACTGGATGAACTGAAAGTCTGGGTATTTAATGGTAAATAAAACAGCAAAGAGACTTCACCTTGGAAATCAAACTTTTTTTAATAACATAAATGCTATTTCACCACTATGACGTGAAAATAATCGACATGGTGTGTGTGAAAAACTCCTTGGGGATCATTTCTTAGTAATGGGGTTATTGAGAATGTAGTCAACGTCGTGACAATGTTTTAGACCTATAATGCGAGCAGGGATTTTTCATAGTTATACGCTGTATATTACAGCGATACCCTTGCATAAAAGCAAACTGCACCCATGCTCTGTGGAGGCTGAAAGATGATGAAAGAAAGAAGATGTGTTCTAATGAAACCAAAGGTTCATGGAGGTCCAGAGAAGTTTCACTATGCAAGGCCAAACTCTGGTTGTAGAGGTCGTTGTGGTTATATTTTTGCCTGGCTGATTAGGCAGATTGCTGTTAATGCTCTCTTTTACACAAGAAGTTTACTGCATTCATCAAGACGGTTTCATTTTTTGTCTCATGTTACCAGTAAGTCAAATACTACAGGGACGATCTGCATCTGCCTGGAAGGGCTGCCATCGGGCTGAGCTGGCAGGCCACGAGAAAAGGGTGGATTTACAGTAGACCTATGAAACCACCTCAGGGTAAGTGGTAAAATATGACTTACTTTGCATTTCTCTTTCGAAATGTCCACTGTGAGATGTAAAATAAGGACTTAACATTCAGTGGTTTGCTCCACAACATCACACAAAGCTGACAAGAACTTGCTTCAATGTGTTTAAGACAAACACCAGACAAAAGCATAGAGAATTATAATTCAAATTAGCGAGGCAAGGTCAGTCAGGAGGTCCAAAGGTCCTCAATTAAAAAACACCCATATGAACAGAGAAAATCATCAAATGTAGAGCTCATAGTGGATTCAGCTCTAGCACTGCCTCAAGACAGGTGCAGGGATGAAACCGAGCGGTTTCATCTGTATTTGTGACAACTGACTGGTGTGCATGCCATGTCGTTGACAGAGCAGAGGGAGGAAACTGGGGCACTGAGCTGCATGTATACTAATGGTGTTTGGTTTTGTATTTATGTGACTGGGAATACACACTAGCTGCCTTGTTTCAGTACTTCTCACTATGCTTCTGCAGTGTAACCTCACTTCAGGAGGAAATATTTCAAAATCCTACTGCACTCACATACAGAATATTTTACAGTCAAAATCCTAGAAGTGGATGAAAGATACCGACGTTGGATCATGGAATACATGCATTATATTACCTTAGGAGACAGTTTGGATGTGAAGTCTCCTCCGAGGTCGTCCTGCGGTGTGACCAGACCAGATGAGTTGTACACTTTGATCTTCAAGTTGGGTAGAGGGTCCAGGAGAGGGGAGTTGGTCATCGGGATCTTATCTGAAACATCGTGGAGGGCATACACTGGACCACGATACATGGCAGCTGCATTTGTCAAGTCGGGAGGAGCTGTCAGTAGATCAGCTGGAGGGATGAAGTGGAAGAGAGAGAGAGAGAGAGAGAAGGAGCAGATAAAGGGAAGAAAATATTAATGACAGAAAATACAACATGAATGGCAACTGTCAAGTTTTCACAAATGCTTGATTCTTCAGCTAAGAGAAAGAGTGAATAGGGTTTGAGAGCAAGGTCCTCAAAGAGTTCATCTTCACCTCAAAAAATGAAATACATAAGTTTAAAATATAATATTTAAATGCATACACTATCAAAACAAACTAAACAATTTGAAAATTGACCACACTGTCTGGAGACGTAATAACAGTATTGCTTCATGTCATCAGTTAAGCTCTAGAAAAATGTTGTCAGTGACTTTGACTTCACCGACACAATCAAAGAAGTTGTCACACTTTAATCACATCACTGTTTACAGTATGTTGATTTCATTTTTAAAATGCAACTACCTCATTCTACCTTTAGCAATCTCTCCATTCTTTTGACTCCCAACCTTGCTGACTTAAATTCACTCGAGGGTTTGATGGAAATCCTCAATAACACACTTTTATTTTTAAATCAAGTCAAGTAGCAAAAAACCATCTTTTGCAACAATGACTTGACTTTGTTCCGTCTGCCACAATGTTCTTCGAGGTAATTGGAAAGATGCAGCAGCCAAGTGCTACTGATTGTTTTAATAATGCATTTGGCAATATCACCAGACAGTAACACCGACATGGGGATTTACTTTACCAAAGACAATCAAGTCAATGTGCTCCCAGCGACCCCCATAAGACAACAAGTTCAGTCACTCTTGTAGCTAGTTTTGTAAAGCTATCTTACCACAACCCTTTGTAGTTTATAACAATTTAATCAAACACCAAAGTGTATTCTACATAAACAACTCTCTACCATCGGAAAATCCAACAAACACCCAAGATTTAATTGGAATTGGGATCACAGGACGACGTTTCCTACTGAGAACAATTCAAGATTTGTTCTCACCAGGCTCTATTTTTTCGGGGGCGTAGAGTCTGAAATCCTGTCGTTCCCTCCAAGAGCCCATCCATTCTAATTTTAAAATGCCTGATTATCACCCCCCACCACCATCAACACACCCACCCACACGCACACCCACGCACACACATCTGTCACATATCACTCTCTTCCTCTCTCTATCACCAGTCTGTTTACCCTTAAAGCCAGCGGGTATTCCTGCCAAATCATCATCCCTGCTGAAATTTAATTAACAACTAACGGAAAGCCACAGAGAGGGGGGGGGGGGGGGTGTGGGGGGGGGGGGGGGGGGGGGGGGGGGGGGGACTGAGGGAGAGAGAAAGTGGGAGTGAGGAGGAGAGAGATATTCAGGGACATAATTCTTCATTAATAGTAATCGTAGATGGTCCCCAGACGCAGAGTGACAAGCATCCTAATGTTTTGCTGATAAAATGTCACCCAATCTCCACTCATGCGAAGGCATTTGCCCTTGTACACACACACACACACACACACACACACACACACACACACACACACACACACACACACGGACATACACATGCATGTGCACATACACAAATTATTTTAGCTCGCTGTTTACAAATTTGCGTTGCATCCTTTCTGACCTCACTTTCCTGTTTTTACTGTATAGCATGATTGGACTGTTTAATCGTCCACCCTTCAACTGACCCCATATATCACACACATTACAGCAAACTACAGGATTTAAGGATCCTGTTAAAGGTGTTTAGATGTGCACGGAACTTTCGTTTGTAGATCACTCAGCATGATTTCCACAAAATCTGTGTGGTAGACCTAACCCTTTTTCTAAAATGCCATTTCCTGTTGACCGCATGCAGACTATCAAGTACCACTATAGGTATAAGTACCAGTATGAGGACTTGATTTGTCATTGACTATTTTAAGCCATCTAATTTGGAATAATGAATGCAAATGTATGGGCATGCCTGTTTGTGTATGTGCCTAATGCCTACATGGATGCATTTTTGTGAGGTATATTGCATTTGTTATGGATGTTAAATCATGTTTTCTTTTCATCTATTTTGACAAATACACATTCTCCAGAGGAAAAGCCATAAATTCATACTGTTCATAGCACTGATACCTCATTCATTCTCATTTCCTGTCCAATCTTGCCATTTCCAGTAAGCTATCAAATGCATCCACAGGTGTACAAGTGTGCGTGGCTGCGTGCTTCTTGTTGTCTTATCCATTTCCCAAAGACAGAGAAGAAAACATGACAACACACACACAGACAGACAGACAGACAAGAGTGAAAGATGGCTCCACTTTAACAGGAAGACAAACAGGAAGGGGATGTCTGTTGCGGTAGGCGTCACCGTGGCAGGAGAGAGACAGAGACACAGCGAGGGAAAGACAGAGACACCAAGACGGAGACGAAGAGCGGAGGATGCTGATAAACAGGAAATGTGATTGACCTGAATGTGCAGATGGGAAGGGAGAGTAACAAAAAGTGAGACAGAGAAGGAGAATGACAGAGACAGACTACTTGATGGAAGAGAGTGGTCTCAGTTAGAGACAGATTAATCCAAAGCAGTAAAGATTGACAGCCGGAGGCCAAGGAAAGAAACAAAATGACGCCTAGCATGAAAGCCTAGAAAAGAGGACCGAGTCGGTACAGTTATTTCCCTAGGGTCACATCTGATATTCTTTATCCACCTATCAATCTATAGATCCGTCCATCTGCCTGTTTACCCATCTATCTATTCATCACTGTGCACGTTATGTAATTAAAAACCTGTAGACCTCCCGTCGAGAGACTACCATCTCTGTCGGGTGTGATTACAGGTGCAACAAGCTTGAAATGTTCAACCAGAGAGGGCAGTGAAACACAGCTTTTCAGCCGTATGTTTAACTTACTCTACTAGTATTAGTGCCTCTCTTTGAAGCTGGATGATTTAAGCGTTTGTTCCACGCTGGGTCAAATGTACTTTTTCTGTAACATTCCTTACCTGATCTGGCTGTTTTGATATTAACAGACTGGAAGCCTCCATTTAGTGCCGAGGTGTCGATGATGTCCGAGTCAAAGTCGCGGTGCGTCTTGCGGTAGACAAAGAGCGCCACGATGACGGAGATGACCAGGCACATGATCACTGCGATGACAATGCCCACGTAGAGTGCCACGTCATCTGTGCTTGGAGCTGCTGGAGGGGACACACAGAGGAAGAGAGAGACACAATTGTAGATAGATATTGTCAAGCATGCAGCAAAAATATCTGCTGAAGAGGAAATGTATATCAGTAAAAAAAAAACAGCTACAACAATTAGAGCTCCCGTGGAACAGCAGGGCAGTGGCAGAGGATAATATTCATGAGACAAAATTAAATGTATTAAAGGCTTCAAATGAACTTGTTACAGCCTTCTTTCATGATTCATTTTCTTCTGTATTCGTGTTCTGGTACCTCAGACCACCTATCAGACTCAAAAGGAACAACCTCTATAGGTTCCATTTCAAATGAAACTTTCAACCGCCCCCCCCCCCCCCCCCCCCCCGGCTTGTGTAATACGATAATTTGTCTAGACAGAGGTAGAGAGAGACAGAGACCTCTTTCATTAAAAAAAAAAGAATGGTAGCAACTCTTAAAACTTAATAAGGCTGTTAATTATTTTACAAGGGTCCTAACATCCTTTTTCAATCTGGCTGAGACTTTAATGGTGTTTCAGCGAGACCAGTGGTAGAATTGTCATTCATCATCCATATTTTATAGCAGACTAAGACAATTTTAAGTGTTGGGTAATGCAAGTGGTAAAAGGCATGAGCCAAGCTTGAGGATGAAGAGGAGAAGAAATTAGTAAAGGATCAGAGAGACAAGTGTAGAGCACAGGGGAGGAATGATGAGGAAGTAATAAGAAGGAAAGCCAAGTCGAGAGGAATAAAGAAAGGAGGACACACAAGCAGATGAGGAGTGTATAGAAAGGAGAGTTCAATAAAGAGAATAAAAGAAGCGTATAAAAAGAGAATACGGAAGCAGGGAAGATGAGAGGAAACAAGTAGGGCACAACAAATGAGGAGAGGAGAGAAGAGGACAGAGGAGAGAGGAGAGGAGAGAGGTAATAACAGCAAAAAAGAGGAAAACCTGGCAAAAGAAGAGGAAATCCACTTGAACTTCAAAGCAGCAAAACAAACAATCCTACATATTTAACATGAAAGCGCCTATAAAACCTTTAAGAGTAGTCTCACACTTAAAGCACTCCTCGTATAATCACGTCCTCTGGAGCTAGTAGGAGGGGATTTGTCTGCCGCTATTAAGAAGAAGACAGAAAAGTATAGGAATGCTCCTTTTAATCTGCCCTTAAAGTTGAGAGGCAGATAACAGGCTTTTAGCTACAAACAGCCTGAGTCATTTGCTGAAGGATTTGCTGTTGTCAACATCAGAACAAGTTCAGAAAGCAGGAGCTTGATTATGCATGAAAGAATCCTTTGATGAGGCACACAAACATTCACGCTCACATATGCCTAAGCATGATACACACATTCGCAGAAGAGAAGGTCACTAGTGATGGTGTCAGTTACTCGTTTACCACTTGGGGGAGCTATGAACCACTTTAGTATCTCTGGGGAGCTGAACGTTATGAGAGCAGAACACATCCCACTTAATTAAGCCCGTCACTCAACGTTTAGAAATAGCACAGCGTTGTCAAGCCCTTTGACATGGTCATTTGTTAAAAAAAACACAAAAAAACACTATTCTAACTAATGTCTAACAATGCAAATATATGAAGAATGAGCTCAATATTGTGCTAATGTGTATTGTATTGGTGCATGGTGATCAAGGAGCGCTGTGACGGTAATTGGGTCGAACAACCAGAGTCACAAACATTTAAAAACTTGATATTTAGGTGATGTTTTTCTTATTTAAACAACACCCTATCCTGACACTAACTCTAGCCCAAAGGAATAGTCGATTAATCAATTAAATCAAAATGAATCCCTTTAAACAGATATTTGCAAATGAACACAGAATCTGTGGGCAACGGGAGATTTTTGTATCAGAACGGTTATGTTTTTGTTGCTTGTACTCAGTTTGTAGTCCGTTTGTAGTCCATTTGTTATTCATTTGTGGTGGGAGTAGTATTGACCAATTACGTTTGAGTGAGCCTCGGTTGCAGGTAAACTGTCTGTGTGGAGAACAAGTGTCTGTGAAAAGCGCTTCATAAATAAATCTTACTTACTTACTTACAAAAGAGGTAGAACGCATTGTGGCCTAAATGCAATCTTGGAACCCATCGGCTAGAGTCTGACAACGGTTTAGCTTTTATTTGACCAAAATACGTAACTGAGGGTAGACTGGTTCCTTGTGAAACAATCTGGTTGGAGACGTTGTCTCTCAACTCCAACTCTATTCTCAAGATGCAAATCCGATTGTAAACAATAACCGGCGCACAGAAGAAGAAGAAGAAGAAGAAGTCCTGCCGCTGGCTACTGGAACCCCCTAAATATTGACTGTTTCCCCCAGAAGCTAAATAGTCGTCAGTACAATAGCTGATGGGTTTCAAGATTGAATCTAAATCAATCGTCAACAAATCATTCAGCTACTGCAACTATTTAGATCACTGATTGAGTATTGTTTGTTATTTTTCCAAGCAGAAAAGCCACTTATTCCCTGATTCCAGCTTCTCAAATGTGACTAGTTCCTGCTTGTATTTGTCTTATAAAATTGTAAACTGAATATCTTTGCGTGTTGGACTGCAACATGTGAAATCATAACTTTCGGCCCTGGGACATTGTGATAGGCTTTTATTTTTATTTTAGACAAAACGACCAATCAATAATAATAATAATAGTTAACGCTGTAACCTTCATCAGAGTTGTCTTACCTGCCTGATGTTGATCTCTATGTATGTATAGAAATGTAACGCACAGCATGAAGCAGATTGTAATGGAGGAAATTAAACATTCATAAAAGTCATGTTTACAACCCCTGATCTAAGAGTATGCACTCTTTTCACAAATATGTATGACACTATGAGGGTTTGTTAACTGGATGCCAAACATTTGTTCATCACATTTAACTCAAACTTAGAGCACCTCCTTCAAATCTCCAAAGTTCAACCCTTATGGATTCTGTGATGTGCAATTAACAATTTCCTTCTGATGCCCCAACGACACTGCTGCTCAGAGTTGCCCTGATATCGAGGTCCTTGCACTTGCCAAGGGGGAATAGAAATAGATAATCCTCTTAAGTATCAACTCCCTGATCTTAATTATAATCACTATCATACTCATCTATTCAGGGAATCTTTATCGTATTTCTACTTTAAGGTGTATAACTTCAGAACATGTGGAGTGCCAGACAGCCATAAAAGAAACATCACTTCATATTGTTTTATTATTGTATAGAGTGTTGTGGGACACTTTGGGATAGATAACTAGGCTATGGCCTGCTGTGTTCTTAAACTATGTGCATATGTGTAGTAAGTGTCACGTGTTTTATACCAGTGGGTTTAAAATTCCTTTCTTTGCTGTCTATTAGTTGATGTCCCATCTCTCTCAGATCTTCCTCTCCCTCCATAACTCACACCCCTGTCTCAGACTCCCTGTGTCTCTCTGTCTCCATCTGTTTGATTTGCAGATGAATGAAACATCCCATTAGAGTCTCTACCTGCCTGGGTAACCTACATATAACTGCAGGATATCAAGTGTTTTCTTTTTTTTCTCCAATTTCAACCGTTGCTTTCGCCTTACCGGTTAACATCACGCACATTATCTAGACTGTGGCAAAATAGGCAAATAAAGTGACAAATGGCGCTTAGCAACAACATTACAATACATGTTCATTGTTCAGTTGTTGAATGCTACTGAGAATCTTACTAGGCTTCAAGGAAATGGATAGAATAACACAATATATTAAGGATCTTCTGAGTCACTGAAATCACAGAATCCACGACAGACCATGCAAAATTCAGATCAATTATTCATATTTTTGTTAAATATTAAATGTTCTGTGCTGCAATGTACAGTACAATTGCATTTGAGCTCATTCTTACATATGCCTTTATTCTCTCTCTGAAAGCTCAATGACATTTTTTGAATTGATAAAAAAAAGTATAGAAAATTGGCACTAATGTAAATGTAAAGTAGCTTCTCTTCAGCACACAAGTCATCTCTGTGCTGTGTTTGTCTTCTTCATTGGTCTTTCATTTCATTGAGTCACTACATAGAAATATAACAAAAGGGCTGCTCTGGTTGAAACTCTTTAATTCTTGTTATGTTATTGTCTGACAGACTTGCATACTCTTTCTGTGACAGGATAGGGGCTGAAAAAGAGACTGAACATGGTTGTGCACTTTTGACCAAACCCAGATGAATGACTAATGTGTTTTGGACCTCTGTGTGTATCTGAGAGTGGCCCAAGGCGCTGCTTTGCGAAGCCAGAATGACAATATCTGCAGTAATAGAAAGAGGAAAAAGCACATGTCTGAATAAGTACACAATAAGAGCACATATGTTCATTTTCAAGGGCACCACTCATGCAAGCACTGACTCTCCCAATGAATGCTGGGCAGACATGCACACATCCATTTGAACTATTATCCATACGTCAACTATCTCCGGTGCTTTTCCTTCCTTGTACCTGACAAGCAGTTTCACGTCCGAAGCGCTCATCTGCAAGTCCTTCTAAATACGATTTAGATTAAAAATAGTAAAGGAATCGAATAAGCGATATGTCTGACATCTGACAGCTTTATATAGGAAGGATAATGTCAGGACACACAAACACACAATAGCATATACTGTACACAGAGGTGTAGAGAAATGCAGGTACAAATCTGGGTATCAATACGAGTCCCTAAGGATAAAAACAATGTGGATTGTTTTGACAGACAGAGATTATAATCTAAATATAAAATCTAAATATACATCCATCTTGATCCATGATGGTTAAAGAAGTCTTGGCATTTGGCATTATGGAATATGATGGTGAAACGTGTTCAAGCAAGGTAGAAAATTAAAACAAAAACGTTCTCTTTTTCATGGCAAGAATTAATTGCAATGCGTCATCATTTTGCATGACACTGTTACCTAACGTGAGCACGACTGAACAGTGTGTTTATGTTGTGCCCGTGTGTGTGTGTGTGATCAAATCCAAATGGTCTTCAGTTTCAGAACCAAAATGATTTAGTCAGTGTTCATTGTGCACATGCCAAATTGTTTGTTTGGAGTGTACAGTCATGGTGAGTGAGCGAGCTAGTTTGCATGTGTGAGTGGACTGATTGATGCGGTCCCTCGCTGTGCCCAATAATAACGGGCTTTGTAATTAGCACCAAAAAATTGGTCACATACAGTTGGTAACTGCACGTGTGTGCCAAACTATGTGACTAATAAAGCTTTAGGGTTCCAGAAATTGCGTGAAATGTACACACAGACTCTAACACGCAGTTGATTACACACTTGGGCTAGCGGAACAGAAGCCACGGCTCACCCTCAGTCAGCATAGATCGCTGTCTATTGATTGGCTGGGCTTTTTTGTCATTGACGGAGTCTGTCCAATATGCTACGGAAAGGATTTAAAGAAGGGGGGAACAAGGATAACTCAGATTAGCTTGCCTCTATCTTCTCTGTGATCTGCATCCAAAGCAGAGCTGTGGACAATCACTACTTGAAACTCATTCAAATGCCTTTTTTGATCTTGCTTGGCACAAACATGCAAACACCACCCGTACTGCACTCTCCTGGCAGTTGCACACACATCCGCTCTAAGTAACTGGCAGGGATGAACGGTCAGAGAGAGAACACGAGCAGTCATTTGTAAATGTGTCTATCCTTATCTTCTGTAGTGGGGGTGGAAAAAAAGTTGGTGCCAAGAAATAAAATATGGAGTCACTTTAGAGTCACTAAAGCCAGAGGGTGTATTTCCATGACAACAAACAACTCTGCTCAGGTATATAAAGTAATTACCATCACCGTGAAACAACCCTGTAATACAGCGCAATTGCAGCTATTGAGTGAATGGACTGGATACAAGCCTTTCAGTGCAACCTGTTTCATCCAGCTGAACATAACATTATGATCTCTTTCAATGTCTGCTGGCCACAAACGTGACTCACAAATCTACAGCTCAGCCACCTCCTAACCTTCTCTTTACCTCAAGCTAAGCTGGTCTGTGACTGACACAAACGAAAGACAACAAATTAGGGCGTAAATGCAAAATAAAAGAATACTTATAATTATAATGCAGTTTTGTCATATGCTTTTTTTTGGCTTGAGGGTAAAGACTTTTAGCCTTCATACATGAGATATCCTGTGACAACAGTTGGTCCTGTTCCCACTTATGAAGCAGTCGACACATAACTGCAATGTCAGCCATAGACCTTGGTGTGGTCATGGTGAGTTTAAGACTGTGAGAAGACAACAATCAGGTCACACCAAAATAGATAGAGTACGGTCATGGATTCTGCATTGGAGCATTATAAATCTTCCATATTGCCCCTTTAACTGGCAGCTGAGGATCCAGAATCTGATCTTGCTAACGCAGCTATTGGATGTCGAACCAGATATGGAGGTGGTCAATAATGCATTTGTAATCTGACTAAAGGCCCTGATATGGACAGGGCATGAACAGCAGACACACCACCATACTCTCTATACTACATTGGGTGTCTGCATAGGTGGACGGGTTCACACATGTTCTGAAAGCATGTTTACAGAGTAAACCAGTTCAACGCAGGACAGAGCACAGGACACCGGTGGGAAGAGAGGAAGACAGGAGGCTGACTCTGTGTTTACATCAATGGTGCTCAAAAGTAGTCAAAGTTGATGGACAATGTTTCTCTGATTTGATCCGAGTTGTTAACGTTAAGATGTCGTCCATATTATCTGCCCAGAGAATAGTTTTGTGGCTGCTGTTTACATTCATCCTAATGCAAACTTAGAAAATGCACGACAGGAATGCACGCATGTTTTTGTTTTGCTTTTTCATGTTTGCGAATGGACTACAACTGCATCTTGTTGTGCAACCCTGTGTTGCATAATGACAATACATCATCCTTGGAGCTTTGAATACTCCATATTGTTGATTAGTGAGTTGCATGCAACCTCCCAATGCTCATGTTAATGACTGTCATTTTTAATACTAAAACCAGAGTGACAATCTGTTAAATGAGCAATAACTACATCTATATCTCATCTCTACTTCTCTTCCGTGCCTGTATCTGTCCGGGACAAGTCATCTCACAAAACACACCGGGATGATGAAACTGCTTCAGGAGACGCTAAACGAGAGTCATTAGAACAGATCACAGACACTCACAGATTGCTTTGAAGAGAGCGCCTGCAATGAGAGAAGTAAAAAGCACGGTTTAAATAAATGGCAGGGGTCCTATTTCTCTTCCATCTCTCCATTCTTGTGTTGGTAGAAAACTCTCTCATTATCTCACTTTGAGGAACAAGCATGTAGAGAGTGATGGAAAGAGCTTGCATACCTCCCAAAGAATTAATATAGTATTCCCCTTGTCAGGTTATTAATGTTTCTCTTCTACAAATGATGCATTCGTTCATTCTGGTGACATTTCAAAGAGAATGGGTCAAATCAGTAAAACCAAATCCAGATTTCACTTCAGTTCGGTGTCCGTAGTGGAACTGCACTCCACTGAGTTCTCTGTGAGCCCGTACGCTTGTAAACACAAAGCAAGTGTTCAGAATTAAGGCAAATTGCCTACTTTGGCAATGATCCAAAGCTGGCTGGCTACTGTCCAAAATGACCATAGCTGCAACAAACTCACAAATTGTGAATCAAGTGAACTGGTGCTGAATCGATTCTCTGCTATCAGACAGGAAGAAAGGAAGAATCAAGTTAATTAAGGAATCTGTCACCACTTTGGTGCATTCACTTTCCAGACGTTCTGGGATCCTGCACTAGATTTTAAATGATGTTTTCGTAGACCTCCTAACCAAGACATGGGACTTAATGTACAACAGAAAGTTAATAATTCTTCATGGCATGACACCCTGTACATATAAGCTCATGATATTTGCATGCTGTCATGTCTTACGAATTGCGGCTTGCATTCTGTTTTCTGCAGTTTAAGTAAATGGGAAATGTAGTAAAATGGCATTGAAAGTCAACGATACATACCATTATTGGAGTTTGATGTTGTATTTTGAAGGTGGAAAACCCAAATTTGTGGTTTGTGCTGTTGTTGTTTAATACACAGAGAACGGTAAAGGAATTGTGGAAACACAGCTAGATGTAGCATGTATGTCACGATTAGGCTTTGCCTTCTGTGTTCTGTGTGTCTTTGTGTAGCTCCACTCCCTCCTCACTCTACCTGTCAGTCACTCCCTCAGTCTAAATTCCCTTCACCTGCCTCTGATCATTAATCAAGCACTTCCCTCTCATCAGCACAACTCCCCTCACCTGTTCAAACCTCTACATAAACTCCTGCCCCTCAAGTCACTCCTTGCCAGATCATTGTTATGTCTACCCGCCCGTTTTTGCTCGTCCTGTTCCCGGTTTTCCCGTTTGCCTGCCCTGTCTCAGTTCTGCTGGATTTCCCCCTCGTTGCCCCGTCCTGCTGGATTTCCCCTTCGTCTCTTGTCTCGTCCGTGAATTCCCTTGTTCCTGTAAGTTTCCTGTTTTGTTTATGTGTTCATTAAATATCCACTTCACTCAACTTCTGGTCTGCGTTTGAGTCCTCCACCATGTATATATTATGTACATGTTCTAATAGAAACCCATAATACACGTATGAGCCTACTAATGATCATGATATATCCCTTTATAAGAATGTATTAAGAGTATTGAGGCATAACGCTCTTATTTCCATTATATAAGCGTATTCTACCACGACTGCCTCTGTCTGAGAGCAGAGTGATATTTTAGAACTAGTGAGGCTACTGTCTGACGACTTTTGTTTGATCGGCACAGCAAAAAGATGGCATAAAGGAAACATCATAAGACAAGAGGAAAAACTCTCATCAAGTACCTCAAAGTGACATGAAACTAAAAAACTAAATGTATGAACCACAGGTCAATGCTCAATCTGAGAAAGAAACACTAAAATTAGAAAGACAAAAAGAAAATGGATGATGATAAAACATAAAACATCAACTTACATGGGATTCCCAAATCACTCTTTTCTTTGGTCTCAGTTGACATCTGAAACAATGAACCTTGGGACGAGAAAAAAGGGGATGGAATGGATGGAGGAAGGGAGAGGAACACAACAATCAAAATCAAACAAATAAGTCAAATAAAATGGGACAAACATGGCAGGACATGGACACAAAAACTCCTCAACATGCAAAGTTTGTTTCTTCCTTTGTGTCTTTTCTTACTTTTCTGCTCTCCTACATTAAGTTTAGGTGCCTTAGTTCACAAATTAATATCAAAAGGTAAAAAAACCAAACAAAAAAAACAGATTAATGCCCCTTACCTCTGAGGGTCTGCTGAGACCCTCAGCTCCTTTAAATCAAGATTGAAGACTTTTCTGTTTGCTGCTGCCTTTAATTGAACCTGATTCAAGGATATTAATCAATTTCTGTATTTTACTACTGTATTTTATTTCTAATGTTTCAATGAATGTTCTTAATTCTTTTGAAATCTCCTTTTCTTTTGCCTCATGTTTTGATGCTTTTAATAGTTTTGTGTGAAGCACTTTGAATTGCCTTGCTGTTGAAATGTGCTATACAAATAAACTTGCCTTGCCTTGCAGGAAAATTAAGCAAAAGGATAAATTGCCGGTTACTGCTGTGTCATGCTGAGTGGTCCAGCAAGTCAGACAGAAGGTCTATAACACAGATGAACTGCTGAAGTACGGATGTATAATTTAAGTGCTGGTGTATAATTGATAAAGGCAAACACAGCAACATGGTGCGCTTAAAAGCTTCTTGTCAGACCAGCTGGAAGACACACTGATCATCAACAAAGGGCAAGAAAAACTGACGCGGTTAAGCAGGGTGAAACATATCAACATACAGTAGCACACGTGCACAGCTGACAGGCATGATGAGGCGTTTCTGTTTTGCTATGTAGGTGGGCTTGGCTACATTGCCCTGGGCCTGAATTTGCATATTTCAGCACTGTTTTAACAGATTTCTTATTATTGTCAATGACTTAGCAAATGACTGCATTTATGCGACTGCATCTAACAAATGTCATGCTGATTAATGTCTGAATAAGTGATGACAGTAGGAGCAACACGCCATGACAGAGACTTTTCTTGTTCCAATTATAACAATTGTTTAAACAAATCCGAAAACATGACGGCAGGAAAATGAAGCGTACATGATTTAGTAAGAGCCAACAGAAGCATTACGAATGCGATAAGATAGACGAGATGAGGACAACACATTTAAGAAAAAGGAAAAAAAAGCAGAAAACGACTAGCAAGTAGCTCAGGAAACACCACAAAGTGAAGCGATTGGAATCCTCAATGAGAAGAAACGAGAAGATGCTCTGCAGTACCTGCTGACACTGATGATCGCTATTTGTATCATGTAACAAACACGATCCAATGTTCTCTCCCAACACTGAAGTTACATAACAGCTAGTGTCTCTGGTGATTACTTGTGGTTTTAAAGAACTCACAGCATATTTTCTTTGCTCTGGAGGTATGTAGACACACACACACACACACACACACACACACACACACACACACACACACACACACACACACACACACACACACACACACACACACACACATAGAGAGTAGGTAGTGAGTGAAATGTCATGCTCTCAAGGATGACACAGTGGAGCTCTGACTGAATCTGTTCCAGGAATCCTGATCAATGTGTCAGAAAAATGTCAACAGGCCAAAAGATACAAAACAAACTCTAAAAAAAAACATGTGAAAGACCTACAACTTCTGTCACAAGAAGACACACACACACACATATATATATATCTATATATATACACACACAGACTCACACTGATAAACACATAAACACAAAAAGAGAGGAGGCACTCCATGCGGGGCAGAAGTGAGGTCAAATGGATTTCTACCTCTCAGGATTTAACAGGACAACGTTAGAAAAAGGGCAGCGAGAGACGGTGGAGGAGATTAATAGAGAGGCGGGAGGTGTTGGTGGAGAGAGAGCGAGAAAGAGACAAATAGAGTGAGAGTAGAGTGAAGTGCCTTTTGAGCACAAAGTCAATTACAGAGTACTATCTAAAACATGAACTCCCCCCTCTACATTGACATTATCAGTTAATTCACAAACCTGAAACCCTAAAAGTTACAACTTTTAAAACCAGCACCTAACAACCGTAATGAGTGTGAAGATCTGTATTTTAAAATGTGAGAAACATATTTAACTTAAACAAACACAAATTGTAGTTTATATCTGGATTTGTTCCAACAGCACTTTCATTTCAAATGTTCTCGACATCTAATGAGGAAATATTTGTTGTGCTTTACTGATGCGAAACAATGCAAACGTAACTGCCCAATTGGATACCAGCAATGAACCATTTTCTGTCTGTGTAAAGATAGCATTTTAAAAGACCCATCATTCATAAACCAAATGGGAAGAATGGTACAAGAATCACTTCAAGCCTTTCAAATATACTCTACCTATAAAATGCTGTGCATGCAGGAACCCCCACTAACAACCATACACACACACACACACACACACACACACACACACACACACACACACACACACACACACACACACACACACACACTTCATGGATTTCCGTAAATGCTACAGGAAACAGCTGAAACATTAGTGCTGACATAAAACCACGTCTGTGGAGTCATTTTAAAGACAGAAAATCAATCAGGGGAAATGAGCCTAAATCCATACCTCTCTAGGTTTTATCCCAGATTCTGTGGCCATACCTCACAGGCCTCAGGGAATCCTTTTGATGGAGCAGAGACAGTATATAATACAGTGCGTAAGTTGTGGGCAGGGCTCTGCATATACAGTAACCTCTGTCAATAATGCGCCTACGGGCAAAGCTTTTTGACGGATTACATAATTTGATTCCAATCAGTCTGACATTGTCTCCATTATAACCGATTTCCGTGGGGGAAGGGTTGTACTTTTCCTTATCAAATCACAAGAGACCAACGCATCTGCCTTCATCTGACACTGATGCCTAGCCATGCCAACACACTTGTGTTAAGAGTGGAGCTTAGCAAAGTAAAAACACTTTTAATCGATTTAGAACAACGTAAATAGCAGCGTCTATCGTGTCTATGATGCCCATGTTGTTATTACTCCTCCTTAGTTGCGGAGCACAGTTTAACAACACTTGACAACACTTGGCTACAGCTTGATAACGGCGTTAGTCCCCCCCCCCTGTGGCGCTCCTTGGATCAATTGCTTTTTCATCCCAGAAACAGCATCTTAATGTCGTAAAGGTGTGGACCCAGGCAAATTATGGGTGCATTCATACTACCATACAGGGGGCAACTGTGGCTAAGTGGAGAGCAGGGCCGTCCTTCAATCAAAGGATCGGCGGTTCAATCCCCGGCTCCGCTAGTCGCATGTCGATGTGTCCTTGAGCAAGACACTGAACCCCAAAATTGCTCCCGTAGCTACGGTGTAGAATTGTGATATAATCTGAATTGTAAGGCGCTTTGGATAAAAGCGTCTGCTAAATGACTGTAATGTAATGTAATGTAATGTAATTTAGTATGCCAGAACATGATTAAGTATGTTAAATGCAGTATGTCAAAAATACCAGGACGTCCTACTGCATCCGGTTGCATTTTGAACCATGCAAACCAGCCATCTTTTCTGGTTATTCTGACCCACAATCCTCTGTGCAGCGGAAGATACGTCACATCCACTGAGCTGCCGAGAGAGCAGAGACAGATGACAGCCTGATGACAACTCATTGACAGCTTTAAATTCCACGCTACGGACTGCATATTATATAAGATCATCGTATGTCTGTAGTGTCGCTGTATGGATAATAATAACCAATATTTATCTCAGAGAGTGGAGTAATATCCGGCCAATCCAAAGACGAGGATTGTAACCAATTAAATGTAGCGATACAATGGTGACTGGGTCCGCCAACTTACTGTCAAAAAGAAAGCCCACTCAGCGAGCAAGCAGGTGAAAGTTTCGTGAGCAGAAGAGCACTGCTAAATATTCGCGCTCAAAGCATGGTTTTCTCCTTGCAGCAATTTTGCTCGCGCCAGCAGATATATTCTGCGCAGAGTGATGGCAACCCAAGAAAGTCTATCAATAGGACCATGGGAGTGCCTCAGCCAATTTACATTGTAGACAGCTATACTTCTATTAATATTTTTTAGGCAGCAGAAAGATTCATTTTTTTCTAGGCAGGTCCTTAAATTATTCATTTTTTTATGAAACTTCTTAAGATGAATGCAGACATGATCCGAGTCTCTACAGTATATGGCTGCCATGTTGTGTGAAAGGAAAGACCAATAAGAAGTGGTGGCATAATTACAAGCACAAGTGTGTATGTGCACTTGCTTTAAACTTGTTTCTGTTTTTACCTTTTCTCCCTTCTCTTCACCCTGACAGGCCTCTCTCTTCCCCCCTCTCTCTCTCTCTCTCCCCCTTTCTCCACGTCAGATGCTTGTCTGCCAATTACTCTGAGCACAGGGAGTAACAAGCACTATTCCTAAAAGTCAACAAATAAAATTGCCTCCACCCTGGAAAAACTGCTGCTGCTGTGTTTGTGCCATTATGACTCAGCCCACAATTTTCCATGCGGTTTTGAAATTTACCACACTTTTCTTTTTTTTCTGGAGTCAGAAATTGGTGGGGGAATGTGGGGGGATTTTGGATGATTGTTCCACATAAATATCTATTACAGCGCAGCCAATATGGGATTTTTGGGGCCGATGTCGATATTCCAATTCCACTACAATATATTTGCCAACTATATATATTGTTTTTATTATCATAATTGTACTTTTTTATAAAAATGAATTGTATTGTACAGTTCAACAATAAACGTCAGTGTTTCTGCGTTATATTTCAGCTCATTTTGAGGAGTCTTTAGTTTCTCTCCTTTCCTCTTCTATGTTTCACTGAGTTCAAACATTGAACACACCGTGTGACGGCATTCAAACGATCGGCAGTCTCCTACCTTTTTGCCCTCACCACCAATAGTAGCTGGTCTGTGTCAATAAAGTTAGGCTGAAAAATCTTAAATGCAGGCAAAACATTAACGATGCTGTTCTGTCGTGAGATGCAGTAACTTTATACCAAGAAAGAGAAGAAAGGCTATGAGTACAAAAAAGTCCCACAATCTATGCAGTGGGCTAAATATCTACCATTACTTTCCTTATAAAACAGGTGCTTTTACCTTGAGTAATATACAAGAAAGCGGTAAAACTAAGGTTAATCATGATGACCATCAAAGACCAAACCTATACATCATCTACAGTGCACGGAAGAATAAAGTACATGTGTAAAGCAGAGCAAGAACAAATCACTATAAAAAAGGAGAAAGGGGAGCAGGTAGGCTCCTGGAAAAAGGCATAAAACCAGAGGGTCAGAGTGGATGAGGCAAGAAAGATGGCAATGAGGATAGGAGATTTAATGGAAAGAATAGCAGTGGTTGCTGGAGGACTAGAGAGTGAGATGAGAAGACGGATGAAGAAGACGAGCGGTGGAAAGAAAGAGGTAAGAAATTCGAACAAGAAAACGAAAACTGCCAAACTTTACAGCAACGCTAGTAAATACACTCACAAGCTAGATGAAATATCAAATAAAAGGCAAAGCTATGACATTTGCAAAGATTTTACATGCGTCTAAGAGTATGAACGACACGTCTCCAAGGTATCTCAGCACAACCATTTTGTCAAGTCTGCCAAAGCCTACAGTCTTAATTGGTTTAGCTGGACACTAATGACACTTGCTTCGTCTAAAAGGGCTGTCAATAGACGGATTGATATTTAGCGAAAGAGACAGTTTATATAAAAACAAATTGTGTTAATTTGACGGAGAATAAAACCCCGGACGTTGTGGTTATATGACATGCGCAAAGGCGCTCCGAGACACAGGATTTTAAAATCAACACTGATTTTCTAACATATTCAGGAACAATATCTGTAAGAAGAGTACGAATACTTTAGATATCAGCTTAGCCAAGTACATTGCTTACATTACAACATTCCTTTTCAGGGTTAATTTCATTTATACTATATTTAGTGATGGATTTCTCGTTATGGATCAGTGCTGTAAACGAACCCATGATTTGTCAAGTTACATTTCACCCGCTCCTGTTCCTCAGCTAAATATCTGACCATGCATTTCCACTCCATTGGCCTGCCTAATCCGGGGTCAATTCACTTTCAAGTCAATTCCCATCTGAAGCAGTCACTGCAAGACATTTGTTCGAATTGGCATACTCATCTTTCATGGTTAGGTATGACACAACTTCGATACATTTAGAAGAGATACATCGATGCTTGTCCTCTGGAAGATTCATTGTAGTCAACTTACTTTGCATGCAGAGTCCGATGGTACAGTTCTGAGACTGGAGCACCAGCCCGTCGCAGTCCTTCCCTCCGTTTTTAGGTGCTGGGTTGTTGCAATCCCTCCTCCTCCACTGGGTACACTCTGTCCCACAGGCCGACCACTTACTCCACTCTGTCCACACGCCGTCCACTGGAGGAAAAGGATGGGGAAAGAAGCAAAAAGAATGAGAAACAAAACAAAAAAGACAAGGGAGAAAAAAAGAGCATTTACAAAGAGAAATATTGGGCGGAAAAAAGTACAAAAAAAGAAAAGAGGTGGAATGCAGCAGAAGCTGAGTTCAGGACAGAACACGTAGAAACTTGAGGGCACAGATTAAAATAGCACAAAGAAGAAAAGGATACCACACAGTACAATACAATCCATTGGCCCAATCTGCATGAATATGGATCAAATGGGACTAGAATTCACTCACCAGTGCACAGTGTGGTACAGGGCAGTTTCTGAATGGCCTGTCCATCACACGGCAGTCCTCCGTTGAGAGGGGCGGGGTTAGTGCAGCTGCGGGTTCGTTTCTGGAAGCCCCGTCCACAGCGACTGTTACACACCGACCACTCCGTCCATGTTGACCAACCACCGTTCACTGTGGCAACCGAGATCAGTAACTCAATCAATACAGTAATCCACACATGCATTAATCAGCCATTCCAACAAAACAGCAATCTATTACGCTGGCCAATCGAGGAGTTGTTACTTTCAGCTCAAAAAGTATTGGCAAACCACAAAGATCCCTTGCACAACACAATCATCAATGACCCCACACATGTCCTCTTGGACTACTTTAAGCTAATACCATCAGTAAGTGTTTTAGATTGCCTGTATGTCAAACAAATAGTACGTTTGGTTTTACTCCAGAGGCCATTCATCTTACAGACGCAGTACAAGACATGTGTTTGGATTAATGAACGCAATTAACCCTTTGACACTTTTTGACATAAATAATGTGCCTCTGTGGTGTTGGATATTGTTGGCCAGCTGTGGCTTGACCACTGTCATTAAGTATGTGTATTTGTGTTTGCAAAGCCTGCCTCAAATTGCCCCTTGAGGAATGAATAAAGTAGGCTTGATGGAATTGTAGCAGACATACCAACAGAAAAGCCTCAACGTATGTGATATTTATACAAATTAGGTCTGTGATGAAACAATCAAATGGGCACAGAGAGCATTACAATCCTATTGAATCAAAGAGGCATCATCCTCAATGGATACATCTGTGATTTGAATGCGTTGTTCATTTTAATTGAACTATTTGTCACCATGGGAGAGAACAGCTGGATTTTCCTGCACAACGAAACCACACACACACACACACACACACACACACACACACACACACACACACACACACACACACACACACACACATAGACAAACACAGACACACACACACACACAAAATCACGCACAATGTTTTCCCGCTGTTCATACTCACTAATACACACAGAGAAGGGCACACTGACACACATATAACCCACGCAGTTGTAGAACCTACACATGGTAAAAGACACATAAACTGTCATGCTGCTTGCAGATTGTTTAACCCTAGACCCTGTTAGAGAGAGCAGAGAGAGGGCAAAATAACTATTATAAGGAATCATGGTTCTTTGAATGAGTTTTCTGAATCCTTAACGCCAAAATAGGTTTTTATAATCTGCATGCATCTTTCCTCTTTCCTTGTCTCTCTGTGTATCTTCATCCACTTTCTCCCTCTTGTTGTCTTTGTACCTCAACAACAGATTTCCCTGCATCCTGTCAACATTTAGACTCAATCGTTGCTTCATTATTTTGTATTACTGTTGTTTTTCATGAGAAAAAATGTGGCAGCACAGTGCAGACAAAGATAAGGGCGAGCAGACGGAGAGAAATCAGGTACAGAGTTAGAATGAGTCACAAGGACACCCAGAGAGAGAGAGTTGACATCCAGAGAGGTGGGTTGAAATTACTCTGCTGCATCTCGACAGCTCTGTCTCAGCCCAGTGGATGGTGCCCACTCCTTTCCCAATGCCCAATTAGAAATGAATCATCAGAGAGAGAGAGAGAGAGAGAGAGAGAGAGGAGAGAGAGAGAGAGAGAGAGAGAGAGAGAGAGAGAGAGAGAGAGAGAGAGAGAGAGAGAGAGAGAGAGAGAGAGAGAGAGAGAGAGAGAGAGAGAGAGAGAGAGAGAGAGAGAGAGAGAGAGAGAGAGAGAGAGAGAGAGAGAGAGAGAGAGAGAGAGAGAGAGAGAGAGAGAGAGAGAGAGAGAGAGAGAGAGAGAGACCAGTGAAGTCAGGTACAATCACTTTTGTCATCTGCTTTCTTAGGTTTGGCTACTCTTTTTTTCTTCCTCACTCACCTGCCTTCTCCCACTCTCTCCTCCTCTGACTCTCCTTTGTCCTCACCTGTCTCCCATCCTTCTATATAGCTGCTCCGTTTTTCCCCCTCATGTTTTTGTTTTTTTCCCGCTACTATTTCACCTTGTCAACAGTGTCAGTCGGGGCCCTTGTGTAGCCGAGAAGATTGAACCACAGATTGAACAATCTATTTCTGTAAGGATACATCAGTGTCAAACCACTCCATCTCTCGCTGTCTGCATTGAACACGTACACATGCACAGTTATTTTTGATTGAAACACTCCTCCTAGTGAATAGACACGGTGTTACGTTTTAGAGAAACACTGTGCATGTGTGGTATGTGTGAGTGTTCTGCTATACATTGCTGATCCTCAAAGTGTTTCCTATTCTCTCATGTCAGGCTGGCACTTGGTAAAACGGGGAAAAAAAATGCCGGAAACGGCATGTGTGGCGTTTTCTTCCTCTCAACAAGCTTTTTCTCCTCAGTTTTTCGTAAAGAATAGCAAGAGAAGAGCATCGCCTGAAAACAAAAGAAGTGAGCTAATTCAAAGCTTTTGTTATTGTTTTTCACAGCTGTTATCATGCCACATGCTGCACAATTAATTTGATAGTGGGACTCTTGGCTGAAAGCGCAGACATTTTGAAAGCCTGAGTGTTCTAATTTAAAACTGAAGGCGTGATTGGTGAATTTTAATTGGGTGAGGTCAAGGGTGATGTTGGAATTTCAGGCCAATCACAAAGAGCTAATTTCATGTGGCAGATGGGGGCTGGCTTGGCTGATCAGACACATTGTTGGGTAGCTGCAGATAGCATTTAAAACGGTGTCATATGAGTAAAACACTCAACATCAGACACAAAAAAAATGTCCCCTGCATTCAGGAAAAGAGAAAAATTACAGCTTTTAGTGACAATATTTTTAAGCAAACTTAAAACTTGCTCTCACACACAAAGACCCCCACGGACAGGAGCATGCACACGTACCGTAAACAATGACAGTGGCTGTAGTGCTTCGTCTTTTGGCTACTATGTTCTTAGCCACACATGTGTAGTTGGCTGTGTCAGACAGACGCGCCTGTTTGATGATCAGGTTGTGGTCGATGGTGATGTAGAAGTTCCTGTCCTCCGCTGGGTCAATTATTTCTTCGTTCTTCAACCACTCCACCTGGGAGAGACAGAGAGAGGAGAACATGGGGTCAGTATAAAGGTTTCGAAAATATCAGAAAAATGTTCAAAAAAGAATCCAGTTTGGTGTAATCTTGTTTTTCAATTGTTCCACATAGAAAAGCTTTGAGGAGATGTCACCATTGAAAATCCAAATAAATAAATATGTGTAGGAGAGGAGGCTCCTATCTTGTTATCTGTCATGGTTCATCTTGTAAACAATATACTTATGTATTAGGAATCACATTTAACATTCACAAGCAAATAAAATCCCTTCGTGAGGTAGGATGTACAAATAATAGAAATAATGAAATGATTGCCTACAGGAGGTTGTTTATGCATCAAGTTACAGAAATCATACGTTTTAAAAGCAAAGACACGGGGCCCTTCACAACATGGGTGGCAGTGTAGAAAAAGAGGAAAATGTCCCCGAACATATGCTTTCGCAAGGTACTTTGGGTGAAGGGTAGGACAGCGGGAAACTGTCCTATTTACGAGCCTAATCACATTTCCTGAGTGCTGTATTTACTGGTCCAAACCCTCATAAATTTAGCCCGTCCAAGCTTTATGGCAAGCACATAAAAGTCCGAGTCACGTTGTTTAATTCACGTTGTTTAATTTCCTCCACCCTTCGCATTAGGAAATGGAAATCTCAGATGCAGAAAAGAGGAAATTCAGTGTTATTCTTGGGCTTACTGCCTATCCTGACTCGGCTGTCATTCTTCTCTTTCAGTTATTCTACCTGCTTCTCTCTCTGTTCTTTACAGATTCAGCTGTGCTCTTTGGCCAGGGGGCTCACTGTAGCCTTGAATTCTCAATCTTAAGTGAAATGCTGTGTGACCTTTCAGTTTCCATCACAAAGTAAAGGTTGTACTGGAGAAAAAAAAGCAAAGACAAACAAACAAAAACAGACATATACACAGCAGGAAAGTGCAAAAAAAGTCTAGGTGCTCTCTGGCAAACCAAAGCAAATACATGCGTGTAATAAGGATTTTTATTTATTCATGCTCAGGGTGGTTATATAAGCTGCGCTGTGGTCACGGAGAAAAATAACTGCACTGGAATACAGTATATTTGTTGCACTTTGTCTCAGAGATCTAAGGTCACTGGTTGGACTACATCACAATATAAACCTGATAGACAGAAACAGTGAAGATGGATGGAGCTTAGCACCATGTTACTCAAGCATAATGTACCGTGAGCAAAACAATGTTAATTTAGAATCACAAACTCATGCCTTAATAAAGTCTTCAAAAAAACGGGTAACATATCATCAGTTGGATATTCTTATACTTTTACATGGAATTGTACTGGTTTACGATATTTCACATATAAGGTCAATAGATAATAGAATAATAGATAAGCAACCTCACTTATAATAACATGACTTCAGAGTTCCTTTGACATAGAGAGTGTGCTAAACACCTCCCCCCCAATCAGGACTTTGAAGATTGTTGGAACTATGACACAACGGTCATAGATCTGAAAAGATGATTTTGGAATTGTGAGAATGATTATGTTGACACCAACATCTTCATTACACCAACATGAGATTTGCTTCCTTCATTAGGTTTGAGATTGTTTCATTCAAATAGAAACAACTATGACTGGCGGGAGACGTTTTCCTTTTGACTTAAATTCATTTTCAAAGCGTACAGTCATCAGGAAGTGTCTCACCCCTGACATGAATTTGCCGCTCGATGATCAAAGCCCCGGTATAAAGTATCTGCGGTGAATATTGGAGGGTGACAGATGAAATAAGTTAACAAAAAAATGAAAATTATCTAAAGTGAAATCTCAGTTCAAGCTACTTTATGAGCGCAGAGGGACTGCACTATACATGTATATCCTGACTGTATTCAACTATTCTAATGCAAGCTGGTTAAGTCAGTTAATGTAAATGGATTATATCATATACTTTGTCTCATTTTTATCAGCTTCAGTTCCACTTGGGAATAGCCACAACTTTTCTCACATCTCACATTTCCTTAAGTTCTCTGTTGGGTTAATTCTGGGACTGTACTGGCCAATGCTGTAACATACGGGGAATTCATGCCCATGGATTTCCTGTAAAATTGATATGCTGGCACGTTATGCTGCTCAAGATATCATTTTAAAAATAGGCAAGACTGTGGCTGTGATTCAATACGTTCTACCATAACAGAGCATGGACACCTAACCTCAAGTGTCTTGTTCATTGTACAAAGTAACATAACATCTCTAACCTCTTTACTCAGAATTTACTATTTAAACTGCTACAACTGTCTCATCACAATCTCTATTCTAATCTCTTCTAGACTTACTTCATGTTAAAACTATGCCGTTTGTGTATTCAACCATTACATTTGCTTCTTAGTCCCTTCATTCTCCAAACACTGTTAATAAACTACTGTCAGTCAACAAAAGCAATGAGCACAACTTGGCCACCAAGTTCTCTTCCAATGAATTAACCTGGGGGACCTTCTAATCTAACAATCTGGCTAATTCTACTGCAACGCTAAAACAAGCACAATATAGTTGTGTGTGTGTGTGTGTTCCTGTGTTGAAAACTAACATTGAAAAGCAAATATGTGTTACTTGCCATTGTAATCAAACCAACAGTCCTTTTGTCTAATGACACAATTACACAATTGATTGTTACATAATCCAAATCATAAATTAAAAGTCCTCCAAATAAAATATGACCACATACAACTAGCAGCATTTGATCAAACGTGACTGACACGGTAGGGCTTATGTATTTATGTAATCTGTAATCAATTCATGACTCATTCTAGCTTGTGTAGTGAGCTTCAGCTCCGAGGTGTATGATCAGATCATTTCCCAGCGAAATACAATAAAACTAATGCAGGCCTTAATATTAGTTGTAAGGTCTCGTGTGACGATGAACTGAAAATAGCTGCGGCCTTTGATGATGCCTGAAGGTTGAGCGTGTTGGACTGATGTGTCCTCCGCTGGGCTCAGACAAAGAGACCACATGTGGTGGCTATACAGCTACTGCCACCGCATCATTACCCACAGCTGGTGTAAGGGTTTGTGTGTGTGAATGACAGAAGGTGGCTGATTGGATCAAGCCAACCCCAGGGGGAATGTGCATTTGTTATTTTAACTCTTGCCCTCACCTGGCTGTCTCGCTAGAAACAAACTCTCTCTCTCTCTCTCTCTCTCTCTCTCACACACCCGCACACACACACACACACACACACCATAAACATTGTGTTTATTGCCATGCTGTAGATATCAAATAATGGTATTATACATGCCTGTGATCACGCATACACACACAACACCGTTGACACACTGACACATGCACAAACAGAAGCAATACTCTTGTCCTCTGTTTCAACTGTAACATGGTTTTGAAAAAGGTTCAGGAAGAGTCCATCCCTTTTTTTTTTTTTTTTTTTAGACAAAGAAATCAAATGGCTTTCTTTTCAAAGGGAAACAAGGCTTTGTCTGATCAATTACACACCCACTTTGTTCATGTTTTCTTTGTGCTTGACCCAGAGACTGAGACATTAATTTGCCTACAGGTATATTTCAAACCTTGTGCCCCTGAATACTAGATAAAAGAAAAGCAGCTTTGTCTTTCCTCAGTTCTTAATAATGTATGTGCTTGTGGTGTTTGGATATTGCAATATATTTGAAGGGAGGAGTGATACATTTTAATATGTAAATACTTCCGTAAGTTGTCTTACTCGCAATTTAAGGACAAATGTCACATATTTTGCTGTGCAATTTTAAGGCAGCAGAAAAGCGTAATATATTGCACAATCTATTGACATATGCATCTTTCTTTGGCACTGAAACAAAGGCTTGGCCGCATGCTGTGCAAGATAAAAGCAGGCCAAGATATAAAGATGTATACTCCATTTTGTTGCACGTGAGAGCAGCACAAAATGTTTTGAAACGCAAAGCTTTGCCGTATATCTGCTACCGAGAGCAGGGACATCATAGTCACAGTGTGTCAGAGGGAGAAACACAGTGTACATCTTGCAAAAGCAAAACAAATGGCAGACCACAGAGCAAGAAGTGAGATAACAAAGCATATCTATGACAAATGCTAAAATATGACATGCTTTGTAGGGCCACTACAAAGAGCCTCATATGGGAGTTGATAACAGCGCAGAGATGCAGCGTCTATGGATAAAATCTTCCACTGAATCACAACATTCATTTTTCAAAGTAGCAGCAGGCGCAAATACACAGATACACAATAAGGGTATGACGAAACACAATATAGACCAGTTACAATAACATCTGATTCTGCAATCAAAGACAGGGAAATCAAGCTGTACTGCATGTGTGTGCGTGTGCGTGTGTGTGTGTGTGTGTGTGTGTGTGTGTGCGTGCCTGTGAATCACTGAAGTGTTAATGATCATCCCCTTGATTAGCTAAATTATCTGGATCCCTTTAAGACCACAGATGAGTGGGTTAAAGAGCTACCAAAGTGATTACTCTACCTGTGTGTGGGCGTGGACTGAGTTTGCTTTGTGTGTCCATGTTTTAATAATTCCAGCCTCCACAACCAGCACCCACTCAAGCAAGCTTTGCCACTTCATTCCATGGCAATCTGAGACCCGACATCAGAGGAGAGAGACAGTGGACGGATAAGGACAAAGAGCTAAAGGGAGTAAAGTTATCTTTGTTTCAACTGACCACAGGGTTTGTTCAGGGCAATTGTTTTTGTATCTTTTGAAATAAGGATGAGAACAAACTCCAATCCAATCGGTTTTAGTTTTGTGCATTCATTTGGCTCATCTCTGTCTGAATCATCCTGAGGATGTGCCTAAACGGTGATTCATGAAACTAAAAATAAACAAATTGCATCCGAGTTATACGTGTAAAGCTTTTTACTCGTTAACTTAATGTCTACCCTGTCTCAGAGAAACTACCTCGATGTAATTTGTTTTGGCAAGCATGTTTTAAGGGAAACATAATTAATTGCTGGATTATGTCCACAGGCAACATTGTTTTCATATGTAGGAAGTGTTGTGTTTTAGTACTGCATGTACAACGTGCAGGACTTTGACAGGTTTAGTCAACAAAAGCACTTTGGTTTGGGAACGATAATAATTTTGGTGATATGTTAATTTAGTGAACATTTAGGTAATATTTGACTTTTCAATATTTGACAAGGATTTTTCCCAAACCTTAACCAAGTTCTTTGAGTGTCTTTATGCTTTATTTGCTATAAGTGGATGTTCTATAGATATACACCATATAGAAGGCAATGTTAACCTCACACTCAGAGATATGTTTACGGGCTGCCTTAGGCGAACGTTTATGGGAGTTACTGAGAAGTTTCTTTTATACCTATATGAAGAATTTTTAAGATATTTACTTTTTTTTGTCATTTCCAATTCAAACCTGCCTCCCGACCAGAGCTGAATAAAACAATTGACTTGATGCATTGTTGACATTTGGAAGATGTGCATGTCAGGTTGCCTGCCCGCCTCTACGAGAACTACTATGCGTACGTTTGCATAGATTATTTGTAACTTCGGAGAAGCTTAATTTTTCTGCCAATCATAAACACCCTACACACCCCATGCCCTCCCTACCAGCACACACACTCAGACACACACACAGACAAGCACACTGCCAGATGTGCCACACTCATTATTATTGGCTCTGACCAGCATCTAGAGAGACATCACCGTAATTGGCATGCTTGTTTCCATTATCAAACACTCGCACATGCACGTATGCTCGCACTGACATATTAACAAAGCCACACACACACACATACACACACACACACACACACACATTGCAATATGCCAACCTAGTTCTCAAGAGCCCGGTGAGTCCAGTCAGCAGAAAATAACCCCGGACAGAGATAAACAGCAAAGGAGAAAAGGAGGACATTAAATCAGCCATGCAAGAAACAAAAAAGACAGAGATCACAGATGAGAGAGGGCCAGAGGAAGACAAATACGTGGAGGAGGATGCAGGAATTAAGAAAAAGACAATAGTGGAGTGGCAGCAGGCTGGAGAAACAGAGAGCAGGTGGGGGAGAACATATTGAGAGGCATAGACACAGACAGAAAGAGAGCGAGAGAAGAGAGGGAGGACGAGAGATGGGTGTTGGCAGAGCACACCATCCATCTTTCTCTTCTGCTGCCATCAGCTTTCTTGACACAAACCCAGACAATTGGCTATAACTGTCTGTGTGTGTTCGTCAGAGGATAATACCAAAAAATGTCTCACACACACACCTACACACACATCACCCGCCTCCTGATGTGTAGCTAAGTAAAATAGTAATCAAGCTATTCATTAGTGCAGTAACAAAGGCCATTACTGGCTAATCAACAATCTACAGACTCAATCGAGGAAAGCTAATAGAAATTTAATCCAACAGAGCACATGAATATGGTGAAGACTGTGTGTGTGTGTGAGTGTGTGTGTTGATATTAGACAAAACAATTAACTCATTGTGATGAGATGAACAAAAGGACTTTGTTGTTTCAAACAATTACAGGAGAGTAACCATCATTGTTTGAAAAAACAATTGGTCTTAAATTGCCTCCCTCAGCATCAAATAAATGTAGCACTTAAACTGAAATCAGACTGTAAATGCACCAAATGAAACTATGACGCACCAGGAAGTGTTTCTTTTATACCTCATTCATGATGGTCACCGTGAATACAAACGCAGACCATAGGGATTATGATGGAAGCTACTGAACACTGCTGTATCCTCAATGGGCTAAATCCCATTGAGTTTGTTCAAGACAATTACGATACATTTCTATTTGTATATACAGTAATAGGATCTCTGCTATCTTACATAGAGCCTACTCAGACAATAGAATGCATTACCAACTTTCCCTTTATGTTCTTACTTGATTGATGAGGTGGAAGAGGCATTCTTTTAGCACATCTGTGCTCACAATATAGCTTATTATACAGAACAAAGTAAACAATCAGTTACATTAGGAATGCTTCATAACATTACCACTGAAGTACTGTAATTTGCAAGGACAAACTAGCAACCATTCATTTGGAAAAAGAAGTGCAGATATGTGTTGTGTGAGTGGATGTCTCCTTCCTGCTTCCTTCACACTGCTGTGACTCTTCTCTTGGCATCTCTATACCTGCATTCTAACAAATACAAATGGCTATATTTTGGTGCCAACAAAACCTCTTGACTAAATGTCCTCTTATCGTCAAGGGCTACACCTCACTCCCACCTCTACTACAGTAATACGCTCTTTATCTGTACTTTCCTATTAGTCATCCCTTACTTTGAACCGAACAAAATCTTCCTTTTTATTTTGGCAGACGAGTTTAGGCCCTTGCAGTTGCTATTATACACAGAATATGTACAATGCTGTATTTCCAAGGGCGTGATCTCTTAGAGAAGTATACCTTAGATGTTTAAGAACTAAGTAGGAACATCTAACATGAAGAGGCAGGGACAAATAGTCTTCATTCGGGTTGCCATCAAAGATCTGTGACTTGCTTAAAAGCTGGATTTAGGAATATATCCCAGGAGCAAACAATGCTGGTATAGGCCTTCTGAGAGACGGGCAGTCAGACATCAGCAGATAACGCAGACAAACAACAGGAAAATATTAATCAAAGATACGGATGGACAAAAGAAAATAGAATAAACTGTCGAGACAGACCGAAGAGACAGATACATTAAAATACAGCACCCAAAAATGATTAGTTTCAATGCTATATATAAGAACTGTGTCGATGTCCATGCAGTGGTCAGGAACAGTAACCTTGCCAATCAATTACATTGATTATGTTAAGTGTGATGTTCATTCAACTGCAGAGTAGCTGTACCATTTCCCATCCCTGTCTTAATTGGCCATATGTCCTGGTGTTTCTGTCTGCATCCTTACTACACTTGGGAGGTGATTAGGACAATCCTGCTGCCCTCTGTTACTGTGGGGAACTACTAAAGCCACCAACCCCACAACAATACAATACACGCCAGGACTGGGCAGACCGGGCAGATTGTGCAGGTTAACGTAGGGTCACTGTAGATGTGCACTCAGGATGGAAGTGGGTAGAGCGTGCATGTGTGTGTGTGTGTGTGTATGTCAGTGTGTCTGTGCCTTTATGTGGGCATGCCAACATGGGATTTCACAGGCTCTGACAGCTTAATTAACTAGATCCAGGCGAGTGACATGAAGACCTAATTAACCACATGGACATAACTGGGTCGCGGTCGACAATCATCCTACACTGATGTTCTAAAAGACATCTAAAAGTTGTCTGTTTCAGCTTTTTCAGAGTTTTTATTGCATGTGTGTTCTATAAATCAATTAAGAACACATTTTATCTTATTAGTTATTTTGCCTCTATGCTGTAACACAAAACATGAAGGCAACAGAACTACGGTACAAGGAAAGCCAGACAAACAGGGTTAGTCTCAGAGGTCCTGTTCATAAGAGGAACGAGGAACGAGGACTTAACGTATGTTCTTAGAAGACTCGTATACCACTAGGAATTAAAATGTAGTCGAGGATGAAGTATGTATATAATAGAAAGAATCCCCAATGTGCAGCAGAGTGTGAGGAAGAGCAGGGCGCTCTTCAAAGTGTCCCACACAGACAGAACTGGGACACAGTAGGACGCCAAGTTGGACTGGGACAGGCCTACAGAGGTCTATTAATAACCTACCACTTCACTGCACCTTGGTACACTTTAACTGAATGATGCATGGCACACACGTATGATACGCAAGTATTATTTTACTCAGCCGTGACTTGTGCTTTTGTTTTGCAAGATTCAGCCCATAAAATACCTAAAATAAGTTGTATCTACAGTATGTCCTGAGAGCCTAAATAAAGCCACAAAGTTAACGGTTCCCTTTGTACAATGTAAGTTTATAAATGATATAAAGGAGAGGGTGAACGAAGAAAAGGGAGAACAAATAGAAGCAGGTGAAATGAAGGAGAGGAGAGGAAAGGAAAGGAGAGGAGAGGTAAAACAAGGAAGTTGCTCAGCACTAAAGGAGGTCACAGATGTGCTGAACAGAAAGCTTGCACTAGCTTCTCTAGGGTGCACACACGCACACACACACACACACACACACACACACACACACACACACACACACACACACACACACACACACACAGAGCGTTACCTCTGAGATTTAACACAGGTGCAGATGCTTCACAGTGATCTATTAGACTCACCCTCTCATGTCAACATTCAAGACTGCAGAGAGAAAGGGAGAGCGAAAGGATGGATGGGGAAAAATCTCAGGAGAGGGTAGGATAGAGAAGAGGTATTTCAACGACAACGGTGAAGGAGCGAGAGAAAGATAGAGAGTTAGGGAGGCAGTGATTATGGTGGAGGAGGATGGCAACAGGGAGTGCAGGCTAGGACCAGATATCTGTGGGTGATCCATTAAAACCATCCCGACAATATCAACAAATAGGAAGAGGAAGCGAGAGAGGGAGCCCGTGGGGGGAAAATAGAGAGAGTGCAATGGAATAAAAAGGACAAATGAAAAGGTAATGAGGAGGTGAGGGAGTATGAGGGAGAGGCAGAGAGATTTGGAATTTCCATGCTATGTCACAATTAGGGAAAGAAAGATGGAGGGAGGGGGAGCAGAACTGGACAGAGGTGCTGAATGGATCAAAAGGAATGGAGAGAAGACGGGGAGGATATACACGGGGAAACACTTGGGAAAACATGCGAAGGAAAGTAAAAGTCATGTGAGGAATGCGGGGGAGAGGGGGTAGGAAAGGAAGAGAGACAATTAGGAAAAGACAGGAAGAAGTCTGCGAGGGTAATATTTTACCTCTGAACGTTTTGTCAAAACATAAAATATATAAATAAAATAAAATCCACCAAGAACTCCAGCTACTGCCAGCGTTCACCAGCCATCTCTCAAGCATCAAAGACGCGGGCAGTATGAGATGGACTACCACTTTGGAGGATTGATAGATGGGCTGCACTTTTGAGACATGGTGCAGGTGGTTGGTGAGTAAATGGGAAAAGGAGATGTGCAGAAAGTGTAGAAGGCAGAGAAGAAGGGCAGCGACACGGAAGTTGGAAAACCATGAAAGAGGACGTTTAAGTGACGGACAGCAAAGTTTGAGGCTTGGCAATGCAACTACGTCATTGAAGCCCCGATACGTCCAACTATTTTCTGACAGACAACACTTTGACTACAGTTGCTTAGCAATACATTTTACTTCCAGGGAATAAAAATTGATTATCACTTAAGGTATGGAAAAGTTGAGTGAACACTAACCATTAAAAATGTGGTTATGGAAGGGAAACAAGGCTAGCCAGGAAGGATGGTTTAAAGATGAGCTGAAAGTATTGCACTTATTCTGAAAAGATGTTTTCAATATTTCACTTACTACAGTTGGAAAAGCAGGAGGGCGTAGGGACAAGCACAAGAAGGGAAGCAGGTGAGTCTGAGAGCAAAGCCGTTTCCACTGAGACAGACATTGGAATTTTATCAATTTCATGGAGTGCTTATTACATTGCTCAAGTAAAATATGCGTTCAAGCTTATTCTACTTGTAATTATATATTTTAATCAGTAATTGAAGGCTGCCCTGGTCTATCCATAATACTTAAAGACAAGAGGAAGGCATCAGACAATGATTTATTTATTTGTATATATATATATAAAAATAATGTCTTTCCTAGAATTGCTTACCAAGAACCAAGAACTCATATCAAGAACAAAGCAAAACAGATAATTGGAATGAACAGAAACTAAATGAACAAATAAACGGAGTAAATAGAAAATCAATTAGACAATGCATGAGGGCTGTGATGGAAGCAGTGCTGACTGAGGGGAGGAAAAAACAACAACAACAACAACAACAACAACAACAACAACAGAGATGACAGTTTGGGGTGAGTGAGAGTTAGGGGATGGAAAGTTGAAATGAGACCCTGGGCTCCAATCATTAGAGGAAGAGGCAAGACGAAAACCATCCAAATCCACTCAACAGCTCAGACACGTCGGGGAAACGTTTGTTTCCCCAAACAGATGCTGACCTAGTAACAGCTAGAATCAGAATCAACACCTCAAATACCACCAGGGAAAAGTTCAAAAGGGAAATACTTTCTAATTGTGATAGGAGAGCTGAAAGTTAGGAAATGAAAAGATTAAACCTGTTTTCTCCTCTGTTAGAATATAGCCTGCTGTACTTTGTGTTCTTGACTGATGTGCAAGCACTGAATGTCACAAGGCAATATTTGATCTTGCGATATTTAGCAGCATACAGATTTCATGAGAGCGCTATGTTGATGGAAAGTGTCAGAATATCTTTGCACAAAACTGTCAAACGTTGAACATAAGATTGTGATTGATTTAGTCTTTTTTTCTATTTAAGCATAATGAATATTTCTTAGCAGATTCACGGATTCCAATTCGTATTCCCATCAATTATTTGAATGCAGAAAAGTAGTTCCACCCCTACTACAACTAAAAATAATAACCACTTGAATGCCTGAATGTCTAAACTTAAGCAGACACTGCAAAGCCTCCTTTGGGAGACACTTTGGCGCTTCCTTAAGACTTAAAACACAGTGTGTTGCCTAACTGACTGTCCTGGTTGCTGTGAGCCAGTGTTGAAATGATTGACAGCTTGTTAAATTATAGAGCAGCCCCGTGAATGGTTACGGGTCAATGCGGTAAACGTGTTGAAGCCCTCTGAATCAGTGTCTCCGTTGCTTTCTTTATTGCTCTTGAGAGTGGTGTATTTCACATTTCCTGCTGAACCTTCTAGTTCACTAAGTACTTTAACATCACTAATGGCGACAACAGAAGACGGAGAAGGAGGAGGGACAGAAAGATGAAAGTGAGAGAGATGAGGAGAGAGAAATAAGGAAGAAAGTAACAGTGGGGATGAAATGGGAGCAGTGGGAGAGTATGCTAAAGAAACCACAGGACACAAACTGCTGAAGATCATTGAAGTGTTTCAACATTATGACCTAAAAACACTCGTAATGTCTTGACTCATCTTGAAATGAATGCTTTCCTGGCAAATTGCACCATATACCTATTTTTGGTTTTGTTTATTTGACAATTCATTTTAAAATGGCACACGGTTGCAACACCAATGTACATGCACAATTAAAAGAACATCAAGGATAACACGAGAAAGTCACATGACTTATTTCCATTGGGGTCCCTGTTGTAAAGGTCCCTAACTTAAGTCTGCTTCATCCAAAGATTGTCATACAGTCATTTACGTTGTTTGTACATTAATTACAGAACAACAATAATTCTGATTTTGGAATTGGAAAAGTGTGTCTAAATTCATTCAATTAATTCAGTCAGAGGTGGATGTTATGGGTTTCAGACAAGGAGTGTTTTGATCAGGATCATTTCTACTTCAGTTCCGTTTTTCATTTCTCACTCAGTAGGACAAAGAGGTATGTCCTCAAATGTCTTTTTACACATCATCAATGAAGTACTGTGTCCCTCTTTCCATCAAGTTCAGTCTTAGCTTTGCCAATAGTTGTGTATTGTATAACTAAAGAATGCATGTCCGATGTAGGATTCAGGAGATACAAATTAGAACCTGTGTTATCATCCTCAACCTCACCCACCAGTGTGTCAGATATTAAATTCAGGGTTCATGATGAAATCACATTAGTTTAATAGGGTCTGAATGAAAACAAACCGACTATAAATGATGCCTCAACTATTCATCCTCCAGAATAAAGGGATGTATGAATGTGTGTGTGTGCGTCGGTGTCGCTGTGTGCATGTGTGTCGGTGTCGGTATGTGCATGTGTGTCGGTGTCGGTGTGTGCATGTGTGTGCGCGCATGTCAAAGCTGATTCACTGTACAGTGTAGGAGTGCTGATGACACTCCATCATTATTAAAGCATGAAGAGGCTCTGAGCTGATTGGGGGCATGCTAATCCTTTTTAATTGACTCTCCAGCTCTCCAGTGTTATTAAAACCGCCCAATAACAAAACCAGCTTTGCTTTATTTGCCGGGTCAGCTGAACCATGGGAGACCTCCCTGTTTGTTAGTGTTGCATTTTGTTGAAGGATGTAGAGTGAAGTATGATCATGGTAAACAAACAGCAAAATATACATGTAGAAAACAGCCTATTTCAATTACATTCAGATTGGGAGATACATCTATGTCCACTTTTAAGTGCAAATGCAGGATATTCAGTGTCCTTTATGTGGTTACGGTACAGAGTTTGGGGTGATGAATGGGTGTTAAACGCGTAAGAATGTTAGTTGCCTAACCTTCAAAATAATTTGCATCTGTTGTCGGAATAATCAATTACAAATTGGGTTTCTGCAGAGTTGTTCTTTTTGGTGACTGAGTTGATGATAGTGATTGTTTACAGTGAACAATCATCCGGTTTACTATGAACCGGAATGTGTTCAGCCATTAAAAAAAACATATTTTTCAGCAGAATTATTAACATGCATTGGTCAATATCTTTGACACAAGTTTGCATTGCTGAGCATCAAATTGCAGCATTGATTTTACAGTTTTGACTGACGCAAAATAATGCAGATGCCATCATGAGCAGTATATTCTCTCTTTATGGTTCCCGAAAGAGCTAAATGAGCATCTTACCTCTAAGTGCTGTGCATCGGCCTCTGCAAGGTCACACTTAAGTAAGACGAAAGCCGTCTACCTTTGAAAGAATTACGCTTCTGAAATCAGCAAAGCATCACTAGCGCCAAGAGCTTCTTGGCAGCGTGTGATAAGCCGATGATTCAATACAATTCTAGTTGGTAAGCAGTATCGTGGTTAATACAGCTCAGCAAAAATGTAGTCATATTTGATTTCACACCACCAAACACATTTTACATAGTGTTTAAATGGAGAACTGCGTTATGGCAGTAAAACGCTTTATGATCACATATCATTACAAACATATTCTCTGCTCCACACGGTCATCATGTGATCATGTTCCGTTATCAACACAGTCACATTTATGAAAATATGAATTGCTCCGACAATGACCTCCTTTAGTAAACTCACTGAAGACTACTTAACTAAACAGTGATGTAAGTGGAAAAGCAATTAATTGGTAGCAATTATTCAAAGCCCTGGCTTATTAAACTTTTTCAGTCTTGGTCACAAATGAGGAATTTAATGTCCCAATTGCTCGAGTAGTTAAGTGTATAAAATTATCTCTCAATTCTTGCCAGCAGTAGGACTATTTTTAGGTGTTAAATTATTTGATGAATACGTATCTAAAATGTTTGCTGTATTATAATGATATATGCACAAACCGACTTACAGGCTCATGAGCACGACTTTACAATTTCAAAGTTTTTTTGTGCTCCTTATTTAAAGACCTCCTTAAAAGGTCTAACAACTCATAAAACTTGACAGAACAGAACAGAGTTTAGTTATTTGACACTGTCGCACCCAGTGTCAAAACAGTGCGTTCATTCATCCATGACAACACTGCCAGGACTGCCGAGGGCAGCGCGGCCTCACCGCTTGACAATGCAGCACACTCTCCACTGTCATGTCGCCATCAATCCACAGCTTTGTCTCAGAACTGTGTCAAGAAAGACAGGGGTTTGAGAGACAGCTATAGTGACAAAGTTGAGAAAATTGTAAAAGACGTGAACGGAAATGGAGACATAGATATAGCTGAGATGGGTAACTGTGCAAGGTTTTATCTAACACAGGAAAGCAGTGGAAACAGTCAACAGATAAGCATTAATTACAAAAAAAAAAAGAGTGAAGGGTCCGCGTTTCAACACCAGCGCATATAATACCCTGTCCGTGTCACTGCCAGAAACACATTAAAACAGGGTTAATTACAAAGGTGGACTATCCTATGGTTTTGCCAGGGTCTTTGAATGGGTAATGAAAGGGGAGAGAGCAGTTTCTCCTAATTAAGGGGGTGTGGAGGGGATCTACACAAACGCCTTCATTATCTCCTACTCTCATACTTCTGAGCCAAGCAGCCACTCAACCCACTACATACCACACTGGCAAAGAACCTCCTAGTCTCAATAAGACTCAAACCTCAGACCACAGAGAACTAAATCTGCATATGATCACTACTTCCTGTCTTCTATGAAGATGGGAGGAAAACAACGCAGGCTGAGTCGTCAGTTAGGAGACAAAACACAGGGCAACTAAATGTAATGAGAAGCTTCCCCTTTTTTCGAGTTTTGATTGTTAGTTTCCTTAAATGGCCTGTGAGAAAGCCAAGATAAATGTCTGGGTTAGGTGATTTTGTAAATTTGTACAAATATAACTGTACTGAGAAAACGTGCAAGTAGAAACACACATTTTTTGACTGTAAAACAATACAGAGAGATTATAGTCAATATAACAGTGAGGAGATTCGATAGCTCATGCTGAGATTCTGCAACAGAAAAAAAGCACATTTCCTCTGCAGTTCTGCTGCTGTCTGAATCTACTGACACGGCTTATCACCGGATGAAAAGGCCTTTCAAACCGCAGCTCACACGAGATGTACCGTGTACATGTGTTCTCCCTCTTCCTGTGTGTGTGTGTGTATGCAAGTGTGACTATCTTTCTGAAAACAAAGTGGTTCTAAAAGACTGCACTTATTTCCAGTACATGGAGTGAAGGAGTCAAAGAGATAAAGCCTACTGTATGTGTGTTTATGTGCATGATTGATTCATGTGTGGGGTATAGAGACATCATTAGATAATGGTCACAATCCCTCTCGACAACGCCAACAACCAACCACAATACCTTTACATCACAGAAGTCGCTCTTCCTCATCTGCCCCATTTGTAAATTACTCTGCAGTTATAGACCGTCGCAACAGCATTTTAATAATCTTAACACCATTTCAATAATTCACATTCGGTACAAAAAAAAAGAGATTGCTGACTAATCTGTGGATTACGGTGATGATTTCAGACAGAGGTTGAGGATCAAGGTAAAATGTGATGGGAGATGAGCTGTGGGGCTTACTATGCTAGCTCAAAGAGGATTAAGGTAAGGATCTATTGGGGAAGCAGCATTATATAAATTGTTTTTGAGCACAGAAACACACACACACACACACGTGCTTCTCCAGAAGTGTGCCAGGATGAAATTACTTTAATTCTTCTCGTGTAGTGGTCACAACATTTTGCAAAGCTATGGGAAGGTCCAGGGCTTTATTTGATACATCAAATTCAATCTATAGATCATTCCTATCCCCTGGGTTTATTCAATTGTATTCATTCAGAAGTTAAAAAAAAAGAAGAAAGAAATGCCATTCTACTTGCATTTCTTTGCTGGATAAAAGATGTGTTTCACCTATAAATCTGTGTTAAAGAGCTTTTGATGGAAGAATTGGTAGGTTCTGGGGAAATGTACATTTTGGATGTATTCAGAACTTGCATAGAATTTATCTTGCAGCATTTAAAGCATTAGCCGTTGAGGCCGAGAGGAACATTGAGCTCTAGTAGGATCTGAAAGCAGTTTAAAGCTAAAGGAATTCAATAGATCTGCTTCAATCTCTGGGCACAACAAGAGAGCATGCCTTATTTGTTAGACAGTTTAATTCACACTGTCACTGTCCATTTAAAGCAATCCACCACCAACGATGTTATAACCTCCAGATAGACTCTGCTGGTAAACGTCATCATACGACACATTAACAATGGGGACTTCACGGACTGAAATGCAGTGTGTCTGTGTACAGTATACTGTATGATTGTGAGAGTGGGCAAAACTGCACCACTGATGCTTTCTGACAGAAAAGTCTGCTATGATTTGCATCACAAAAAGGCATTCACGCACACCGAGAGACACACACACACACACACACACACACACACACATGCTTGTGACTGGACTTATTCCACAAAAAATGACATTGATAGTCACTGCGAGGGAGGCCAAATGTGTGTGTGTGTTTTGTGTGAGGTGTGGCTGTGCCTCCTGGATTCACACAAACACACATTTGAACACTACGAATGTCCCAGCTACTTTCTGGTTACATGGTGTATGTGTACTGCCTGAAGTAAAAACTTTTCAGTTGCAGGCTGTGATCGGCTACATAAAAGCAACCTCGGAGCTGGCAGCTGGGTGTGAGTCTTTCTAAAGGACACTTGAGCAAGACAAACAGTGCTGAATGCTGGTGGATTTGGAGCTTGCAGCTTGAATCTAAATCCCAAGGACAATCTCCCCACACCACCCTGGTGCACATCACAGTGAAATGTTACTTGAAGTTTATTGTGATAGAAATATAGTAAAATATACGATAAAACCTCTCACTAAAAGTGGTCTCTGACTTTACTTAGAATGTATCTTCTGAAGTGGAAGATTAAACTCAGATAGATAAAGTATTGATGATAAGCCAATTTTAAGTGGAGAACTTAAAGTTTGAGTGGTTAAGAATGTGACAGTAACTTGACCAGGCTCCAGACACATATCCAGTTACTGTCTGACTCTGCGTGTGCATGTGTGTGTGTGTGTGTGTGTGTGTGTGTGTGTTAGAGATAGACACGTGGAGTTCCTGTCACCACACACTGATGTGTTTATTTCACTGCAGCTGGGGTAATCACTCACATGCTGAGACAGACGCAGGCAGGAATACACAAAAATATTCACATAGACACTTACAGTCTCTCTCTGACACACACACACACCCACACAAATACATAACCCCACCTGCTATGTGCAGTCTACTGGCTTTGCCTGGCCTGTGGGGTCACTCCTACTCGTTGGGTTTCAAGATAAAAAAAAAAGATTGTTGCTGTCAGGCTGCTGCCTACTGTTGCTGCTTCAGTGTCCTAATGAACCTCACAATATTTGTGGGATAAATATACAAGTTGACTCTCGCTCAGATCTACATTTTACAGTGCTGCTGAGTCTCAGTGGAGATTTCTAAGAACTAAGTTTGAATGACCCTGGACCAGAAAAGTTATATAAAAAAAAATATAAAATCAAATCAAACTTTTCATCGAAAGTGAACATGGTGCTGCACTTGCTGCAAGTTCTCTGAATTCACCCTCTGTGTCCATAAAGCCTTTCCTGTTGAACTGCCGAACCCTCCCTGCTGAATCCAATAGCTTTCCATCAGCTTTTAAAGGCTTTCTATCACAGTCTAAAGAGATTTAGATGTTTCTCAAGGATTTCACAATGCCTCAAATTGTGTCTCTCAGGAGCTTTAGATTGAAAGAGAGAAGGGGAAAAAAAAACACAGAGGAGACTGACTGATGACAAGAGCAGTACTGTCAGAGGAAAGTGAAAAGGAAATAATGGTGCATTGGTTGGTGTCTAGTCCTTTTCTTTGCAATCTTAGATTGGTTTGACCCTGACCTCTCAAGGCTAACAGTTGTGCAGCAGTTAAAATGATCCCTGGCTAATCTGTCCCTTAGTGTACCTCTTGTCATGCTTTAATGTGTGTGTATGTGTGTGTGTGTGTGTGTGTGTGCGTGTGAGTGTGTGTGTGTGTTTAAGGAGTCAATGCTTTGGTGTGGCATGTTGACAGCCACGTGACGCCAGCTGGGCATTACCATCTGGGTATCACGTATCAGGGCACCAACCCCATCACATTGACAACTTTACAACAGTCGTCAACTGGTCGACAAGGCAACTACACCCGCTAATATTAGAACATTTTTAGAGAGGTCACAGGACCCCAGAGCTGTCAATCAAAGAAAATAAGATGGTTGTCTCCGTGTGTATGTGTGTATGTGTGAGTAAGTGTGTGGAGGAGCGAGTTAGAGAAAAAGGAAATGAGAATGGCAAAGAGAATGGACATGATAAGAGCAAAGAGAAATAGAAAGTCAGAAGAGATAAAAAAAAAAAAAAAAGCTGAGCTACAACCTGAGGTCATCAGCAGGTTTTAAACCTAAATCCTTCTAATCAGCTTGGACATAGATGTACTGCAGGGGGAGACAGACCAATCCATTTGCCCTGAGATCCCATTATGACAGGAGAAAGGAATGGGAAAGGTAGCAAATTGAACACACTCGAAAAATAGCTCTCAGTGTTGTGTGTATAGGTGTGTGTGTGTGTGTGTGTGTGTGCCTTTGTGCTTGTGTACATGAATGTATTATGTTCCAACAGGTGTCAAAAATAAAGAAAGCAGATGAGGCAGCAGTAGTAATGAGTCATTGGCTTTGAGATCTGTCTCAAGAGGAAGGAGCATGAGTTGTGAGTGTAAATGTGGTTGTGTGTCAGAAAGAGAGACACAATGAGTGAAAAATAGCCTGCAGTGTGGCTCCTACGGTTTAAACTTAGGTCACAATATGATTCATATATGTATAACACTTGATTAACCTCAGGGATTTCTAGAAGTGAAAGGACACAAAAAGATAACTGCGTTTTTCCAAACCTTCTGTCTAATTCTTTTTCTGCCCCACCTTCACCGACACACTCTCACTCCACTTTGTACAGCGGTCTGTCTGAGTACCTCCCCCCCATCTCTCTCAGGGGAGCTGTGTACTTAGATGCAATTGAAAACGACTATCAAACCCTGAGGAGTGAAAACCTGATTCAAAGACTCCTTATCCGGTAGCGCAGCCCTTTCCAAGTGCTGTGCTGCTCTTCCCCAGCGACCAACTAAATTAAATTATGTCTTTTTATCCATTCAGGAGGGAACGCAGCCAGATGAAACCAGGGAAGTAAAGAAATATCTGAATTGCGAATGAGGTTCTTCACTGTAGTTAAGGCCCTCAGGGAGTGGAAGTGACACGTGTGGCTTCGCCAAAGTGGATGTTCACTGCGCGACACGTTCGATGAGTGAATAAAATGTCGATGTGCTGACAATGTAGTAGCAGCATACACAATATTCTCTAGCATTGACGAGGGTAGTGTTGTAAAGGTGTTTACCACACTTGTGTTTAGTGGTGTAACGGATCACGGATCGATCCGTGATCCGTTCGGATCACCCCTCACGGTTCGGATCACTCGTGAACCGCGGATCAATTGAGTATTTTTTTTATTTTTTTTACAGTTTAATCATCATAGTGTGTCATAAAGTTGTACTGCTGCTGTTCCTTTTCAAGTAACAAAAATATAAAGCATGTGTTCACGTGAACGGAGCAGGTTATTAAAAGCATTTAACGGCGAAAGTCATAGCGAGCGGAGGAACTTGAGAAGCCCCCGGCGTCATTTAAGTCGCAAGTTTGGGAGCATTTTGTCTTCCCTGTAACGTATAATGACGGATAAGGGTGGTGGACAAAACCGTTACGGTATGTAGGCATTATTTAAAGAGAGGCATGTCCACACATATGAAGAGCCACCATCCCGTCTGTCAGCGACGTATGTTGTGGAAAACAAAGGATTTCAAAATCTGGTTAAAATACTTGAGCCACGCTACGAAATCCACTCACGCACCCACTTCAGTATGAAGCTTGTTCCAGGCCTCTATGAAAAGGAAAAGACTGTGACCGCTTTCACCACGGCGGAGTGGAGATTCATAGTGCTGACAGAAGCATCAGAGTGGAAGCTAGACAGGCCCAGTAGTAATATCCCAGTCACCACAGAAAGGTCTACCCTCTCCCCAGGCAATGGAGATATTCTCATCTTTTTGAATAATGTCACAGTAATGTAAACATTATTGCGTATTTGAATGACATAACCTGACAGGAAGTAAACTCAGACCCAAGTTGTTGCCGAGCAGTTCAGTTCAGTTGAAACAGTGTAAGCTAGCTCACTGGCTGTTTCTTTCTTTCAATATTGATCAAAGGACGAGGGCATCAACATACCTCATGTTGCACTTAAACTTAACAGAATTGAGGATTCTTGAATGTTTTATTTTTATTTATTTATTTAATTTAAAGCAAAGTTCTTTGCTTTAAGTGTTCTTGAAGTTCTTTAATTAATAAATGGAAAGCAAAGTTATATTTGACTCCTCCCCTTTTCTTTGTTGATCCGAAAAATGATCCGAACCGTGACTCAAGAACCGTGATCCGAACCGAACCGTGAGGTTTGTGATCCGTTGCACCTCTACTTGTGTTCATGTGTATATACTTGGAATCCACACCAGTTCGAATCACTAGCATTGCTGGAAACCTCTGACCTCATGAAGTCGGCTTTACACTTTTGCTCAAGTGCTCTTGAGCAAAAGTCACCATCGTAAATGGCCAAAATAATGATGTCGTGATTTGGCCCAAACTTAACTTCCACCAAAGTGAACTTAACCAGCTGTGCGGTTCTCCCTTTCCTGCAAGTTTATTCACTTCTGTTCACTCTTCACCAATATGTTCATCCGTGCTAATGAAAAGGTACATGATAGTATTTCCCAGTCCTTTTGAAGAAAAGCAGGCAATCCACTTCTGTTAATTATCCTCATTATTTTCTGCAAAGCTCAGGTACAGCAAGAGAGACTGCAGAGGTTTAGCCTAAGTTCTTCACTCTGAGATAGTTGTGCTGAAACTCAAATTGGCTCTCTGGGGACATTTAAGTCTAAGTTTAAACTTTGGAACAGTGTTACCTCGTTGCGGCAGAGCTTTCAAGCAACTGTCACTCAAAACAAGATTTGTTTCCCTGATTTCTCACTGTGACATTTCAACATGTTGTTGTACAATGTGATGCAATGCTTTATATTTCCGAAAACATGTCATAGGAAAAAGTGTGACATTTATTTTGTTTCATTGTTCTCATTTTTTCCTCCTGTGATTAAGTCATTGTTTGTCTCAGTTACATAGTTAACAAATGGAAATTCAGGACTATTCCATGTCGGAATGGGTATTTGCAGCTGCTGTATTTTTGATTTTGAGATATTAAGTCCCTACCAGTTCAGACACAATTAAAAATGCTAAGCAAAAGGGTCAAAATACTTGTTCATTCAGCACACCCTTCAACCACTGACTGTGAAAGAGTGCATGCACCCATCAATGTTCTGCTGTCCGTCCTTCACAGTTAGATGATTCAATGGCTTGATGATTCTTTTCCATTTTTTCACATCCTCTGTTGTCTTCATGCTACATCCCGTATCAGTCTCTCTCTCTCATTCTTTTCTAGAAATCCTGTCTCTTAATCAGACGTCCTGCTTCACATTCACCTCAACTTAAGGTTAACAATAACGCTGCACGTACCTCAGCAGATGGTATGCCCTCCGGAGGTCGACACTGTAACAGCACTTCCTGCTCCAGAGATACTTCCTTTCCCAGAGGTTCCTGTTCGAATGACTTCTTCAGGTCTGGGGACAAAGAGACAAAGAGAGACAGGAAACTTAATGACTGTTGAAGGACAGGTTATTAGGCGAGCCAGAGAGACTATGACAAAAAGGATGTACGGATTACATCACAATGATACTGGATAACATATTGATTTAATTGAAGTGATATGGTTGTGATACAGTGGTGACATTTTTGCTAAGTAGCCAGTGAAATAGCTCACAGATCAGCACACTGAGCAAAGCAAAAAGCCCCAATGGAAAGCGGACTTGTGTGGGAGGCCATTTTGCAGAAGTATCCTGTGATTCAGCAGTCAGGGAGCCCATTTAGGAGATGGTGCCGTGTCATTGTAAAGCGGGCTCATTACCTCAGTTTTCGCGGCAACAATGACACAGTAATTATGGAGTCGGTGGTTGAAGGCAGCCATGCATATGTTGACTTCTCCCACTCTCCTGTCACTTTAGAAATGTACACAACAAGGAAAAACACTTAGCTGTATATTCTTAGAGGCAAGTGATGCTCACAAGGGTGTACACGCACACTCACGCACGCACACACTCACAGATAGACAATGTTTGCATGTTAAGAATGTAGTTAAAACAGTTTCATACACACAGACACACACATAAAGCTGATCATGCTTTAAGTGCATTAGCTGCTTCACACACTAAACACAGGCTGCTTTGTTGCATGTTCACCCACCAATCACTACGCACAATATTTGAACCCTGCTGTCGTTCCATATAGACATGCCGGAGTGTGGGGATCTCAAGCAGGCCAAAGACAATAAATGATTCACACTAATGGTCCACATGCTGTGATAAATGACAGCATTACAAAGCAGCGTGGAATGCACTGACATTTCTTCAACAGAACGTTTCAGAGAGGGCTCAGCTGTTTTCATTTTGGAGGGGGAAAATGCTCACAGCAGCAGACTTTAAGACAATGAACAAGACATTGAAATAAGACCGACAGAAAGACAAAATAAAGGAGGAGTGAAGGCGTTGAAGGACGTGAGTGAAAACACAAAAAAAAAAACTCTTGTGGGTGGATGGATGGATAAATGGATGGATGGACAGTTTTGTTTCACGAATCTTTTTGCCGAATACATTTTTGTTAGAGACCTCACTTGTTATACACAAAAGAGTGAATTGTATTCATTGTGAGGGTTCAAAAGGGGAAACCACTCTTCAGCTGCTGAAGTTGAGCACTATTGTCTTGCCTCTGCAGCTCTGTCCCGGGGAATTTCTTTCACTACACTACTTTATAAAAGTCCTCTGACGCTGTAATGCCATTCACTCTTGGCATTATCTTTCACTTTTCTGTTCACCTCCCTAGTCTGCTGCCATACAGCATGCTGAATGCATATATCCCCATATCGGCAGCTGGGCTTAACACATGTTACAATAATTAGCCTGCCATACAAAATGGCTGTAAAACAAATTGTAAGCTGAGAGGGGTGGCAATGTTGCGGGACTTAGCAGGTGACTTTATTTATGATGCTGATCCGATGGTGTGATTTCTAAATGAGACCATACGGAGGGGATGGAGTTTTTTTCATTCAAGCTTCTGGGTGCAACTCAGAGGTTTATGATCATATTTCTGATCAGACTCTACACGATCTGGATAAAAAGATCTGCAAAACGTCTTATCCATTAAAATGTGTATACATAGCTACAAATATTGATTTGTGCACACATGGACATGGATGCATATGTATGGGAGAGCAACATTTGTAACTGGATGATAGAGTTTCACATATTGCAAATTGAATTAATGTCAGAATGTAAGGATGCTTCATTACATTGGCTACATACTGTGTCTGCAGAAACAGGGTGTGTGTATTTCAAAGTGACATCCAGAGGTTTGTTGATATGGCAGCATCAACAGCAGTAAGTACAAACTTTCACCTTGAAGAGTGTGAGAGTCACTTTGTTAGTTTGTAAAGGATGTGTAAGACAAATCCTCTCTCTCCTCTGCCCTTTAGTTTTTAAAACCATACGGAAAACATCCATAGGAGGACACAGCGTGTGTGTGTGTGTGTGTTATCCTTGTGTCCTTTTCCTCTCCCGGTTCCCAGGTGTACTCTTAATCACCTTATCCATCAGCTGTGGTACACCATTTGTGGACACACACAGACACAAACGCACACTAGATAGAACACTTCTTTAATGCCGAACTGGTCGACTCAGAGTCACTCTCTGGGTATTTTATCAGGACAGTCATCTTACAGTGGCTATCAGACATTGAAGCGGAGTGAAAGAGAAGGAGAGGTAAAATGGGGGGGGGGGGCAGCAGTTGGGGGGTTGAAAGATGAGAGGCAGAGCGAGAGAGAAGTAAGGAAGGAGAAGTTGGCAGCACACAGCAGGACCTAACTCTTACTTAATACCAAAACCACCTGTTTGGTCTTTACCGAAATACTACCACCACAGTCTCTATATCAAGCCAATCAATAGAAGCTCATGTCAGTGAGTCCACCTTGTATCATCTGTATTTATCTGCCTCATCTCTCTCAAATACCAACCAGCAATCCATAAAAACCTCCCAGCCATCAATCTTGATTACATCTCCTTCATCATGATCCCAATCCTACAAAGACAAGGGGAGAGATACAATGTGCCCAAGCTTACAAAGGTATAGGAAGTTTGAAGGTTCATATTGAGTTGTATTTAACTGTTTGAATGTTGAATCATGAATCACTCTCTGCCCCATTCACATAGACAGACTCAAATACTGGGGAAGCATAAGGGACTGTGGTGAATTGATCAATTACCAAGCGTTGTTATCGTGACGTTTGTAGCTCCACTTTAACTCAAGCTGCAAAATTAGCTATTTAAATGTAGGGATTTAAATAAAGTGCGGTATAGTTTTGCACAGAAACCTCTGAGGATAAATGTCCGTTTTAAGGTAAGACAACTCACACTGTCACTGTGTGTTTTGGCCGTTAAATGAATAGTGCAAACGTTTGTCAGGCTCTACGATCAATGCTTTGAAGTGCACATCAAACAGACGAGTGACTTGGTGACAGCTGATAAATGTGTCTTTGACCAAAAAACTCATCATGTAAGTTCATACACGCTAACATTACTAATATCCAGAATTAGTGGGCCTCTGCACTTCTAACTTGTGCAGGCACACACCAGAAATGTAGTATATGCTAGCAATGTCTTTCTATGTGAGGCAATACAACACGTTTTGTAAATATGAGGACGAGTGAGGCATACAAACTCGCCTCAAATAAGTAGTTCATTTCTGAATATTGCAAATATTCATATTCACATTCAAAGGAAATTTGAATTTGTATGTGAGAACAAGGCGTCAGAGGTTATAATGCCATCTGCTTTCTAGAGATGAACCCCTAAAATGTCACACATTCTCCAGAAAAACATCCCACCTGAATGACAAGGTTTAATTTCATACATATAATTCTTATCATCATCAGATTTCATGTGGAGAGCTCTATTGGTTAAAAGAGTTATGTGAGGACACAGAGTATTGCTGAGGCTGAATGATAACTTCATAATACAGTCAATCCCTGTGGGGGATGACAGCCTGAACAGAGCATGATGGTTCATTATGGGAGTAATCACCCAAAGCTTTAGCCCTAAATCCACCACATGGCTACCCACACAACACGCAGAGACACGCGTACACAGAGTGATACTGAGAGACAAAGAGAGAGCGACAGAGACGGTGAGATACTGTCTCAGTGAGGACAATACACACAGGAGATGGAGACTAACAAGCAGGCACGACACCAAAACAACCACAAACACAGAGTCGCACACGTAAACGCAGCAAAAGAACGAGCAACAACTACAGAGAATGAGGAAGCGATTGAGGGTTGAGACACACTTCTCTCATGCCGGCCAATTTCAGGAACAATTTCCTGGTCTTAATTAGTACGGGAGATGGTGAAATGAGGAGCTGGGTGTGAGAGTTGATTTCCATAAAGATTGAGAATGAAATTAAAGGAGATTAAAGAAAACCGCTCGAGGGATTAACACTCACACACTCACACATATTCCCACGTAGTGCTAAACTACAGCAGGCCATGACAGACACACTTTTTGCCAGTTCGGTAGGAACAGTGTTATGAGCGTGTGTGTGTGTTTTAGAGAATGAGGCAATGTGACATTGTGTCCACGGCACCAGGGGACCGCAAATTCACCTCAATGGAAGGTGTGTGTTTCTGTGCATGTGTGCAAATATGTGCCCACGGGAAATGTGTGCACAGGGGAGGAAGGACAGCTGTCAATTCACTGACCCCACTTCACTTCCAAACGCTATCCAGCTTCATAAATATAACAAAAGCAAAGATAAATTCACTGCACAACTTAGAACCGCAACAGGGTTGAAAAGTACAGAGGGCAACCTAGAGAGTTCTTCAGTGTGAACCACCTCATACGCTGTGTACACAATAAAGCAGTGTAAGCATCTATTCAGAAGATGACCTTTCTTGCATAAACTCCTCTTTTTCCTCTCTCTCAGCCTCCTCGTCTCCCTCCCTCCCCGTTCCTCTCCGCCTCCTTCCTTCTTCCTCTAAAACTTCTTCCACTGCTCAACTAAAACTGTTATTATTTTTGTGGTGAGTGTGTTGCCTCAGGCACCTCTACATAAGCACATTTCAGAGCAATTATCTAAAATGGGTGCCACTGCCTGCATGCAACCCATGCCAAATCATAACGGTTTTCCCTGGTGGAGCTGCTCAAGCAATAAAGAGCAATGTGAGATTCTTGGTAAGAAAAAAAAGAAAGCAAAGTACTCTCCTTAAGTCACAGGGAGGATCATGTGGACACCCACACCATGGCATGCAATGGAAAGTAAGTGATAGAGCACACCAGCGGGTAAGGTCATATTAAATAAACATTAGGAAAAAATAAATGTAACTGATGTGTAATTGAAACACATTTGTATTAAAGTTAAGGTAAAACAATGAAGGAGTTGCTGCTGTAGCTATAATAATGAGTTGAATATGCTTCCTGCTTGGGAGAGTCATGACATGGTCTGATTTTTACAAGTAACCAAATAACTTTACTATGTGCTGCATAATAATGTTAAGCTTGATAAGCATCAACTTTGTGATCACCTAAAACGTTTAGAAATATATTTAATTATATGGAATATTTATGCAAAATCATGGAAGTTCTTTTCATGACAATATGTCCTGAATTCATGAGGCATTTAGTATTTGGTTAGAGCTGTAGCAGATTATAGTCGGGTACCTCCTCAATCTTTGGGCACTCATGTGTTCGTCTTCAAATAAAATATCAAAAAATGAAGGTGCTGAAGGTATTCTGTGAGTGTCACAGTCATTTTCGTTGTGGTTATATAGGGAGTCATTTTCTCTAAGTGACTTTAGAGAGTCTCTTTCCACTTTCCTCATGGAACTCTCCACCCTGTCATTTCAACACTTCCCAAACCTGTGATCAGCCCTCGACACCAGACAAGGTATTTCCATCCACAGTCAAGTTTTGAACAAGTACACAACTCTCTTCGCTGACATGGCACTGGCAATCTGAAGCACAACAAATGAAATGAATGAAACTGTTAACTTGTGATCCCTTTAAATGTCACCACGGACTCTTTTGACTATACGTTGGAAGAGTCAATAAAATGCCAATGTTACACTGACATGAATAGCAATTTGTGCTCCAGCAAAAGCAGACATTTATGAATTAACAAAAATATTTGTTTCATCTGAAAAGATATTTTTTACTTTCAACCATTACAGAGTATCTCAGCTCTGGTGATGCAGTTATTGAATCTGCCTTTGTACTTAATGCTGAACAACTCTATTGTATTTAGTTCCTTTCTGCAAAAATCATTCTTTTTTTGTTCTAACCCTTGACCTGCAGACTTGCACAATGAACTGTTAGGGAGTCACCTTTAGCAACTCTATAGTTCACCACACTTGGACTTTGGAAAGTGACTTTAGTTTTGTGCGGTTACATCAACACTCTGGCTTACCACTTTAACACTTAGGAGTCTGCTGAAGCAGTCCTTGACATCTGGGAAAAAGCTCAGTGGCTTGCGTCAATGGCGAGACATCATAACCACACATCCAGACACACGCACTATGGGTTCTCACTATGAAAATGTTTATTCAGTGTTTGTGAGCATCATGAGCTCTATCGCTAAGCCAGAAACCAAGACTCTCTTGATAATGTCATCCAAAGGAAAACGCTGTACGTTTTCCACCTAAAGCGTTTGCAAAAGTGTCGGGGTGAGTGTGAAGGGAGAAACAGCCTGGATCTTTTGGCAAATCAGTTCTGATTTGAATATGTATTTCTGAAACTGCTAAGCATGCCATTTCATGCAAATGAAAAGGCAAATTGTCATTGAGACTGTGGTTGTCGGGGAAATTTGGTTTCTGCGCTGTGGAGCAAGTGTCATACCTGAGAGCTTGGCTAACATACTGCAGTTGTTTCCAGTTGCTGAGTTACAGCTGCATGCTTATATGGTTGTAAGCAACATGCAGGTTTAATCCTAAATGAGTGTAGAAGAGTTTGGTTTTAATCAATGCTTAAAATCTAACACAAGAAATCCCTGTTGAGTCTTGTTTTCCTTGGTCTAATTCATCCATGATGAAGGGAAACCTACATTCATGCAGCTGAGACATTTGCATCATAAACAAAACAGAATAAATTCACTAACAGACATTTTCCAGTTGACACAAGGAGCCGCCTGGCTTGCTGTCTCCCCTAGTGTCTGGACTCCTGATTGCTATGCACACACATGTCTCAGTGGAGAGGTGGCAGAACAAATTGCCATCATCTGAAATTTGTGTGTCTCTGGGTGTTTGTGTGTGTGTGCGACCTTGACATATTGCTAATCCGTTGAAGGAGAAAGACTCGACCGGAGAGCTGCAGGGCCAAAGAAGCATGACTGACACTGCATGCCCATTTGTGTGTCTGTTTTGCTTACCCTTATGTACATACCTGCAATGCTGTGAATAACTGAGTGTAGGTGTTTGTGTGTGTTCGTCTCACCTGCTTTATAAACTTGAATTAGGCTGCCTGCGCACACTCATAATTTAGCTGAAGTGCCCTGCTCCAAAAGACCAACTAATCACTCAGAGATTTAATATCTCTGATTGCGTGTTTGACAGGTTTACAGCCACGACACTGATTGCCATTATCCAGCTACAAACTGCGTATTCACATAATGCCTTGAAGTGTTAATTCTACAGTTATTAAACCAACGCGAAAAAAAGGGCGCACAAGTGAGAGAACGAAACAATGAGCACATGATCATGAGCAAAGCGTGAAAAAAGTAAGAAGAGACAATAGGAGAGGGGAAATAATGAAATGAGTGGGAAAAGGAGATGGGAATACAGGAGAGAAATGCTGAATTGCTATTGCATGGTGCGGTAAAAAAAAGACACTTTGCTCAGCAAGCTCTAGCTGCCAGGAAGCATTTTAATCACAACAGTAGATCCAAATAGGAGCCGAAAGCGGGGTAGGTCAGGAGGTTGGGTCGATTTGAAGTAAAAGGTTATCACAAGAGGGGGCTGAGTGTAATCAGATCTGGTTAAGGGAGAAATCACTGTTATAATACAAAGAGAGAAAGTGAAGGACGAAGGGGCAGACAAAGTCAGAAGGAAAATACACACCACATAAAAAAGAAAGGAATGAGAGGCACCGATGAGAAAAAAAGAGAGCGTAAAGTCAAAGAGAGGCAGGAGTTCTATCATCGTTCTCCTCCCTGATATCTATTGGCCCTTCAAGCCTTCCTAGAGGCATCCTCCATCACCATCCCTCTACCTAACCTCCCAAAGAGGTCTTACGTGTATGAAATACTGTATACCCTGTGTGAAGAATGTTGGGAGTTGATTGGAAAAAGGAGGGAAATGATGCAAGATAGGTAACATACTAGTTTGCTGATTTCAGATTTAGTGTAGACCACTAAAAGCTGGTAAGCCAGTTAACAAGGTGGGCTTCACTTCTGAGTATGTGTACATATCTGTGCTGCCGGTGTCTACATTCACGTGTTTACCTCAGAGAAACGCAGAAGCCGGTATACGTACGCTTGCCTGCATCTGTCTCTCAGCGTGTATCAGCCCCAACGTAAGCCAAAAACAGCACATTACACAGCTTTCATTGCACCCGGAGGAGGGCCCATTCCATTCGCCAATGTTATTAGCGGAGCTTAGAAGGATATTTCTGACTGTGTCACTAACTCTCTGCTGACAGGCAGAAAAACATCCTCACATACCAAAGCAATGCAGAGAGTAGTGAGGCTCTGTTCTAAATCCAAATGGTCTTACAAGTCAAATAATTGAGAAACTGTAATAACACACAACTGTAATTATGCATTGTATACTGTGTAAGCTCATTTTTCTATGAATGTACAAGTGTACATTCACTATATCTAAATAATCTGGTACAGGGTCAATTTAAAAACAATGTAGTGTTCTACAGAATACATGCCCTGATCTAGTGTATAAGCCTACCATAGGTTAGCTACACACTATGCAATTTCTGATCTATAATTGTAATGTATGAAAAGTGAATTCATCTTCACAATTATATATTTACTTTATTGTTTTTTCAGTGTTTTACGTAGATTAGATACCTAAGCAAAATGTGAATTTTTTGTTAGCTTCCTTCAAAATGCAAATAAGTCAAAGAAATAAGGAAATAAATATGCGAGTAAGTCAGAACGTACGCAAATAAATGAAGCATCCAAACCCTGCAAAAGTGAAAATTACAGCCAAATAAAATAGCCTGAATAAAAACCAAGGGTCAACATGATGGATTTCCTTCTGCAGCATGAATAAGACCAACCTGGGAAAACAAGGTTTCCAGGTTGCGTGTCTGTTAGAACGATACTGTCTGTTAAAGTACTAAATATGGGGATGTGTGCAGTTTGTTGAGTGTCTGCTGAATGGACTCTGTCAAAGGCCCCCAGTTGTCCTTTTGAGTGTTCACTCAAGCAGAGCCACACTGTCAGTGTAAGCCATGGAGGTGGGGTCGATTTTGTTACTAGTATTTCTTATTCTGCTTGACCCTTCTATAACCTGAGCACTCAAGATGAGTCCCAGTTGTCTTATATGGCTGAATTGACCAGAGCAATGACACTTGGAAAACTACTGCTGTGGGTTCAATTCTCAGGCCAGTAAAAGGAGCTTTGAAGGGACAATCCATTCTGTTATATGAGGCTTACATTGAAAGAACAAACAAGTTTTCTTTGGTGATTTCTATCAAACATCTCAACTCCCTTGTCACACAGTTGCTGCAAAGCCGTCAAGTGACGATCACTCAGAACAAGATTCAACCTTTTCTTTTTCCCTGGACTGTTGTTTAGGTCCACAATCCAAAAATGATTTCCCGATGTGATCGCTGTGTATGCAGTGGTACACGGTACACTGTCTGCTATAGTGATATTGAGTGTGCCTGGGTTTAGTCTGGCCTGTGTTCTGTTGGTGACCTTATAGTCAGACTCCCAGTTGTCAAATTAAATTCTTCACCAGACCATAACAGGAAGCTACTGATGGTGAAGTTATAGAGCTAAGTCTCTGCTTAGAAAAGTTCCCCACCATCTAGGATTGGGTATTTAAAGGTTCTACCCAACTACAAGTTTTTTCCTATGAGTCTTTCTCGTTAAAATGTTTACCTCATGGCAGTAATGTGCCTCATCAAAAGGATAGAGGTCAAAGTTATATTCCTAGAATTGTCATGAATAAGATCTATAATTATCTCTCTATATTGATCTCTGTGCATGTACGATTGTCTGCTTGCGTGTTGAAGGCTATCTTTTCATTTTTTGAAAGGAAAAAAATACTTTGCATTAACCTGTTACCACTCCTGTAAAATTCGCCTAAAACGCCTATCCAAGGCATACCCAAAGTAAATTGAAAGCTGTTCTTGAACCATTTGGAGTACATGCATGGTTTTGGTCTCTTTTGAAAGGTAACACTCTGAAGTGTTTTCCCCAACAGTCAGAATCACTGTAAGTGCTACTGGCATTGACTAATAGAAGCTGGAACACACTGAAATAGAAGGTTTTCATTTCCGCTTGGATATTTTTTTGCAAACAGATGCCTGCAGATGACTATAGCTGGGACTTATTAGCTGGAAAACACAATGGGACTACAGCATGAAGCCTTACCTAGTCCAAGTTCAAATTTGATAACAATACCACAAAAAATGAATATTTTAGACATGTTTTACTAAGGGTATGTCTGGGCGCTTTCCAAAAAAGCCCATTTGGAGACCCATGGTAACCATGGTCACATACCTAGGCTGTGTAAAAATGTGTATTCATAATTCAATCTAAAGCTTATTTATGTCAATATATAGTTATCTATAAGTTATTTCACTATTATTTACTTTCACAAATTCTCAATAACCACACTTTGCACTTAACGCACGGACGTAGGGACCTGACTCGTGGTTTCAACAGTCACTTCCTCGTTCTGCCTCTAAATACACCCCCTGAAGCTGCATATCGTTATTTTCGTAATTTCATTGGCTATACGAAGTGTGAGTCATCAGAACGATCGGTTGCAATTAGCTCGAGCTTTACACGAAAGAAGAGGGGCGGGCACTGTCCTTCAAAGCGGACTCTCGTTGGCTATTCCAGGCTGTAGACAGGACATGGAAGCTCCTAATAAGTCAAATTAGGTGTCAATCGAAACGTCAGCATGCAGCCGCCATTTTGAGATACAGACCAGTGCCTCTGTTTACATGCGACCGGGAGTTACGTCGAAAAATACATAGATAGTTAGGCATATCTGCCGGCTAATTTGAAATGATGCAACAGCAGTCCGTGGGTATTTATGGACGTAATAAGATAGATAGATAGATAGATATAAACTTTATTTATCCCCGGGGGGAAATTTGTTAATGTGTTTTGGACTAAATATTTTACTGGATTGGATCGTCTGGACAAGACCGTTTCTGTCGGACTTTTATGGATGGGGGAAATACTATGAAGCATAATTGGTGAGTTGCGTCGATATTTTAACTGCTTGTTTTTGGGTTGGTGGTCTGACAGAGGCGTTGAGTGTACCTGCTGTTGTGATTGTATCTTGAAATGGTTTGCATCAATCGAATTACAAGAATCTTAGCTTTCCAAAGAGATATTGCATTAGTACCTACCTTTTACATAGCAGTTGTGTACATGACACAGATGTACACTAAACACTCCGACGGCCGCGGGCGGGCCGTCGGAGTGGTAACTTAATGCAGGTCTTTTATGGCATAGAAAAATTGAGTATGCATATTAAAACTTATTTTTGAGTATAAGAACAATGACTCACCCATACTCTCCATGCTTACTCATGTGTGAACAGCACCCTCTGGTCTTTAAACCTCACATGCATGCTTACAGTACTGTACTCACATGCAATGCGGACGTGTGCTTTGCGGCTTTTGGTGGTTCCAGCGGAGCTCCAGGCCACGCACTGGCACCAGTAATCTTCAGGACCAAACAGCTCCTCGACCTGCTGCCGTGTAATTTCTATACTGGCTTCTCTTACGACCAGACCTGCAGAAGAAACCAAAAGCACTGTTGAATCACTTGCGATATCAGTTGAGGTTTAGATTCAAGCTAGAGAAGACGAGTCACAAGTTCATGTTCTCACCAAGCCACTGATACTCAAGAGAAACTAAACGTCTATTTAAGCTTATAATCTGATGTGGCTTTTATATTAGTTTAAGAAGCAAAAGCAAAATCGGTGCACAGTAAATATCGGCCGAGGATATTCATACAATATGGGCTGCTTGTTTACAAAGCTAGTACGAGTCACTCTGGATTTAATGAAAACTTTGCAAGATTGTTCCTTTGCACTTCCACCACTTATCCCACTCCGCTCTCCTATTCCCTCTTTTCTCTGGTGTTTTGAAAGCAGCTCCATGTGAAGAATAAGTGTGAGGTTTGAATAGCTGCACCCAACTGATAGGACTGCAAGGGAGCACAGATAAAGGACTGCAGAGGAAAATAGGAAATGAAGAGCGAGGGATTAACTCGGGATAACAATTTTGGAAACATAGGAAAGGGTCAGGTAGAACACAGGTGCAGGGGGAAAATGAGACATTGAGAAAATTGTGGAAATGCATGACAAAGAAAAGGAATAATGGATTTTAAAAAGTAGGCGGAGGAAACAAGGAGGGTCTGATGAAAATAAAAAAGAGAGGGTGAAGCTCACAAACTAGGAAGAAAGAGGAGAGGGAAATGAGAGAAACGGTAGACTGGTAGAAGTAATGAAGAATAACATGACAGAGGCACAGTGAGAGGAAGGGAGAGGATGACGGAATAAGAGGTGGGAGAGGGCAATGAAATGTGAAACCGAGAGGAAAAGGGAAAAAAAGATAAAAATGGGTTTAGGTAAAAGCATGTGGGGACTGGGGAGCAAAATGCTATGAAAAAAAGATCTTGCCAGTTTATTTCAGGTTCAGCAGTGTTACAAAGACTGAAGCAAGAATCTCTATGGGGCTCCACAAATCTGACTTGGACCTATTACTTATGAAGACTCTCAGTAAGTTCCTGCCACCAGAGAAATTGAGAGACAGTTAAGCACGCCAGCCTCAAGGTAAAAAGGACAGAGGGGAAGGCAACAAGTGAAATCCAGTGAGCAGGACTGTGGCAGACCAATGGCCATTAATGGCCGGCAAGAGAATTAAAGAGAAACCCAAGAGGGCAAAGAGTAAGAAAGGCATCCAAAGCCTTTGTGGTAGCTAGCTGTGAGATGGGAAGACATGGCTTTTGAGTTAGAAAAAAAAAAAATCAAGATTGATAAGAAGGCTAGACGAATATGGAAGCGGTGGAAAGTAAAAGAGGGAATTGAAGATATGGCAATTCAAATAACATTGATGGCACAGAGGGCAAAGAGGAAAGTTAGACAGAGAGTACAAAGCTTGTGGAAGGTACTGCTGGCACAACAAGAGATAATAGCCAGTCAGAGGGAGAAAGCTAAAAGGGTAAAGAGCAAAGACAGTATAAATAACTAGAGTGAATATCAGCACTGGAGCAAACTAGCAAACAGGGGAGATTGTTATGGCTTCGCAGCTTCAAACAAAATGGGCAAGGGACACAGCGAGAGAGGTAGAGGCTAAGAAAATGGCAGATAAAGTGGCAATTATAACCAGCAAGCAACCCTGGACTAAAACTGAGATGAGTAGTAGGCAGTTGCAATGAGCAGAAGTCACAGCGTGTGGACAAAAAGGATGGGGAAGAGGTGGACACCAGTGGGCATACTACCGCCGAAGTAATGAGGGAAGTGAGGCAATTAAAGTGAATGGCTAAAATGAGCCAGAGAGCTAGTTATGGCAAATGGACTGAAAGAAATGAAAAGAAAAACGTGCAGGATGGTGCCTGAATGGGACCCGGGATTTGGGGGCACAGTAAGAGCTAAGGAGCAAGCTAGTGCTGAAGACAAATGAAATGAAAAGCATTTAACATTTAAAGCATTTGCATCACTGATCATACGGCATATTAAGATGAAGATCAACAAGTATTAGCAGTAAAATACATGCAATACTTTGTATTGGAATAAAAAGAGACTTGAGTACAGACGTTAGTCCTGCTTTGAGGAGGTACTGCAGCATGTGGATCAGTGGCTACGCCTCAAGTATTCTGACTGAAAGCAGCTGCTTTGCCTTGCATAAGAGGATGCTTTTTCCCAGCAGAGGACTGAAAGAAATCTGTGCCAGATAACTTTTGCAGTAGCTTTGTGTTGCACTTATAAGCCTTCATTAATATAGTCTAAGCTAAGACACGTTTTTACACCTCGCTCTTGCACTCAAAGTTTATTTAATCTTTCATTATAATGAGCTCATGATAACTCTGCACCCAACGCAATATTGAGCAATGTCGTTGATCACATTCTCTCATTTATAAACTCTATTATGCAAGCAAGTAATGGTATTTACAGTTTATCCTCACACATGTGACCACAAAAGTATTCAGTTCCTCCCCGTTTATAATTGGTGAGGTGATTCACTTCTTGTGAAGGTGAATGAAGCCAGTGTAGCATTACACTTTAAAGAGAAAGTTGGAGGACTGCAACATACAAGAGTTATTGATGTCAGCAGGTGAACAAGGGGTAAAGTGGGATGTGTGTTGCAAGGTATTGCATGTATTGAAAAGGGAAGATATTAGTTAGAGGACACAATAGAGCATAGAGAGTTACAGGGATATGAGAAAACAGACTGAAAGAAGGAAAACAAAACAAGAACAGGACATAGGGTGAATCACGGAGAGCCGAGTTTGTTTTACAGTGAGGGAAATCAATGACTGGAGTGATATTTCTCAGAGAGGCTGAAGTCAAAAAGATACACCAATCTGACCCTGCTGGCTTCGTGGAAAAGAACAGCAGAGCTGTCAAACGAGTCAAAATGCACTGAGGTAATCCTTTAACTGTCAGCTTCAGACACCTGACCAGTGATCAGTAGCTATTGTCTCAACATCCTGCTTAATCTAGAGAAAAAACTGGTTAACACAGCTAGAGTTCTCTATGCGAGAAAAAAAACTGGTTTGTTGGCCATGTACAGTATACATGTAACTGAGTTTCTAAGGGGTTGCGTGCATGTGCTAAGACTTCCATCAAGGGGAAGTATGTTTGTGGAAGCAGTGCAAAGAGATCACGTCTAACTAAAACTGAAACTGAAATAAACCATTCAGGCACATTTGCTGTGTAGGAGTCAATGACCGAGTCAGTCCCAATGCTCAAACCCCCAAAAAAGGAAAAACAAAACCAATGCAGGACACCATTGACATTTTTGGTTTAACATATTACATTTAATGTCGAAAGTTATTGATGCAACAAAAACGTATCTGCCCTTGTGGAGATATACATTGGTTTTGAGTTCCACTGTGTTTTTATAAAGAAACGGCATCAAATGGTTAAATACAACATTTACTTTTACAGTGTCATCTGTGTGTTTTCATGTCAGCTGGCTCAAGTCAATCCAGAAAAATGTAAGAAACGTATGCAAAACCTTTCACAAATGTACACCGATCTACATACTCCATGATTCCCTTGTTTTCTTTCAGAGTCATATCAATACAAGAATGTCAAACAAACAAACGAAAAAGTGGGAATAGACTTAAAGAAGATAAAGATAGATGCCACTTGATCTGGAGTTGTGCTGTTGAAACCAATAAAGCCCCAGTTGTTTCCATTGTTTGCTAATAAAAACTCACAAAGCTAGTGTTGCTGAGCAGAGAGCGACTGAATTACCTGAGGCTTAAAAAGTCCCAGATCATTCGGTGTCTTATTTTGTGTAGATACAGTGCTTAGAGCATTCATATCATTCTCTTAAGAGAAGACAAGCGTGGAATTGTGGGTCTCTGTAGCATGACAGTGCTTCACATCAACAAAACCACTGCTGTCAGCTGAGGGAGGTGAGGGGAAAGAAGTAGATGAGAAATGGAAGACGAGTATCAAGACGAGTGGATACTGTCACAAACATTTCTATCAATCAAAAAACTGCACACAACCTCCGAATATTTCTCCTAGTCCTTAAGTGTCAATTCTTATAACAAAGTTTACTTGTTAGCTGGGGAGTAAAAGTACAAGTGTGGACGAATGTGCTTCGTCAGGTCTGGACTTTTTGATCTGACAAATGGGGACTAAGGGAGCGAACATGCAGGTAGAGATATACAAATCATGTTCTACCTCTGTGGGTTATAGCAGTTTGTCATACTATACATGTTTACAAGAAATTACCTTTTACTAAATGTGATTTAAGCAGTGTTCAGTCAACCTGCAGGTTTCTTTTTTACTGCAAATATATACCATAGGTAACCCTAAAACAATAGTTAAAACAGAAAGGTAAGATAAGTGGTGTTTCATTTAGTTTGCTATAACTTCATTGTCTACATCTACAATTCTCTACAATTAACCTACTTGATAAACATTCATCCTATCCAATAGGAATCAACGGCTAAAACTGCAAACAATAAGACCCAGATTATAAAAGAAAACACATAATGTTCCCTTAGACGCACCACACAGAGCAAGTTTGGATAATTTTGTTTTCAAAGGCTAAACTGTGTTGTCAGAGCACAAATTAAAAATGATTTGTTAACAAAAGCTTAAATACAGGAGTCTTTCATGTTATCAAAGCTGGATAAATGTCAGAGCTTTTCCATGGAAGTGGTAAGAAAAGCGGAAAAACATGTTTTCTAGAAATGGATTTACACCAGTGAAACAAAAAGCAGCAATTAATGGGCTTGTTGGAATCAACTGGATTTGTTCTTAATTAAAAACATTTGAAAACATATCTTTGTGTTTTTATACATGGCAATTAATTTCACCATCTGATTAAACATTTTTATAATCGGTCAATACAATGGGAAGAAATACTCTGGTGGCCTTGTTCTCAATTAAAAGCCAAAAGATGTGATTCCTGCCATTTCAATATGTCCCTAGCTGTTAAACCCACTCAGTTTGATGGTCGATACTGGCACAGGGTCTCTTTTCTATTGTTTTTTTTTCCATTTCCCTCTGTCTCACTATCTCCTACTGTGTTTTGACAGAAATACATAGATGAAGAAAACAGACAAAAACAGTAATGACACCAACAAAAGTGTAAAGGCTTGATTTCTTTGAATCAGATAAACCAGACATGGAACGAAAAAGCTATAGAGAAATACATATGAAAGAAAGCCAGTGAGTCATGGGACAGACATTTTTAAGGCTAAATGGTTTAGAAAACGAAAGAGATAAGGGAACAGGGGGAGAAGCACTCAAAAGCTTTGTGGTGTTTAATGTGATCAGCGACAGGTCAAACAGACAGGCCTTTAGGGAAAAGAAACAGAGGATACAGGGAAAAAGTCAACGCTAGCTATTATTAATTCATCAGTGCCACAGAGGGAGAGAGTCTGACAAAAGACAAAGGCGGGAGGTCAGAATAGATACATCCAGGGGATGGACAACATAACAAAAACAGCACTGCAACAAATACTCCATCTGTGCAGTGCATATTGTTCCATTTCCATTGAATTATCTTCATGCTTTCTCTCCTGTATGTGTAATGAGTAAAATACATCAAGATTCAAAAGTTTGGGTCTCTGTTGTTACAAACATCTGCTCTGCTGAAGTGTTTGTGAGCAGCTCGCTGCATGCTGACCAGCTCCAGGGATGTTGTTCAGTTACTGACCCGGTGCTATGACCTACCACCTGCGGAGGAGCTGCAAGTGAAAACACAATTTCCCTACAGGGATTCATTCAGGCTTTGTAGCTTCACCGCAAAGCTTATACAGGGACTGCTGCTGCCTTACCATAGCCACTAAATGTGTTAAATGACAAATATATTTCACTCAAGAATAATTTACATGGATGTATGCCATTTATTAAGTATTTGTGTACAAATTGAAAGTACGACAAAACGCAGTTTTTAAATATAAAGGTAAACAGTAAGCCTGAATAATTCTTAAATCTTAATAGTGATGCAGCTCAAATGCTTATAGATGCGATTGTGCACAAGAAAAGGAAAAGAAGGGAAAAATAGAGGAATGTCTCAAGAAACATAATCAATGTAGATGCTTCCATACCGGGGGGGGGGGGGTGAGACGTCACTGAATGGTTTGATAAGTATGAAAATGATGTGAATCATGAACTATGACCTTCATAGTCACCACAAAGATGTACTGCTGAAATACAGAGTTAAACGGAGGTTTGATGCGGATGCTCGGTCAGCCATGCTTTTTTGCGAAAATGTCTTAACTTCTGAAGAATTTATGGCTAATCAGTCCTACTTTAGGATGTCTAGAACTAGACAGCTTTATGCAACAAATGTAGACATCAATCTGAAGTAGATCGAAGCTAAAGTCACAATCTATCATTGTGACACCGGCACAGGACACACAGTATGCAAGCACAATATTGATCAAATGTAATATGATGAACACAAATCACACAGTCCAACAGCAGAGTCAGACATTTAGAGATGCACAGCCAGTGCTCAAGATCCGAGTACATGGCATGTTACATTACCTGAGAGCCCACTATGAATGATTACGTAATTATTACAGGGAAAGAGAGTAAAAGATGGAGACAGAAAAGGGAGACACAAAATTGAAAGAGTAAAATGACAACAGGATGAGAGGCATTGTGGGAAAAGGGAGCGTGCAAGGGTTGACTGAGTTCTTCGCCTACGGAGGGAAATCATCCAGGACATTGACAGAACAGACTCACCGGTCCGTGACCAACTGAAGACACTCAACGCAGACAGTAGCGTGTGTAGACATGCATGTGTGTGTGTGTGTATGCTCTCTTAATGTCTCCCACAGTGACATTGATTGATCATCACAGTCTCTCCTGCTCCATGTTTATGTACCTACCGCTCCTGTGTGTGTGTGTGTCTATATGTATGTGTGTGTGTCTACATGTATGTGTGTGCATTGATACTGTACATGTGAGTGTACACATTCGTGTCCTTCAGTGACCCTAAAGAAGCAATGAACCAGGACATTCCAGGACATGAGAAAAAGTCCACTTGAAATAAACACAAACAGTCAACAAAACTGCATTCTCAGATCCAAACACACACACACACACACACACACAATTTTCTACACAAAAAAACCACATCTTTCACAGACGCAGCAAAAACATGCAATTGGCCAATAAACACAGTTGTAAATACCTACAAAATAGATAGACACAGAGCTCTCTCACACCGATCAGGAGTCACTGAAACAGAAGCTAATTGACCTCCTTTATGAATCTTGATGGTTTTTAATAATTAAAATCGAACAATCTCAGTGTAAGAGAGGGAGAGGTGGATAGAAAGAGACAGAGGAAGGGAGCGCAAGAAATGAGAGGATGAAAAAGGTGAGAGAGCTTCAGCTCGGAAAGAGGGTAGAGGAGAGTGGAAGTGATGCCAGAAAGAGGGAGAGAGTAGAGAAGAGAAACATTAGGAGGAAGAGAAAGGAGGAGAGCTGGAGAAAAAGACGAGAGGAAATCAATACGAGTGAGATGGCAGCAAAGGAGGGAAAGAGGTCACAAATCACCCAAGCCAATACTGTGTGTGCCAATAATGTATGTGTGTGTGCATGTGTCACAGGTCAGCGCTAGCAGACTAATAACCATTCACACTTTGGCTAATGGAGACAAAGTAAGTAACCTAGTACACAATATGTCATTAGCACTCTTCAAGGCTAATGGAGATCTACTGGGGTCGTACGCACGTTGCTTAAGCAAACGCTGGAAATGCCCTTCACAATAAGATATGCAATCTAGACAAATTATTCTGGTTCTCACCTTAAATCACATTAATTCAGAAGATATGGTAAGCATGTTTAAGCAACTGTCACTGCTAATAATGCCACTGTATTAAAGTGCTTCTCTAGAGGAGGGCAGGTTGCCTTTTGTTGTTTTGTTTGAAGTACTTTATTAAATGTTCCTTTCCTTCTTCGGCTGAGGTGCAGGGAGGAGCCCGCTGGGGTCTCCAGGCCAGCGGGTCGAGATAGCTATGTTTGTCAAGGATACTGTGACAGGCAATGGAGCTGTTTAGGGAATCTAGCCTGTTGGAAGCTGACCTCAGTAACCCCCAGAGGCCATCCTGCCACACCCTCCCCCACCCTTGCTTGTGACCTTCACCTGGCTCACCAGTCCTCCAGATGAGGCTCAGTTGAATGCACGTAATTTATTGAGCTGTCACGAGGCTCACATGTAGCTACCCTTTTCCATCCATTATACAGAAAACAAGATGTTCATAACATCACTAGTTTAAGTGACAGCCCTACATCCTATCAACGTTGACTTCGAATTACAAGCAAAAGGCACGAAGAGCAACTAATAATATAAATGATAGCTTGTTTCTGCAAGTGTCTCATTAATCCTTTCTAGCATGCACAATACTCGGACGTAGTGACTACTAAATGAAATGGAGCCATTGTTAATGTTAATATAAAATCTTGTGAGAAGTTATTGTTCGTTTTTTGTGCTTTTCCCATGAATGTCCAGCAACACGAGCGATCAGTGAGCCTGGGCAAGCCCCTGCAGATGTTCTAGCTCTTTATACTATACAAGCTGTCCTGGCTCACAATTACGTGAAATACATAGTGCATTACTTTTAAGCTTCATAAAAAGTGTTAGTTTTGTGTCACATGATACAAAAAAGAAACATTGTCCATCTCTGTCCTTTCAGTTTTGCCCCTTCCACAATGTCACTTTCACTCAACCTTCTTTAATTCATCCTTGCTATCATCTTTTCTTTCCCTTTACATCATGTGACGAGAAAAACAAATGTGTTTCCATCATTCGGTTTGAAAAACCTTATGAATACGGCATCACACACACACACAACTTTCAGACTCGTTTCATCCCAAGTTCTAGCTTTTGTATGTACATTTTTACTTTCCTTTTCTTTTACCTTCATCCGCAGGTTCAAACAATGATGAGATGATATGAGAAACTTGGGGAGAAAGAGAGAGTGGGACTGAGCGAGGAAAGAGAAAGAAAACAGCACAGCAGGATTCCTATCATCTTTCTCCTCAGTGGGACTCCCTGATATCTGTTGGCCTTTCCAGCCCTCTCAAAGGCACCCTCCATCGGCATCCCTCCATCATCCCCTACTTCTGTCCACTGCTTTCTTCAAGCTCAGGTTTTATCTACCTCTGCTCTCTCCGATTTCAGTCAGTGGAAATTAGAGTCGAGTACAAAACAGCATGGAGCAAAGAGAAAGGAAGAGAAAGAGAAAGGAAAAAGGAGAGGAAGAGGATTGGACCGAGAGGAAGGGAGGGAGTGAGCTAGAAGACAGAGATAATAAAAGCAGTATGGGGGCCATGGCTTCTAGCTGTTTCTGTGAAACAGCAGGAAACAAAGAGGAGAAAACAGCTTACGGAGTTTAGGTTTTCACACAGATAAACAGCGCACACACACTGTGCATTCACCAGGCACAGCCCTACACCAGCTTTCTATGTGATTCCCTACAACTATGTTGCATAATATATATCTAGTATTCATAATCTCTTCATCGCACTGCTCAAAGGTGACCTAAATGCTTTGCATGAGAGCAAAGAGGAGGTGGTCTCATTTAAATAGGATATAAATAGGATTTGTTGTTGGTGTTTTTTTTGTTATTGTTCACTGCATGACTATCAGTTTAGCTCTGAAAAAGCATATCTAAACCGTACAGTTGCAGCAAACTTTGGTCATTGCAAATTCAATGTAAAAAGAAGAGAGAAAGCACGGATACATTTGAAGAATTAAAGGGCAAAGAGACATTTTCCTGGAAAATGCTCCAAATCTCAACAGCTCTTGATATTGCATAATGTCCCCAGTTTATCTGTTTTTTCATTTCATATTCATGTAAATATCTGTATGGATTATGATGTGTTATAGATATATACGTTTCCTGGAGCAGTACAAAGTAGCATGCAGCCAATCATTTTTTTTATTTAAATAAAAAACATTATGATGGCTTCGCAAAATGTAATTCGAGCATAAATTATACCACATTTAAAAAAGTTGAAAACTTTAAAACCTCAGCCATGTTTTAACCAGAGTGTTAGTTCAACACTCGTAAAATGATCAAACTTAAGATTGGCACAAAATGTGATATGTTTGGTTAATGTGGCTGCAAGACATTGAAATGTAAGTGAAGAATAAATTGGAATTGATGTTGTTCAAAATACACAGATGTTTTGTTAGCTGGCTAAGTGATCCTGATCCTTAAAAGACCTCACTCTGTCCATCACATACATGAGAGCCCGAATCCACGGGTCATTAATTCAACAGAATTTTCTTTCTGTAACGCATTGTCTGGAATCCAGAAGCTAGCAAATGAACGGCTGTTGGGAGACTGATAAATGACTTGCAGCTGCGTGTGATGTCAGTAATGAACATTGAGAGATGGGTGGAAAAACAACGAGAGAGCAATGACGATAATGGATACTTATAGATACAAATACATCATCTCTCACATTTTACTTCAAGAAAACCCCAAAAATCAGGAGACAAGGCACTCTTTTGCTCTGCTGTGCTCCATGTCAGGGAAGTTAGATCCACTATAGCATACCAAGCACCAAGCCAGGCTAAGTTTCTTCCAATAGCTTTGTTTTGGTTGATTAGTGATGTGATGAAGGAGTAAAAAAAAGGCACGCCACCAAAACGTCACATTTCAACTTCACAGAGCAAAAGAGCGCTTTGTCTCCTGATTTCTGATTGTTTTTAAACTTTTCTTCTTCTTTTTTTTATTTTGGGTCAGCTTCTATACTTGTTCTTTACCTCCTAGAAAAACCCTCAGAGTTTGTGAGTTTTGCAACACATCTTTCGCAAGAAGTGTTGAAAAAGTCAAGGCGTGCAGATTCCTCACTTGGTGATGCAAGAGACATCTGTGAAGTTGCAGTGAATCATTCAAGAGGTTGTTTTCACCGAGCTGTGGTTTTACTGGAAAATGGACTCAAGTAAAAAAATAAATATATACATGCCTAAATATTGGTAAGCAGCTGTCATTGTTTCAATCTATCAATCTACACATAGTGAATTATTTTTCTGTGACTTCACATTCAGAAGTGTGTGAGAATTTAAACATACAAGTTCAGATTTTTGTTCTAAAAGTTCGTATTCTGCAACATATTTACATTCATACCTATACGTGTACCTGCTGTTTCTCCTAACTCATGTTTACTTCCTGGAGGTTTTGTTACATTTCTTCTCATCTTCCTTGACTATTCATTTGTGACAGCTGAACCAGGAGGAACATCAAAACTGTGCTGCTCAGTTGTTTCTGTCTCTATCGTGGGTTCAGAACTGTAGCAGACCCACTCAGCAAATCAGGACTCCAAAGAACACACACACACACAGATACTGTATGTACACACAGCAGAATGTCTGGCTCCAGGGTCTGCTTTGTAATACAAGGGGAGATCTTCGGTGGGCAAGTTGTTGTGTCACCATGGGTTGAGACGGAAGCAACAGTTCCTCTCAACTGTGGCGCAGTATTCACACAGACAAATATCACAGAGTGGTTGCACTAAATAGGTTACGCATTTTGCTCACTTTCAAGAAAAGAAAAACCGACATGCTGACTTGTGCTACTGTGTAGTTCCGTCAGCAGACACTATATACTTTCAAACTGTAGCCTCTGTTTAATCACTAACTCTGGGGACTCAGGCTCATTAACAAGCAGGTGGAGACCTATAAGCTGAGCTCATGTCAACCTCAAGTCTAAGACACCGGGTTGTGTCGGACTTTGTCATCCTGCCAAAGCAACAGCGTGATTCATCATTAACTAGCCAGCGGAAATAATACAGTGTGCTGTCAAAGTGACAAGTGCTGAACTGGCTGCAGTCCAGTACATGACTGTGGATCCTATAAAACTGTCCTGTGAACATCGCAGTACAGCCATGGCGATGGTACAGCTGTGTACACTCGTCTGGCATGTGACCTACAAACGGTAAACATGGTAATAATAGGTTTAACCTGTTTGCTTACAGTGCACCAGTGAGGCTACCTGCGAGAAAAATGTTGGCCACATTTTCTGGATGTGTGACACTTTTATATCACACAGAGCCCAATCTCATCGTTGTCAGGCCCATAAAAAGAGACGCAGGCTAAGAGGTCAACTTAAATTCAGAGGGGGAAAAAGGACTTTACACCTGTGCACCTTAGATTTGTAACAATACCTTTTTTAATTTTCTGCTCATCGGGACACCAGCGTCTGACACCGATGCACAAGGCACCCTCTAGCATGTTTATGAAAACGCACCACTCTTTAAAGTAACTGCAATGTAAAGCCATTATGAAACACTCAGAGAAAACGCTCTGGAAGTGCAATGATGTAGTATAAAGACCGAAAAAAAGGGTGGGAAGGGAGGCAGATGGGTGAAACATACACAGGACTTTCAGGAAACTGTTTTTGGATTGAGAGGACAATGTTAACCACGCGTTTACTGCGATATAAACGGGAATACAAGGCAGTCTTTTCCCATCCATTTTTTTTCAAAGAAAGATCTGATCCGTCCATTTTCTATGGCACTCTCTGATTAGAAATCCTTATACGTTTGTGTGTACGTGACTTCACTCACCTGAGTTTTCGTCCACCCTCTCCTCCACAGTGTGGTCCTTCTGATGGACCCACTCACTGTTGCACTTGAAGTAAATCTGCGTGGCAGGCGTCGCTTTGCAGTAGAGATTGACAGGTTTATTCTTGACAATGTAGCCTTCATCGGGTTCGAACAGGAAGTGAGGTAAGGGCTCCGGAGGGTCGGAGGGGAAGGTTTCCGGGAGTTCGCTGAGACTCAGGAAATCATCATCATCTCTCACTGCGGGAAGAGCAAAAGAGAAAGGTGAGAATTGTGACAGTCAGTGTTCTGTATTTTCACAAATGTCCAGCTCAATCGTGTCTTTTTTAGCAACTTGCTTTGAGAACTAACAGGGAATGAAGTTGGTTGAGGGAAATAAAATGCAGTTTTGGGATTCACAGCAATGAGCAGCATTGTCCGCTGAACTCAGTGTGTACAGGACAATGTGGTATTAATTGGATCACTAACAATGTCTCAAGCTGGTGACCTGGACAGAGTACAATTTTCTTCTACTGAGCCATAAAATGCAATATTAAACAGCACCTAATTGCCGTGTCCATATAACCTTCTGGCCATCATGATTTTCACTCGCAGAGGCTCACAGAGGAGCCAAGGCACAGACATCCCAAATCTCAACAACACATTGTGCGGACGTGCACACCATTTACCTTCCCCCATTGGATTCAGATACATTAGTCACCAACAAACTGACATTTTGTTATGGTCATCAATGTTAAAATAAATTTGCACAGTGTATATAAAAATATGTATTTGTACCATCGACTCCTGCCTCATGACTGTCTGAAAACCATTCCTTTAGTGGAGCAATACATATTTCGACAGAGCAGGGTTAAATTAAAGTGGAAGTTGTGCCACAGCTAATAAGCTATGATAGAATGTCTCATTTTGGACTCTCTGGCTCTCTGTTTCCTCGTAGCTGAGTCTTGCTAAGATGAGTTGCTATTGATCAATAGTGCTAATTTACAGATGAAAGCTCGCCAAAATTGAACATGACATAAACATTTGAACCATTTACTTAGCGATTGAATCCACTAATTGCTGCGATTCCATTCAAATTAGTTTGTTTTGCAGAGAAAGTTTTTAATGCTGGTTAAAAATCGGAAACCGACTCATTCGACCAACACAAGAACTTTATCCTCCTCCAACCTGCTTTCTCTCCTCCACTGTCCTTTCAGTATGTCCAAACTCGACGCCCACCCGTGGCCTCAATCAAAGGGACACCAAGAAGGTTTTGTCACCAGGTTGCCAAGGTCACCAAAACACAGAGGATTACAAGAGCAGGTGGGAGGAACAGGAAAGGGGCCTTTCTTTCTTTCCCTCCGATAGACACGCATGTATACAAACACAATATATTCACAGTTCATGCACACACACACACACACACACACAAACGCACAATTTCTCCCAACTTGTGATTTCCCTCCACTCCATCATCATCCAGTTTCACTAGGACCGTCTAGATCTTCTTATATGTGTGTATGTGCTTCTGTGTGATTGCCTCACCTGGAGAGCTGTGACTCATGCAGAAAAAAATTTAACACATAAAATGTTTTTTGACACAGCTTCAAGGTTTTTCATCCCTAATGTGTCATTGCTACAGTCACACATAAACACTCTTACTAACCCAAACCCAAAATATTAAAAAAACAGCAACATATAATTGTGCATTTATAAGCCTGTGCACATACACACAAACGCATTCCTGTACCCTAACTGTGTGTGTCGCCCTTATCTTGGAGAATAGTGCTGTGGGCTACAAGCTAAAAGCAGCTTAGGTAAAACATCAAGACACAAATAGGGGGGAAATGAGTAGGCAGCATCCCCACTTTGATGTCATGAAGCTGACATTTTCTCTCGTAGTTTTGCAATTAGTTCTCTGAGAGTATGAAATTTGGTCGACATTTCCACAGCATAATTTCATTAACTGGTAAATTCTCTCCCACTCTTGGTTATTTATCCAGTGTCATATTCACCCATTTCTCCGTCAGTCTCTTTTTTTACTTGCTGCACTGCCTTCATCTTTTTTTCTGTTGCTACTTCTTGTTGCTTTATGTCTCTCCAGCACTCTGCTTCACACCCTCCTACCCCTCCCTCCTGCTTTTCACTTTCACTGCGCCCCCAACACCCGTTCTCACCCTCATCTGTCATTCAGAGAGCTGGGGGTAGGGGGGGGGGGGGTGTTCATTGCTCTGAAGCGACAGCTATAAAATATTGATTGGCACAAGAAACATGATAGCCAGAGAAAAGGGTGGGTGGAACGTAGAAAAAAGGGGAGCGATGGAGAGAAATTTTCCCATGAACAAAAAGCTTTGCCTCAGAAATGCAAACTATTTTCCATCCATGCCAATCCAAGTCTCTACTCTCCCAACTTCTGTTCGCCTTCCTCCTTCCTCCTAAACCTTCTCCCTTCCTCTTGCGTTTCCTCCTCTTTACCCCCACTGCTCTCTTCTGATCTCCTGACAGAGTGAATTACTGATCCTAACAGCCCACCTCATAAACGCCTTGCCTGAATGCTGTCATCAGTAATGGATGGTTGTAGCATGAACAATGTCCAGGTTCGATTTACGCCATGTAGTAAATATGCACTGGGGGCGGAAAAACACATTTATTCCCTTGCTCGCGCCCGTGGGCCTGCCCACTTCAGACAAACCCAACCAATAAATGTCTGTGTATCTGCTAAGAGTGATGTCATCAGAAGTGACCAATCATGTTCAAGTGTCAGCGTCAATATAAGCTGATCTATCATGGATGGAGAGATTGATGGATAAATGACAGAGGTGACGGAAGAAGAGAGGTAGATGTGGGAGGAAAAATAAAGTGAAATTGGATTCTATCATTAACATTAATGGACATGATCGGAAGAGACGACTTCCGTGAAACCAACAAGGAAGAGTAGTCCACTCATCAGCGTATATTTGGTTACGGTGGGAACATGTCTGTGTTGGTGAAATGTCTCAAAACTCTCAAACAGTCTTGTCATTTTAACTCCCAATAGTGCAGAGTTGCCAGGTTTGTATTTTTGCTGTGCTACTTTGATGGAGAGTGAAAGAGTGAGATATGGGGGATACTACCAAACTTTAAAGAGAAACCTCCGCCCTTGATGCCCCTGAACAACAATGCTGATACCTAACACTGTACCATCTTTTGAAACAACAAGTATTTTCAAGGCTCTGAGGCTGAGAAATTCAGAGGTATGCAACCGTGTCTGTGTCCTAAAGCCAGCCAAACGCAACCATATAGGGTCAAAATGCCTCGTGGGTAAGAGTGTGGGTTTGTGTGTCTGTGTAAGTGTGTGTTAGGGTTTTGTGTTCTCAGTAAGTGGTCTACGATGTGTATCGGTGCGGTAGCCGTGGAAATCATGAGATCATGCTTCTGACCTTCTTATCAGTTAGTTACAATCTGCAGCAGCTGTGAAAACATACAGTGCATGCAAACAGAGAAACAGGCATTCACACACACACACACACACACACACACACACACACACACACACACACACACACACACGGTAAATAGACTAAAACTTTTAAAACTATTACCCCTTCACCCCTTATCTTCTCCTGCAACCACTATCAACACACACACACACACAAACAACTAAGAAAACAAAGCTGGAATGATCCCTATATATCTCAGACACTTGTGCTGCCAAATTACACAAGTCACACACATAGACGCATGCAAATTAAACACAAAAGTGCAAAAACATGTACGCACAATGGAACAAAAAGAAAAAAACACATTTGCTCACATATTTTTTCCTTTTTCTTGCTATCTCTCTTCCTCTCAGTCTCTCAGAGATCCTTTCTGTCTCACACTCATTGTTTCACAAACACAGGAAAATACCAATACCCATTTCTTGGTGCTCAGATTACCCAGAACCCCTGCCCACATAATGTCTTCCCACATTATCCCCCGGAATACAAACGCACATTTACTCTTTATTATAAACACATTCAATTGAATAGACCTTTTCGATTCATGAAAAGGTTTAAGGAGTTTAGGGCCATTGAGGGAGAGGTGGAAAAGAGCGATGGCTAATGGGACAGCAGGGAGCTAGTGTATCATTGCTCTGGAATTAGATATATGATGCCGTCTATTTCCCAAAAACACACAGAGACACACACACACACACACGCACGCGCACACAAAGATGCAAGCAACACAAGAGCATGTCTTCATCCAAGCATGCACTTCAGCATGACACACAAGCATGCAACACACATAGGATCACACATACTAGTGTTACTGATCAGATTATTCCATTTCTAATGGATACCATGAACTCTCTCTCTCTCTCTCTCTCTCTCTCTCTCTCCAGCTCTTTCATAATTCACTGATATTATTGCTTTAAGAAAACAACAAATATATTTTATATTTCTTTCTTTTGAAACCTTTTTTTGTTTTTCTAACCCACCATTAGGGATTCAGTGCTCAAGCGTCTACTCTTCCACAATTCAATAATGCAAGCTTTGAAACAATAGCTATATGTGCTTGTGGGTAAGGGTTTGTTTACCCAGTTTTGCCTCAAGATATACCTGTGAGTTAGACCTTTTCTATTCATGAAGGCTTTTAGAATATTATTGTTAGCAGTGTGTTGGGTGCTACTGTACCTCTAGGAATGCCTTTGTTGGAAAGAACAGTTATTGAGATGAGCCTTTTCAATCTGAATAATAATGGCCTTTTTTTCAAGTCTTTGCTGGTAATTCTTTCAGCGGCACATGTCACTGTATTTTTGCAAAGCATGTTTTACTCAAGGAGTTTTTGTCTGTGTTGCGAGCACAAAAGAACAAATCAAATCACTTATTGGAACGATTTCCATTTACAGCCTGTTATGTCAGGGTTTGGGAACTGTTTACAGCGCCAATGAACTCAAAAGGACAAAAAAAAAACACACTTCCCGGTAATCAAACACTTTTAACCTTCCAATCTTTTGTTGTTTTTCCTCTCCTTCATGTATCTCAGTGTTTCTTTTCTTTTCTTTTTTCAGATGATAGGTGGTTCAGATGACGGCGATAAAGCAAGGACCAGTGAAGTTATGCAGGCCTGTGGGGGTGTGCTCATGTCTCTGAGTCAATCTGTTTATAAAGAAGACGTCAAGTTGAACCACTTGACATAGCATGCCAGGGAATGATTCACCCTCATCCTGGAGAGTCATATCCATAGACACCAGGCGACCACGCATCATCTGCATCCATTGAAGACTTAACCAGGCGCTTATCCTTAATCAGCACTTTGATAAAAGCCACATTATTCAGGACACGAGCAGACATGCAAATTAAGAGAACTTAATTGCTCCATTACTGTTGCCCAAAGGGATCATTGCACTTGCATATATTAGTAGTAATAGTTAAAGTAGTAGTAGTAATAGTAGTAGTAGTTGTTGTTGTATAAACTTCTAAATCATATCTTTACGTCCTTGACTTACGATTTTTTTTCGATTTGTTGATTTAATCAACTGATCTGTAAAACTCTGTTTCTCCACAAATAATTAAACAAAAACACAATTCTAAATATTGTGTTTACCAGAGAAGTTTCTTGGAAATGCGTCATTCAGCATGAAAAAAGATAATAAAATGACTGATCGACAGAAATCTTAGTAGACTAAGACCAAAATGAACAATTAGTCTCCTAATCGACAGCCCTACATATCTTTATAAAGATTATCATGGTCAGTTTTTGTTAGGAGTTATTGATTAATCTCTAAGGTAATTTCTGATCCTGTAGTTTTGGGTGATGTTGTGTTGAACTACATTACATTGCATTTTTTTCTCATATTTGGTTGTAATTTTGTTGTTGTTTTACAGCTTGAACTTAATACAAATGAACATCTGCAATATTTCACATGGGAGAGGAGGTCCTAAAAGATTGTGTGGCTAACCGTGATGACAGAAATAACCCTGGGAATATATAATACAGCACAGCACACTCCTTGTCATAGCCAATTATATATCAACCAGGCTTTCAGGGCGATAGTATGCAATTCATCAAAGTAGAGAGTACTTGAAAGCTAGCTAGAGTATCTCAATGGGAGCAGACTGTGACAGCTGGTTGGCGTCCTCTGACTTCATCGTGTGTGACATGTAAAGGCCCCAGCTAAAGCCTGGAACTAGATTTACGACCCTGCCGGTAGAGGGGTGACTCTGTCAGGTCACAGCTGGTCTTAGTTAAGAAAGAGGCAAAGAGAGGAATAACTCTGGGGTATTCTGGGTTCCTAGTGGTTATGACGCATACCATATACTGCAATCAAGTCTATACAGTGTGAAGAATTCCTCATAATACATAGCCTCCTTAGTGAGAGCGAGGTTTGCGTATAAGGAATAGGGAAAATGGTAAAAGAAAAAAACTAATATCAAGAAACAGAAAGAGCGTGAAAGAGAGGAGTTGCAAAATGGTTTGTGATATAATATAATAATATAATATACTGCATCCTTAGGTCCTTTATTACTCCTGAAGTCAGATATTTATTTGATTTTGTTTCCATCTACAATAGCTTTCACATAAAGCAACAAATAGCATCACCAATAAAGTTTTCATATTCAACATTTTTAACGTGTTAGAGAGGCATCGCTGCTTGTTGAAATGTATTCATACATTGACATTGTGGTGTAAAGCCCATGAATTCACCGTCTGAATAATTACATTAGAGCCAAACACACACCAACAGACACACACATTTGGATCCAGCCACTTACAGTATATGAATACAAAACCCTCTGACACACACAAACACACACACAAGTGGTGGCTCCGACATGCATATTTTATTTATTCCCAAATTATAATTCTGTAAGCGGCATTGCCTCCAGATATCAGGTCAGAGCACAGCCAACGTGCATATTCGTGTGTGTGTGTGTGAGTGAAAGGAGGTCTATCAATGTGCATGCATTTTTAAATAGGAATACTGTAAGCCTATGCAATAGTATACGTTTATGGATTTCTGTGTGCATGTGCATTCATGTAAGATGCTGGTGTGCATCTTATTGCCTTCATAGTTAAATATTTAGTGCACTGTGTACATCTCAATATATGTGATTATACAGTAAATTAGTATTTAATGTCCTATAGCAGCTTTAAGGGGGCTATACAGAGGTCAATATGAGTCTATAACAGCGTCGGTCAATCGCTATGGTCTCTAATCCATTATCACTTGAGTGTCCTGTGTGTATTTGCACATGTGCGAGCATGCATGTGTATTTCAATGCGTTCTTTCTGTTCTAATTAACTCTTTTCAGTCAATACAAGTCTGTGTTATGACTTAAACACAGTCCTAACATCATGCTCCAATGTATGTATTCATATGTGCTCAGTTACTGTTCATTTAGTAAGATTTCTTTTAGTTTTTAGCTGTGTTAGCAGCATAAATAGAAGGATGGTGGGTCAGGCGGTCGGCCCACCACTGGACTGAAATACCTCGACAACTATGCAGCCTGCTGACTTTGATGATCTTCTGACTTTTCCTAAACCACTTTTTTTCAGTCTTTGCTACGAACTCCATTTAAGCGTACCAATTATTTGCCACAAATGTCAGACAACAAGCAAACACATCAATGAGGTTAGGAGTTTCTGCAACACTCCAATGAACCGAAAAAACAACAAGAGGTTTTTGTTAAAAGCCGATTTAGCTAATCAGAAGGATCTAAATCTCTTTGTATCATGAGTTGTAGACGCTCCAGATGAAATGGGAGTTATCAAACAATAAAAGGGATGAATGAATAAAAAGATTTATGACCAAAGGAAAAAAAACAACTATCCTCTACTGCACTTGACTCGAGGCATAAACACCATCTCAGGCGTTGCTTGCTTGAGTCAGATTGAAACTAGCACACTCACAGTTGGACATACATTACACGTAGATGCAATTGGGCACAGTCATTTTTAAGGACATGCACAGCACAGGAGCAGCTGATGAGTGGGTGTTTGCAGGTAGGCAGTGTGAGAGCACTCAGTTGCTATCTCTGCCAAACATTACGTGCACACGCAGACACACACTTCACAGGACTGTACGTGCATCTACGGTTCGTCCTGAATGACAACTGCTGCATCTATTGTTAGTTCCTCCATTATTGTACAGCTTCGCTTTCTTCCTCTACCATTGTCTTTCCTCTTCCGCTGTCTCTCTTTCCTCTTTGTCTTACTCTCTCCCCTCAAGCATGTTTCCTTGCTTCAAGCATCTTTCTGCATGTGATCTTTTCAGCTCCACAAGACTTTTGGAAAGCAGCTTCCTATACTCAAAGGGAGAGAAAGGCAGCGTAAGAGGGCGCACAGTATACTGCTCCATACGGACAACTGGGCAGCAGGTAAGGCTCGTTTGTCCTGAAATGACTGTTAAGCCAGCACTTATCTCCGGTTTCTGTGGTGCGAGTCGGCTTAGGTGTACTGATACACCTCACTGGACAGCACAGGATGGTCCAAAGCGAGGGTTAATATCTGATTCCTCTCTTTCAAGGTTGAGCACCAAGCGATGAGGCTTTGGTTACAGTTTTTCTTTGTGTCTTACATGTGACTCGCTACGTGGGTGGAACCCGAAACGTCAATCTTGGCGATGCCAGCTGAGAGCCAATCTGTTTTGGTCCTCGGCTATGTTGTGGGTTTTAATTCCACCTCGTCCTTCTGAACTAGGTCGTTGGTATGGGAACCAGTAATGGCCATTTAGGTCAAGTCTCTTCCCTCAACCTCCGTTCAGTCACGCCAGGTAAAAAAAACAAGACAACACCCAACTAAAGTAAAGAAGAAATTCGTCATATTAGAATTTCCACAACAAGCCCCAACAAATTAACAATACTTATTAGTTTCTTTTACCAAACTTTAAGGATTGCAATTTGCAAATCATCCCAAGTGTAATGCGCAAAAACGTTTTCATCAAAGGGTCTGTCTGAAACTGAATAATGCAGTAATATTGCATAATAAAGAAAAACAGATAAGCAAACAAGGAGAAAACCACATGTACAGTCAGGGGGAAATAATTATAGTCATTTAAACTCATTTTCACAATCGTGAAAAGCAGTTATCTGTAATGCCCAAGTCTCACTTTGTATTACACACACCCCACATATCCACATGCAGATGGAATATCTCATTCATATGCATAGTCTTATGTAAGCTTGTGGGGGTACAAACTTGTGCGCGTTGCTGTGTAATGTTATCTTCCAGATGGATTTTGTCTCCCTTACCCGAGGCCTGAGGGAAATGCAAGGCTTCTCTTTCATTCACGTAGTACTATCACAGCTCAGCATCGCTATTAATACAAGCAGCAAGCGCAGGGCAGTGCATTAGAATATCAAAACATTGGCCGAGGAAGGACTTCTATTTTCAGGGAGATAGGATAATGTTTTTCTGGGTGGCTGACGACTGATAGTTGCTGGTCGCTGGTTGTGTGTACATCCGTGCTCTCTGTCTCTGTCTCTCTCTCTCTCTCTCTCTCTCTCTCTCTCTCTGTGTGTGTTCACCGTGTGTGTCTGCATTTTTCCCCACCTGTCAGTATGTCTATATGCAGGTCTATCTGTCTTCACGATTACATTTTTTTTCACTAGCTGTAGGAAAATGTCACTCCGCCCCCTTTTCATCTTGGTCCGCGATGTCTTTCCTGATTCCTTTAGAAAACCTGTTTATGTTCACGTTTCCTGTGCATCTTTCCCTTTTTTCCCTCTGTTCTTTGCAGCCTAGTTCCACTCCCCTTTTCCTTTTGGAGGAGTAGTTCAGACCACCCCTACCCACCCAGCCACTCTTGTGCAAGACTACATCTCCTCTTCCTGATGGTGCTGTCGTCGCTTTTCTTCTTCTTCTGCTGCTCTTCTGTGTTTCCATGTCTTCCATCCTTCCTTTCTCCTATCACCTATCTCCTCATCCCTATTGCTTCTTTTTGCTCCTCCTGTTTCCTTCTGAAGGAAATCAAACACCATGATGAGCCCAGTTTATTAGATTATCTATTTGGTGAGAAAAAAGAGGTACACACACACACACAAGCATACAATACAATAATAAAGATGGCCCTCAACTCAAAAGATAAAGGACAGCTTACAGGCTTATTTCATATGAAGATTTTCCCATATTTTGGCTATTTCATTCAGAGCTGAAGATAAAATTGGATCAGACATTTCACTGCTTATGCCTTCTCCATCTGGAGGCTCACTGCCTCTCTCTTGCCTTCTTATCCCTCCTCTCTACCGTCTCTCCTTAACACCCTCATGCTTTCCGACCGCACGACTCCGTTCCTTTCCCTCGCCTAGCCAAGCTCTCCTTCTTCCCTGCTGTCTTCCTCTCCTCTTCTCAGTCTTGTTTCTCTCTGGCACCTTTCCACACTTCCCACTCTCATCTTCAATCCCCATTTCTCGCCTCCCCATCTTTACTCCTAGCCCAACACTTCGCCTCCCTGCTTTGCTCTTTTGCATCTTTACCCCTCCAACCTCCTTCTTCTTTCAGCCTTCCTCTCCCCTCCCTCCTTTACGTCTTCATCCCAAACTCTTCTCTTTTTTTTCACCGTCTCACTTGCTCTCTATATCCCCCCTCCCCCCCCTCAGGTCACTATAAATAGAGCCTCAAGGGGGTTTCATAATGGACTTCTGCCACTGACCTTATTACAGACACATTACTGACCATACTTCTCTGCCTTCTCTCTCTCATGCATACTCACAGACAGTACACAATTGTTACTCCAATCCCTCCTTTATCTCAATAATGCACATGCCCCCTTTACTCAAAACTATGGCTCTTGATGGTAAATCTATTTTTACCTAACGCCCCCATTCCATCTTTTTTGTTTCGTTCCCCTACTCTTCACCACAGCCTCTCCCACAGCCATTTATTTTCACAATTTTATGTGGATCCCACATTTAGTCACAATTAATTTCCTCTTTATCTTAACAAGGTTTAGTATTTGTTGGTGTATTATTTATCTTCTCCAAGGTTTTTCTTTGCACCATGAACCACCAAAAGAAAGAATCTTAATTTGTTCTTGAGCTAACATAAAAACATAAAAACACATCATTAGTGTTGCATTCTTCCTTGAAACTAGCGGCTTTGGTTGCAAGCTAATGAGCTAGCTCACAGCTAGTGTAACGTATTGGCTTTAATGATGAATGCCAGCAGAGCATTTTGGAGCCTAGGGTGCCAACTTGGGGAATTGTGGTGTGCCAGTGTGTGAGCCAGATGAGGAAGAAAACACAGAAGTCCAAAATGTCAAGTTACTCCTTTGACACCATCCCTGTTGTGTTGGCCCTCTTTCTGCCTGATCCTCTGCTTCCAGAGTCCTAATTAACTTTTATCTTGGGTCTGCTACCCTTACAAGTAATACTCTCTAAAATGAGCTGTGCTCAAGCTTGTGGGAACTAGAGCAGGGATGCAACGATCTCAAGAGAGAGAGAGAGAGAGAGAGAGAGAGAGAGAGAGAGAGAGAGAGAGAGAGAGAGAGAGAGAGAGAGAGAGGTTTCTTCTGCCTCTGGGGCAAAAATACATTCCAAACCCATAAAAATCTAAGAGTGTATTTTGAGTAATTCAATTATAAATTGATTTACACTGATTACATTGACATTTCCCTTGTCTCATTTCATCTTACACAAATGTGCTAGACGTCTGTGAAGTAGAAGAGGCCAACAGGTTATGACTTGCCAGCTATAGTTAACTTTGAATGTGTTGAATGTGAATCTGGATGGTTAGTCAAACAGAACGTAAAGAGATGAACATTTGGAGAAAATCTGCGAATGAAAAGCAAGATACCACAAGATTTTGATGCAGAAACTATTGTTTTAGTTTTGCCCAAAAAATATTGTTCAGGATAGGGGCTAAATAAATTGACTTCGACAAGACTAAAATTGCCTTTTTACAAAGATTAATTTTAAACTTTTATTATTTTATATTTTATAAATCTTTTTCACAATTGAAACCACGTGAGTAAGATCAATATGGTATAAGACATTTCACTGGTACTGGATACACATACACTTCATACATGATTCATGAGCTGTGGTAACAGCATATTTGCTATTCATAGCAAGCACTTTTGCAAGAACATTAAAAAATAATTTCTTACATATAGTTACGACTAAGATGGTTTAAACATTAATCAAAACATGACCTCTCCATGTTCTTGGTGCTATAAACAGTACTTGTGAGCACAAACACAGTTGCTGGTTCAGCAGCGGGGGAATGTGTACAGTACGCAGAAGTGTCCCAGTTGTTCACTCACACTTAAATTAAACACAGCCTCTAGTTCATGGTGGGCTCCTCCGAAGAAATACATGGACTCATGTTGGTGCGGGGGTCAGCACGCGCTATAGGAGTGCCTGCTCTGTTGTGTCATTGGTTTGTTGACTGGTGGTTGATCGCTAACCATTTTGACATGTGGCCCAGATGCAACCCATTGATGCTGGTTGAGAGCACAAACAATGGTGAGGCTCGAAGGCACGGGTATACAGTTCAAAGCTGTGGGAGACTTCACAAGCTTAAATGGCAGCCGCCGGTGAGACTACAAAATGTTTTTGAAAGGAGCAAGAGGAATAATGAGTAACTTCTGCCAGTAAAGTCTCTCCACCTTGAAGAGAGATCTTGACTTATTCTGAAATATTTCCCTTTTTATCTTTCTTAAGCACTTGGGGCGGCAGAGCGGTGTCATGAGTGTCTGTGTGTGTGTGTGTGGGGGGGGGGGGGGGGGGGGGGGGCATCCTTAAAAAGGAGAAGAGTGGAACCCCTGTGGATCCTTGTTTTCACACTCTTCAGTAAAGGCTGCTCTATGGCTGATGCTTTCTGCGATTTCTTTTTGGACCTGGACAGATCAAAAGATAACACTTCTGTGGTAAAAAAAAAGTTTAACTCAATTATTTTAGGGAAACCAAAAAGTCCTAGCTGTGAGCGTGAAATATTAATGGAAAAGAATGTCTGTCACAGTGTTATTAAAACAGCAAAGGGAGGAACATTGAAGTCGTTCAGAACAAGTTCTTTTCAACTTTCTTTAACCTTGAGATAGTTAAGAAGCAGTTATATGAGACCTGTGGTGTTGGTCAAAACACTCCCACCACGCCAAAAGTCATTCCACCACAAAACAAACCATTACTTCCAGGTTTTACCATACGAGACAGCGTAATCACAGTTAAATCAAAAGGCCATGACTTCAGGTAGTGAAAAGGCTGATATTCAGGGTTGTTAGTGCATCACTTAACATTACGTTAACTGCTGTGGTGGAAACATGGCTAGAGGTTGTGAGTTCAATCTTAGGTGATTCAATTTTAGGATTCATTTCCATGATTCATTTCCATTTAGGCTATTCTGAAACACGGTATAATTATATTTAACACAGTCACTCTGCGGTTAATTATGTATTTACAAATCTCATATTAGCTGGTCAGAAAATTGATCACATCCAAGTAGGAAGTTCAGATTGAGTTCATATGGAAAAGAGTTAACTATATGCATCATTAACTTGTACTTGACTAGATTGGGGACCAGATTCTTAACAGCCCGGTCATAGTGCTGAGGGACGCTCTGCATTAGTAACACATGGTCATACATAAACAAGAAGGTTAAGGGTTCAAATGTGGAAACAGTGAAGTGGATTTCATTTATTAAACTTGTCCTCTGGCTCTATTCTATTCTGGAAAAAGGAGTAAATAGAAGTTGAGTTTATTTTATAAGCGTCTGAATATTCTGCTCTCATACCTTACACAATCACATGAAGACAACGAGCTCAAGTTCAAATATAGAACTGCTAAGTGCACTGCTTGTTGCACCAGTGCATTCTGCTGGGCTTCACATTAACATTAAGAGCGTACATATAGAAGGCCCACACAAAGTAAAGCGATGCCAGGAAATGGCCACACGGCTGAGCAAGCCAAAAAGGTTAGAAGTTCAAATCCTCAAGGGGACGAGTGACTGAGTCACTCTGTTTTGAATGTATGGATATGTTGATAGGCTGCAAGCTGAGGCCGCCTCGGGGCTACCAGTGCTGCATGACTGGATCTTTTCAGTGGGGCCCCACATAAAGAGGTGCAGTGAACAGAGGATATAACAAGAGGTTAGTTAGTTAACTGGGGTCACAAGGTCAAAGGTGATGAGGCTTTTAAGTGTGTGTGTAGGTGAGCTATGTTAAGTCTGCAAGTGCATGCTCTGTGTGCGCGTGTGTGTGTGTGTGTGTGTGTGTGTGTGTGTGTGTGTGTGTGTGAGTGAGCCATAAAGAAAATGAGCTGTATGATGAAAGAGCCTGTGTGCAGGTGGACGCTGAGGTCACAAGTTGAAATGTTGCGGGGAAGAGTCACTGCATGACTGAATCTGTTTGCAGTAGGTTGCCCTGTCAGAGAGCTGATGAATGGGTTTTAAGTGATGCAGGCTTGTAAGCTCAGAGGTAATGGACTACAGCTGAGTGAGCCAATACTGTTGTCTTCAGAGTGCTGGCATGTGGAAATTATATGCTTGTATATGTTCTGACCAATATTAATTAATCCATCAAACGTCCTATGTGTTGAAATGTTATGAACTTTTGTTATGAAGTCAAATAATAGGTGCATTCAAAAGTCACAACAGATATGTGGCTGAAGATGTACAGTGAAGGAATGGAATATTTCACATGCTAGGGACAAAAACTGATGCAGGGAGAAGGCATGGAGAGAGATAAGCGCTCGATGTATATAGCCTGGTTTCTATCCAAATGTAGTACAAATTAATTTCAACCTATTTTGCAGAAAATCTGCAAAAGAAAATGCAAACGAATGCAAGTTTCCATCGACCATTCTGTGCATATCATACAAGGAAAAAAAGTTTGTGCCGGTAATTCTGCGGTCAGAAGATGAAGTCATACAATTGGCCAGTCAGATGTCAAACGGTGGAAAACAATCATGAAAACAAGATGGAAATGTAGCATTTCTGTTTGTTTCATGAATTAATTTGCGAAGCAAAGACTTGAGGGACCGTTTAAGTCATAAATGCTTTATGTAAGTCATAATGATTCATTGTTTTGTCCGTTTCCATTGCAGTGTGTCGCATTTTGCTTTAATCAATAATTTTTTTGCAATATTTAGATTTCTTTTTACAGCTATTTTTATGCACAAATTAAGCATGTACATACAACAGCTGGATGTATAAGCACCTTATGGCACTGCTGTCATGTTACATGATGGCACTTTCCCATCATGTACTGTCACATCTATAAACTGCAGCTTTACCATGAACGGATGAGGACACGTAGCTTTCATTGTAATAGAGTTCCACATTAAGGGGTTAAAGTTAATGGAATTGAAGTGGATTATGATCTATTGTGTATACAGAACGACATTTTGTGTAATGAAAACACAAAGTAAAATAGATCCACTCAGAAGGATTATGCAAACTGTTTTGCATCAATGCTGTTATTGGAGTGAGATTACTTTTCTAGAGCGAGAGAACAAAGACTCGTTCTTGTTACATCAGGTGCCTCAGAGTGCGGTAATATAATGACATATTTTCTTAGCCACAGTCTGGGGTCATTTTAACAAGAAGATATTTTAACCGTCCCTCCCTGACTTGCCTATGTCTCTCTCTCACACTCTCACACTCTCTCACACACACACCTACACACACACACACACACACAGAGAGACATGGATACAGGAAAAATGGAAAAATCAAAGGACTGTATACTGTTTATTCTGATACACCAAGCACAATTTCACAGGCAACATCATGTTCACATATTATCATTCTCTATTATACAGTCACAGAGCGAGTGTCGTGCCTTGTGTTTGGCAGAGCAAGTAGAAAAGAAGAAAGAGTAGGAAGAGGAAAAAAAGAGGAAGGAATGGTGGCAGAGATATATACGATGAAAGAGAACAAAAGAACATGTCGCTCAGGAAAATAAAAAAGTGAAAAGCTGTATGTGATCTTGAGTCCTTGGAGATGCTCTTTACACGTTTTTTTCTCCGTCCCTTTTGTCCCATGGCCATTGATCTCCGTGCTCGCTCTGTGCATCAGGTATGCTGTGCAACCACTTCTCCACTCTCTGCACTCCAAACAAATGACTACACTAAAGAATAGAGACTAAAACCTAAGAGAGCAATGCCATGATATTGGCTTCATTATCAAACCGTATCCCTGTAGGCTGGAAAGCACAACGTGTCTCAATCCAAGGGAAATGTTGGCACAATAAATCTATTAAAAATCAAGTTAGCAAACAAATTAAGAGAAAAATGAGCTGAATGACATTTGAGTGCTGTTTTTAACGCTGGAGGCACCAGAGGAAAAGTCATACAGAGTGTTACCAAAGGAGAGCCTTTTGACGAAAAACATGCTTTAATTATCAACAGAGAATCTGTGTAAGAGATATAAATGCCTCCTGTAGAGTAAGATGATCTTAAGGGAAGATGATTAAGGGTGAAAAATGCTATCAGATGGATAAGTGACACAGTGTGAATGTGTCTGTATGAAGATATTCCTTCATACATTATGAACATCCTCATAATGTAACGTTAACCCAGAGTTCATTCTTCACATTAATACAGTAGTTTTACAAAAGCAAATCCCCGTTCACTAAAAGGACTACAGTTGAAATCTTCGAAAAAAGCTGGAAAGCTACATTACAAAGAGAATGGCCATTAAGTTCTATGGTGAGTTCTTCAGTACACTCCTGAGCCATAGCAGAACACATTATATCATGGACATGGACGTTCTTTGAAGAATTGTACTGCAGCAACAATAGAGGAGACGTTATTTTGTGTGGGTATATAATGAATAATGCTTTAATGCCCTTCATCCTGCACCAACGTTTACACATCATTGTTGCGAGAAAGCAGTACGATGACATGATATTCAAATTTCAACTTGGCACAATTTCATCAGCCTGAGTCTTGGGTTTGTGGTTAAGTGGATTTGGTCAACTAGAACCTTCGCAACCCTGTGTTCTTGTGTAAAAGGCAGAGACGGCAGTGTAGTATGGGTGGGCAAAATGGGGGCAAATATAATGATATAGTGTACTCTGATGCTTGAAATAGAATTCTCCCTTCACCTGCCTCTGACTATAGGGAGGTCAGCACCCAAGATGAGCTACATAGCAGCACTCCTGGGGAGGGATTTAGTGTCTTGCTCAAAGATAACCGGGATGATACATGGGGCGTGTCAGATTGTCCTTGAGTTCAGCAGAAGCCTATGCCACCCTGCTATCTCAACACTTCTGTGGTTTTAGCAGCAAAGCTTTAGGGATAAAACATTGTTGAAACAAATATGTCTTCGTTAAAATTCTCTAGAACAGTTTCTTTGGGAAAGTCGTTCTTATGTAAACACTGAGACATCACATGAGCCCCATCTACACAGCAGCCCAAGTTCTGGTGCTTCGCTAGCCAGCAGGAACAGCAGAAAAGATTGGAATGAGGAAGTCGTGAAAAGTGAAATGACGAGAAAAATAAGGTTTTTGAGCTAAGAAGAAGAAAAAACTAAGAGGATGATACACAGAGACAGGCTAAGCTCTGCCCACTGTACATTATTAGGCAAAACACCTTCATCACTTCTGTCTTTTTCACAACCCCATGTGGTTTTTTGGCCTCTTTCACTCTCTCATTTTCCCCTCATTCTCTCTCACCTCTGCCAGTACAAAGCCAAAAACATACACCATCAAATGAGGTGTACACGTACACACAAACTGACACACACACATACACACTGAGAGACTGTGGTGGAATCAGCATGTGCTTTAGACTGGTGTGATTAATGGCATTCTGTGCACCAGTGAGCAGATGAACCAGAAAACAGCACAAACATTATCATAACCTGAAAGACCTAATTACTGCAGCGCACATCTGACAGACGTGTGTGTGTGTGTGAGAGAGAGAGAGAGAGAGGGGGGGGGGGGGGCAGTGAGGATACAAGATTTATGACCCAGCTATGGCATGTTGTGCGGTGTCCCCTTCATCCCTTTTGTGTCTTTCCCCATTCAGGTGCAAATTAGGAATATGATAATGGCCATATTATATATTATAATGAGTGTGTGCACGCATGGTTATGTGTGTGTATGCACAGTGCGTATCAGTCTTCTCTGACCAGCTAAAGCAGGAGGACAACAACAGCAACCTCCTGTATGGTAATGTGGCATACTCTCAGTGCACCACACTCCTCAAACAAAAGTGAAAACAGCAAAATGCTAAAACAGAAAAAGGTCCAGTATCCTCTTCACTGGCGAGCATGTGGTTCAAAGGTGACCAGTTGCAAGATATGTAACAGTACCAGCGGAATTCCACGATTCTCGAAGAATACCCAATTCTACGTTGTCAATGTAATAGTAACATGAAATGAACTCAATGAACTCAATGCAACCTCTGTTGTGAGCTCTGTTATTTAGCCAAGCAGGACTGTGGTGCCCTCCTGCTGCTAATAGCTATCGTTAACTAGCCCTCCTGATGATTTCAACATGGATTTGTTGTCCACAATGTAGCATTATCAGGGGAAAAACAGGGTGTGTCTCCTGGACGTGTCGATAGTGTGTTTTCTGCGTCCTTTCAGATTTTAACACGTGAACATTGGTTCAGTTTTTCAATTGCTAAGCTTGTGTACACAAATCCCTTTCATCCGGAAGGCGTACCAGAGACCTAATAGACATCGTAAGTGGTCATACTAGTCTTCAGTTGGTATACAGCAGATATATTAAGTATGCGTCAAATTTTTCGACTGCATCTATCTATAGGAGATCCTATGAAACTCGCCTAAATGTCTGCTGACCCAAATCGCATCCTAAAGAAAACCAACCATACTCCCCCAATTTCCCCCCAGTGGTTTCTTGCCATGCAGATTAGAGTTCGACCAATAAATCATCTGCACCGATATGTCACGCTACATTTTTGTTCATGTATCAGTTTTGTTACGAGCACATTGGTCGGCCTCTAATTTAGATAGTTCTGCTTTATTTACAAAGGGTTTGAGACGTGCCCCCATAAGACCACACCAACACAGTGAAAGTGGAAGACATGTCCTCTGTGGTAACCAGACCATCAACATTTATATTCATTGGGAACAATTTTCTAGCAAAGGTAGAAAACTGTTCGGTCTGTGGATGCTCTGTTCATGTTGTATGCATTTGCTGGAATCTGAAAAATGATTATCTTTGAAAAAAAGATGACACCAGATATTTTTATATTCGGGCTGTTTGGCTCCTCACATATTGTAAAATCCTGAATAATGGCATGGGGAGTCCCGGAGCCGGGGCCCTGTGGGCAGCAGAGGACATTTTCAATTTGGGAACGATTTCAAGCAAGCTTTTTACTCTGGTCTCTCATGGTGCAAGGTAATGGATGACACTGGATCAGATACTGTACTGGATCAGTGTCAAGAGCTTCACAGGACACTAGGTTATGGTTGCCTGTTCCCCTCCTGCTCTTGCCTTCCTCTCTTTTGTGCTCACAGTCATTCTCACACCATTTCTCTAACTAAATCCGCCCTCGGGCCCCTGGACACCAGAGCAGAACACAGGGGAGGAGAAAGGGAGGCACTGATGAGAGAGAAATAGACAGTGAGGCCGATCACAGAGCAAGAAAGAGAGAGCACTGAATGAGGAAGAGGGACATATACAGAGATTGAGAATTTGGAAATATTGGAGAGTAACTGACAAAATAGGAGAGGATGAGACAAATGCAAAAACATAGAGAATAGGAAAGAGATGAGACAAAATGCATTAAGGAAAACACCACTTTGAACTCCTCTTCAACTCCTCCCCTTCCGCTCTTACGGCTTGCTTACGCAAACTACGTCACAAAACATGGCCGTGTTTGGTATCCCAGCATGCACAAAATCCTCATCTTTGCAAATAAAACATTGATTTTCTTTTATTTCTTATGGATTTTTCACAAAAGGAGCCCAAACACACACTGTCCAAAGTCGCCATGACCGCTGCAAGTCGGGTCTTGTTCAGAAGCTACAGACATTTTAATTTGGGTATGTCATTTTAGGCGTTCTTGCTCCTAAATAGGGGGGGAGTGGAAGAGGTTAAGGAAAACACCACTTTGAAAACATTAGTTTATTCTAAAGTAAATTCCAAACACTAATCTGTTCATGTTTTTCTGCTTCTAAAGAGAAAAAAAGGGGAATAGAATGAGGAAAAACAGAACTTTAAAAAAAGTCACTTATAATTTTGTATCAGCAATGTTGAGGACAAGCTTTGCCTACAGATGTATAGTTTTACTGTGGACGTGTCATACACGAGTCCAAACTTTAAATTAAATGACATGCAGAAGACAAATAAGAGTCTGTATTTGGCATGAAAAGTGTGACGCATCAACTAGGACAAATTCTAGCATCTACAGTTCCAAATAGATATCAGTTGTGACAAAAGTCACTGCATCAGTCCAGATGTTTCAACACAGCACTGAGGTACTCAGCGTAAAAGACACAGAAAAACTATAGTATATATAAAATAGTGATGTAGCCTCTGTGATGTCTCCCATTGGTTTCTGAAGAGACTTTGTGAAGTGTGGGTGGCTTTGCCTGTCATCATCTTGGCAGTGGGTGAGTTATAAAAGTCATCCCCTGTACAGCTATAGAGACCAAACAAGTTGTTGTACCCGGTTGTAAATGTATATTTATTTCGGCTGTAAATTTGCGCATTTAGCTATGTCTATGGGGATTGACTTGCTGCCTCAAGTGGCCATTTAAGGAATTGCAGTTTTTGGCTTCATTTCTCAGCACCAGAGGTTACCACCGAGCAAAACAAGTGATTTACTTTGACGAAACAAGTTGACTGAACAACATTCCCAGAGTTTAAGAGTCAGGTCAGTCCTACTACAAAGAAAAGTCTATTCATGTCAAGTGGATAATTAGAATGTCATTTCTTTTCTGCAAAATTGTTGACACATTAACGAAAAAAAGAACAACATTAACAACCGGATTGGTTCCGTTTGAATGATTATAGTTCTATATTGAAAGCAACTCAGTTGTCAGCTTCTACCTTGGCAAAGTATGCTCTCCTTGTGCCGTGCCAATAAAGCAGCCATCAATTTGAGCCGAAGTCTATTGAACTGATGAAGCAGAGGAGTTGAATATAAATAGAGTGGAAAAAAAGAGGTACAATTACTGCAGAGAGACAATTTGAAAAAATACTACCAAAGATACAAAGGAGGGAAAATTACATGACCTATGTTTGAGTGAGCACTAACAGGGACTCTGTTCATTCTTTATTTGATACGATTTTGTTGGGGCTTTATATCTGTTTTAATTTATCAAAATGTAATAAAAAGCCTGATTGTTTTCTTGGATCTTGCATGCACACCCTACGATACTTATCAAAGCGACTTTGTAGCACACAAAGTGTGACTATAGTCGACAGCAGTGAAGACCACATGGTAATTTGAAACCAAAAGGTCACAGATGCTCAGTTGGGTAGTGAAACATGCTGTTTACTGTAATTCAAAGAGCTCTCATATCCGCCGTTCGTCTTTGAGCGTAGACAGTAATGACAAGTTAAGAGAACAAAGCACAACGGAGAATCAAAGCTCTGGCATAAGGCCGCACAAATATATGAGTTCCGTTAAAATAGTGATCTGTAATCATGTTAACACAACAAACCGTGTAGATATATAGGATATTATGATGTTGCCTTAGTGAACTTAAGCACACAGACATCAAAGGGAGTGTTTATTGAGACCCCTCCCCTGCCTGTACACCTTGTTAAGGTTGTTAGTATGCCTAGACCCCCAGGGTTTCCACAGACGTTTGATGTCTGGGTTGAGATGGAAAATGAGATGCTGTTTAACAAACAGCCTGCAATGAGCAAGTGTTTACTGAACAAAAAAGGACAAACATTAAGCAATATGCTGACAGTACATAAATACAGGCCCGATGCCCATATCTACTGTGCATGAATTTAGCATCCTTAGAAAGATAAACAGATTTTGTTTTCATTTCGGCTTAATTATATCTACAGTGTATATGCACACATTTCTGCTGTAGCTCTTGGATGTGGCCTTTCTGCAGTTTAATGTGATGACAATTCAAAGGAACATACACTGTATACTTTCAAGGCCATAATAGTAGTGCACAAAACAAACCCTTGCTCTTCAATAGTAGCTGTATATGGTTATACAAATAAAATAAAAAAAGCAATATTAAAACTGTCCATCTTTAGGAAACTATTATTATGCCATGTATAATGGTGACTTGGTTATTGCTCATAGACTAGAAGATTGTCCCTATTGATGGTTCCTCAGTGGATTACTGTGAGCTGCTAATGCTTTGGTCCACACACAAGTGTGATTTCAAAATGATGGGCCATAGCTTGTTTGCATCTAGTATATCACACAAATGCTGCAAAACCATATTCCATTTAGAAATATGTACTGTGCTCTACCAGTGTTGTCCATAAATAATACATGTGCAAAAAAAAAAAAAAACAGTCCAATTCACTAAGTTCAGCGCTTAAAGCAGATACAGTGAAATGATTAGCGTCTTCAGAGAGTCGGTGGTAATTAAAGCACATTTATACCGACGGACCCAAATACAGCCTCTCTCTGTCGCACTTTAAATTCTTTACATTCTGAAGAATGCCTCTGACCTTTGTCGGTCAGGACCTGGAGCTTGCGATCTGAAGATTTCCTTTTCTTTTTCTCTCTGCCATTGTTCTGCCTACTTTGCCATATATTTAATTGCTATCAGACGCACAAAAAAAGGGCAAATTACAATCAGCTGCAAAACTTTCTAGCCGTGTTTGTGCTGTAATAATATTAATTATACATCTTTTGTGAATTGCAACTTGAGACGAGGCAGATGAAGCATACAAGTGATGTGCAATTCATTCTTTGTGAATTTGCCCGACAGTGTTAAAAACACAGTAGTAGTAGTAATAGCAGTAGTAGTACACAAAGCTAATGCAGGCAACGGACGGCTTTACCTTAAATGTTGCTCTGATTCAGACAGAGTTACAAAAACAATTCAAATTGGAGATGAGAGGTGTGTTTAGGCAGTGAGCCAAATAGTTAAGAAGGAAGGAAACAGGATGTGAGAACTGCATATGTGGGTGTTGGTGTGTATGTGTGTGTGTGTAGCATGAGAGGTGTCAATGTTGGAGAGAGAGGAGGAGAGAAAAAAGAGAGAGATGGTTCAGCATTATTGGACAGGTCATGGCATCAGAACAGGGTCAGACGTGTGTACTTGAGTGTGTATGTGTGTTGCATCCGATAACCTCAAGGTTACCAGGCTTCTCTTACAGTTCAGTAGAAAAGCCGCAAAGCCGACTGCCCTGTGTGGCCGGCTACCTCGCTGTTAAGACTGGCTAGCTCACAGTTTGGCTGGTTTATTCACAGGGCTTAGATAACAGAGCACATAAATATCCCAGTGAAGTGTGCCATAATGCAGTCAACAATTGCTTAGCGAACTGCCAACATTATCTGCCAGGCAACCAGAGAGACGAGGCGGAGAGAGGAGGCACGTAGGGAGGTGAGGTGAGGTGGGAAAAAAAGGAGGTTTGGTTTTAAACCAAAAGGTGACAGCCAGAACAGAGAGAGAGAGAGTAAATACAAGGGACTGTGGAAGAGAAAAGGTGACAGAGCGAATAGGATGGAGAGGAGACAAGAAGAGATTAGGAGGCCAGGAAAAAGAGGATGGGTAGGTGATGGGTTAGAGTAATGACAGAAAAAAGGTGAGAGACAGAGAAGAGGAAAGGAGGATGGAGAGGCGAGAAAGCTGGCTCAGGGGAGGCAGATGTAATTTACATATGCTAATTAAACTTCTGTTTGGGTCACTTGCTCTTCATGTCAGGGCTCCCTTCAATACTTCCGCATGTCCTCACCAACACTTTCTTTGTCCGTCTGTCTATCTATGGTCCAACCTCCCTCCTTTTTTTCCACATATTAGTTTTAGAGTAGGAATTTGTCTCTGATGCTTTTTTGTATGAAAAAAACCCTCCCTCCTATAATCATACATCTCCCCCACTGTGCACCTCATCTGCTGCCCCTCCTTGTGATCCGTCTCAACTTCCTCATCTTCCCCATCAATTTTCTGTTTTATCCCCGGTTGCCCTTTTGTACCTTTCATTTCCTTCCCTCCTCTTTTGTCTCGTATCCTCATAGTTCTATATCTCTTTAATGATGTCAAATCTGCTCTACCAAGTTCCACCTCATCCTTGCATCCACCTAGGTTTTTCCTCTATAAAGAGTGTACATCATCATCATAATAATAAGATGGCTTCTTTCTCTCTCCTTGCTTCAAATCTATGGCCTGTTTTTCTTTATCCATTACATTACATTACAGTCATTTAGCAGACGCTTTTATCCAAAGCACCGTACAATTCAGATTCTATCACACCGTAGGCACAGCTACGGGAGCAATTTTGGGGTTAAGTGTCTTGCTCAAGGACACATCGACATGCAGAGCCGGGGATCGAACCGCCGATCCTCTTGATTGAAGGACGGCCCTGCTCTCCACTTATCCACAGTCGCCCTTGTTTTCCCTATATCTCTATATCCCTCTATATCCCTAAAGTATGGATCCATTTACCTATTTCTTCTAGTTTCTAAAACTCAGCACCTTCTTCTTGTCCTTATCACCCTTCTCTTTTTTTCTCATCAGGTCTTTAGATTCCACCTATTTTCTTCTTATTTCTCTGCCTTTATATGTCCCATCTCGCCTCCACCTGCATACTTGGAAACTTCTCATCTAATTTTTCCTCCGATGCTTTTTTCTCTCAATAACCCCCTAATGTGCCCTCATTTTCAGCTAAAACTATGTTCTCCCAGGGACGCTTTTTTTCCCATTTTATTTTCTTGATCCCCTTTTTCATCCTCATCTTTGCTTTCCTCTTCTCTGCCAGAACTCACAGACCAAAAATCTAAGCTTTGCCAAGTACTAGAAATGCCAAAATACGGACTGCACTGGCCTAAATGCAAACACAGACACACAGCTATATGCACACAAATGTACACACTCACAACATGCATGAGCACGCACTCAAGATGTGTGCAAGCACACGCAGAATCACAGATTTCTATGCATGCGAGCGAACCCACACACCCACACACACACCCACACACACGCACACACACACACACCTCTAGCCTCCATGACCCGTTGCTGGTTTGTGAGCCATCTGTTCATTTATTTCAGAGAACAAACACACCTGACAGTACTGAGGAGCTGCTAAGTCCATTTCACTGTTCACTGAACAGCACAATTGAGTCGACTAGATGGAGGGATAAGCTGGAACAAAAACTTAACGCACCCCAAGGGGAATTGGAGATCTAGAACCACTGTTCCTGTCCAAAGCCATTTCTCTGAGAATCAGAAAACTGTATCTCTCTGTCGCTGTCATCTAACAAGATTCAATACCGTACCACCATAAAGCTCAAAGTTAATAGGAATTGGCCTTTTGCGATGCTCGAGATATGAGGAACATAAAGTTCGGTTATCTCACACAGTGGGATACATGGCATGCTATATGTTCTGCTTCAGCAGGAATACTATACGGTAACAATATAAAGATGGAGAAACTCTACTGCAAACATGTGTATAGACATTTTTTCCCATTGTTTGTTAAAGGTGCATTTTATTACATTTCTAAATGTAGTATCGATGTATATGTATGAATGTAACATCCTACCGGTGAAACAATGAGAAGTCACAGCCGCAAACTTCGTCTCCTAAATTCGTTTTGAAGCACACCAAATAGGTTTTTGGAGAAAATGTAACTGCTAATTATTCACTGTAAATGCAAAATGTTGATAGGGACGGTATACAACGCTCACTGTCAACATATTTCATTTGATTTTCCGACAATATTCACTTATGGTATATGGCGCTTTTGTGTTTATGGTTAGACAACTCAAAAAACTTAAACTCAGCTTCAAACAACAGTAAGAACCAGACCCCATTCTCCGATGTGACAGTCATTACATTAGCCCCTGTACCCCCCCCCCCCCCCATGACTTCTAAAGGCGTCATGTTCCTAGACTTTGAAAAATGGTGCCACTGCGGGTTTTTTCGAAATGTATTTGGCAAAGCAAATTAGTTGATTTAAACAAATTGTTTGGCCATGCATAAAGTACGCAGGCAACACTGCATCTTTGTAGCAGTTGTACTGTTTAAATGGGCAGCTTCTGTAGAGGTTTCTCAGCCTGGGTACACGCTGCAACAGCAGCACTGCTAGATTTAAAAATATAATTCATCTGGTTTGTGGATTTCCAAAGCTGCAGCATGAGGTTAAAAGTGGGACAGTGCAAAGGGAGATTTCTATACTGCTATTTCTGTATCAGACCTGACGCATCAGCTTTTATTAAAGGAAATGTTCTTACCTGAGGATGATTTCAGCAGGAAAGGGGCAGACACAGAGGAAAACAGGAGCCGGTGAGAGGAAAAAAGAGAGAGAGAGAGAGACAAGACAGCATTTTGTTAGATTATTCAGAACTGCACTGCAAGCTCTCTGAATTACAGTTGTTAGACCAGAATCTACATATATTTTCAGGACATTTGCCCATCACCATCTGAGTTAAAGAGTTCAATGTGAAACCAAGATCTGACTGTGACATGTTAATTCAATGCAGGCATATGTTATACCACAATATCTCTGCGGACATTATACCATGGCAGGATATTCCAAACACTGCAGTATGCAGCCGGGCGATAAATGGGTAAAAAATGGAAATCTGTGATGGCTACATTTATTGCCATCAGCTGGGAGCGAGAGGGCTAAATGCACTCACTGTTTTATGTTCACTGTGATGGGGACAGACCCAATGAGGCAATGTCTTGTTTGAACCAATCAGAGGTGATGAGACACAGGGGCACTCGCATAATTGCTCTGTCTGGCTTGTGTCAAACTTGAGACGTGTGGGCGCATTTGTGTGTAAGTTTGTTTCTGCTTGTCTGCATGTGAGACAAGAGTGCAGACTGTTGTGAAGGGCAGAATATGACTGGATACAGAGAAATTATATTCAGCGTTAGAATACAGAGCGACAGAGAGGGAAAAGAGGAGAGAGAGAGAGACAGAGAGAGAGAGAGAGACGGACACAGATTCTTCAGTGTCTGAAGTGAAACAAATGGGCCATATATCCAAACCAGACACTCACAGTGGACTGAGAAATTCACTCGCTTCTTCTCGTCCCTCTCCAGAATATTTACTTGCTTTTTCATCTCCTCAAAATATTTCACACTTAATGTCATTGCGCCCTCACTCATGCCTCCCTGGGCGTTTTCCTTCAGTCCCTCTTTTGCTTCAGCTTATTCTCCTGCTTTCACTCTTCTGCTGCTCTCTCTCTCTCTCTCTCTCTCTCTTTCTCACCGTGTGTCACTCTCTGTATCTCTCCGATACTCATTCAAATAGTAATCGACACTTCAAAAACCCACGTCGCTCTGTGTGTAGCGTAGCGTTATTTACATTTCCCGCAGGATACCAATGCTTATCAATTCTGGCCCTGCTCGCATCTCTTCTGAAAGTCTTGTAAGGGATGCCTTATCATTACCCTGTGTGTGTGTGTGTGTGTGTGTGTGTGTGTGTGTGTGTGTGTGTGTGGATGCCTTATCATTACCATTCATTACCATCTCTCAAGAGCCTCTGTCGTTCAGCAATTTTAACAACCCTGTGCTTGTTTGAGCTGATCAACGCAATGCAAAATAGAGTGTGTGATGAACTCTGAGGACTGTATGAGCATTTAAGATGTAGAGAACTGTACAAATGTGTGTGTGTGTGTGTGCGTGTACCAGAAACGCTTTATCAACACTAGCCTCAGAGCTTAGCGGAGGAACTGATCACAACTTGATATCGCTGCATTCACCGGCAGTCCCGGACATATCTGGTGTCCCCCAAGACAACAACAACAAAAACAATTGTCGTAAGTCTGTCTGAACACATCTCAAATTCAGACCTCTCCTTTTCTTCTTAGGCGTCAGTTATGGAACGCAATGAATGAGAAGAGGGAGGAGAGAACAACTCTCCAAAGTACACGAGAATACAACTGGTTTCTTTTTTGCTGTGCAGTTTAAAAAGTATACGATCTGTGCGGAAGACTTTAAGCCATTAGGAAACAGTTTGTTTTTTAAAACTCAGCTTTCTTTGCCAGAAAAAAAAGGGGTTAGAAAAGAACATCCCAGAAATATCAGCTTCTCAAAATAACTCCAACCAACTGTTTTAGTCCATTCAGTCAGAGGCTGTAACTCACTCCAATGCCCTAGAGCAGGTGATGGAGGATATGTGTGTGTCTGTCATGGACTGTACAAAATGGACGCCCCCCCATAGGTTTCTGGAAATGAACTATAGAGAGCAAACAGTGTTTTGTACCAGGCTGTTAACATGTTTATTCCTGCTGTAAAGTTGGGCATTTTAACATGGAGGTCTTTGGGGATTGACTCCCTCTGAAGCCAGCCTCAAGGGGCCATTTGAGGAACTGCAGCTTTTGGCACTTCTGCGTTAAACATGTAATCCAGAGCCGTTTCTAACTTCCAATAGAGTTGTTTTCAACTGTGATGGAAAGAGTTGAAAACAACTCATAGCAAGCAGCTCATTCTTTAGTGCAATCCAGTTTTAATTGTCCTTGTTCAAAGCTCCGATTACAAATGCCAAACATGAAAAGTTTCACATCAGTAACACAAATGAATCATTATCGTGTGCAGCGTTCTTGTTGTTGGTACAGCTGCAAAAAAAAGGTAAAATCACAAGCAAACACAGAGGAAAAGCCTAATCACACTTGGCATCATGTTGATAATCAGCACCTGATTACTTCCTGGTTTTGGGAACCTTTTCAGCTGCTGTTGACCTATGAGGGTGGATTTTTTGGCTTTAACGACTTCCTGTGGGAGTTAATGAGCAATGCAGCAAACGACAGCTAAACAAGAAAGCTGAAAGGCTTTTTGTTGTTCCTTAGGTCATTAAGCCCAATCACAGAGTCCTCTGGTATGCCCCATGTGTGTGAGAGGTATTGTGAGGGTATGTAAAATGAACGAGAGAGATACAGAGAGAGAGAGAGAGAGAGAGAGAGAGAGAGAGAGAGACTGTGTTATATATTCTTTGAGAGGAACCTGCAGATTCTAATCAAAATGAATACATTCCTTTTACACAGAGACACACAGGCACACATTTGCCTCTCTTTTCCACATAACACACACACACACACACACACACACACACACACACACACACACACACACACACACACACACACACACACACACACACACACACACACACACACTGTAGACATAGAAACATACATAGGTAATTCATCTGTGAGGAATCTCGGGTGTTGCTGCCACTGTGTGAAAGCATGTGTTTTCTATGTGTAGCAGGGAGAGGGTCAGGGGCCTGTGTCAACATCTCCTGTTGGTAACAGTTGGCTAATGTATACCTATGGAAGTACATGTCTCCAATGTTTCTCTCTCTCTTTACTCTGTGTTTAGGTTTGTCTGTCTCTCTTGTAAGCAATGAATCTTTCATCAGTCTCTCAGTCTCTCTCTCTCTCTCTCTCCCTCAGGACGTCTGTTCATCGTGAGGCAGGCTAACTCAGAATTATTTATCATATATTTGAAACCTTTTAATGCTTTAGTTGAAATATCTTTTCATGAAAATATCTAGTAAAGCTCATGAGGATACTTACTTCGATAAAGTTAGAGGGCTAGTGAGGGGTTAAAGAATGGTCTAAATTGAAGCACAAGCGGCTGAGATATCCTGACTTTATCCTACACTTCCCATAATGCAAGTCTTCCTTTAGATCCAGCCTGTTGAATGCCATTATCTGTATTCAAAGGCTCAAGTTGAGATAACCCAGATGACATGATCCTTGACCAATCTTCTCATTCACAGGCTGAGTACCGAGTCTCAGCTAGCTGATCAATATTTCACTTTGCATGCGTTTGTCCCCAAGTTGTGACTGAATGCAACGATGTTGTAAAAACCCGAATGGAAGCTTTCTTCTAAACCTGAACTAAAAATCTCAGAAGAAAACAATGATCTCAGCAGCTGGCTTCCTGGGTTATTGAAAGGCACTTCCTGTAGTGTGTGTGCGTGTGCGTGCGTGTGTGTGTGTGCGTGTGCGTGTGTGTGCCTGTGTTGTGCTTTAGTGACATTAGAAAAGCTAAATTGCCCACTGTCACTCAATAAAGGGTTGAAATGGTCTGTAATTTTGTAAAGGACTTAAGGCTCTGGCGGTGTGTGTATGCTGTTTGTGTGTCTGCCGCTGCGAGAGTATTCGTCCATGTGTGTGTGCATTTGTAAGTGGTCAACAATGCCTTGAAGCGGATGGGAAAGTGCTTCCATTATGGCATCGGATGGCTCCAACTGCACAATACACATCATGATGGGCTGAGAGGGAGGGAGGGGGAGGGAGAGAGAGAGAGGGAGGGAAAGACGGTGTGATTGCGTGCAAACTAGTGTGTAATGGAAGCCAGGTGTGTGGCTTTGTAATAGTGAGGAAGACCCCCTGCGGCTTGTAACTCTGTCCTGTCTCTCACAGGTCAGGACTCACACACACATGTAATCTCACACACAGTGGCCTGTTTCTTTCATTATCACCGTTACTCGGCTGACCCTCACACTACATCAGTCAAAGACCTTTGACAAGAGACCACACAACCTTTCACCACACACACACACACACACACACACTTCAACAACATAAGAGTAAATTATGACGTGCAGAAAGCCTTTACATCACATAGTACATATGTCAAAACAGAGTCTCACACACACACACACACACACATTGCATAGTACTGCGAGGTCCATACCTTTCACCACCAAGATAAATCCCTGGTTTCATTTTCAAACAACCTTTCTGGCCTCTTAGACACACACACACAGTACAATAAAGCGCAATTTCTTCCTTTAATCATAACCAGAAATATATATTGAAGCCTGCATAACCCACTATAGAAAAAGTGACTGTGATCGGTGACAGTAAGAGTGACTGTGACAGTAAGAGGCGCCATTAAGAGCGCACAGATCACTCATCAATCATTCACTCATACAAGCTATTCCCCAAACAGCTGTCTGCCAGCACATTTTTGCACTGACTGCATTTAAATACCAGAAACTGTGTGTGTGTGTGTGTGTGTGTGTGTGTGTGTGTGTGTGTGTGTGTGTGTGTGTGTGTGTGTGTGTGTGTGTGTGTGTGTGTGTGAGAGTGAAAAAATCTAAAGAGGGCCTGAAGCCATCAAGTCTAAAAAGTGATAGCTGCCATTATCTGCTGTGGAAGAGGACTCATCAATCATCGGGACTTTCATCAGTCATCATTGTTCACGTCTGTTCCTCCCACAACTCTTTTCATCAGGTTCTTTCTATCTCTCTGATAACGCTTCATGCTTCTTCCTTTTGTGTGTCATTTATTCTTTTTTTTCCCCCCCTTTTCATTCTCTAATTATTTTGCCTCTACATCACCACTTTCATCTGTTCCATGTCAGGATAGCACTGAAAATGGAGATATTAAAGAGGAAAAGAGGCATAACAGTCAACTATACAGTATTCTTACGCCAAGCAAAATTGTAAGTGGATTTCCAGACGTTAAATTAAGTGGCTTTTATTATTATGTTTTATTTGCGCTATTATAATTTGCTCCACGCAGTTGAAAAGGCAGGTCGTAACTAGAAAATGTTCAGCATTGAGTCACAAATAACAGCGGAAGGTGAACAAGGTTATTGCCGTCATTTCGGTGCAGCAAAAGTAAGAGTTGTCTGCACTCAGGTCTGCAGTCGAACTCTCCTCTGGCATGGCGGAGAGTATTTTAGAGTCTTATTAGCCATTAGAGTGCTGGACCTCATCTTGGAGGGAAGCTAACCAAGATGATTAAAGATGATTAACAGTTTAAAGTCTCATTTAACACGCAGATATAGCCCTGGTCATGGCACACTTCCACTCCCTCTGAGGGTGAGTAATATTGAGTTCATAGCCCAGTGCCTTAATAGATGTATTAATATAACCAATGGGCTTTTGAGAGCATGAAATTATCTTTTGAGAGATGAATTAAAGCCATATTGATTGTCTGTAAGGTATTCTCTACACAGCAGACGATCTGGAGCATGCTTTGCTGACTGACTGATTGTACCGAGGAATGAGTGAACGGATGATTAGCTGCGTGGAATGACAGATGAAGGCATGAAGTACTTTTTACCTGGAATTTCACAAACAATATGTTTTTGTTAATGATCAGAACACCAACTAACTTGTGAAACCAAGCCACAGTTGAAAAATAAGACCAGATTCAGAGGGACGATTTCTTTTCTTTTCCCCCACAGCACCAAGAAGTGTTCTTTAAACCCACAACATCAAACACTGAATGTCTCTGTTCTGCTTCCTGCACGGCTGCATGTCTAGCTGTGCTACGGCCACATTATGTCCGGTTTGCAAATATTTGACAGGAACTATAGTTTGTGTCCCTCCTTTGTGTCACTTTCTGGATAATAAATGAATTGTGTGAGTTTTATAAGATTATACTTTGTAGTCTTTTCTCAGGCAACAAAGACCAACAAAGATACATGGTCATGTTATTAGATGAGTGTAGATCTATGATGGTCGGCATCTCTTCAACGTGATACTCAGTAAAAATGTTATTTTAAAGCCGTCTGTACAGAAAGTCAAGCTTTCCTAAAAGCAATTTTTCTACTTCTCCAGAGCAACATGAAACAATAATTGCCTAAGCATGTCGACAGAAAAGTGCAAAAATTAAATCTTTAAATGTTAAACTATCAAGGGCGGAGGTATAGACTGCAGTGCAAAGATACAAGGAATATCTATGGAAATGTTTCAGACGCAAATGGAAAATAAATACAAGCACACATACATGTATACTAAGAGTGAAAATAATTGCTTTCCTTTGAAAAAGAAAGAAAAAAAACCTGCTATTTTTCCTCACGTCCTATCTCCTTTCAGGAATCCTGTCAAATGAAATAATTTAAAGGCTGTCACAAATGTAATAAATCCTCCACTGAATCCCAACTGTTAACAGAGACAGATGCAAAGAAAAAAAGGTTAGGACAGAGGAAATGAAGAGGAGGTAGAGAAAGAGATAAAGAAAGTGTGTGTTGGTGAGCAATAAAAGGAGCTGTACAGCAAAAGTATCAACAAATCACACGTTTTATAGAAGAGAGAGGAGGTATGAGACACAAGCCACTGAGACCCATTCATTTCACCACTTGTTTTTATAGAATGCTCTGGTGGATGAGGATCCAACTAACCCTGACTATAACATCCAGCCAGATCAAACTCTCTTTCTAAATGTGGCTTACTGGCTTCCATTAAATGTAAAACACTTGTCGTCACCTGTGAAGTCACAACGATCTGAAGAGACGACTTTATCACCTTCTTCACATCCTATTTTCACAGGGAAGTCAAATGGAGCAAAGGATTTCTCTTTTTTCATTGACATTAATGTGGAACTCTTTCAAAAGTCAAAAGCACAGGAAGGCATGGAAAAATATACCTTTTATTAAATAAATGTATAAATCAAGCCCGTTTGAACTGGCACTCCATCTGAACAGTTGGTATGATGCTGAACACTTTCCAGCAGTATCTATGAAGTTATTTCCCTGACATACTGTCTTTCCGTACTTGCTTAATTAAAAAAAATCCTCATGATTTAGAATCAAGTCCCAGTGTGAACAGGCAACCTTGATCTACAATCGGCCTGCATATTGCTCTCTTAACAATAATAGGCTAAATGTGGATTTCAGCTTCCCCCCTTTCCCTTTCATCCTTCAGATAGGAGAGACCCTCTTTCTCACTTCCTCTCATTCATCAAATTACATTTTCCATTAGTTCCACAGGATAATCGCCTGAGGAGAAGTTAGTTGGGTCTTCCTCTTCACAGCTCCTCACACACAAATGCAGATATGCTTTGAGACACAAAGTTATAAGTTTGCATGTATTTTACAAACCTTATCCACACATGAATATGAATACCTGCCCATGCATTATAGATATGAAGACCATATTTGGCACATTACACACAAAAGAAAATGTGTTCAGACAGGATCTATTCCCACGTACATTTATGTAGGCACACACACCATAATTACCCAACTCTACTGTAGCTTTCCTCCCACCCAGCTCCATATTGTTGCTATGTGAACAATGGCAAACATAAAGTTGGATTATTACCAATTTGGCCCAGTATATCTTTCATTATTGTCCATGCCTATTCCTCCCATGACTCCCATTTCAACCTCCCTCTCTTTCTCAGATACATGTCTCTGTCTACTTATTTACTTTCTATTTCATTCCACGAGAAGACTTAACTAAGACTATGTGATTGTAAATCTCCTCTCTAAACACGAGCTCTCGCTGTGTTTACTCCCCTGCTTCCCTGCCGTCCTCACTGCCTGGATGTTTGACTGTTGCCTGCCTGTCTGTCCCTCGGCCTGACAAGTCCACCTGTCTCCCGACTGTCACAGCGTCACTCTGTAAGTTGGTCCCGCTCTGTCTCGCTACTGCTGGCTTTAGTTAAGCCTTTGTTTAACATTAGCACAGCAAGACAATCAACAACCACATTCTCTTTGTCAGGAAACCAACGTAAATACACACAAAAATCACACAAAAACATGCATGCCTGCACACCACACACACACAAAGCCAGCAGTAGATTGACACAGTAACAAAGCCAGAATCCATAAACAAAGAGTCCGTTTGTTTGGACTGGCCGGGTGAAAAGATGGACAGCCAATAAAAGGACTTCCAGAGGAGGTGAGGTGAAAGGTCAAGTGCTTTAGTGTTTTTTCAGAGAGTGTGTGTGTGTATGTGTATATATACATGCATGTGTGTTCATCAGCTGTGGTGGTGGTCTTTAAGTAGTCATTCACTCCTCACAATACCCTCCATTGGCCCCTATTCATTTTCATTTGATGGCTACATACACACACACACACACACACACAAATGCAATGCAATGTAAAAGTAAAAAAAACACATACTGACAGTGACAATCCGCTGCAACCACATACATAGATACATACACACACACTAAATAATATAGACACTCATCTGCTGATTGGCTGTCTTTTGTAAAGCCATCAGAAAGGATTGTTAATGGAGTAGCAAAGCCATACAGCGACACAAACTGAGTTTGTAAATTAGATTTTCTTTTAGTTCAAAACAATTACATTTGCAACTTGCATGTAGAATACCCAGAAAGATGTTAGTGTGGGAATGAATGCAAGCCTATACAAGTGCAGAATTATTTTTCCAATCTTCCAGGGAAAGAATAAGAGCATAAGAGTAAAATGACCTTTCCTCCACACAGCTGATTAAAAAACACTGAACATGTGAATAGCCATTTTATGGTATGTAAGTATAAAATAGGACCATCAAAACACTCACAAACAAAAGAGTAGATGTAGCTTTCACAAATTCTGCCTGACTTTTGAATAAATGTGTCTCCAATATGTCGCTCTTTGTCTTTCTGTCTCTCCGTCTACATGTTATAGTCACTCTTTGTCTCGAGACACAGTCCCATTTCCCTCACACTCAAAAGACAGTTTTGGGATTTAGAGGTATTTCCTCTACCCTGGTAGACTTTAGGGAAAACAAAAAGGAGTGGAAGGGGTTGAAGGGTATCACACATCACAGAAGATATCCAGACACAAAAAAACACGTGTGTCGATAGAGACCCATTCATGAGGCTGGGTCTGTCTTGGTGACGTTCCCGATAGTATTTTAGATTTCAAATAAGTTCAAATGCAGAAGAAAAACACATTGTCAGTTGATGAGTTCCGACAGAACAAGGAAAAGAAAAAAAAGAAGGCAGCACAAAACAATAATGACAACATGTCTTGCATCACCCAGGTTGTGCACCCCGTCGCTTCGGTGCGAGGAAGGGAGGAGGGAGAAGTTAAAACGGAGACAAAACTGCAGGGAGGAGGAACGAGGCGAGCGGGGAGGAGAGAGAAGTGAGGGCAAAGTAAAGAGACAAGGTGACGGGATGGGGAAAGAGAGGCACGAGTGTGATGTTTGAAGATGAGCAGTGTCCCTTGGTGACTCCCGCTCCCCGCTCTCCTTCGCCTCCGCTGCCAGATTAAATGAGGATGGAACAGAGCGATGGGAGGGAGGAACAGGAGCGGAGGGGAAAGGGGACCGGGGGGGTTGCAAGTAGGCCTGGCACCCTGCTGTGACCCCATCAATCAACACATACATAGATACACACACACACACACACAGTGGTACGCCCCCCACTGCTAATGAGCTATTTACACAGAGAGTTGTTTGTGCACATCCATACAGCTCTGCCAAAACGCACACACACACACACACACACACACACACACACACACAGATTGTTATACAGACGCACACAAGGGAGCACGCATAGCAAGGTGTACTCAAAACAAAAAAAAAATACGAGATAAGTCAAATGCAAAAATAAACCAGCATCAACACTAGTTCTTGTGTGAAATCTGTATGTGGGCTGCACATATAATGAAATGTATCTAGGCTGCAAATATCATCTGTAAAAGTATAAATTAATGCATCCACCCGCACACACGCACGCACATAATCCTGGCATTAGCGGGATTGGCGTGTTTTGAAATCTGTGTAGGCTGCATACGGTGTATCTACTGATCATACAGTTTGTCCGTATTTCTGTGAAAGACATAGATCGTCAAGTCAAATATTCCTCCATGCTCCACCTGTTCAGAGCTCCATTTGTTTAATTGGGGAGCAGCTGGCTGATGGCTGTACTGTACACACACACACACACACACACACACATAGTCCCCACCCTCACTACTGACTCTAAAGTAGTAGTAACAGTATGCTAATCCGTTTAGCATATATCGCCATCTCTTCATTTAATTCATTTAAAACTCATTTGCTAAATGCGTCTTCATGTAAACCTCTATAGTATAGAGTCTATACTATACTCACTGTTGGAACCTTAACCAGTGAAATTGTCTCACTTGCCCTCTTAATAGGATTCAAGAGACTCGTATACACACAGATCACACAGACACACACACGCACACACACACACACACACACACACACATACATAGATCCGCCAGATTCTGAGATACCGCTTTATAAACTTAACATTTAAATATATTCATATTAACTTACATTAAAGTTATGTTAATAAAATACTTGTTTTCTTCGCATCAACACCCACATGCAGATAAACATCTATAATGTAAACCCATCAACACAGGAGAATACACTCACATATGCCAGAATATTGGAACACACGTTTGTGTCCATGCACACACACTTGGCTGTGTTTGACAGTGGCATTTAAATGATCTTGATTGAGAGGAACCTAGCACAGGTCGTATGCACCGTTAATGATGCATGGTCAGTTAATAACAAACTTTATTGAGTATTACAGCTGCATTTTATGATAAGGTCAGCTGGGCGACCAAAGGAGGTTCAACCACATTAAACAGGAACAAATCCACCCTCGAGCAGCATGTTTCAAACGCGATGTTATACTCATTAAAAGCACTTTTTTTATGTTGCCGTAATCATGTTGATCGAAACATGAAAATAGAAATGAAAGCTCCCCCACACTTTCCACAGTGCGTTGACAATCTGCCTGCATTAAATGCAAGGCACGATGTACATAAAAACTCTGCAGCAAAATACTGCAGAGCAACATACAGTATGTGTCAACCAACACAAACTGTACACACATAATGGGGCCAGGAAACAGAGAAGGGAGAGACAGATATTTACACACAAACAAAGGGAGAGGCACACAGACAAGAAGAAAACTCCACAGAACTTTTCCAACACAAAGAGAGTGACTTTGACAAATGGCTATTCTGAAACCGGGACAGCAGTTTGAGCCAGCGCAGACAGACAAAAACCCACACTGTGTTTATGTGCGTGTTGCAGAGGAAAAAAAGGCTTTGCCCTGGATAAAAACTGAAGCACCCAGTCAGCAACATGACAAACCAATCTACTGGCGCTGCTTTGAAAAGCTGACGGGACCACACAATCTCTGCATGCATGCGTGCACACACACACACACACACACACACACACACACACACACACACACACACACACACACACCACACACGATTCAATGCATCCGACTTTCCATTGTTCCTGATCTGTTTTATGTGGATGTGTATGCATATCCATGCTGTCCTGCACCAGGCATGGCTCTCATAAAACTATTTTCCATGCACTACTGTTTTTGTTTTGTTTTGTGCGTCATGTTTTTCTTGTGTTGCAAATGGGCCACAACAACATTTCATTGTGCACCCCTGTGTTCCATAATGACAATAAATGATCCTTGAATCCTTGAGTTTCATTCTCAATTTTGTAAACCTTGTGTACGGAGTTTGGTGATGTTTTTTTTTTTAAAGTTGGATGGGGAGTAGCCAGTCGTGGGTGAAAATAATGTAAAGCCAGAGAGGCTTTGAAAGCACTGTACTTCAGAAAAATTGAAAGCCTTAATGGACACTCAGAATATCAAGGTGACTAAGAGACAGACAAGGAGACAGAGAAGCAGAGCGAAATAACAGAGAGAGAGAGAGAGAGAGAGAAGTCAACAAGAAGACAGACATAAGGAGAGAGAGAGAGAGAGAGAGAGAGAGAGATGGCTGCCTGAAGATTGGCTGAGTGATGGAGAAGAAGATAGAGAGACAATTAGCAGGAGACACTAAATCATGCACACGACTCCAGCATCTGACTGGCAAAGTGCATTTCCATCCCACAATTGTCACGTCAGCTTCCCTTGCTGCCTCGCTTTAGCGGTGACTCACAGCGACGTTGTTGTACGTTTCTGTGCAATTAGGACCACTATGGCACTGCATTCCCAGTCCTTTGAGCCTTGTTGTGTATTTCCATATGAAAGAAACCAACGTGATGACATGAAACCGTTCAATTTGCTCATCTTTGAGTAATAGAGGGAGTTTATGATTGGAGGTTAGTACAGCACTTACTGCAAAGTCCATTACATGCATGTGAAAACCAGACAGTACAGTATGTCCTTAAGCTACGTCTATGTGTGAATATTAAGTATATTTTCTCAGTAGAAAATAAAGAAAACAGTGTATAATAGGGCACATGTATGGTGTAAAGGAGGTGAGTAGCACTCGCAGATATCATGCTAATTCACAGTTAGACTTCGTTGGTCTATGGAATATAATTGAATTATTTTCTTAATTGGCCTTTAGCGTGGGAGCCCATGAACACGAAAGAAAAATAACCCTTTTTTTGTCAACACTTATGCCATATGGATTCTGTATGTTGTATGAAAAAATAAAACATAGAATCATGCAACTCAAACTGGACAGGAAATGGAAAGGATCTCACCACTGCCATGGTCTCAAGAGGGATAAGCCAAGTGGTCGTGAATGTTCTGGTGCTTTTCATTCACTTTCTATGGTGGGTTTTTTTTTCGTGTTGCATTTTTCTGCATGTACTTTTCTGTTGAGTTGTGGGTATTTGTATAAAGGCCCATCTAGGGACCGGTGTTGTGCAAACTAGCGTGAACTATTAACGCTGTGGTATGTGGCATTGGCCCATGATGTGTACTTAAATACTAAATAAATAAATACATGTTTGATGGTATTTGGCCAAAATATAGTGTGAAAAAGCTTCTCTATGGCATGCACACACTAGTTCCATTATGGCCAATGTTGACTACTTACAGTAGAGGGTTGTTTCACTCTTGTTCCAACTCTTACCCACGAGCACATTCACGTGAATATATAGCTTTTTATCCATTTCAGCCAAAGGCCATGTTGTTGTTATCGCCGCATGCACCTTATGTTTTGTTGAAATAGTGTAAATAAAAGAAAAGGAGAAGAAGGATTTTGAACACATTCAACCAAAGTGCCATAACTGTTTTAATGCTTCAAAGGACAAATAATTGTACACAGTGAAGTGTTACCTCAATAGGATACTAGTGTAAAATCGTTGTGATAACAATGCCACTAAAAAAATGCTAATCGTGTGTTATGCCACAGAAGCAGCTGTCGATGAGAAGAAAAGAGATCAGATAGAGATGTCATCTTAAAACCTGTTTCGATGCGAGGGTTCCCGGGACAGAGGATGTCGTATGTGTACAGATTGTAAAGCCCTCTGAGGCAAATTTGTAATTTGTGATTTTGGGCTATACAAAAAATAAATTGAATTGAATTGAATGGGTGTGAAGGAGATCATCCCAGAGAATATGTATGAGTGGACGAGAGAGAGAGAAGCAGAGAGAGGAGAAGAGGGAGTTACGGAGATCAAAATGTGAAGAATCGGGGGAACAAAGGATGCAGAGAAGGGGAAAAGGTAAGGTGTATAGGTTGGTTACTTTTCAAAGAAAGAAATATGGGGATGAACAGTAATTATAGGTAAAAAGAAAAGCAATGTCAAGGAAAGAAAAAGATGTAGGTCAGATCAAGTCAATAAAGTATTTTGAAATGAATTGTGTCGACAGCAAAGGGAGCAGAGATTGAGGGGGATAAATTAAAAAAAACTGAGGGAGGAGAAAAAACTGAAAAAAGGGTAAGAGACACAGAGATTTAGGTATTTCCAGGGGCAGCCAGCATGCAGTCTAAGCCCCAAGGTAGATGGAGGGCCAAGACCTTTATGAAAGGGCCTGTTGTCACGCTCAGGACACACACACACACACACACTGAAATTTCTCGACATTAGAGGAAGGCGCTGAAAGGTCCCACGGGCCAGGGCCTTGAAAGTTCATGTAATCTGTCTTGGAATATGTGTGTGTGTGTGTGTGTGTGTGTTTGTCACACTCTGTTTCAACTGCCATATCAATAATTCAAACAGTCTCATTGCACTGGAGTGTAAACTGAACTTTACCAGAGTCAAGTCACACAGAAAGTCCTGCTGTACCTGGATTTTAGAGTTTTAACAGCAGTGAACTAAATGGATTGATGATGGAGAAGTGAGAGTTTTAAGATAGAAGCAGAAGTCACAAACTTGAGACTATTTCGTAACCCCTGCCAATGTGTGTGTGTGTGTGTGTGTGTGTGTGTGTGTGTGTGTGTGTGTGTGTGTGTGTGTATTTAAACTTGAATTCAAGAGGAAGCACTAAGATCGATTTACATTTTGATGATTTATCCAGCAACTTTCACAGCAGAAGCTGAAATATACCACAAATGTTCCACTTACTTGACAATCTTACAGTAGATGTTTTCGTCATGGGGACATCTTTGTTAGACCTCCAAAGTGCTGGCTTAACTCATCTGCTGACTCATTAACAATGAAATAGATCTGACATAACTGTGAGCTGAGCATGCTGTTAGGGCTTCTGTAGAAAGAGCCGCTCAAAAGTTAAAACTGGCAAAAGCTATGAAGCAAAATGTTTAATCCATTATGTGTCACTGGTGCTATACCTCAAATGGGTTTTCTGTGTCATGAACCAAGCATCAGCACTACTGACTGATAAAAAAACGGTCACGCACATAATGGACTAAACTTCCATTATCTGCTATGAAGAGTTTTTATTTGAAGGCATACAGAACTAACTCAAAAACAAGTGTTGTGTTGAATTGACAGAAAAAACAATTAAACAATAATATAATATAAGATTATCGTTCCAAATCTGAATTGTGAGATGCACATAGATATAAATATCTATGGAATGAAGACGCAGATGTTGCACTATCCCCTTAAAAAAGATATAGGCAGTAAGCATTGTTTTAAACAAGGACCTGGGATTTAAAAAATCGGTTTCTAGTAGTTATAGTAGACAAGTGAGGACCATTATCATGGCCAATCAATATCGTGTTGAATGATAATCTTGTCATCTCGCCCAGACCTAATGCAGAGTGGGAGTTGAAATACTGGCGAAATAGACAGAAGTTGCAGAACAGGTGGATGTGCTTCTGTGGAGCTGCACTTGCACTGAGCAAGCTAACGGGCTGCGTACTCACATAAATAGTGTGCTTTGCTTTTGCTTGATGTCACTTCACTTGTGTGCATCCATTTTGCACCAGGGGAGTTGGCGGTGTTTGACTGCTATTCAGAGAGGTCTAAAAGCTAGGGGAGGTGACACCAGTGGCCCTTGTACCTTTAAATATTACATCAGGCTCATCCCTGTGGGGAACATCTCTAAGAGTCCTTTAGCAGTGCTATTTGTGTCTCTCTCTCTCATCCCCCTCTCCTCTTACTCCCTCCAGCATCTTCTGTGTCCCCCTCTGCACAAATCTCTCTCTCTCTCTCTGTGTGTTGTTTGCTTCACCCCAGACGATCTCAGACTTCCTCTCTTTCCTACCACTGAACGGGCACCTATAAACTTGTATGTTCACTTGGGCCAAGCTTTTAGGTCTCTAACACCATATTATTGCCAAAAAAAAAAGTGTAATCACGAAGTGGAAATGTTTGACCGAACTCCTTGAAAAACAAAACAGTTTGGGTTTCTTCCTCTTTGAATTACATCATCAAGGCAAAAAAGTCTTTCAAGCTCCCTCAAAAGAACTTTCAGGAATGTTTGCTCACTTCAGAGCATTTTCTTGATCAACAACCAACTCATTTAGGTGCTTTTTTTCTTAAACTATTCATTGCAATCGTCCTCAATGGCTTCTATCTTCTCGATCAACAACGTATACAATTGTCCTGGATCTTTCAATGTAATTACCACAATTTAAATTTACGAGGCCACAAACCTCTCAGTTACAATAGAAGTTTACTGTGTGACCACTGAAGATAATGACACCTGCAGGAAAGCCCACACACTGCCTTAGGGGTCAACCACATGCAATTATTGCACTTTCTGTATGGCCACATAAGTTGCTTATAATTACTGTAAGACCACACTTTTCATTATCAGGCTAATCAAGTCAACAGTGTTTAGTGTGGGCTAAAGAATGTGATACAAAATGTTGTGGTTGTTACTTGGAGACATCTCATTAGCAAATGTGACGTTTTTTGTAGTGCAGTGTAGTTATTTCGCTTTCTGTCACAATACGACTACTAATGAGCCAAACAGACCAACCGTGGGGAATGCAAAAAAATAAGTATACCTTGTAATCTGTTTTTAACTTAACTTGTGTCCATACAATGTGATTACTAAAGGGCTGATAACATACTAAGGAATATAAACTCAGCCTCACAATTGTAGAACCTCCTTTGAATTCCCTAAATAAATAAATAAGTAATTCATTGCTAATAATAGCAGCTGCTGTGCAATCACACAAATAACCATTTACCACTACATAGCACCACAGAAACGGTAAAATCCAAAGGCTGTTTTAACTGAAGTGACAAAGTGTCTTCTTTCACCAGGCTTCAAAAAGCAGCTCTGGCTTTGGCAAAAAAGATTCTTTGTTTATTTGAAATGATAAAATGGTGTTTTTGTGACATAAACACCAGCTGACTTCAAACCTAGCTCTGGCCCAATTCTAAGAGAGACTCAGCCATGCAGTTTGAAGTTCAAAAACACTGTTCAGCTAGAACTCAATGCAAGCTGTGAACAGAACCTCAGTGTTCAGCCATTCAGCCCCAAGTCTGCAACCCACTGTATTTGCTCCAACTCAGCTAGAATGGATGGTAATGACACCTACTGTATGACCACACAAGATAATGAGCACGTGCATACGACTACTGTGATAGCTGAAACCACTGTACTATAATTGGGCTATTAATGGGTTACTGCAACACAAGTGTGCATACACAGAACCCAAGAAAGCGTTTAGTTCAAGTAAAAAAAAAAAAGGAAAAAGGTCACAGTAAAATACAACATTGTCTCCACGTAACAGGAGCTTGATGTTATCATTCAAGACCACACTGTATTTGACCACACAAAATAATGGCATCTCATGCGCTACCACGAAGAAATAAAGGCACCGGGTGTGCAAGCGGACATAATTGGCCTCAAAGCAATCAACCCCAATTACCGAGCACAGTAATTGGCTTCAGAGCAATCAACAAGGCAGCTATCATTAAGTGTGAGCAGGCACCAGCATGCCCATGACGCTGCTTATCTCTGCAGTTTATCTGCCGGGGTTACTTACAGATTTGGCTGGGATGAATGGATAAGAACAGCTGTAATTAATGACATAATGCACCTAATGCACAGCTTTGTATTCAAACAATGTAAAAGTGATTCACCTTATATGTATTGTAAATGAGCATGTTATTACATGGATCAGTGTTCTGCATGATTATGTTGTACTGCTCTCATTGATGGCTGCGATGTAGGTGCATGCTCCATATCACTTTATTTTCTTAAACACTTTAAAAGTGTTGACAAACTCATTCACTTCAGACAAGTGTTACACACGCTGCTACAATTTTGTCAAGCTGAAGAAGTGAGAGAGAAAATGTCAGAGGAATTATTAGTTGTCAGGTTCTTAGCACATACATGTACATATGTGCTGACAGTTAAAAGCTTGAAGAACATCTGAAGTAGAAGCTACAAAAGGAGCACTGCCACAAAGGTAACTGCAAGTAAACAGATATCGAACTCTCTCACCTTCAAGTTCAAATGTGCTTTATTTGCATCTCTTGCACAGACACCGCTATCTGCTAACGAATCAGAAAATGTCCTGTGGGAAGCGTCTTCCCCAGGAGGATTTGCAGGGCAGCGTTGCTGTCTGTCAGGGACGCACTGGGACAGGAATTCAGTCTGGGACTTTAAGCTGGAGATGCCTTTTATGAGAGCATCAGAGGGTGCGAGCCGAAAATGTTTTGACAGTAATTCTACACACAGGGGTTTATCATTTTATTTTATTTTATTTTTCTAAATCTCACGTTAATATTTAGTTGTTTTCGTCGTGAATACTTTCACACAGAACGCCGTAAAAAAGCCTCGCACACGTTTTTTTGTGAACGAGGGTGATTTTTCTGAGCTTTCTTCGTCCGAACCAAGACAGCAAACTCTATTACCCCTTTCAACCTTGACAAAGGCAGCACACACCACATTCACTACTTCTGTTCTTACCTTTCACAATAAAAGCCATAGACATATCATAGTCGAAGAGGATAATTCCCATTGTTGTGTTGTATATTCATCATGCCCCTGCGTCACCGTCTTAATACAGTTGTTGTGGTATAAAGACAATCTGATAATGCTGAAGACCTTTAAGACACTTAAGGATGTCTTGCTAACACCTGCAGTTTGTATAAGCATGTTGGCTGCACTGAATAAAAAAAAAAAGACCAGCAAACAAGCCTAGCTGAGCTACAACACGAGTCACAGTTTGTCACGTTCGTGATGAAAATAACTGAGTCAATCAGATTTAAATTTGGGGCGACTTCTTGAATCACCCCTCAACGTTCAAAGAATTAGCTTGGCCCAGTCTGACAGGCAGCTTTCCGCTCTTTGCTGTCTGCGACTGCGAGGACCGAACAGTAACTGACATCAGACATTGAAAAAAAGAATCACCCTGGAATGGATTGGCCATACGGAAGTCTTCCCGAACTTCCCTATTGCTAGTCTGCCTCTGCTCTCGGTCTAGCTGCCTACCTACAAATCTTGATCTTTACAACATAATAAAACCCTGAACAGTCCGATACAAGTCGATGCAACAGTCCTGCACCAGATATGTGGAGCTTGTCCTGTTGGATCATTCTAAAATAAGTGTTGAGGCCTTAGTTTGTGGTAGTAATAGATTGCATTGTACAGTTGTGTCCAATCTGTATCTGCAGGCCTACAATTGTATTACTTACTATGAATTATTGCTTTTTTCTCTGTCATGTGAACTGCCTTTCTCTGTTCTACCTATCTCTTCATTTCACAGTTCAGCCAACATTTTTATTTGCCATGAAATATTGATTTGCAGCAGACAGGCACGGATGGAAGAATGACAGACCAAAATGTGCAAAAAAATCCACTTTAACTCTTGTTTGAGTGTATGATTATGTGTGATTATCTGTCTGCCTGCCCTTTTTTCCATCAATCTGCCAGGATTTGTTTTTCTGCAAAGTCGTACACATCTCTCTTCCTTGTGTCCTTTCCGTGTATTCATGTTTGCTTGGGAACCATCTCTCAGTCTCAGCAGGACAAGAGCCACAACACAGTAGAGAAATATAATGTGGCGCTCACCTCTGTCTTTCACAGCCTGTGTGATCTGTTCAATAAGTTATTGGTGCAATACTATTTCTTTCTATCTGTGGATGGATATATCAGAGAATAGAAATATACCTATATCTAGAAATATATAGTTTATATCATGGCTCTATGGACGGCAGAACTAAAACAGCTCAACAAAAACAGATTATCGTTAAACTTTGTATAGAGGTTGACAATTGTGGTTTTGATTTAAAGGTCTATATTTGCTATAAAATGGATTGCCATGAAATGTGCTACCAACCCTCAAACTGAATTATGATGACTTTCAGCATTCCTTTAGAGTGCTGTTAGACTCACGATGAACAGTTACAATTGAAAGAAAGTATCAATTTTGCTGGAGAAGAGCATTCTTACTCTGTCAAAACATGTTGCCTACATTACCCATAATGCAAAACGACCCCTTTAAATTGTCATCTAGAGCCATCATCAGGTTAAAATTGTTTTGTCCAAGGACATTCATCTCAGCTGTACTTTGTGTTTAGTGCTAATCAGCAAAGTTTAGCTTTCTTACACACCGTTACTAGAATGGTTGACATGGTAAACATTATACCACTGTTAGCATGTTAGCATGCAGACATTAGCATTTAGCTCCTTGCATGGCTGTGGACTGTGAAATCTTGTTCGTATGTTAACACCAAAAACATGATGGAGGAATCTGGGTTTTTCCTGAGAACACCGTTTTTGTTAAGTGCATGGATCAACCTCTGAATCCACATTTACACCACCTGGCAATACAATTCTTCTTTGAACCTCTCACTGCATAATAACTAAAAAAAGTAACACAAAAGGTAATTGTAGATGGAAAAAAAAGAGTAATAGCATGTTTTACCGACTAGTTTTTGTGAATATGGTCAGTCAGGAAAATGTAATAATACCACAAGTGGAAGATATTCCGTATGTGCACCTACGTGCCCTTCTGTTTGTTCAGATCTACTATTCTGACATGTTTGATTGTGAACAGGTCTGACTGCTCACTTCTTTGCCCCTGTATGACTCAACTTCTGTGTCTGTTTTGGACTCTTCCTCCTTACCTGTCTTCCTGCCACTGACCTTTCAGTCTTAAGGGAATTTCAACAACATCTAAGTCCTTGAATCTATTTGAAAGTTCAAAAGTAGAACAACCAGATATAAAAGCTTGTCCTCACAGAGGTCACAAAACAGACCCATCAGGCTACCCCAATTCCCATTGAAATCTAATATTGAGGTTATCAGTAATAATGTATAATTAACTTATATTTCTTCCACAACTTTCAGACTCTCTAAACAACGTTCAGCTTCTACATTTTTCATTGAACACTCGGTCTTCAAAGTGGAATCATCTTCCATTTTAAGCTTCTCCACTCCAGTCTAATTGTAAAGTGGTTTGGAAGATCTTTGATGTTTGTCTCTGGGAGAATTTGTGGAAGCCTCAAACCACGAGACAAAAGAAAAGACAGAGACAGTAATTTACTGAAAATGATTTCCTCGCTGTCAGGAGAGAGGGAGTAAGAAAGAGGGGAAAAGAGCAAAGAAGGAGACAGAACGTTTTCCAGTAATCCATAAATCCATTTTTATCAACAATCAAGATAGTAAAACTAAATGGGTTAATATATCTTTAAGTCACTGTTTGAAGTTTTTATTTCATTTTTATTTTCATTATAGGCTTTAAATCAGTGCACTAGTTATTTCCCAATGTTTATTCAGCTGTGTCTGGCCAATAGTGATTGTCGCCATCATCCCTCAAGTTGATATGAATAATGAGTCATGCTTTATTGTTTTACTTACAAATGTCACAGTCGTTGGGTGGAAGTGCTCTCCAAAATGTTGACTTTTTGAAAAGCTAAGATAATTGAAGCTAAAATTGGTTTAGAAACGATGTCATAACCCATCAACTACTTTTAAACAATTAAAATCTTCAAAATCGCAGATGGTTCTTAACTAACAATGCTTTTTATTGCACAAAAATACCCACTATGAGACAACTGAAAGAGGAAGAGCACATAAACCAGCAATGAATCAATCTGAATGAAAGTGCAGACAGCCCTTGTGTCTGTGTTGGTGAAGATCTTACGGGTGATGTAAATCTCAGTAAGAGATAAAGGGAGAATTACTCTATTGTTGGATTTAAGCCAAAAGATTAAAAAAACAAAAAAACATTTGATGTGCTGTAAAACTGGGATAAGAACAGATCTGTTGCATTTTCAGGTGGCATGGTAGGATTTTTTTTCTTTTAACAAACTCGACACAGCCCTCCTCTCTTTGCTTTGCTTGTCCTCTTGTTCTATTATTCACACTCTGGTTCGTTTGTTCTGCTGTACTCTGTCTCCTGCTGTATCGCTCAGTCAGCATCTGTATTCCCATGAGCGTGTTCAGATACAGTATGTCTCATTTAGTTTATATTTCTCCTTCGCTCCTATTGTTGCACACGTGCCTCCGTCATGTCGTATCAAACACTGAAACTGGAGAATAAACTGGAGGAGTGGAAGAAGTAGCCAACGGCTGCAAAGATACATTATTGTATTTAGTTTGGCATTAAATCTGTCGTTATTGGCATTCTTGGGTGACTTCCTGAGCAGCAACGACTGTGGGCTGTCAGGCTAGGCATTTGCATACTTGGAACTCTATCAGGGACCACCACCATAAAGCAATTTAACTGGGCCTGCCACTTTTTATTCAGTAAATATTCCATCTACAATGATCCGTTCAATTCAAATTCTCAGTAAATTACCACAACAGGCTGTGGGACTTGCAGCAGAGGGGCATTCTAAAAAAAAACTCACTCTGTCTGTTAGTTCACTTTATAAAAGACAACTGCATTGTAACATTAGCCTGCCACTAAAGCAAGGCAACAGAGGCACTGCAAATGAACAGATTGAAGTTCGAAATGTACTTGTGTGCAGAGGCAAAAAGAAGCTGGGTCAGAACCTTCAGAGTTCAACCTGATTTACAACATAAATGAGACAGGGTCTATTTGCGACTGGCACCAAATACATCTGGCCCATTCCTCATACAAATGAATGGGGTGCAAAATCCAGTTTGATTGAAGAAGATCCTAAAATATGTTTTGGCATCAAAAGCTGCATTTTATTAAATTTGAACTAACTGAAATTGTGAGTTTTGTCCAACCAACAGTCTAAAATGTATGGGTATTCAGTTTACAATAATATGAAAAAAATAAAGCAGCAAATCATCACGACTAAGAAGTTGTTACAAGGGAATGTTCTCTTTTAAATCTGTAAGGAGCCACACCAACAACGGTTTGGGTTGGTAAGACAATCATTAAACACCATACTATAGGAAAATACCAGGAATGATGATTATCATCATCATCATCATCATGATCCCACAGACAAATAAGTGACAATGAATAAGAGAAGAATATGAGTCACACAGTCATTATGAAATATGTTCAGGCCCAAGTTCATTCCTTCAGAGGTGGTGAATGCAGTGACAACTGAAGTTAAAGGTTCTGTCACATTGAGATGCGCATTAAAATGAAAATTCTGTACAAAAATGTCATTTTAAAAAACGTCCGGGCAGATTTTTCACACTCTGGAGGTCTACTCTGTGCTCCATCAAGGACCCAAGACTTTCCCGCGGTGCAAGTGAACCAAGTGTGGGCAGCGTGAGTCTGAGCTACAAGAGAATTTCCATACCAATTCAAATGATTCAGCAGTGTGGTGGACACAGCTCATCTGTCAGGTCACAGCTGATTTTGGCTCACTTCTGACTGCAACGAGCAACTTCCATTAGCATTAACTCCATTCACCACGTCCACTGTGAACCGTCTTCACAAAAAGGAACGGGCTAAAACACATGCTCGTCCCTAACTTGCTGTTTTAATCACGTCCGCTGAGGTTGTCCGACATGACGCACACCAGCCGATTAATGGGCATGCATATCACAAAGATTAAAGTCTATTGAACTTTAATCTAATCCAATGTTTGAGTCACAGAGAAATGTTCAGGATCAGTGGATTCTACCAAGAAAAACTCTGAAGTAGGATCCTCACTTGGGTCCTCTAAAATCGAACAATGCACCTTGATTGGGGTCAAAATGCTCATTAGACCTGAATTAGCCCTGCTGTCTTCTATCTGGAGTGAATCGAACACACACCGCTACACTGTAGCGGTGTGTAAAAACAGTAAAATAACCTTTTGTGATAGAGAATGAAAGAATACAAACAGAGATTAAAATCATGAGGAAATAACATAAGGTAGAAACAACAAGATACGACATCAAAGCCTGCGTGTCTCTTACTTTTATGTCTCTGCAGGAAGAAAACCTGGAAGAAAAGTTTGGTGAGGCGGGAGCTCTACTGAGCGGGCTCATCATCATTCACTTTAATAATAGTTTTATTTCATCCCATATTCTTCCAGCGTGATTCGTCTGTGTTGATCTGTTAACCTGTTCCTATCCCTTCCTCTGTAAACTCCCTCTTTGTGTGTTACTGTGCATCTGTCTGATGAATTGGCCTATCAGTTTGGCCAGCTGCTTTGGCGGTCTTCAGTCTGCAGGGGTGAGCGCGTGTACGTGTGTGTCAAGATACAAAAGAGCAAATATGAAGCCCTGCGAAATGAGCTGCGTACTTGAGCACTCTGTAAACACTGCTACATAGTCATTTATCACTTTTTGGCATACCAGTCACACTCATGCCCAAGTGGTGGATGCTACTAATAGGCTACAGAGATCCTAAGCAGAAGAAAAACTAGCTGTGCTTTCTGGCCACTGGCCAAAGTGACCTCATGCGCTTTGAGATCATAGCATGAATTAAGATGTGTAAATAACCGCAGATAAAAGACGCAAAAGGAGAAAGCAAACCGAGCAAGAAACAGGAAAAGTTTGAGACAAAAGTGAGAGACACAACAACATCGGTTCAATACTTTGCCCATCGTAGTTATGCCAGAAGTGCAGATGTCTGTAATACTTAGTAATGTCAGAACTTCTTAAAGAAGAACTGCATGAAGGAGAAGAAGAAAGAAGAGGAAAGAAGAGGAAAGAAGAGGAAAGTACGAGTTTGGAAAGCTATATGATTTAGTTTTTGGTCAATTACTCTGCACTACTATAGTATTAATGAAAATGAAATATAGTCAGGTGAATGTGGGAGAGAAAAGGTTTGCCGGACGGACAGGATTAAGGAGATTAAAAGCACAAAAAAGGACAAAAGAACGAGAGAAATGGTAATGGCTGAAAGAAAGAACAACAAACGAAAAGAGAGATCACAAAGCACTTACTGAAAGTGAAAATATTAAAATGTCCAAACTGTTTAAAGTGATGTCGAGTCAGTAAAGCAGTGAAGCAAAAAGCAAAGAGCTCAACACAAGCAGCACGGATGACAGCTGATTATTTAGTGTCCACGTGTTTATGTGTGCATGCGCATTTCAGTGCCGTGTCTCTATGTGTGGGTTTGCATTTCTGCTTATTCATGGCAGATTTTTTTTTTCCAGAGCCGAGAATGATCTCCACAATCTAATTAAATTATAGTCAAGACCCTTCACACCCTTGCAAAGCAAACGTCCACCCTGCCAAGGCACAGAAACAATGTGGAAACGCTATCAGATACAAGATGCATTAACTGAATGCCTGCGAGATAGAGGAGAGAAAAAAAAAAATGTTTCAGGCAATTACAAGCAGGCCGATTTTGTAGGCCGGCGCCAGAATGGTTGAATGCATCAATGCACACAGATAGATGGCATTTGCAATTTGACAAGAGGTTTTGTGAGAAAAGGCAGTTTAGAAGTGAAGTAAAAGTCAATAACACTTGTGACAATGATGGGCAAAATCTTGTATTCAAACAGGTCTGATTTAGGGGTTCTTTGCACGATTTAAGTCTACAACCCTGTCAGAGTCCACTGAGGGTTTCGGACCCTGTGGCAGTGGAGGGTGAGAAGTTCTCCGAGCAAAGGTCCTTTACCAAACACAAACACACTTTTGAAAGATGTTTTTCTTTTCTTTTTTTATGTATCAGGGTTATATGTCGGCAGAGTAAATCAACCACTCTCTGCCGCGAGGCATCACATACAGTTTTATAAACAGACCAGGCTGGGAATCGAAATGCAACAAGCAAGCTGACTCATCAACACCACCTTGAGTGTTCATGGGGCCAGACGGAACCGTAAACTCCCTCAGAGGCCTGTGTTGATGAGATCAGGCAGCCATGACGGCTTAGGAGGTGACCACGCTGTCTGCAACACCTTTTCTCATCTGCAAGATTAAAGACAACCAGCAGAGCGTCTAATAAATACCAACTCTTTCTCATCAGTGCCCAATTGATGGCTGCATTTCTAATTTATCTGTTGAGGCAACCTTTTTTTAAAAGCATATCGACAATTCACTGCTCCATATGAAGGCAAATCAATGTCAAAATCCGAGAGCGCAAATGAGATCCATGCGCGCGCGCATTTTACTTTGGCGAGCGCTTTTACATCACTCCGCGAGCAAAATTCACTCTCACGAAGCTGAAACCTGCTCGCTCGCGAAACTTTTACCTGCTCGCTCGCGAGTCTTTTACCTGCTCGCCCGCGAGTTGTTTTTCTTTTTGACAGTAAGTGGGCGGACCCAGTCTCCATTGTATCTCTACATCTAATTGGTTACAATCCTCGTTTTTGGATAAACCGGATATCACTCTGACACAGACGCTAGGTCTGTTAGAGGTGGTTTTCAATCCGCCACTAAACACTACTGTACTCCACTACATCTCAGGATGTTATACATTTGTCTGACAGGTTTTGTTAACTTTTCAGACTGTAGAGGCTGATGAAATACAAATTATGTTAATAGCGTTGTTAAATACAATAATTAAAAATGTGTTAAAGTCAAGTTGCTCAGATTGGTTTAAATTCACTCCATCATTCTATTACAGACAATGTGTGTTTGATAGTCAAACCTCTTGTGACAAACAGCTCAAAGAAACTCTTTGATCTTAATTGATTAAAACATGATGTGATCATATTTAATCATACTGTTGTGTTTACAGAAGAGATATAATGTAGTTGTATATAATATGAGCAACAATTTGGACCCGCTCAAAAATCTAGAGCCAAGTGAGTTTCCAAATTGAAGTCACTGACAAGTAGTTAGTGGATGAAAAATGATTCAGATCCTTCACTGCAGTAAACGTACTAATACCATACTGATGAAACAATCCACTACGAGTAAAATACCTGCATTCAAAACCTTAGTCAAGTATGTTATTATCAGCAAAATGTACTTTAAGTGCAGAAAGTAAAAGTACCCGTGCAGTAAAATGTACATTATTTACCCCTGACCTGTAGTGCAATCTGAAAATCTCCCCCTAGCGTCTGTGTCAGAGTGATATCCGGTCTATCCAAAGACGAGGATTGTAACCAATTAGATGTAGAGATACAATGGAGACTGGGTCCGCCCACTTACTGTCAAAACAAAAATCTACTCGAGAGCGAGCAGGTAAAAGACTCGCGAGCGAGCACGGTAAAGTTTCACGAGCGAGCAGGTTTAAGCTTCGCGAGCAACTTTTGCTCGCGCGAGAGTGAATTTTGCTCGCGGAATGATGTAAAAGCGCTCGCCAAAGTAAAATATGCGCGCGGCTGTTTGATTTGCGCGCGCGCATGGATCTCATTTGGATCTCTCGGATTTTGACATTGATTTGCCTTCATAGCTCCACTGCAAAATAACAGATTGTCTGACCATGATAGAGGTCATGTTAGTACACACACACACACACACACACACAGTTTCACACTGATCTAAAACATCAGTGCACGAAAAAGAAGACTGACATTTCACCTATAGAGAAGACAAAGATGGCAGTATATACTGTATATATAGCCATTTTTTTCTACGTTTTGGAAGCTGTATCCGAAACAAAATATAAAAAATATAATCTTGCACCTTCAATAAGTAATATTCTATATTTGTTATCCTTGGTGCATACGTTTGGATAGTCCAGCAAACATGGATAAGTAAGTGACTTGAAGTCAGTAGGGGACCTTGATCCTGTTGGTATAGTGCACAGACGGAGATGGAGTCATGACCTCAGACCTCATAGTGCTGGATCAAACATAAATAATTGAAACAGTGCATAGCAACAGTGAAGAAGAGATCATTTTATGGATTCTGCTATATCTCGCCTTAGACCGTGGCTCTGAAATGACTAACTACAGGTTTTATACTACTTGACTATCAAAATGTATCCTGATAACCTTTTTTTTAAAGATGTTTGTCTGCTTTTTTTGTTTTCCCAGAGCCTCTGGGGTGGATTAGCAACCTGACTGCCAGGCAAAGCCAATGTGCAAAACTGAGAAACAATCTGAACTCTTACTCAGTCTTTGAGCAAATACTGAGTATTGCCTGTCAAAATGGATGCAGCTCATGTTACCACGTAGCTGATGTTAGCCAGACTAGCATCTGCACTCCACCACATTTGTAGCAAGCACATGCACTGATACACACATCTGTAGCCGCACATCAATGATAAGTTAAATAAAAGCTTCATACCACCCTTCTTCCTCTTTCCCATGTTCTCTTTCCTACATAATCTTAAGGCAGTGATTATAGGTGTTATTGATTATGCTGAGTCGAGTTTGGAGGTGACGTTAATAATGAACTACTGAGACAAAGCTTAGCAATTTACAGGCCCAAACTCCTGTTTTCTGCATGCTGCATAGATCATCACTGTGCTGTAAAAGAAGGGGACAATAAACCCATTCTCCTCTCATTTAACTGCACATTCACTTTTATTCCCCCACATTCCAAGTAGGTGTATAAAACTTGAAATTGCTCAGCTCATAAAGAGACATACACAGTCTTAATTCATGTATAAAACAACAAACGCCCAGTGAGGTTTTAATTCAACACTGGAAAAAAATTTCCAAATAAGCTAAACAACCCTATAAAACTTTGTAATTACCACCAAAAAAAATTCTGTTTGTCATTTCCTGGCCACATTTGTACTAAAACATGTGTTGTTTAGCCTGAGAACAGGCTGCGAAATGACAAAATGACCTAATTTGTCATTCAGAAAAAAGAAAACTCATTTTGTGGGTCTTCTACTGTGAAGACATTTTAAAGCATGCTCTGTGTGTGTGTGTGTGTGTGTGTGTGTGTGTGTGTGTGTGTGTGTGTGTGTGTGTGTGTGTGTGTGTGTGTGTGTGTGTGTGTGTGTGTGTGTGTGTGTGTGTGTGTGTGTGTGTGTGTGTGTGCGTGCATGCGTTTATTAAGGACACGTTTATTCCCCGATGCTCACATGTACTGTAACAGAGATTTTAAGGACAGGCAGTAAGAGTGGGAATGAGGATGCTTTTTGGGGGCTACTATACCGCAGGGTTTCATGGATGTATGTGTGTTATTTTGGCATCACTTGGAGCGAGCAGTAGAACGTTTACTGTGGTCATAATGCATATCTTGGTCACTAAATGCATGAAACCATTACCCTGTCAATTCAGATATGTGTCTATAGCGATGATTTTGTGTGTATAGACTTTGTTTCTCTCTTCAGTGTGATACATATTAAATTCCTACTACATTTTTATAGCCTTATGTGCATTCCCACCATAGTTTGGTCGATTGCACTGGCCATCATTTGGGCCTGTAATGGGATCTGTGCGATGAATGTATATATGTCGTATTTAAGGAATGCAGTCAATGTCAATAAAACCGATGATGTGGGGAGATAGGCCAGCAATGAGTTAAGTGTTCGCGCAGCGATTTAGATACTAACGGGAATGTAGTGATAAATACGCACATACTGTGTGCCACAGACATCACATAGCTCCAAACTTCCATTATTTCCTTTATTGTAAGCGACAAATTTCTCCCTCGAGCGGATAAATATTGCATGACTGTACCAGTGAAAGTACTTTAGAAAATGAAAAAAAAAGCACAAGCAGAAATGATAAAAATCGTCCGGTTCTTATTCAAATGCTGACAGGTTAGTCTCGGAATTTAGTGCTTCCAAGAGATATTGACTCTATGCAGTAGGGGTGTTTGTTTTAGTCGTTTATCCTTATTCAAATGTAGTATTAGTTATTTAGGTTTATCAAACAATATGGCTTTATGATGTTAAAAGGTGTACTCACAGGATTTTATTTGTTTAATTTCAATGAATATGAAGTTTAGGGATTTTATCTGTTGCTCTCAAAAGATCTGTACTTGTAATAGTGTCAATAAGATGTAACAACAAGGTTAGTAAAACTAATGTCCTTAATAGAAAAACATAGAAAACTAAATTGTTTTCCTTTTTCACTGTCCTACAACGAAATACTAAAGACATTTCTTTCAGCATCATCAACATCCCCAGACCATCCATTTAGACACATGGTGCTATGATACTTGAAGCTTTACTGCATTGTATTCAGGAAGCAGTTAGCAATGTCCGCATCACTTCAATTATATCAAAGGTTTATAGTGCGTTTAAAAAAGAAAATGATTTCGGAGACAGACAAGGAAAAAAAGGGGTTTGTATCCTCCTCCTGTTTCCTCTCAAGCAATTCATTTTGATCAGTGAGTATAGAGGTAAACACAGGCCTCTGGCTCCGCTTCGTCTCTCCTAATCTCTTTCCATCAGTGTCTCTGTCTTGCTTGTAAACTGTACTGCTGGTGTGTGTGTGTGTGTGTGTGTGTGTGTGTGTGTGTGTGTGTGTGTGTGTGTGTGTGTGTGTGTGAACTTGTACTTTGCAGTAAATCTGTTAAGACGGGACAGAATTTGGTTGTCAATAACGATGACACACGCAAAGAAAAAAAAAGGAACAAAGCCCGTTTTGTCATGCAGTTCTTTCTGATCAGTCTCTCCCGCTCTCTAATGAAATTAGGAAAACAAACAGAAGCAGAAGTCGCCTTTTCCAGCTTAATTGAAAAAGGGTGCACGGGTCTTGAAAAGGCCAATTGTGTGCGAGTGAGTATCTAAGGGCATACAGTCTCCCCTCACTCACATGCACCATTATATTCATCTTTTTTTTGGAGCAATAATATTTGAAGAGGCTCACAGTGAAATAAGCGAAGGAGGAAACCAAGAGGAAAAAAGCCTTTCGACAAAACTGATTTACTGGCGTACGCCTCTGTGCTGTGCATCACTGCAAGCATGCTATCATCAATGCTAAGAACAAAGTCTGAAAAAAACACATCATTAAGTCCAAGTAGACTCAAAGACTAGGAAGTATAAATGATGCACATAAATGCCACATTTGCATTTATCGTAATAAATCATCTAAATTACAGCAGTTGAAGAAAGGACAGAAAACAAAGCTAAAATTGTACCATTCATACAAATTAGACGGAGAACACAGTGGTGTTAGGTGGTACTAAAACAGCAGTGAGGAAGGAACAACTCTTCTGTTGTCCTGTTTAGACACACTCCCCTTCCCTTCCTCAATCCCTACTTTCCTTCATCCCTCTCCATTTCTTTTCTCCTCCATTTTCTCCTGCTGGAATCCCTTTTAAGTGCTTAGAAGGAGAGCAAATGTCCAAAACCACTTTCCAAATCCCCATGTGTGTGCTTGTCCCCATTTTTAAGTGCTTGTGTGTGTGTGTGTGTGTGTGTGTTTGAGAGAGGAAGTGAAGAAGAGAGTAAGCAATATATGTGAGAAAATGTCAAGGGTTTTCCAATTCTCTGTTGTTCCACAAGACACCCTGTAGCCTCTCAGAAAACCAGAGGGAGAGAAAGATTAAGTCAACAATATCTAGTAGCCTGACAAACTCCCTGATTGGTTGGGAATTCTTAGTGCTGATTGGTAGACAGATTGTTATCTGTCCCCTGAGTGGCTGGCCTATGAGAACAAGCATATCCGAGAGATTTTACACAAAAAAAAAAAAATGACAGTGGTGTGTGTGTGTGTGTGTGTGTGTGTGTGTGTGTGTGTGTGTGTGTATATGTGCATGTTTAAGAGCCTGTGAGTGATAGCAGGAGAGAGAACGTGTTGAAAGGTGAGCTCCGAAGGGAAAATCAAAAGGGATTGCTTCCGTTGGTTTCTCTGTCTGGGCCTTGTTTAATTTATGTGAGAGAAAATGTATGATGTCGCCAGACAAACACGCACACAAAGAGGGAGTGTGCTCCATACCTTTGCAGTAAAGGGGCCAGAGACACACAGCTTAAGTAGTCCCCTATTTAATTCACAGACTGAAAAGTCTTTTCAGCCAGGAATACGTAGAGAAGGTATATTCTATAAATTGTAAATACATACGTTTCGGTGTTGGATAATACATTCTGCAGCAGAAACAAAAGCAACCATTCATGGAGAAGGTGAGGCAGATGCTCCTTCTCTTAAACTCTTAACTCCTGTCTTGAAACTCCTTAATTTTTCTTTTATTCTCGTAAAACCATCTTTCCACCCTTTTCCCCCCCCTCATCCCTCACTCATCCTCTTCCTTTTCTTGACCTCTTTCCCCTCCCGTCCCTCTTTCCATTTTTTTAAAGTGTCCACAGGAGAGACATTTACGAGGTCAGAGCATAAAACGAGTGCTCGGGGCGCTCACGCACCGAGGCATGAATAAAATTAGACATTTGTAGTGTTGCAGTCAAGCTCCCCACCCCACGCACACACTAAACACAGCTACTACAAGATCATGAATGAGGGTGACCCATACATGTGCATATACACACACATGGTGGATTTTATATTTTGACTTACTAGAAGTGACAGGGATCACAAAGTGCTCCAGAGGAAATGATCTCTGCAATATACAGCTGTCAACTCATCACAAAGACATACTGTGATGTCAATTGACAGCTACAAGTCTATATGTGTTGTATAAATAACGCTTTAAAACAAATATTAGTGCTGATTAATTGATGTCTGTTGCATATCATTACAAACTGTTGAAAGCAAACAAATGCACGGGTGTGAAATAAACTATATCCAGGAAAAAGAAGGCCAAGGACAGCCAGTAAGAAATGTCAAAGAAAGGAAAGGCAATCATATTTGCAGTCACAAGTGAAGCACAAAATCAGGGAGAAAAGTGACGACGACAGAGACTAATAAAATACAGATAAGCCACCCACTCATTGTCTTTATCTCTCTGGGGTCATTAGAAAGTCACGATTTAGACTACAGCAAAGTCAAACAGACAGAATCTTCTGGAAACTAAGCTGAAAGGCAAAGTCAGGAAGGTAATCAGGGAAAGAGAGAGCGGGAGGTGTGAGATGTGGATTTCCCCTTGGTGTGGCGGTACGATATGATATTGTACGTATTGCTGACAAAAACCTGAAGGTATCAAGAAAACCAATTTGTTTTTTCGTCTACCTCAAAAGGTTTCTGTTGTTTTTAGTCTTTTACCAAAAACTCATTGCTTTATTACTCTCACAATGGAAAGGAACAGGAGGAAAGTATTACTGAGTTCAACCTCCCTCCATCTATCCATCCTGCTAGCTGATTTGTTACATGCGATAAGGGAATATGTGCAATTAATGGAAAAATAAGTTGTATATAATGATTTCTCTTTTGCAGCAAAAGCCTGTGGTGTGGCAGGAAGACCCCCCCCCCCCCCCCTTACCTAGTACCTAAAGTTGCTTCAGCAACCATCAATTGAAAATGTGTTTGTGATGTTGCAGTAGTGATTTTCCTTTTCTCTTTCAAAGCAGCCTTAGGGCTTCTGTTGCCCCAAATTAAGCAAGCTCGTGTCCTAGCACACATGTGGGAGGATGCGTTCAAGCCTGCCTGTGCCCGAGCCTGTGTCCCCTGCAAAGGTTGACCATGGATTATGTGGGTCTCAGACAGCCGTGTTTGTCCTTTTTAAAAGTACCCTGAGGCCAAAAACTTTTCATAAAATTGTTAAAAGTCCATTCTGTGAGGGCACTCCACTCTGGATCTGCCTTAAGGGTGGAGTTACACTTCCAAATGGGCAACCATCACAACTAAGTGCTGCCATCTGAGCACTGGTGTGTGTCCTGGGTTCCATCTTTCAGTAGCCAGGGAAGCCGAGAGGGCCGTGGGAGAGAGCGAGATAGAGAGAGAACGGGGGAGAGGTGTGGGAGGAGGGGGGGCATCGTCTTGGTCACCCTGTGGTTTGTGGCTCAGTGCTCCCAGGCCGCCTCACATTCCTGCTACACATTCTTTCTCGTTGCTTCAGTTCTCAGTTAACAGCGATCTGGGTTGGACTTCCCCTGATGCATCTTCAGAGCTTCATTATAAGCCAGAGTAACAATTCATCCAGCAATGTTAAGAGTACAGTCGTTACATAATGTATTGCAGGAAATCAGCTCAATTACTATATTTTGCTACATCATCTGATTTATGAAAACACACAGGAGCAACAATTTTCCCAAATTAAATATGGTGTGTAATTCACAGTCACGTAATCATTTGACTGCAATTTAAATGTTGTGATTTTTGAAAAAAAACTCAATTGTGTCGTGTTCTGTCAGAAAATTCAGAAAAACTCTGTAATTAGATTTATTGTGACACTTTGGCATTGATTTTTGCCATGTGTCACTGTCTGGCATTTTCTGTAAAGACACACACACACACACATATACACGCCATTACCTGACACTTTCCCCCAATATTGTCAGTCAACCATCAACATGCAGCAAACAAACAAACGTGAAACAGAATCTAAATCACACCATAAGCCAGTTTTCTAATGTTTTATTCATAAACCAACACGAGCGTCCCGCTGCTACATGTTAAGTTCATTTCCCTGCCTTTTATAATTGGCTGTCTCACGTGTCAATCATCTGACTGGAGCCAGCTGGATGTCAGAGATGTAGTAGTAGCTGATGAGGCGGATGTACACTGGAAACACTGTGTGTGCGTGTTGGGGGTGCATGTGCGCGTGTGTGAATGTTCACAGTGCATGCTGAAAGACAAATTTTAGGGCTGCTGACTTTGAACACAGGCCAAATATCTAGAGAGCCAACTTATGTTCAGTGATAAATAACACAATACGGTCACATACTGTACAGTACGTGTGGATGCATAAATACTCACCTCCAAGTAAAAAAGAAAAAGAAAAAGAAAAATAGAAAAAAGGAACACAAACACGCTCTCACACATTGTTTGTTTTGACCTACATCCTATTGCTAAACCAGACGCTGCTGTGACAATGTCATTTTAGCATGCACCAACACCTGTCTGCAGGGCCGCCGACATAGGGAGGGACACCGGGTCAGTTGTCCCGGGCTCTGGGTCAGGTCGGAAAAAAAGAGCCCTCTAACCTTTGAATTATTTGTGAAAACATTATGCATATAGTATGAGACTAGAGAGCAGAATTAAGAGGCTTCAGAGAGTAAAGGTGAGCTTCAGAGAGTCCAAATCCAGTCAGGAAAAAAAAAAACTCACTCAGTATCTTAAGAATACAGAGGAAGTAGTTTTGACAAGTGCCGTCAGGTCAACCACAGAGTCAGAGGAGCTTTTAGTTCTTCAAAAGGTACCACTTGTCTCCCCTGTGCTATGGGTCATTTCATGAGCAGTTTTATTTTATTTTTATTTTTTTAATTGTGACTATTTAAGTCTGTCAAAAGGAAGAGGAATCGAGGGGCGAGGGAAAGGGTGAGACAGAGAAGGGCTGAGAGTCGAGGACAGGGAGAATTGTAGAAGATAAATGCCAAAGAAAGAATGAAGGAAAGACGGAGTCCGACTAATTGGTTCAGTGCCGTGTGCCCATTTGAATGATAACCACCCCTCCTTCTGTCTCTGTCTCTCACACACATACTCTTGCCAGATAAACAAGAACAAGTACTGTAATAGTATTGACAATGACTGACAAACGGGGCAGATGGTTATCTACCTACGCATGCAAAACACACAGATACCAATTAAGATGGAATACAGATTCACACAAAGGTACGGAGATAATCAAATGTGAGACAAAGCAATGAAAAAAATACTTAGTGCTAATGACAGAGGTGGAGGAGAGAGGAAGAGAGGCCCAGCAGGTCAACCCAGCATTTCATTTCTTTTTTTTTGCATTTTGCAGCTAAATCAATTCATTCCAATTGCTGGTGACAGGGAAGTACATTTGTGCTGATTTGTTTTTAGTGTAGAGTTCAACTTTGCTAAATGTTGAGCCTTGAGTCTGTGATGTTGACCAGTGCTGACCTCTGAGGGAATGGAGAGACGGGAAGTGGTGGAAATGGAGGAAGCCATCGTAGTGTAGCCTGATAGCGGAGAGTTGGACCACCTTCTTTTATACAACCCTCCTGTGTCGGAGTATAAACTGCTCCACAAAAGAGGAATGGTCCGCAGACAGTTACGAGACACTAGTATATAGTACAACAACATATTTGAACTGAAGTCTCGGTCTGACTGCTAGCAAGCAGCTTGTGAGCTCTGAGAGCTTTTTTTCAATAAATAAATAAAAAATAATGAAGCAATGTAAAAATCCAAAGCAAATGAAGAGAAAATTGCATATCCTGGCTGGCTAGCGTGTTAGCGGGTCGCTTGCAAACTACAGTAGTTCACCAACTGGGCAAAGTAAAGTGCTGAATGTTTCAGTTCTGTTCCACTGTTTTTATTGTTTTGTATCTCTTTTTGTAGCTGTGTGTGATTTAAAATAAGATAGGATAGAGAGGAGTCAGGAGTCAATGGATCACAGTCAACCAATCAATTAAACATATGAGGAAGCTTATGTTTATTTTAAACCAAATTATTGACGGACCTTTTAGTCTGGTGTTACATTTTCTTTATTTTTCTAAGCATCAGTGACAAAAATCTGATCTAGTGAGAAGCAGATTTCTTTACATGGCACAAAGCCACTGGAGGAAAGAAAAATAGAATAACAGAATGGAAAAAAGTTGGCTTGATAACATACAATATGGCATTAATTACTGTTGACTCAGTAGCAAGTTACCACCCTGCCTCAGTGTTTGTGCGTGTGGGTGGATACCACCCTCTCAGCTTCCACAGTAGCCAGCAGAGGAACAAAGAAATCATGTGTTTCAAATAACTAACTCCAGCACTTATTCACTGGAAATATACATGTAATCACTCCCACATGTCAACAGCTACGCAAACACACATTGGTCACGGAAACACACAACATGTCAACTTGTACACACTAACGTGCACAGGCAGGAACACACACAGACAACTAATCAAACCAATATGCGGACAACGAACCTGCGAGCGTGAAATGTAGCGAAGAGCTTGTGGGTTACATGGAATAAATCCTTGATTACTGTTGCTCCTTATTACTTAATTGACATAGTGTGTTTGTGTATTTGTGTCTGTGGGTGGGTGTCGGGATGTCTCGTATCAGACATTTCTAACATCCAAGTGTTAGATTTACTGACTGCCATAGTCACTGACTGAATGAAGATCTGGCTTCATGCGCAGAATTTTTAACAGCAGCTGTGAGATAGAAATCAACCCATTTTCCTCCTCTATGCTTCCCAGGGAGAACATTACATCAGGCCAATGGTTCCCTGCCTCCTCCTACGTGCAGTCGAGATAATGGGAATAGCACTTGTGATTTCTCCTTTAATTTCTGCATCCATCACCCTCTCTTTGCACACTGTACTATCTCTCAATAACTGTATTTCTTTCAATAAAACATATTCCTTACCGGAAAGGACTTAGCTTCCCCTTTAAAAACTGAAAAATAACTGCTACAAGTAGGCTTTTGGGGTTCGACAGTCCTGCAGTTCATGTGAGACTTACTTATCCAAGGGGTATCTTATTACGTCCATTCATCCTGGAGCAAGAGCAGTGTAACCTTTTGACTGGGGAGCTAAATCATGGCCATTATCCACCGGCAGTGCTCGTTATTCTGCACTCCCTCTGCGGGACGGAGTGGTCCGATTGACTAACTGTTCCCTAAACTGTTTCCTTTACATGGAGGGGAAGCGAGGAAGGGGGGAGACGGAAAAAAGGAACAGGGCGGTGAGAAAGAAAAGACACAGACGGAGGAAGGGCCGACTCGGCAGATTGACTGTTCAACCAAACTTTTTTGGGGGAGCAGACGCAGCACGACAGCGGGTGAAAGTAAGCCAGAGAGGGAGACCCGTCAGATTGATTAATACCGCCAAAATTATTCCCCTCTCAGATGAAGTGTCAATTTCCCAAAGAATCCATTTCAGGCACACAAATGAATAGGAGCTTTTGTTCTATGTGGAAAATAAATTACAAGCAGAGGCTATGCTTAAAACTAAATGCTAGGAACATAGGGACTCTATTTCCAAACCCAGTAATTCTAACCAGTTAGGGGATTGACAGTAAGACTATATGTGTGTGTGTGCGTGTTTAAGCATCTGTGACCGTGTCTCCTGTAAGCCGATACCCCTTTCCCCGCTGCTGAATATATGACATACCCAGGAAACAAATTAGCCAAACGAAAGAGTCCTGGAGTGTCTCAAACCTCTGTGTGTGTGTGTGTGTGTTATGTTTGGGTGTGTTCTGGTAAAAGTGTCGTATTCGTATAGACATTCTCTATAGATATGGATCGTTCTCCATCTGTCTTTAAGAATGGCTTAGGGCAACGGTTTAAGGATAAGATTAAGTTTAGATTGTGTTGAATGTCCTCACAGGTACAGTATTATAAATGTGAATACGAGAGAAGGACTAACAAGAGGATCAAGAGATAGAAACTGTGTGGATTTCTGTGTGTGTTCCTGCATGTAACAGTGGAAAGCTAATAGACGTTGTTGGGGCATTTACAGTCCAGACAGCAGAGAGTTGAGTTCCTTCCATCCATGCAGCCTAAGTTGTGTGGACCATTTGCCTGCTAACTGCCGCGCTGTTATTCCCGCTGCTGACTGACACCAGCCTAATGGCTGCTAATGGTTTCTAGTTTATGATGCTTTCCTCTTCAATGAAAATATAAAATGCAACGAGAGGTTTCTCTTTGCGTGTCTTTCTGTCTGTCTTTCTACCTCACCGTCTGCCTCGGTCTCCCTGTAAGTTGCAGTTTCTCTCTTTCCATTTTTCAAATCGCACATCGAATGCCTTCATACTAATTTTGTGAAATACTTATTCAGCTTGGTGAACTTGGTGACACTTTTTTGTCATCCTACTAGGTGAACATTAATGGTTGAAAACATATTTTTGACAGTTCTGAATTTGACTGAATGAGTATACATTCAAACTGGTCTGAAGATGGTGTGCTCTCTTCTCAGAATCGTCTGTGACCTGGATTCAGTCGAGGCACATTTTGCACACATATCGTGAGTAATGAGACATACTGTACATGGCAACAGTGAGAAAAAAAAGAATGTGGCCTGTGGTTTCAAAAATATTGAAGACACAGAAGACACACAATATAGCCTGCGGCAGATGTCTAGCACTGTGGTCTCACTACTTTACATTTAGGAGATCAGATTTTTTAAACATTTATAATGACTGAGGGTCATCGAATTTTTCAGGCCACGTCCCACGTAGGCAACAGCATATGTGGTCGGCGAATAGTAACGGAACAAGCTGTGCTATAGCTTCAAGGCAGACAGACATGCAGGGACAGTGTAACACAAAGGAAGAGTGCAACTCTAACCAATACGTTCTCTAACATAATCAAATCTACTCAGGATTGATTATGATCATTTAAAAAAAAGAAGTGAAGGGAAGTGCCTTCTGTGTTGACGTTCGGGATGGAGTGTGAGTGTAGCTTAAGTTAAGGGCAGAGGGATGGAAATGACGTATGTGTTTGTGCATGCATGAGTCCTGGGGGTCCAAGGATCCAGGAGCCGCCCTCCCACTGTGAGCCTGCCAAGAGCGCACAACTGTCTGCAAACTTTACAGCTCACTCACTCAAACACCTCTACCAGCAGTTATTATTATTATTATTATAAGGATTACAATGCTAGATATTTCACCCTGTTTCTGCATGTTTCTCTCTATTTACTCGGGTTCAACTCTCCATTATAAACTTATAAGCGTAAGGCAGAGTTCACATGGTTAGCTACTATACATCTACTTGACCGGCTTTTTGTTTTAAGATAAAAACTGCGGGTATAGTGAATAAATTAGGGAAACGGTTTGAGATTTGGGGCAGTGCACAGTCATGCGGAGCTGCTCTCCACTGTGAAGTGCATCCTCCTTCACCCTTCGCTACCCTTCTACTTTGTTTCCTATAGCTACCCTTCCCCATCGCCCTGTACTCCCCATTTCTCTAGGAACACACACACACATTCACAAACATTGCATTCATTTCTAGCCTTCTGATTCTGATCTTTATTCTTCCCACCAAACATTTTTCTCTGCCTTTTCTTCCACATGGAATCATCGTACTGTACACAAATAAGGGCCTCTGGCAGTTGCAATTTAACACAGTCGCAAAAATCACACACTCACACCCGCTTATCCACCAGCATACACGCGTTATCGCACACAAACACACACGGAGAGAGACACCCCTGGCATGCCCATGTCTCTTCTCTGCACATGCAGCTCTGCGCTCCTGCTTGAAGCCTGATGATCCCCAGCCCTGTCACTGTGGGCAATAGAATGTCCTGTCACCAGGGGAAACGGAATGCCCTGTCACCCGGGGTAACGGAATGCCTCGTCACCCGCGGTAATAACGAAGATGTAAACGTCTCCGACAGTCCAGACGTGGAGGTATGACACATCTTTCGGGACATGAGGTACATATGGAGAGAGAGGGAGAGAGAAAGTGACAGAGGGGGGGGGGGGGGAGGGCATGTTGCTAGGGTGGATCAGAGCAGCACTACCAGCTACTGTAGCTAATGGGTCAGAAGTAATGTGACCGTCAGAAGGTCAGACAAGCCCTCAAGCAAAAATCATTTCACTTATTTTCACTCATGTCATCATCATTATTAGCCAAGTACATTCAAGTGGCTTAATTACGTTTTAACACATGATGTACCATGATTTACCAATACCTGTAGATCTGTGTGGTAAAACAAATGATCTAAGAGCAGCTAACAACCCTTCATCCATCCCCTCTTGGACCACAGTGTAGAGACATTGATTGTAGCGCTAGGTCAGGCGGTATTGAATTCACACTTGCATTAGCTGATTGCCATTAGTTGACTTCTCGTGCTTCACAATCACCGGCTCATTTACCAGCTGCGTGGTTGCCAGCTGACTAGTACGTCCAATCATATCAACAAAGGTGTATGGCACGGCCATTATGACTTGACACCTCATTATTACTGCGGCCTCCCATTAGCCCCCTTATGTTATAAGCTTCTTGATATGGTTGATTTTAACGAAAGCCTCATGTCCATCTATGTTTATTAGAGGAGGATGAGATCCCAGCAGAATTCTGGTCCCTGCTCAGATCCTTCTGTGAGAGCTTCATCAAACAGCAGAGACGAATCTAACCAGTTTCTATCAATATTCTTTGACGCAGGCGTCTGCGACTAAAGTGCATTCAGTTCAGTTCAACAGCACAGCAAAGACTTGGGGTAGTTGGCTGCTAGACCCAATCAGCCTATCCATCATGAAAAAAAAAATTGAATTGTGAGTAAGACATAAACAATGGTGCCGTTAGCTACAGCTGCAGCCGTCTGCTGTTTCAGTTTTATTCCCCCTGCGCACAGCATCACCTTGATCATTGAAGAAAAGCCGTGTTTAGAACAACATTAGCACTGCAAAAACAAAACACAGCGCTCTCATTGATGACTCTAAGGGCACTAGTAATATATATATATATATATATATATATATTTCTGCATACTGGGGTCCTTAAACAGTCTTGGAATTGCATAAACTGGGTTTTTCTGGAAAGACGAGAATCTTTTGGATCCAATGAGCCCAATTGTATTGATGTGTGATGATGTGAGTCCCCATAGTAGTACTACCATCGACCTGCTTCCTTATCTCACTGGGGGAGTTTACAAACCTAGCGTATTAATGTAATTTAACATACCCTGCATAGTATATGGAAAGTACTTTTAAATACTACATTTAAATCTCAGTTTCTTGTGTGTTTGCTGCAGTGATAGAGGGAGGAAAACTCAACAACCAGAAGGCAAACTGCCCAACAGAGAGTGTGAGAGAGCAGCAGGCAGGTAGACAGACGGAGAGAGAGAAAGCTACAAAAAAAACGAGGGACGGACTCAGCAGAGATCACAGCAAGGTACCCTAATTGAAAAAGGCAAAAAAGAAAAAAATCGTTAAACAAGCCCCACTGGTGTCTCCCTTATTAGATTCCCCTGGTGGTGTCACGCCGATTAAATTCCCTCTTGTTTCCCCTAACAAACTCTAAACTCTCAGACAATTTGTTAAGGAGAGGGATTATAGGGAATTGGAAGAAGCTGGGAGCATGTGTGTATTTATCTGCATGTGTGAATTGCAAGTCTGCCTAAATGTGTTTTCTTGCCCTCTCAACTCAAGTTGTGATTTGAAGACACATACTGCATTTTGCAGAGTAATGCGTTTGTTGACACTAATAAGACATTATTACTGCTATGTTTTCCAGATGCTGTAATGAAAATCCCAGGGTGGGACATGTCCTTAATATTATATATATATATATATATATATATATAGCGCAGCGCTTTTTTGCTTTTTTTTGCTTATGTCAATAATAAGAGGAAAGAAAAACATGCGACTGAGATTTTGTTTGACAGTTACGTGAAATAATGACTTCTTGAAAAGCCTCCTAAAACATCTAACGGACTGCGAAGGGAACTTAACCTTCATGCTGTTTTTCTTTATCTGTCACTACTTCTCTTATTCATCCTCTTGTCGTCTGCGTGTTTCACTCTTTTCCCTCTCCCTCATCATCAGCATCATAATATTTTCCATCTGTTCTGAGCGATGGAGACATAAACTGAGCCGGAGCCAGCACGAACAGCTGCAGGCATCTATTCCCATATATTACAGTACGTCTTACCGCCACATATTCCCTTTATGTTGAGCCCATCACCGAGTACACTAGACCCCATTACTCTCATTAGCTTTCACAGCACTTGGCTGGTACAACATTTGCATTTTGCAGGGAGTAAAGAGGACAGACTGCTTACATAGTCTCAAAACAGCCTTCATGTCATTTGAAATGCACCGCATTTTGATTTTATACAGACTTATGATGTGCATCTTACAATACCAAACCAAATTATGTTGCTTTAGATAATTTCCCTGGAGTCAGAAAAAAAAAAATCCACCTGTCATGTCACGACTTGTTTCAAATCAACAACACAAACAAAACAAATAAACAGATTAAGGAGCTTGCTGTGAGGTAATTTCACTGCCTTAAAAACTACAAGTGACGGATACATTTGCATTACATCAAAGAGATGCACCAGCCAAATCGCCTTCCAGTGCTTTAATGCAATCTGACTTCAAATGAAATTAGCTTAATACAGACAGTTTGACTTAATGCTGTAATGACTCGACAAGCCAGTGGTTTATGTGTTCATGAAAGGCAAAAGCAAGTGACAGAATCAGCCAGCTGGATGGTATAATGCGACTGCTTTTCAATGCAGATGAACTTGGTTCACCTTCATTTCAAGTCACTTCTTCATGGGTTTTTGTAAAACAGCGCAGGACACTCCTCTACTTTCATTTGCACTGACAATAGTTACAGCTATCATGCTGTTTTGGATCAATTGTCTCCCAAAAAGTACAAAACCACTGAGTTGGAAGGCAGAGGCTTCAAATAAAATGATGTCTCCCACTAGCCTCAATATGTCTGGAACCTGCTGAGGTGGCGTAACTTTCTCAGTACCTTCACTGTACAAATACAGCTGCTCAAACCAATCAAGACATGCCGTAATTTCGCTCCGTCGCCCGCTGCCTATGCTGACAGGACGATACCTATTGCTGTGACACTTTCAACAAAAGAACACGTCTAACCGCCTCTATAGCATAGAGTGCTGGTTCACTTTTTATCTGACCGTCACATCATTTAGATGTGTATTTTAATTAGCTGCTGCTGCTGAAGTACTTTCTCCTACTACCCCAAATATGTCTGCAATGTGCTGATGTATTACACATTCAGCACTTTGATTTAGCATAAAGCCGTTAACTTTGGACTGAGCTCAATGTTGCATTTCTGGAAGTGCAGGATGCATGTGTATGTATATATTCATATCCCCATGGCTCTCTGAAACACATTTATAGCAGGTAGTCAGCTGTCGTAAGTGCCACAAAGGTCCGTCTGTGCAACGGTAATGGGCAGAGTTTGGACTACAGTGTACAGTATATGAACATGAGGGTCCTCCCAACATTAATAGGCAGTGCCCAAGCCACTCTGTGCTTGTGTGTGTGTGTGTGTGTGTGTGTGCACGCACGTGTCTGCATGCGCACACTGCAGGCTAAAGTCCCAGACCGGCTCAACAAGCTTAATACCATTATCAAGATTTACAGCGATGCTCATGTGGGACTTACATCAAAATGGTTGGTGCACAGCACAGACAGAACCCGTGTCCCAATTAGAGAGCCTGAGGAACGGTGGTGCACACAAACCAACACAAGGGGACACACAATCCCTTTCTCAGACTCTCGCTATCTTTCTCTCTCAGACACTTCTGCATATTCACAATATCTTGAACTATCTCACACACACAAACATCCCCACTCCCCCCCCCCCCCCTGGGGACAGTGCCTCTGGCCTTTGCGGCTGGAGGAGGGAAAACGCTGAAACGGTGGAAATGAAGAAAGGAAGTGAGGACAGGACAAGAGAATGAGCAAGTGAGGAAGAAGGAGAATGGAGCAGCCTCCCAAAACAGCTCAAGAGATGTACAAGAAACGGCTCCGAGCTACGTTGTTTGGATCAGCGGCACATTTTCACGCTGAGCCTCTTTTATGATTTAAAAACTGAAATTGCACTGAACCGCCAAAGTATAGCTATAACAATATATTCTTCTCTTTCGAGGAGCATTCATTTCCATTATTTTAAATAAATGCAACCATTGAATTCAAACAGACATATCTTTTGAGTTTGTTCATATTTTTGGAAAAAGCTATAAGCCACTTATTTCCATTTAAAAGAGAACAACATTGCCCTATATTCAAAATGCATAGGAAATGAGAACAAGCAGTCGCTATGCTGTGAATATGTGTGTCTGCTCATGTATATGCATACCAAAGTGTGTGTAGGCTTGCGGCGGACATTACTGCATGTGCCTGACCTAAGTGTGTATGTACGCGCACAACCAATGCGTGTGTGTGTGTGTGCTAACAGAAAAACTGGGAAGAGCTTTACCGATAGACCAGAAAATGCAGACCAAGCATCTCCCTCTCTCAGAGAGACCAATTCAACCGCTGAGCCGGAGACGTGAGGAGCGCTGAAGTGTCCGAGGTGCTTCAGAGTGTCTGTTCATTGTAATGAAACGTACCTAATATTAGATGCTCCCAGTGTCAATTCAAAACACATTGATGCTTATTGGGTGCTAAAGCATTCTGTACTTCTCCTTTCACAGTGCTTTGGCATGGAAACAAATGACCAATTTCAATATCAAGTTCTCATGAATAATTCATGGCTGCTTGAAGGGCTTTATGCATAACCTTGTGTAATATCAAAACAGCTTGTTATGACTGGAAATGCACAGCGCTTAATTCACTCTGTTGAAGCATAGCACTTCATAAATGCACCTGAAAATGCAGTTTATACTTAAGTCATATGTTAATCATTTCGAAGATGTATTGAAACACTTCAGTGCATTCATGATAGCAAGTAAAATCATTTAATTTGTTCATTAGAACCTCAAACCTAGAGTTCATATTTGTCTATCTGGAAAAGATTTGCCTCTGGGTTGATCTGGGACGAAAAAGAAAAAAAAAAGAAAATGTGATATTTATTCAATAAATATGATATTTGAGAAATAGCTCCGGACCAATTACTTCTGAAATGCATAGATCAGGGCCAAATTTCACTCCAGCTGTACCTCTAGGACATAAAACAGCACTATTTTAGGAATCAGACATATGAGTGGTGCAGCAGTGATTTTTATAGATCTGTGTAAGAAGTGCAGATATGAAATGTGACTAAAATAGTGCTCCTGAAGTTGATATAGGCCTTGCAATGTAGCGTGCGGCTTCTCCCCCTTACCTCCTGCGTTTTCCTTTCTTTTCATCCCTTCCCTCTCCCACCCTGTTTTAGCAACCCTCTAGTCCTCTAGTCTCTCTCATCTGTAGTCCGTCTCACTAAGTTCTGCCTCTTGACAGTGTTGTCAAACACCTCAGTGACTAGTTACCTCTCACTAATTCTTTCTTTCGCCCTCGCTGTCTTCTGCACTCTTTCCTTTCTCCATATTTTCTGCAGGTAGTGAAAGAAGCTCAGTCTTTCCTGCCTGCCATAGTTAACTCCTTCTCTTTCTCAAGGCTAGCTACAAACACACACACACCTAGACGCCCACACCTACACTCATCCCCAAAGTCAAAGTCGCACACATATATTATACATACACGCATTCCCAAAACAGAAGACAGCAATCAATGTGGGCCAGTCACAGTTCAATAAGCAGACTAAACAATGTTGCTCCATTATTACTGTCTTGTTTAACCAACAGCACAAGAACAACACTGAGAATCAATACACTGCCACGCGACAGTGTGTGTGTGTGTGTGTGTGTGTGTGTGTGTGTGTGTGTATAACACCAAGATGTGTGTATGTGTGTGTCTGATCCACTCAATGAAGCAGCCAGCAGGAAAAGGTCCTTGATGATTAAATGTCTACTTAAGCAGACCTCCGAGACATTTGTGTGTGTGTGTGTGTGTGTTAAACAATTGTATGTACCCAACATGGGGCAAACGGTAAATCTGCCTTGATTGATTTTCTACAGGCAAATTGGTTGCAACACCTGGTCTAGAAAAACCTGAATACAATTGGTTTTGTTTCCACAGATTAGAGGGTCTTGTTTAGATATCGACTGGAGACAAAGTAGGGGAACCCTCACCTGAAATACCACTTTAAAAAAGACTGAAGTTCAAAAGGCGTCTCAACTTTAAAGTGGTTACCTTGTTTTTCATTAGCCATCCTATCGACCCGATACTATTGAAGCTCTGTGGCATTTCCTTGAGGAAAAACTTCTGCAACCATTGTGACGTCTACAGTGCTATAGGACTAAGACTACAACTGCAGCATCTGTCCGTGAAATGTCTGCAATGCAACACATTTTTGTTGGAAAAAATATATTTAGAAAAGTCAATAGAAGCATCTCTTTGCAAAGTGCAATACTCTAATTGCTCTAGATAATCCATAGACCTTGTTTTGAAAATTTGCCTTAAGGTGAAAGCAGAAATCTAAGAGACGCATATTTTACCGAAATGATTACTCATTGTGGGATGAAAACTCCTTACATGGTTCGATGTGGCTTAATAAAATATCTTTTGTTGTCATTCTTTAATGAATAGACCCTTTAGGATATAATTCAAGATATCAGGACTTTGCTATTTTCCTCACCTAAGATCTCGAATGCACAGGTCACGACAACGTCTGTATAACCCTTATGGCACCAGTCTGTCTGAAACCCTGAAGCATTTCGTTATCTTAACTCCGTGCTCTGTAAATAATTCATCCGACACACCTCTCCTCCTCTGCTCTAAAGACCAAAAGTGATGGAACTAAAAGCTTAAAGGACTTAAACTGTACAGCAGCACAGTGAGGACTGCTCCTTATTGAATCCTGCTGCATAGGTGCCTTTCAGTGAGAGATTAAACGAGGAGTGACACATTTGCTCTGGAACACTTAAAACTTAATGCCGTGCTCAGTCACTCGCTTTTGCTCATTTACAGAAAATAAATTTAACAATCAAATTCCTATTTAGGATCACCTCCATAAAAAGGCAATATGGCGTGGAGTATTTTCAGTATGTCATGGTTAATACATCGTAAGCCGGTGCCATGCAAGGATGACATCCATAACGGCCCACAAGAGGCTTTATATTCATGGTTCTCTAACTAGAAGTGATTTCAGGATACTGGAGATGAGTGACTTTGCTGTCTGTTCAGCAGGTAATGTTTCCGTTTCATGGTTGGCAATGTTCTCCCTCCTGCAGCTCTCCCCCACTACCGAATGAACGCAGCAAAACAGTGCAGATGCTTCCACACAATTCGAACACGGAACTAACTGACAAGTTTGACATTAGCTGTGAGTTTTCGGTTCATTTTCAAACTACAACATAAACTTTTGTGAGTTACGACTTGACCTGGGGCCAAAACAGCAGCCCTGCCCTCATTTTCTGACAAGACCTCAGCACTGAGCGGAGATAAACAAAAACCCTGGAGGGGCCCAGAGGAAGAAGCAACACAAATAACCACAGCAACAATACAAGGATTTGGAGGAGCTAGAGAGAGCCGTGGGCATTGTCTGGATTTAGTCAGCTACTTTCTGCTTCTTTTGAAAATGTTCCTTGGGTGTGGATGACATTTCTCAGATCAGAGAAGGGGGAAAAACACTTCAAATGTTTCTGCAAAGTTTCCCTCCTTGTGTCTTTTGTTTAAAGTTTAAATCTCCCTTTCCCCCAGGAAGGAAGGAAGGAAGGAAGGAAGGAGATAAGGGAAGAAACTTGGCCCAAACTGGAGAAAGATGAGAGGGATTGAAGAGGAGACAGTGTAAAAGAGAAACAGAGATGAGGAGAAAGCGACGGGAGGCTCACAGACATTTATTTCTTGTTCTTTAGATGTGGTGAAATAACCCTGCTTTGACACAAGTCTCTCGCTCATTCATCTGCTGACAGAAAAAGTAACCCCATACACATGATGTCACTGGCTCAAAATGCTAAATGCACAGCTCACAGATGGCTACTTGCCATGAAGCACATTTCAACAAGTAGGCAACAATTGAAATTGTGTGCAGCTGTTACAGTTGCAACCAATTTATTTGAGGTCGATGTCCAGGTCTGATGTAGTGCTCTATAGTATGCTGGTGAGATGCCAAGGTCGATTATGAATCCCTAAAAAAGGATGGGTATACTTTAACAAAGACGCACAAGCACAGGCAACACAGTCAACAAAGCATTGAGATAAATGGCTTGGTCGCTCTAAATCCCATGTTAACATCACCATTATGATCCAAAACAGGATAGGAGTCAGAATATTAGTGCACATGTAAACTCAACTTGCAGACAAATTCAAACATCACAATATTTTGGACCAAATGTCTCATTAGTCTCCTTCAGAGTGCCAGACACTGAGTCGATAGACTGGCCCTGACCCCTGTCAGCAGCTATAACACCATCATTTACTTACTTATATCTAAACTGAGCAATTCTGACTTAACTGTACAATAACTTTATAACATGTGCAATAATTTAACTGTCCAATACTGTACATTTCCAGTAATATTGTTATTACTAGTCCTGTATTTTAACACTTAATCATAGATATATTGTAGTAAATTGTAGTAAACATATTTGTATATCTTTCTTATATATATATTTTATATGTATTGTTGTTATATATTGTAGTGCAATACACACATTTTGACATCATTTCTTATTTCAATTTTTCTTATAACTTCTGTATTTATCTATATATATATTTTTATTCTCAAATGGAACAACTGGAACGATGACTTTTGGTGTTTTAAGAATAGACAAAACCTTTAAAAAAGGAGCATTTCACCAATTTTTACACGAGGTTCAGTTGACCTTTCACAAGGAGTACAGTACGACTCGGCCTGTGAAAACTGTTGTATGATGTCTTCTGTGCTATTCATGGAATCAGATAACGTACTGTAAGCCCAGGAAAAGACAACATTTAAGCTATATCACCATATTATGATAACCACAATCCCAAAGCATGTCTAAAAAATGAATTCTGCCGAAAACATAATTAGGCATTAAACTTTGAAGGTAACGAATTGCTACAACAGTACAGGTGGCTTTTCCCGCCCTTCTGAAACTCCCAACTGCTAAAATATCAGACACGGTCTAGAGGGTGACAGGATATACCAAACCTGCCAAGAGCACAACAGCTACTGCATATGGAGACACAGTGTCTGTCCACACTCCTACTTTAATTGCCAAACTAACCATCCAGTGCCATTATGTGTGTGTTTGTGTGTGAGTGAGTGTGTGTGTGTGTGTGTGCGTTGGCTGCCATGTCTGGAAACCCCCTTGTATGCTAGTGTTCAACAGGGCAGAGACACTTGTCCCTTAGTATACTGTGTGTGTGTGTGTGTGTGTGTGTGTGTGTGTGTGTGTGTGTGTGTGTGTGTGTGTGTGTGTGTGTGTGTGTGTGTGTGTGTGTGTGTGTGTGTGTGTGTGTGTGTGTTGTCCCGGTATTGGCAGGCCAATTGAGCCACATGTCATTGGACAGTGAGCCAGTTTGTGTGCTGAAAACCGTTACTGCACCACTACACCAGCTGTGCCTCGGGGAGATGATGATGATGGCAACAAAAAATAAATAAAAAGAACAACAACAAAAAAGCAAGAATATCTGGTGGAGGTGAACAGTTGAGTCTAAAACCCTCTGAAATGTGCTGGATTACAGCCGCAGATATGAAACACCTGTGGTTCATTGTGATCTTTTACCGCACTTCATTAAATCACGGGCTCTGCAAGTTGTGTAAAATTAACTTTCCTCACTGCTGGGACTATGAGGAAGAGATCTTTTCTATTATTCCTGTGAAGAGACAGCTCAGCTGGGGGCTTTGTTGTGAGCTGAGAATGAAACAAAGGCCCCAAAAATTGCAATAAGACTCAAGAGCTCGCAACCCACAAACAAAAAACAATTCCTCAAGACAAAATTGTCCTAATACAAAACACACCATTTTATAATTTGACAAGTTGAAGACTTGAAGAAGTGCTTAAAGGCATGGGTTGGTCTTCTTCAAAAACATTTTTGAAACTTTTGTTAAAAGCGGTCTACCTTCACGTATTGTGTCCCGACACTCATTGGTTGTTACCCGAGTGTTCCACAAGCTGCTAGTTCAACAGCTGTGAGTAGCAACAATATCTATGTTTGTTGTTTACATTCATGATGATAATAAAATCATCTTCGGGGGAATGGCTTTGAAGGGACGGGCTGTCAGTGTTGCAGACTTGGCGACTTTCTTGCTAGATTTAGCAACTTTAGGAGCTTAAGATAGCTACTTTCACTGGAAAAGAGTTGGCAACACTGGGCTGGATTTCTTTGTTTTTAATCCATCGTACTCTCGCTGGTTTTAAAATATCACCAACTCCACCTTTAAGTGGTGGAAAGGATTTTCTTCATAAAATCATCACCATAATGAAATTAAGTAAATGATATTTCTATGTAAAATGTGCCACACTACTTTTCATTTGGATTTAATCATCTGCAGTGGGCGTTCACTTGCGTCATTAGGGGAACGTGACTACAGAACTACATCATCCAAAACCAGCAGTCATTTGTTTAGAAAAGGGCTCTTCATACTTTGTTATGATCAACTTGTTTTCTAAAGATATACAAGTTAGTTTAACATGTGCGAGATAAAGAGCTATCTGATGTCGTAACAACCCCTCCAAAAATAAATAGAAATGCATTCATTAGAGCTAAATGATGCTGGGAAAACAATATGTCTAACCCCCTTCTGATTAAAAGCAGTGCTGCTGCAGACAGAATAAAATAGTGCTCCTCATTATGACTAAGTTGTTTACAACATCAAAGTAGCAGTGTAAACGCATTGGGTAAAAGACCAGGCATTTTAGTTTTTTGTCTTGTTTTTACTCATGTTACTTACTAAAGAATGAAGAATTATGAACACAGTGTACCAGACAACATTTGAAATGTCTGTTTCGTACATATGTGGCCAATTTATTTCCTCCTTTGTTTAATGTTTCATGACATGTCATTGTGAAGCTTCTCAGATCAAGCATGTGTGTGTGTGAACGTTGCATCTAGATTTCATCAGCTGTCAGATCACAGCAGGGAGCGGCAATCTCCATCTTTCCCAAAAACACAGATAATGATGGGACACCTCAAGAGAACTGTAGTTTACACGAGAATATCAAAGGGAAATTGTTGGATGTTATTTATTAGTTAGCGAGGAACAAACTAGTGTCCTGATGTCATCCCTTCATCTCGCCATGTTCATCTGTGGATTTAGGATCCCAAAACTGATCATTCCAAGTCAATAAATAACAGCATGGTGGACATCATATCACACAGAGCCTGTGTCCTTTTGAGCATAAATGGTCACCGAAATATAAGCATCAAAGTAGCACTTCATGGTAGAGGGCTGCATTATGAAAAACACTGTAAGATTCCACTGATCTCCTCCAAGAATCTGCATAATGAGCTACAATTAACTTTAAGCGCAAAAAAAAAAAAAAGCAGTGAAATTCAAAACTACTACTGTACAAGCCTTAAGCCTGACAGAAATCCTTGAGGATGGGAATTTAAAACATGCCAAGCAGCGGGAGTAAAATAGAGTGAAAGAGAGAGATTTTTTTTTAGGCTCAATCCAAAGGTTTATTTTCAATAAACATCGATAAATGTTGTGAGACAATAAAGCCCGGAGGGCCAGAGGGCTCAGATCAGAAGAGCACAGCTAACAAGTTAGCACACACAAGTCATTTGTACTTGAACACACACACACACACACAGTTTGTGTGGGAGAGAATCAATGAAAACAAAGCGTAGCCTATCTGAAACTGCACAAAACAAGGCAGTGGGTCTGTGCTTTAATAGCTGCACTGCTGAGTCACAATGTGGAGCGCCCATAATAAAACATGACTTTCACTCAGAGGTTGGTGGAGAGAAGATCTTAAATCTCCCAATCATTCAAAACAACTTGAAAGCTTTAATCCATTGACCTCATCGTCAACCTGTTTAGTTTAAGCCTCTTTGGAAACAGTGTTTCCCCCAAAAGTAATATCTGATTATCTGCACCAGCAGCTGACTCGGTGCTTATTAAAGTTGGTGGCAAACAGTTGACTCTCTGGATTTTTTAGGCCACTGAATAAAAGGCCTTTTAGTGTCTTGATGTATTAGCAAATGAAAATATACATTTTCGTCTTATTTTTAATCTAAACTGAATTTATTTCAAAAATAAATATGATTTATCTTATTTGCTTTTTGTTATTTATGCTGTCCATCTGGTCAGTTTTGTGTTTTGAAGAATCTGCACATGAAGTATAGGGTTCAAAAGTGAAGTGCTCAAAGTCTATTTGCATTTCCCTTCAATATGATACCAATACCAGAGTGGCCAGTCATGTTTTTATTCATATTGCACCTTCCTTATTCCTCTCAATATTGAAGTGATTTATCTATAGGAAAAAACCTGCACAACAAGCTCTGCACACCAAACAAAGACATTCAAAAGCATGCAATAAACCACAAGGTATGAAGTGCACACCGTGGTAATGTAGAAGTAGAAAACAATCTATTCTGTGCAGTCCGTGATGAATATATTCACTCTCTTTCTTTTCATACAGAAACAAAGGCAACCAAACCCACAGACAACCGGCTGATCCATTTTTTATCAAGCAAAAACAAAAAACAACTTCTATACAACTGGTAGCTTCCACTCATAGACCAAACTTTCTTCAGACGTGTTAGTCGACGGACTCGCAGTTAAAGCTAACTTTTTTTTTTGGTTCTTTTTGTCAAGCCAGCTATTGTCTTTAGTCTGGATGTAGCTCTCATTGAGCAAAGTCAACTTTACAGCTTTGCACAGTTCAGTTTTAGCACTTAGCCTTGGGCAGGCAGGCACATTGTCCCTTTGTCCTGTCGAAGGAAAAGAGGAGCTTCTGAATCTTTTTCTCAATCACATGACACGCACACAATTAATACTGGAAATCAGCAGTGCAGCTCACAGCGACTGTATCTATCTGTACTTCCTGATGTTCACAGACCAATAAACACTTACAACTTGCTCTTCTGGAGATAATCTGTTTAAATGCATCGAGTCTGTATCCTTTAGCCTCTGCCCTCTAGAGGCAAATATTGGGTGACGCAAACACCAAAGTTAAAGACTGTAAATTAAAGTGGAGTGAAATTATTCAGCTGTCCCTTTTTCACTGCGGTGTTTCATCAAATTTCTTCCCTCTCTGTGATTAATTACCAACCCCGCAGTCTTTCCCTATCTCTCTCCCGCGCTTGATGTCCCCATATCCAAGTCACACTATCTATCTCCCTCCCACTCTGCCTGGCTCTTCTGATTCCCTGTCTTTTTCACCCCTATACAATCCCTTTTTTTCCCCCGCAGAACAAAAGATTTCAGGAAGCAAGATATTTTTTTCTTTTTTTTACAGTGGAGAGTCATTATTCTGTCCGCTTTCTCTCCACCTACAGTGCCTTCCTACCTGTGCTCCTCTGGGGGAGTAGGAGGGAGAGAAAAAAAGCGCTGTGTGCATGGATAATTCTGGGAAATAACAATGTGATATTTCATCCGCACACATACACATAATGGACACACAAACATGCCTTCTCAGCAAAGTACTGCCCATATGCATTAGCCACTTAGAATGCTGTGCTCAAATGAATCAAAGCAAACTGCTTACACGTAATCTTGTCACCCGCGGAGAAAAATATACCCGGTTCCTTATTACAGCCGGTGTGGAGCCAAAATAAGTGAAAGGACTTGTACCAAGTCTATACAACACAGTGTGTTTGTGCCTTTGTAATGATCATACACTATGAACTCTAACTGAATGTTTCTGTCGATTTTGTGCATTCTTGCCTGCCTGCCTGTGTGTGTGTGTGTGTGTGTGTGTGTGTGTGTGTGTGTGTGTGTTAGTCCCTTGTTTTGCTAAGCCTACACCAGGTACATGACAGTAAATTACATCATGTCTACAGCAGAACAGGCAACCAAAAACCTTTTTACAAGACATGCTAAATCCCCTTTTTCACGGCATCCTACAGAATTACAATGTACTCTTTCAAAAGAAGGCAAAACTTGTGTGCGTTGGCGTGTGCGTACAGAGTGTAGACGTAAGCCTAGGAGGTAAAAAGTTACAGTGGTGATTATAGTAATTATGGTTTCAGGTTTTTTGCATATTCTTTCAGATGGACCACTAGATTACCGGACAGTTTTGTCACGAAGAGAGCAAGAGAGGGGGGGGGGTTACTGTTGGAGGGGAGGGAGGGAGGGAGGGAGGGAGGCGTTGGATTGAAGGAGCAAGAAAGAGCGAAGGAGAGGAAAAAGGGCCACAGTAAAAAGGGGAGATGTAGAAAGGAGAGCAGGAGAGGAAAAATAGAGTTACAAAGGAAGAGAGAATGTAGTGGCGAAAGATTCGAAGAAGAGAAAGACTAATCCTTCAGGCGGCTTCCAAACGCCGCTCAGCCCGCTTGCTCACTCGCTCCCTCCTCCTCCTCCTCCTCCTCCTCCTCCTCCTCCTCCTCCTCCTCCTCTCCCCAATCCTCCCTCAACCAGGAGTTGAATGGGCTTTTACAGTGCAGCTTTGTTTTCAATCAAAAAGGAGGGTGAATGTCAAATTCTCAACCCCCAAAAAAAGAAGAAAGAAAAATTCCTGTTTAGTTATTTTTTTTTTACATTCTATTTCGCTCTCTCCATTCCGTATAAGATCTTATCTTAAACGTGTCCCTCTTTGCTTTGTTTGTCTTTCTTCCATCGCACTCTCTCTAAACAGGACAATGCCCATAACAAGCTTTCAGTGGAAACAAAAAGGACCCGGGGTCCCAGCCTCGTGGACCCCCTGCTGAGGCACGTCGTCTTTTGTCAATGGGAGATTAATTACATATTCATGGTGACACAAATAAGACTCTCTTGCTCACACAAACACACCACTCAGCCAAAGCACCCATCTGCTGGTCGTGTGTCTGCACTCGAGGAATTGTTCTTTCGAACGGAGCACACATACTTAGAAATGTTTGTTTTTGCATTTGTTTGTCTTTTAAGGGGGGGACACCTGTGCAGTGCCCTGGCTCATGAAGGTTTAGCACTGCAGCAATCTGTGAATATACTTCGAAAATGATACATACATCACCAAATTTTCAGCCTTTCATTAAATACGAGTGCCACGAGCAAAAAAAAATCTGGAGACGCAGCAGATTGGTGCTTTGGCATTAATCCAAACAAAGTGTCAGAGACAGACACAGGAAGACACGGGGGGAGAAAGCTGAAGAAGCAGAAGTCGGTTTCTTCACACACAGAAAGGAAAGAAAAAAAATAAAACTTTATCCGGTAATCGCCTGTCTTCAATAAGCACAGTGTGTTGCACATTGTGTTTTGAAGCAAGTAAACCAGCCCGGGCTATTTACTGGAGGTTTTACGGTATCAAATAAAAAGAATATATAGACCATGAAAAGCCTAAGCTGCCGGCTGTGGATAGAAGCAAGGCCTTAAAAAAAGAGATACAGGGTGAGATTTCAATGGAGAGCAGCTGGCATGGTGTGGAGCTCCATTTATATACCTGTCTCCTTCCCTTCCCTTTTTTCTTTCCATCTATCTGTATTGAAACGATGTGTGTGTGACTGATAAGTTTCCACCATGTTTCTGTGACCAAACACACACACACACACACACACACACACGCAAACACACATCTCCAGCTGGTTGTGGGCCCCGTTCAGATGCACAACAATATGTCCACTGTTTGGGCCACACTCTAATTAAGCAGTGTAAATCTAACTAGAGAAAAGGGACAGCGTGGTGAGAGACAGTAGCAGAAGAAGAGAATAATAAAAAGGGGGCAAAAAGTGAGAGAGGCAAAGCAGAATGTCAGAGGTAGCAGATGGGAAGGAGAGAAAGCAGGACAGAGAGGCTGAGAGAAACGGGGACAAATGACAGGAAAGAGGAATTGAGACGATGGACAACGGTACAAAAAATCTGTGGCCTGGCACACGGTGGCTTCAGTTCACCGAGTCCAACTGTTTACTATGGGACGCCCTGCTTCTCCCGGCTGTGGGCTGAATAAATGACAAGAGAATGCGTCTCAGAGTTAGCTTGTCGAAAATAATATTTTGGGATTTTTCCGTGAACTATAGCTATTCCACGATGATGTGAATTTCTTCACATCTCATTTACTGCAATACTCCATTGTGTTTTTATCTTGCGGTGTGGTTTAATAATATGACTTCAAAGATAATGAAGTAAGAGTACATCTAAATCTGTGGTTAAAAAGACTAAATAGGTTTTTAATTTTTTTGCAGTGCAGGACTGCATGGGACCAGTGGGAACTATATAGTAGGCCATTGATTGGGTACAAACGGCGTTCTCTCAGAACACCCACCCCCCCCACACACACACACACACACACACACACAACTAACTGATACAAAAAGCCTGGAAATGAGAGCCCCAAATGAGGCCTTAGGTTTCGCAGGCCATGAAAAATTCATAATTCCAGATCTTTACATGAAACTCGAGAAGGAATTAGGCCTAACAGCAGGAGACGCTGGGAATCAGTTTCAGAACATTTAGCTTCTCCTTGCTCTTTGTCCTCTTTTCTCTAGCTCAGCCCGTCTTTCGAGTAAACATGTACTGTCAAAGACACAAATGCGCACACACAAACACACACACACACGCACACATACACACAAACACACACGCACACACGCACACACACACACACACAGAAGGACGCATTCTTATGTTACATCCCGGGTTTTCCCCTGCAGAGGGGGAGAGATAGCAAATGGTGCAAGCGGTGTGGCGCACTTTGTCGACACAGCCTTTTGAAAACCACACTTTGTGTCTTCTAAATCGGATTTCATCTCTGCTTTCCTCAAAGAAAAACATGCCTGCAAAAAAATTCTCCGCCGCTTCACAAACAACCCACGTTCCGGCTCTTGATTCTTGAAATAGGCCGAGCTGTAATTGCTATGTGTTCCAAGTAAACCGTATATATATAATATGCACACAAATGTTGTTGGATACAGAAGGTCCAGCATTAAATCTACTGAGTGAATGGATGAGCATACAAGGCCACAGGCAAGGAGAGAGAGAAAAAAAAAAAGGTCAGTATAAACCATTCAGCAGCTAACAGAAGATGTGGACTGGAGGACAGAGATAGAGATGGATAAAAGGTGGCCGGAAAAACGTATAATCACTGCGCACACTTAAAGTATAGGGTTTATAAAATGTACAGATGAGGAACAAGAATTTAAAAATATATTTTTAAAAAAAGAAGGCAGAGAGGGTGAGGGAAATCTGCCACCACTAGGCTGCTGCTAGCAGCAGGAGGGTCTTCTATACAAAACAACCCCAGACACAGTCAAAGACTTCCTTTCACACACTCCTGTGAACGCCTGGCTGAGCACACACACACACACACACACACAAACGCACACACTATATGCTCTCAAACACACACGCAGAGAATGCAGACAGAATGCAGCATTGTTTGACTGCAGAACTATCTTGCTGTGTGTGTGTGTGTGTGTGTGTGTGTGTGTGTGTGTATGGCAGTCAGTCAGCTTGTCAAGTCCTAGTGGAGTGATCAAAGCTGGTACAAACCACCCAGAGAGATCTCTCCCTTCCTCATCCATTCATCCTTCCCCTCTCTTACTCTTTCTATCCCCTCCCCTCTCTCTCGCCCTGATACAGAAATGGCATTACATTTACCACATAAATCCTGCTCGGCCAATCGCATTGCGCTCGCTGGAGTAGCGCGGCCAATCAAATTGGACTGTTTAGTTCCAATAATTCCCAGTCCGTCGTCCCCCACAAGCACTGAACCCTGGATGGCTGCAGTGCACCATGGGACAGGATCAGTGCATAATGGGAGACAGCAGGGGAGCTCTGGCAATATCATAATGCCAAGAGCACGCACACGCACACACACACACACACACACACACACATGCAAGAGAATACCATGTGAGCTCTGCTGGAGCACTGTTATGATGCCAAGTTGACACACACATGTACAAAATCACACTCCCACATATAGACTTTTCTGTCACACATGTGTGCACAGAAACACACACACACCACAGGAGTTATGAGAACAACCATAAGCTGCCAAGTTAATACACACACTCCTCATGTGAGCACTATCAGTACAGCTACACAACGTTGCACCACCAGATTCACACAAACACACCTACTAAGTGAGAAAAGGGCATCCTAGAATAAACAGTTCTGTTTAATTTAAAGAAAAGGGTTTCCGAGCTGAAACACAAAATGCCACAGAAACGCGTGTAACTAGAACCCAACAGACAGACAAAAATCGCAAAAACACACCAAATGTTTGAGACGAACACTATTCAGCAGCTGAATTGTAGAACATGGCCACAATGCAGTTTAGTCATCGTAATAGACAAGGGGACTTTTCAGACTTTGTGGAGTGATCTTCACTCCCGTTCATTCCAGATCAAATGTAGGGGGCTCCGCTAATGGCTTTTTAATAGGCCAAGAGGCTTGAGGGTGGGCCTTAGTCGGAAGGCGGACACACACACTCAAGCTGGCATTAGAGGTTCTCAACTACGCACTCTCTTCTCAGTGTAAAGGAACATGCGTCTGTGTGCGCACAAGTGTGCGTGAGCGTGCAAGAGACTTTTCCATTGTGTAACACAGTTTCTATAGCACTGCAGAGCTAGGAGCAAGATGTCTACATGCCAGATTAAATGACTAAGTGTTGAAAAAAAATGAGTAGAATGACTTTGGATCCGACATGTGTGGAATAACCACATCTGAACATTTTTGATATTTGTATCCACAGCAATGCCACCATTATTTCCACAAACACCATCACCATGAACATAATTACTAACGACCTCAATAACAAACTCAGCTATTAAACCACACCAAACCACATATTCCACAGCAGCATTAAACTGGAGGCAACAACTGGCCGTAAGACACTCAATGAGGCATGAGCAGAACTAAAGAGCAGATTCATTTGGTTAAAAACAACCATTTGTTTTTCCGTTCAAAGACAAAATGCCCACAGAAACACAGTTTGTAATTTGAGGGAAAATCTCTACCTGAATAGAGTGTGAATTGAATCCAGCACTGATGCACAAAGAGGATTAGCTATGTACACAGAGCCCCCCCCCCCCCCCACACACACACACACACACAGTTGGGTCAATGTGTTTGTGTGTTTTCCCCATTCAATAGAACAACTAATGGAGCGACTCCTCACACACAAAGAACCAACTTCAGAGACACGAGTCAAGTTGGGAGGAAGAGAGGAACAACAAACAGGGAACATAATAGACAAGCCCAAATAGGAGAAGAAAATACCAGAACTTTAAAAAAAAGGGGGGCAGGATGAGGGACAAAGATTGAGGAGTTTAATTTGCCTGAAAAGCATCAACAGTTTTAGTTTCCAATTATAAGATTTCTCCACCAAAGTCAAATTGACTGCCAGGCTTCAATTTATCGGAGGTTGGTGAAAGCCTACTCAAATTGTGTACCTAAATTGCAATGTATTGATTTAACAGTAAACCAATAGAGAACGGTCATAATGAATATTGGTGGGTGTTGCTGAAATCTTGTTCCCCTGGGCAACGAGAGAATAAGGTGGCCGCAACATCATGTCCAATTACTTCCCAAATTCAGCACAAAAAAAACCTTCGGCGGATCAGCAATGTTGACACTAATTTACTGACTGCACTGTGGTGTGTGGACTAGCCAGCCCACTGTATCCCCTGAGAGGCATTCAGATGGAATATTAGTTATATAATACAGGCTAAAGATTAAAGCAACACAGAGCCCTAATAGGATATTAGAATATTATACGTTTAGACATTAATAGAGGATGACACGCACCGTAAGTGCCTGTTAGAAGGTCAAACCTCTGAGGTTACTGAGGCCATACAGGAGGGGGAAAGTGGTGAATTAATCAACTTGGTAAAACAACAGAGGGTTAGACATTAATGCGTTTGGATGAACGTTAACAGGGCACGAGTTCTACCAGAGGAAGTCACTGAGAGTGAGAGAGACATTTTTGTATATGTCAGCATTTCGGAGGAGCAGCAGCCAACATTGTGGCTCGCACAGAGCTCTTACATGGGAATTATAATATCGAGACGGCAGAAAGTTCGGCTCGTTATTCGGGCTTCAGTCCGCATCGAGACCTGCGGGTGTCCTCCACCGTTTGGCTGCACGTCACTCCTCAGAAATATCACTTTAATATGCCTGCTATACTTCCCCGGGGGATTATAGTGCCAATGCGGCTCTAATAAACAACACCTCATCGTCTCGTGTTTTAAATACTGATAGGGGGAACTCTCTTTATGAGCTAATGATGGTGCTCTGATGTGCCATATAATCTTCAACTGCACCCGTGATGTTTGCAGCGCGTTTGTTCTGATCACTCCTGGTTTTTTTTTTGTTGTTGTGAGGTTCGCAGCGTATAATTGCCTCTGTACGCTTCTGGCGGCCGTGAGTGTTTGTGACTTCTGATCAATTTTCCAATCCGGGCAGCGAAGCGTGGCGTCTATACTGCGAAGCGCTCTGCAATAAGACATTAGTCGGCTAATGGTGGAGTCCAAGTCCTGCCCTTCACAGTGTTTTCACCTTAATTTAACTGCAAGCTCGGAGCTCATTTACCCATTAATCGTACCAACAGAAGAAGAAAAAAAATCACTGCACTGTTCAATTCGGACACGGACTTCGGGAGTTTTTACAGTCACATTCGTATTTATGTGGTTCTCAATAGCGAGTCGATACCATATTTTCTCACGTAGTACGCAGCCTTTATGAGTTAAAGCGTGTAACGTTTCTATCGTCCTAAATTAATTAGCTTATTAGTCGTTCCTCAGAGGGAAACGTGGGCTGCGAGTTTTGCCTTACAGTTGGCGCCGCACACTTCGAGCGGGTCAGGGAAATGCGCACGTATACACACACGGTTTAGCGCCTCAAGACGCTGACCGTAAAGCATCTCCTCATCAGCTCAATTTAAATGTAAATACAGCAGCAGCAACAACAAAAAAAAGTAAACCATCGCTGGCAGGAGCTTCTTCTGCCTCCTCGCCTACTGACAAGGCATGCCGCCTCTAGCACACCGCCGCATCTCGGCAATGAAGGAAAGCTTCTAATCGCTCTGAAACAATTAAAGTGTATTAAAGAAAAAATAAAAAAGGTGTGAAAGAAGACGCGCTCTCCAGCCTTACCTTGGGCGACTCCTCGGTGTACGAGCACCAAAAAGAGCAGGATCCCCGGCGTGGTGCACATCCTCCTCACCAAGCTGCAACCCCCGTGTCCTATTCCACTTCTCTGTCCACTTTTCCCCATTACAAGCAACGCGTATAACACATAAACACACACAACTCCTCGGTCCGCGGTGGGGGAAATGAGGACCCCCCCTCTCCTTTCGTCCACCTCAGGGTCTGCTGATTAATCAAACGAGTCCAAAACCAAAAGGTGGCTGAGTGTATCGCCTCTAGTCCCGATGTCGGAGTCCGTCTCAGAAGGCGCAGGTTAAGCTGTGCGGAGAGAGAGAGAGGTGGTGGAAATCGCCACGGGGTCCCTTCACTCGTGTCAGCGGCGCTGCTGCCTTGCCACTAAGCTCTGCTTTTCTCTCTCCGTGCGCTCTCTCCTTCTCCACTCTCTCCGTTTACGCAGAGAGACAGAAATGCCACCGCCCTCTGGCTACCGTACCAGACTCTCTATTTCTCCCTCTCTCCCTCGCTCTCGTACTTCTATTTCTTACTTTAATATCATAACAATAAAAACCTCATACATTCGACTCTTAATGGCACGTCTGAATAAGGATATTTGTGGAGTTTGATACGTTTAGGGTGAAGTGGATTCTCTCCCCCCTTTGACCACATTTAAGGCTTAAAATAAACTCTTCATATTTTCTTTTGGAGGCTTTTGCAGAGACAGATATTACATTTTACTTTCTTGTATTATTATTATTTTGTATCTCCTGGTTCTATGAACTTGGTTATGTTTGAGACATATACAAAAAAAAACTAAGCAGACATAGTATGTCTTTTTTTTAATCCATTTGTATCTATCTATTGTTTGCGCGTGTACGCACGTGTGCGCGCCTGTAATTGCTGCCGGTGAGGAACAAACCAGGGAGCCACGTTTCTCCGAGAGCTCACCGACTGATGTCTGCCCCCTGACGGCCACGTGCGTTGGACCTGCAACGGTACTGTGAGAGGTAAAACTTTACAACCGAGTTTGTTTATCCCCTTTAATAAGCACACTGCTGTAAACACGACATGAAGTACGTTTGGATAGCTGTCAAGGATTATATGAACAACATGTTGTTAAAAGGCTAATATGACATACTGTTCATTTTGCAAGATGTCAAGTAGGCTAATAGTGACCACATTTACTAAATGAAGCCATCCTTTTTAATCTTGGTGACCGCAGGTTTGTCTTACGGCTCCCGTGTTTCCACATATTTATGTCAGCGCATTCACACGTCCATACATCTCTGTTTGTGCATAGGCCATCTTCGCAAAAGCAGAACAACAATCTGATATATGATAAACATCTTTTTTCTAAATGATCAACACCACTACTTGAAACCGCAGCTTCACCTTGAACATGCCTGACTACTAAAGAAAAAGATAAGCATGTAAGTGACTGATGAATGAACTCAAAACCAGCTCAATACTAATTTGTACAGGGGGCTTGCTACTCCTCCAGCTAACACAACTCTGAACAGTGTTGCTGCACAGTCATTTGAGCAGCACAGCCTGGATCATGCATTGTAAATGGCAATAGTAAAATGTGTGCTCGGTGCCATTTGTCACCACAGCAGCCCGACAGCTCAGTGACTACCACTGGAAGTAGCTGCTACCCGCAGGGACCTGTAAAAGCCTTTTTATTCTGCCACTTTATTGGGAATGGGAAAGCAATAACTTACACAAGAAACATATGGCACACTTGGATATGGATCAGCACTTGCACTAGCAACAGTCAATGGCAGTGGTGTTTTCACAGTTCCAAGTGGTAGTACAACACAACTACACTTTATATGTACTGCAAATACTTCAAAGTAAAATCCAAGAAGTGTATCGCATAACATAGTTAAAGCAGGCAAATTATTCTTAGATTTTTTTTAAGTTAGATGGAAATTTACTTATATTTTCTAACACTGCCTGAGGCCCCTACAAGTTTGAACCAACTTGCACAAAACTGAAATACATCTTGTGACATTTGTCTCCTCTTCCAAGAAAGTTTTCATTGGAACTGCATTCTGACAGCTCTCCTAAGATATAGTCAGATGTGATTTCAACAGGTAAAGGCTTTTTTTGTAGGTCAGGCCCACGGCACTTTCTGCATCCAACCTCACATTCTTGGAAAAGCAGACAACAGACTAGCTGTTATTTAAAACAATGAATGTGAACTTTTCACAGTTTGGATTATTTCCAAAAACTGTGAATAAGAGATGTGCGTGTTGAGTAACTCTTCCACTTAAGCTGAAAAAAATAACGATTGCAGGGTGTGTGTGTGTGTGTGTGTGTGTTGTGTTTCTGCCCCAGAGCCGACCAGCTCTACTTTTAACTAAACTCTCTGAGGACACTCTCTCCATATCTCTTTTTCTTTGAATGTAAAGACCATCAAAGACAATCCAACATCCCTTTATTGGTGTTTATCATCATTACAGGGATAGATATACAGTATCTAGGAGGTTGAACACATTTCTCTGTCAGTTTCCTGTGCCTCTAACCCATAGCATCAAAGACGCAGCGATAATGAGAGGGGGAGACAGAGGACGCCATTAAAAGGATATCACCACCTTGATAACACAAGAGAAGAGGGTGAAAGATGTAATGATATACAGTGTTAGAAAAGGTTCTTGTTCTGTTTTTATATCAACAGTCTACTGTTTGCAGTGTATTACATTATGCACAACCTCATTATGCCATACAGTTATTTTCAGTATAAAAAAATAGTTGTGATAATCCTTTAAAAGGAACAGTTGTTTTTTTCAAGAGTTGGATGCAAAGCACTGATTCTACTCTGAACCATGAGAGTGGTAGATAGAAGTGATCTTCTCATCAAGAAGGTGAATAAGCATATTTCCCATAATGTCAAACCACTTTCTGGTACTGGTACAGGTACTTATCTACCTCAAAATGGTGGCAGAATACTAGAATCAAAATGATTTTTTCATTAGATTGTGGCTGTCTTGAACAGCGTCTCAAGTAGAAAGCATTGTCTACTACACACTCACCTTGTCGACATCAGAATTGAGGGGGCTCTGTTCAAAGAAATGCTGTATAAACTGTTTGAGGCCGACACTGCGACACGCGGTTGGCCAGGTGTGCAGAGATGGGAGGCTAAGCAAGAGTAATGTTTCCTGCTCAAGCTCTCTTCTTACCGTTGTCTCTTTCTGTGTGTGCAACACCATGAATGCATCTGAGGGCGAGACTGCATGAAAGGGTTCAACGTTATCAATATTTTAACAATTATTGCGTTTCCGCTTCTCTCTGTAACGGCAGGCTTTTTTCCCCCTCACAGAGCAAAGAGCATCTCAGAAGTCCTGTTCTCACAGTGAAGCTGACAACTCTACACACATTGATGAGTGTGGGGGACGTATAAATGACTAGTTAGCTAACGACATGGAGCACTGCAAATCAGACCATCTAGCTTGGTTAAGAGGGGAAACAATTACACTTCCAAAAATCTTTTTAAGAATGTTTTTCATTTGATTATGCTTTTTGAGAAGTTCAATGCTCTGCTTCCTAGAAGCAATTGGCAGAGGGTTCAAAATGAGCAGCCAGTAACCAGCATGTCGCTTATGAATATTTCAGTTTGAGTAACAACATTGACTGTGGACTCTCATCATTCAGCCACTTCAATTTTGCCTGGGTGGAGCATGGTGTTCACTTGTTTTCTGTCATGAGAGCAAAATAAATGTTTCCACAGGCTCGAGCAAAAGACTAAAAAACTAAATCATCAACATCGCACCTTCTGTCCTCCAAACACAATTACGTCTCGCTTCAGGTTGTTTGACATTTGTCTCACATGCACTTATGCTAATATTCAAAACCTGTTCTATATTTCCATAAAACAAACGAAGTTACACTTTCATTTGGTGGTGAGTACTTGCTGCCTTTCCACTCACTAAAGTTAGACTTGTGACAAGCTTACAATACCATTCCCCCTTCGACTAACGTCATTTGTTCTCACATTTCCACTCTTATATCTTTCTACCTGTAGGGATAACAAACATCCCGTCATGTGTGCCATCTCCTGTGTTATCTCTATTGTGTGTTATGACAGAGAGCGGGCCCCCACAGGGGCGACTAGGTTTAATCTCTTTAAGCAGTTACATAATGGCCCCCAGTTCACGTTTTAATCAGCGAATAGGTGGCTGTGCCCAGAGACGAATAATCACATCTATAACTTTCTAATCTAATATCCAGCTACATTCAAGTGGATTAGAGAGGAGCGGCGAGGGAGAGGCGAGAGGCACAGGTAGTACACATGGATGGGAGCGTAGGAGGATTTATTTGTGCTATTTTGAGAAGGAGAAAATGGGACGTTATCATGCGACTCATGTGTTTCTGTCTGGAGTGTGTGTGCGCGTGTGTGTGTGTGCGCGTGTGTGTGCACGCACACTCATATCTGTGGACACGCCTATTGCAAAGACACACTGTCTATAATATCAATCCTTTCAGATCACTTTTGATTTGAGTTGTTTGGCGGGTTGTTTGGTGATGAGGACTGACAATCTCATTCCCTAGATGGCTCTGTGTGACCTGTGCTGTGTGCTGTACGCTGGGTGCAACATCACCGAGGGAACAAAAGTGAATCAAGGAATTTATCCAGACAGACAGATGGACAAACAGACAAGGAGAGAATGTATCAGAGTCAACAAATTGAATTGTTTCCTCAGACTCACCCCCCCCCCCACCACCACACACACACACACACACTCTCTCATCGGAGGATTTAGCAGGAAATGCAAAATGCTGTGGCTATAATAATCTAAGTGAAAATCCCAGTCAGCATGTGACCTCATAGGCAGTAAAGAGCGTATTACACATTTATCATAAAAATGATGTTTGCCGTTTTATATGTTTACATAACTACAATCTGTGTAATGGTCTACAGATACAAACATTGCTGATCAAAGCATGAAGAAAATCAATGCGTTGTTCATTTCTTGATTGGGAGTCGGGCCCCGTTCATCTTCATCTTGCCGTGACGTAGTCCGATAGCATCTCTTAAATTAGTGACATTTAAACATGAAGGCCAATAAAACTCAATGACAACAGGTCGCAGGGTCGAACCACTTTGAATGCACACTTTTTCATATAAAATAAAAGGGTATATTGCGGAGTAAAAACACTTTTATTGAGAAACAAATGGGACATGACGACATGTAGTGATGGAAAAAGACAGACGGACACCAGCAGGAGAGCAACAAAGCTGGCTTCATGAAAGGAATATAAGTCGCGTTAGTGGAGAACATCAAGTCAGTGATGTCGGAATTAATACTGAACAGATCAAGTGACTCTCTGCGGTAATGTCAAGTATCTTTACGTATGCTCAAAGACTAAGTGGTATTCTTTGAATGAATACTTGTGAAGACGGTGGTGCACACATTTGCTCGTGTGATGTCTACGAATGTTGAAGAAGGGTACTTTTTAAAGGAGCCCTTTTAGAGATGATTGAACGCGCACAAGAGGTGCACATACATGCGCGCAATCAAGAGAGGACGGCAATGCACATTCCTGCCACTGGTTTCACGGTGGCAAAGACACTAACGCTCCATTAAAGGCGAAGAAGAAGTAGGCTGCCAACTACAAAAACAGGGATGTAAACAACGCACAACTTGAAACATTCGAAAATATGTCTTTTTCTATGAGAGCAAAATACACTCAACACATTTGTCATCCCCGAGTGTACATAAAATGCATTTTGGCTGAGAAAATCTGGAAACAAATCACTTTGTTGGCAACTTCACAGGAAACATTTAAAGTATGATCTAATGTCCGTCATGGGTAAGTGATACTGCACCTAACCATTCGCTAATGAAGCATACAATGGTTAGAAGCACGTAAACACCGTGGTTGCCAATTAACATCTTAACGCAGCTCTGTGAGGGAAGTAAACGCCGAGAGGGACAAGACCACAACAGATTTCCTCTTGAAACGATCTGCCAGCTACCGCACTAAAAGATGTTTTTCTGCCACATTTTTGGGTCCAAGACAGTGTGTAGCTAAATATGTGCCTCTGCCAGAAAATGTTGTGTTCCAGGATACACTTCATCATCAGATATTGTCTGATGTGGTGATGGGCATTTCGTCAAATAGTTTGCCGTCTTCAGGGGAACCTTGTGAAGTGTAGTCAGAGTCTAGAATTTCTAGCCTTCAGCCCAGAACCAATCCAGAAAACACTCCACCATCGGAGAGAAACATTGAAGTGAAACTAAAAAAATCTATCCTCAGTGTACTTTAGGTCGCAACCGGATTATGCCACAGGGTTAATGACACCGGAGACAATGCTTTCTACTTGACAGTTATTGGTAGAATAGATATCCGCCCACAGAAATCTATGCAGAGGACACTTTATTTTTAGCTTTCGGCCTAAAGGATCTTCATCAGAGAATACATGGAATGGCAGGTGTAGAAACAAACAAATCTCATCCCAATCCCATGTATGCAGAACACGTGTTCACACCCTGTTGGTAGAGGCTCCGCCTCCTGTGAACTACAGCTTTAAAGTGCTGGATGTAGTACCGAGAGGTTTACAAGTGGATGCCACACTTACACAACACAAAAAAAAGGGGAATGGAGCACATTGTATACAGACAAAAAAACATACACAATACACAACAAGTATAGAACAAGGGGCTATGGCAATTCAATGTTTAAGGCCCTGGAATCGAAGAGACGAGATAGGGTGTGAAAATAAATTGAAATGACCGGCAACTGGATAGTTAACATCATTGAGCCTGATGGAGCTCTTGTCACTAATCCTTTGTTTCAGCATGCGTGTTGTTTTACCTTATCAAATGGGCTTTCCGTGAATTAGGACCTCTTCTACACACACACAAAGGGGAGGATCCTTGAACTGCAGGTTTTAGAATTGTGTTCTTGAGAATATGTGCCTGAGCGGTATAGGTGGTGATTCAGGAGACAGTGTACGTCTTTTTCTTTTTTGACACTTTTATGTAAAAGATCGAAGAGCGGGATTTAGAAAATGCAACATGGTAGGACTCATCAATACACTGTTGAGTGTAGCCTCTGCCCAAACAGCATGTTTTCATAGCTGCAGCTCATTGGAATGACATATGGCTGACTCTTGGGGTAAACCATATCTCAGAGCTCTGGGATGAGCACAGCTGGCTAGGAGGAATGTGTTTCTATCAGTTTCTTTTTGATATAAGGTAGTGATGAGGCTGCCATTGCATAGTTCAATCCACATATCCCAAAAAAGACACATGTTTATGATCATATTCAACTGAGATCTTAAGGTCAGGATTCATACTATTACTGGACAGTTAATAGTTTACGTGGATGCTGACTTTCCCGTGCTGATTTATCTTTGAAGAAATGTATGAATGCATGACCATTTTATAACAACTCACTCATGTACAATGGACCCGATTATAAGTCAACAACAAAGTCACCGCAAGACTCACAAGAGAAGTGGTGCTGAAAGTAACAACCTCCCAGCGGGTCCGAGGCTACAAGCTGGCATGTCTATGAATCAGCCTCCCTCATGTCATGCCTGTTGCCACACATGCTGAACAGAAGGTTGTTCTCGTCGAGAGCTATTATTACAGTCTGCATTTTGTTATCATTGTTCTAAAAATGCTGAGAACAAGGTTTTACTGTTAAAAAATGATTTCACATTTTCTAGCACAGTTCTAGCAATTTGGATTCCGATACAGCAATTCAGGGGTGAACCAAATGCAGAAGAGGAGACCGGAGGAAATTCAGGGCATCCCACACTCAAAGACTAAAGCAGAAGGCAATACAACAGTGTTCATTTCAACAGTTAATTTTGGTTCCTGCGAACAAAAGAATGAATACGTTTCAATCTGAAATAAGGATCCTCTTTGTTCTGGAAGTCTTTGAAACTTCATAGCAAGACACGACAGAGTCAAGGCCAAACAACATTCTCTGTCACACCACAGCCATTTCACAGATCCAGCTCTGTCATGCAAGAAGAGGCTAGACACCCACCATCTGCCTCTACTGCCTACCAGAGTATGCCACCCTACCATGGGTCAGTGGGTGGTCCCACTTCATTGAAGCATCCACACTATGAGGGATTTTATCACGGAACCACAAAGCTCAGACACAGTCAGTCAAGAAGCACAAATGAAAACCTGTTCATGATGTTTTGGCATGTGGAAGATTATTAAAAATACAAGATTAAAACCAGTGTTTGTAACAACCGCTTGTCGTTTTGTTTCTTTATGTGGTCGCTTTTCATCAGTCGGCTGCATCCAAATCCATTGTTTTCTTACTTGCAGCATTTTGTCAGTAAACAGAATCTAAAAGGTGAATTTAAATTGCTGCGTCACATCCCACATGCAGTTGATGGCTTTGTAAAGGGCTTGGCCTTTTAAATGTGTTTGAACTATTTAAAGAGACCAAAACAACTTATGCTCTACACCAGGGGTCTTCAACGTTTTTCAGGCCAAGGACCCCCAAACTGATAGAGAGATGGAGCAGGGACCCCCGACTATATATATTGTATAACATTGTGTTTTATATTAAAGTGGGCCTAGTGCCATGTATAAACTAAGCTATTCAAATAATACACCGGTTCATATATTCATGTTTTTATTTTAAACATGTGCAAGGTACAGTGAGCAGGGTGGCCGTGCCACTGCCATTCATAAACATACCTTGTCAGCTGATACCAATATCAACATTGTCTGTCAATTGCATGATAATCATGCATACAAGCTATTCAAATTGACGTTTTTATTTTAAACAACCCCCTGTCGAAGACCTCTGCTCTACACAGATCCACAACACAGATGGCTTTACTGCATGTTACATTGTATCTAACAGTCCTAACTCTTAGACTTGGCTAATACTCGAGCTCTCCTCTTCAAAGGGAGGCCATGTGTTTAAACTCTCTTGAGTGACTTGAAATGAAGTAATCCGAGGGTACAGCATATACATTGAAGATAACACACTATCAACATGACTGTATCTAAAGAACAATCAAAACACAATCGCAGGAAGATATTGCTGAACGTTCAGATCAGATGCAGCTCAGAGTAAGAATTGATCTTAGTCTGTTTTGAAGGGGTTGCTGTATTCTCACCATCACCTGTAACCGGACCTAAGCATGTTTTCTGATCATGTGCTTCGTCGGGTTGCTTGTGGAGCCAAAATGGCATTTTGAGAGAGATGTCGCAGCATCACTTTCTTTAGATCTCTCCTGCCATATTTCCCCAGAGAAATACTCTTGTACCTTTACAAATGACACTTCAATTTATTGTGTGTGTGTGTGTGTGTGTGTGTGTGTGTCAATTCCCATATTGCTTGTTGCTAATACACATAGATTTTAAACAGACTTCAAGAGCTGTAAAGGGCCATGCAACTCTTAACTTTCAGAAGAGTTAATTGTAGGGTTCCGAGTGAAAACAACGAACGACTGGAGGCCCTGACATGTGCAGATGTGCTCCATGAGCCCGAAACAGACAACAGTATATTCCCTTCCTCTTTCTAGGTGTTAATGTGCTTGGCAATCAGCCCAAGTGCTTTTTGATAAGCTCATTATTAATTCATGCACACTCCCGGAACCTCAAATCACACTTAATTACAACTGTGATTCCAGCAGTGACCAATATTGATGCAATTAAATAATTAGGAGTTTGCTGTTGCAGCATCCTCTTTTTGACTGCGAGGGACAGAGAGAAGATTATGTTTTTAGAATATGAATGAAAAAAAGCTAACTGAGCTGACGGTAGGAGGCGAGCGTCTTTGTGTAAATCTGCAGAAGTGCTTGGTCCGTCCATGTGTGAGGAGAATGTTTTCATAGAGATTAGTCGAAAATAAGAACATCAGATAATGTTCTTTTATGATCGACTGAGAACACTGACTGATGTCTCCACCGAGTGCGCCACAACAGTCTGCCTGTGCCGTCTGGTTGGGACTAAGCAGTGATAAGAAAACTGCCACATACTGTATGATGATCAATTATTTAATGACTTGCAGTAATAAGAAGTGCCGCTTAGTTTGGTGAGTAGCTTTTGTGATTTTCGCCTTCAAGAAAAGTATATATACTTATATACTTCACTGGGTAAACATGAATATATTCTTATGTTTTCTGGCATCTGACCAATTGAACTCTGAAGCAGCATAACTTTGCTCTTTGTCAATAAGCTGATTTCTCCTGCTACAGTTAGTAGTTCAGCAACATGTTCTTTTTCCTTGTGCGTGGATGAACTTGTTATATTTTTCCTAATTTAGCGGCTGGATAGTTGGCTATCTAGCTTGCTAATTCCAACATGCTGTCATGCTTCACTTATAGAAAATGAGTCAGACAAAGGATGAGAGCTGGTTGCTAAGTCGTTGTCGTCCTGTTTTTTTTTGTATTCACCTTCTGTAGCATTAACACTCAAGTGCCTTCAGAAAAATGTAAAGGCCCAATTAAAATCACTTTGTTTTTTTGTGTATTGACATTTGTTTATTCAGCGATCTAATAAACAGAACAATATTCATATATTGTGCATGTCAGGCTTATCCGGTCTCCTTACCCCAAGACTCAGTAAAACAAGACAAATGTTTAATATTATTACTGATTTAATCCTTGATTCAAAGTTGATAATGCTCTGAATATTATGAATTTTCACACTTTCACCTTCATGAAAACCTTTTAAAAGCCAGGGAGAAGTAGACACAATAAATAAATAAATGAGTAATCTGCTGCTGTTCATCTGAAAACAAGGGAGCTCCTGAAAACCTGGCTTTTTGGAGATAAGAGTTGTCATGTGATGGCAGTCTGGTTGCCTGATGATTTCCATCCCTGTCCCTCTATCTCCTCATCTATTCCCCTGAAGATGAAAGAAAACAGTTTGCAGCTACTTACTGGGTCCCTGCAACACATTAGTGGCTACTGCCACGGCCTTCAAAGACTGCATGGCTGTGTGTGTGTGTGTGTGTGTGTGTGTGTGTGTGTGTGTGTGTGTGTGTGAGAGAGAGAGTGAGTGAGTGAGAGAGAGAGGGAAAGACAAAGTAAGAGAGCGTCGACACACATACATGTGTATTTAAGGGTTACTGGGCCCGGTATGTCTGTGTTAGCGTGTGCACATGTGCGTGCTTGCTGACATTCTAAAGAGGTGTAAGGTCAAGGTTCGTGTCAGCTCGACTCAGCTGTCACCCCCTGAGCTCTTTATAAAATCCCTCACAGCTCTTTCAGCTGCTGTTTGAACATCATCAATCTGGCATAGCCTGTAAACTGCAAGGCTGTGGAGGTTTTCCCACACACACACACACACACACACACACACACACACACACACACACACACTCTCTTTTCATCTGTGACTTACACGTTTGGAAACATTTTTCAAAAACTTAAAACGTGTTTGACCAATTTTATAGGCAGATATAATAACAGAATCCAAATAGCAAGGTCCAGCCAACTGAGCCCTGCAGTGTCATATTTTGGAGCATTGTGTTGCATGTTGGCAGACTTGTTGTTGTGCTGTTAGTTAGAAAACCATTATGGAGTTATGATTTTATGACTGATGTTTTAACTACAACAGGAGGTGAGGACTCTAACATGCCAATGCTTTTGCCCACTTGGGACCTGCTGTAAGGGGAGGATTGAGACTGAAGCAGTATTTAGACACATATTGGCAAAATATGGCTGATATGAGTGGTTGGAAAACTGCCGACAGATGTAATATGTTTATCCACTGTCAAAAGTATCCTCAATGGAATCCATTGTGAATTCAAGCTGACACCTCTTTAAGAAAAAGTAAGAACACCAATAATGATAGAAAAAAAAAACATGGACATTTATGCCATTTCATTAAAAAAAAGCTTTTAAAGGATAGCCATGACTTTACCTTCGTCTTAATGTACAATACTGTCTTAGCATGGTACAGGCTAAGCCCTCTATAGTCTTACAAATATTGATTCCTAAGTGGATATATGGTGTTTTGAGAGATAAAGTTTTAGGGCAAGCTTTTGTACAAAATCAATAGTGTTGTTGCAGTGCCATTGCATGACTCTGATAGGGAGAGGTGTTGAAAAGGCTTCAGCCTTGAAGAAGCCATTCAAGTCTTTAATAAGAGCGTTGCTTCTGAATAAGATGTCAACCTGACAGTTTCCCAAAAGGGCTTTGACAGTGTATGCTGTGCTTTACTGTACAATAATACTGAAATGTATTGAGGGGAATTGAAAAATACCAGAGGACTTAACTATTCTGCTAATGTACCAACTGTTGAAGTGCATGTTTTGATTAAGCCCGCCAGAGATGTTAAAAAAAAACTACAAAGAGAGAGAAAGAAGAGAGAGACAAAGGAGTAAATATGTGACGATATGACAAGATTCTGTTGGTTTGATGCCTGTATGAGCACTTTCCACCTGGATAGATACTGTAAGCATGTTCTGCAGATCAGGGATTTAGAACTCAAATCAAAGCGCAACGAGGGAGACGGAGAGAAAGAAAGAATTACAACACAATCAAGGGCGCCCTCCCAGGAATGGCTGGAGGAAGAGAAAGGCTGGACTGCAGTTGTTTCTCCTCTCGTACATTTTATTAATCCCACAGGCCACATGTATAAAGTATTTAGAAGAACACTAATCCGAAAGTGTATTCAGTCACATGACCCACGGGGTAATACAAAATCAGCACTCCAATGCCATAGCGTTGACGCCTATACATCCCAGATGAAAAGGAACACACATGTTTTGGTTAGTTTCTGCTCGGTGTTTCCTGAACACGTTGTTGAATGCTACTAGCTGCTGTTGGTGCTGTTTGAAAAAGGGATTATTTCAATGTGACAATTGTTTTATGTTGATAGTGTTGATCTAACTCCACGGTCATTAGAGTTAACAACTTCCTGTTTAATCAACTCCCTCAGAATGGCAGTTGTGCGTCTGCATGAGGAGTTTGTGCAGCTGAAGAATAAAGCTATGGTGTGATGGACAACATGTCACAATGCTATTGTGCTTTTCATTCACTGATACCTGTGGGAAGGGTCCCTGTTAGCCTGTTTCATGCAGACTGAATGCACGAGGGCTACTTTGAAAAGGGGAGCAGAAAACAGGAGCTGGCGGCAGGAGGAAGAAAATACTTAAAATGGGCCCCAAGGGGCGAAAAGACAAGTGTGAGTCAAGCTGTATTGCAGTGATTGAAATGAAGTGCCATGCTTGTGTTTGTCTCTCTCACTCTCCGGCTGCGACCTCAGTTGGAGGCAGCATAGGGGAGAGCCCTGCCTGGGGTGACCCACCTGGCAGCGTGTGGTCTGCAGAGGGACCTTTCTATCAAGCGGTGGCTCTGAACCGAACGGTGTTAAAACATGCCGCTGGCTACAGGAGTCCAGGGAGCCACACACTGCGTGGGGGGATTCACCGGCTCAAATAAGCAAACTCTCCACTCGTGTGTCTTCTGCATACTGGCCTGAATCTTTGTTGTACTCAATCCAAGCCTTCTTGTCCCCGTCTTCACTGACACAGGACTCATCGCTCAATGTTCCTCACACAAAAGGCCCGTGCGCCCCTCTCATGGGAAACAGAATTGGGAAAGCGTTGCGGACCAGTTGTGGTATTGCTGAAGATGTGACGATCTCCCTCCCTGAGTTCTTTCTCAAGTGTAAGAAAACTCAATATGGCATCCACCGAGGAGACCTTGTAATGTGCGGAAACATACAAGCAGTAGGAAAATGAGCAGCCCGCTGCACTCATCGCAGAGGCCTTCAATACGTCTGATGGGCAGGTGATGAAAGGCTTGTGCAACAGTTACATAAGGTCCACCAGAGAAGTTCTTCCCTCTCCTGTCTAGAAAAGATGAGCGATTCAATTCACATGAGTCAGGTGCAGAGTATTTCACTCACTTGTTAATGGTGTAGCTGTTTTGATAAATTGGAAAGCAGCCGTTACATAAGCACTGTAAAAAAAAAGAAAAGAAGATGCAGATAGTGGATGCAGCTCAGAGTCTGAGCTGCATCCACTACCATCCCCTCTTTCCATATAAAATTGATATTTCCAAATGTTAATATGTTATTGAATTGGCTTTATCTATACATCCATCTTCATAATGGCATATGGACCTGTCTTTTGGGGAAGTTACGGTGGAAATCTTAATATAATATGTTGTTGGCAAGGAGATTTGTATGGAAGTGTGGCCATAAAAGCATCTCTTGAAATATTACTTTAATTTACTTAAGTGCTTACTTATGTAAATGCTAAACACATTTATGGAAAGCTAGAGTAGTATGTTGCAGTTACATTATGTGCAAAATCACTCATTTGTACTTTGGGATCATGATTGTTTCCCACTGCACAGTTTGGACTGCTATTAAAGTGAAGACAACAATGAGTCAAGACGTGACGTCAATTGTTAGATGAGCTTTAAGCTTGCTGTTAAATTGCGCTGGCAAAGCACAAGAATAGCATAATGACTTTGCTTTAAATACATGAAATGTCCCAGGTTGGCCTAACATCCACAATAAAAGCAGTGGGGCATTAAATGAGGTCCCACTTATCTCTAGTGTCGATTGCTTTTTTTCACGGCTGCATTTTGAAGAGCACGGCGTGGTTGCTGTGTCCGAAGATCGTACCGCTCAGTCTGCAGAAGGAGAGAAGCCGCTAGTTGCAATTAACCAACACAGCCATACCTACAACCCCACACTTGCTAGAGGGGCCAAATGTGTTCCTTCAGCTTGTTCACATTTACTAGAAAACACACTTTCAATACTTCTGTATCTCACAAGGAAATGTGATTAAAAATGATTAGACTGTCAAATGGCACACCGGGTTAGTTTCTAGTGATTACAGGAGCTTTTCCTTTTTATTTCAGAAGTGATTTTACCTTTTTAATATGTGAAATAAAATGCTTAAATGGAAAAACACTTTTGCAGTTATATGAACTACTGCAAAGCAATCAGTCACACTTTATTAACATCAGCTCCAGAAAATTGCACAAATGATGATGCCAAAGAAAGACAGAAAGTGGGGGAAAAAGCTTTTCAAGTATGAAAACACTTCACTTCAGCTACAGCTTGTATTGTGAAGTAGAACCATGGTGTAAATGAGGAACAGGTTATCAGCAGAGTGAAATATAAATATAATAAGCCCACTCACTCTATGTAGCTATGGTTCCTCTCATCTCAACTCAAAGACTTTGTCTTCATTACATAGTTCACTTATGCCCGAACAAAACAACTGGTCCACATGAGCAAGGTGTTTTGTTTGGGTATATATGAACATATATAATTATTACATAATGATTTTCATTACTACGCAATTGACATGCAACTTTATGTCCCTGGTACCACTAATGAACCCTGTATTATGTTCTGCCTCGCTGGAATTAAGAATTGGATGTTCAAAGGTTTCCTGCGGTTGAATGACTCCAAATCAGAAATAGTAATCATTACACTTTTTTTGGCACCAGCACTAGCAGCATTAACACTATATTGTCTGGCCTGTGTGCCCTATCTAATGATGTTAAAAAAAGAACAATAATTGATATTAGGATTTTTAAAGCTTTGAAGGTCATGCTTCTGCTTATACAGTATCTGTGATCTGTGATCTGTTAACTCCATTTAAGCCTGATCGCTGCTTAAGATCCTCTGGCAGGGAACTTCTAATGATTGACTTGTCAGAAAAGGTGACCGGGCTTTTTCTGTACAGGCCCCTTCAGCTAAATCTCTTCTTAAAACTCACCTTCATCTTATGTCTTTTTTTGTAACTGGTGGGCTTTGTTTAAATGTTTAAATAATGTGATTTTAGGAATTTGACTGTAAAGCACTTTGTTTTGAAAGGTGCTAATGCTTCTGTAAAAAGGAAATAAAGTCCAAATCAAACCAACCACACATGGCTATCTTCAGCACACACCAAGTGTCTACAAGCATGTAGGGCAAAGGAAGGAGGGATATATCACATGCATGGAGGGAGGGAGAAAAGGAAGGCTGGAAAACAGGGGAACACGAGTGAAATGTACGTGAAAGTAGACAACAAATACAAGAGGGGAGGAGGAAGAGAGGGAATGAAGGGATGGATAAAAGAAAAGAAGGTAAGGAAACAGGAACGAAGGTGAAGAAAAAACACTGACCAGAGTAAGTAACACACCCACGACAAACGGGTGCCAGAAATCCTCCTCTTTCTCTCTTCCATTAAAAAAGGACTCAGGGCGAAACCACAGCACTGCGGCCCCCATCCCGGTCACTTTAATATGGGTCTTAAAAGTAATTTACAGCAACATATGTGGCGAGGCATCAAAAGTGCATTCGGCAGATAAAGATGCCATTGCTGACAGAAACGTGGTGCCTGGAGCAAGGCTACAGCTCTTCATTCTCCTCTCTCTTTCTCTCACGAGCAAGAGACACAGTTGTCCTCTCCACCACCTCCGCTCTCTCCCTCTGTCGTCTCTCTTTCCTCCTCTCCCCTCCACGACTTTCTCCACTGTCTTTTCTTTATCTTCCCACCTCCAACGCCTTCTCTCCCTCCCTCACGACGCTCCTCTCCTCCTATCTGTCCTTACTTCCGCCTACACGTCTCCATCCCTATTTCCCCCCTCGCCAGCTCCCACTCAGCTCCCTCCATCATCCTGATTTCATGGCCATTTAAAGGAGACCATTCATCACGAGTCGCTGCACAATGTTTTCCAAAATATGTATGCTTTATTCAAGCCACGTTTGCATCACGAGCCAGTATCTCATTGCCTGTTTCTGTGGCGTGAAGCAGCCCTATGGACAGGACGCCTGTGTCTCATAGAGGATTAGCTCTTCTTTAAAACACAGTGTGCCGACCAGAGGGTTCCAGATTTTAAGACTCTAAAAGGACTTGTCAAGGGATCAAATCCCAAACCTCTTAGAACCAGTCCACCGATCTGTAGCCTTCCACTAAAATGTGAGCATCAGCCATTATATGTCCGCGTCATCCCTCTTGTCCTCTGCTTTCCAACCATGCTCTCTTCCATCCATCTCTCTCTCTCTCTCTCTGTCTCCTTTACTTTCATTAATTTCTCCAGATTTACAGTATTGCCTTACGGCTTCTTCGCCGTAAATACTTCCCACCATCCCTCCACCTTCCCTTTCTCTCCCCCTCCTCCAGACAGTGCGATGTGGGTAATGTGCTGTTGATTTAATAGCTTCATTTTTCAACATCTTTCTTCTCCTTTTTTCCATGTCTGAGAGGAGAAAGGAGGAGTCTTTGACTTCATCCTGGTGAGCTATGAGGACGATTACAGATTGTGACTTTCAGACGTTACCTCAAAGTGAATAACCCACCTCTACATCAATTTCTAAAAAGTATGTTATTCCATGGAGTTAATCTGGGTGTTGAATGTTCTTGTACTGTATAGCCTCTCCTTAAGTTAGAGATAGCAACTTAATTGTGAAGGAATAGTTCGACATTGACAAGAGTTGGATGAGATTGGATGAATATTACACTTTGTTTTTTGTTCTGTAAACTAGACTTAAAGTGTTAATTAATGAGCTTTAGAGGTGCGGGTAGGTGGATTTTATTGCCTTCAAACACTTCCAGGCTAGCTCTTTTATCCTGTTTCCAGTCTTTATGCTATGCTAAGCTAACCGGCTGCTGGCTGTAGCTTCAGACAAGTGTTATTGATCTTCAACTAACTCTCTTCAAAAACAGTGATTAATTATATTTTCCAAAATGTGAAACTAATCCTTTAGAGTCACAATAATATTGCAGTATTTAAACAAAATGAAACCCACAGTATTTAATCGCTCTCAGCACATTTTACCTCCACTGTGCGATAGATGTAGGGTCCATCCACCACCTCACACCAAAGTCCAGCCCCAAACATGCTGCTGCTGCTCAGTGAGTCTAAAAGGCACCCCGTTGGTAAAACGGGATTGTAGAGAAAGCAAAACAGATTGATTCAAAAAGACTCACCAGAGAAGAAGACAGGTCTTGCTGAGCCTTTTTAACAACAACCACTGAAAAACCCAGAAGGCAAATGATAACAAAACCTGCGCATTGCAAATACCCCACGTTATCTATCAAATTGTGTTTTTGTTATTTACACAACATGTCAGTGATCGTCAGACTTTTGCAGGAGAGTCTACTTCAAAATTAGAGAAAAATGGGGCGCCCAAATACAACGATGAAATATTCTACTGGAAGATCCGTAACCTGGAAGATAAGTGAGAGAAAAGGATGAAGGTGGGGGGATAAAAGGAAAAGGCGAGCGGCGCCTTTTTGTTGGTGTCAACATCATTTGGAGAAGTGATAGAAATCAACCCTGCTTCGCCTCCTTATCGCTGCAGTCTGAGATGTTGTTTCTGCTTTTGACAGCACTGAAAGTGTCTCCACTTCTCAATGCCTGTGTGCGATTTATTTACATGCACATTTGTGAGCCCATGACATCTCCAAAAGAATGTGTCGATGTGTGTGTGTGTGTGTGTGTGTGTGTAAACAGATAAGGCTTTGAGCATCTGAGATATTTCAAAAATCCAACGCAGGCTTGATGCCCTTGCCGCGTGATCAAAGAATTTGGGGCTTCTTTCATTACCTTTGACGGAGAAACACATTTGGATGTTTGCCTGCCTCTCTCGCTCTCTCTCTCTCTCTCTCTGCCTGAAGGGAGAGGAGAGTGCTGGTTATCAGAGAAACGCTGTGCATCGGAGAACCCTTTTAACAAGGTGGAAAAGCAGTGCTGCTTCGGAACCCGGGAATCATGAATGCTGGGTAACTGCGCTGCTGATTCACGCTAAATCATGGAGGAGCGATAATACACCCTATAGGTTGTTTCTCAGGAAACTAGGTTACTTACGGGCTTCCCTTTGGAATAGAACACAGCGAATCATTCATATAGTACGAAGCCTAACATGTGCAAATGAATCAGAGCCGCATGATGCATCTTTAGGACGGCAGTGTTGTGCTGTGAATATAGAGAGTCTGACCTTCAGCCAGAGAACCTTGCATCCACTGGACTGAAGTGTCCTACCAGTTTCAGGGTCGCTGCTCTATCTGACTGGTGCTCTGATTTGGAAGGGGGCAAAGCAAAAAGGGAATTCTAGATTATTTTATTACTACCATTTATGAAATACAAGGTTTGCAATCCCATTTAGTAACACTGAATGGAAACTATGCTGAAGTATCCACCACACAAGCTTTTAACATCATGTGGAGGAGGAGCTTTGTACTGTTAATTCTACTGTCATAGACAGGCTCTTATATCTAAAGAGAAATAATCTAGGCTTATTTGCTATGCTTATTCATTATATCTAACATAAAAAATTGCATATTACATTTGGAAAATCGCATCTTGGGATGCTTGCGTCACCGTGTATCGTTTTATGATAAAGATACGTTAGCTATGGGTTATTCACAGCCAAACTGTATGAAAAACAGCAAGAAGCAGCTTTAATGTATGTAACCTACAATAAAAGCCCAAGCGACTACGTTATCACTCGATCACTCGACTCAAAGGTGTCATATCTTATTCTGGTGCTTTTAGTGTTTCTAACACGGGGAGAAATCTGATCAATTAGGCACAATGTGCAGTGTCACCCATGAAGACACTCGTCAATTAAAGGAGCGGCGTAACGACCCTGTGCCTAGAAAAACTACGAGAACTAGTTAATTGGCACACTTTCTATACAATCTTTAGTAAAAAGCGTATAAAAAGGCTCCAAAGTAAAGCACATCATGAGAAGGTGGCTGTGAAGCTTGCAGCGCGTTAAGCCACAGCTGTAAGCTTTCTTTTCTACTCTGATTAATATATTTACTTTAAACCAAATACTTTTTAAATGTGCCTGCAGAGTGAGAGAGGAGGGGAGGCCAAAAGAAAGAATGAGGTGGAGGCAGGTGAAATCTAGTGGACTGGATAGAAGGGAACAAAAAACAAAAAAAAGGAGACTGATGAAGGTGAACTTAATTAAGTCGTATGTCAGTGAGGTGGTAGAGAGGCGGGGTTCGCTGCCAAAGTCAGCAATAATGGTGGTTATTTTGAGATGGATCGTCTAACAAGAAGGGCAGCAAATTAAGTACCACAAGTAAAAATCATTAAAGGTCATTATATGAACCTGCTTGCAGAATACACATATATTTTGAATGTGCTGTGTTTTGTTGTATACCATTAACATAACCACGTGTATTTATATCACAAATACAACTTTTTGGGCAACACTGCTGGTTGACATACTTACTAACAAGAAACATTACAAAATTCACCGTAGAATTTCCATGGACACCAAGAACTTTGTAATTAATGCAAAACATTGGCAATAACCCCTCTGGCTGTACTGGCTTGGAGCACTAAAGCTGTGATGCAACTGACAAGGTTTTTGGGCAATGTGACGACATATCTTTCCTGGGAGAAAGAATTGAAACAGTAACAGATTGAAATGAATAGAGAAGAATTTTCGAGCGCAAAAACCTGTGTTATTATGTATTCGATACAATGGCTCCTCAGGTAACTGTGCTCCACAATGCAAGCCAAGAGGTTTGGAGATGAGAATTTTGGAGATTAGAGATCATGGGCACTGTTGCCTTGAGTAAAGGTGACAGAATGGTGAAGCTCCACATATAGACACACGTCACGTTTAACTATGACTAATCCTTAAAAGAGTAAGGTGACAAAAGTTGTTGTATTTGCATATTTCTGAACACAAAACCTCCCATATTTGCCAAAAAGCCTTTTTGCAAATACACATAAAAACAAAATCCGTACACAATAGAATGATACGATTGAGTGTCATTGCTGCAGTTAATAAGCCACTCTCCTGTCTGCACAGATCTTTCTGAGCTATGTCTGCTTGCCTTTTGACCACTGCCTGCCTGCCTCAGTCTGTTACCACCAAAAAAAAGCACTGAATTTAAACACACAAGGGCCTGCAGGTTCAGATGAGAAGATAGTGTACAGACTGGGAGGTCCTGCTTGAAGCTTTATGAGGTGCCAAGGCACTTAATTTATCAGGGCAATGAAAACAGAAACACAGTTGATGTATTTGTTTGGCAAACCCGATGTATTCCTGGATGATGTTGCCCTGTAGTTCGAATTAGAGCAACTCGGACTACAGGTCTGTTCGTGTGTGGGGTTACTTGCTCCTTTTTCGGGGGGGGGGCTTGGAAACTTTCTTTTCATACAATGCTCAGAAATAAAGTTTTCAGGCATATGTCCATCTTGAGAGCGAACACTTACGTCAGCACCTCCCACACAGGAAGCATGAACCAGCCATAGAGGTGAGTGCTTGGTGCAATGAGAAGTACTCCTCACACAAGTCTTGTGGGACTGTGAATTATTGCGCTCGCCTCCACTGGTACAGAGGGAGAGAGACAGAGGTCAGTGGGTTTGTACCGGGGTACTTTGGAGGGGATCATCTTGGGTTGCCTGAAGTGGTTGATGAGACTTTTCCCAAGGGAACTCCTCTCTGCTCCTTTAATGGAAAACTGTCTGTCAGTGTTTCAATTTCTCTAGTTTTTTTTTTTTTTTTACTCCGCTCGTCTCCCCAAATCTCTCTTTTTATTTGTTTAGCTGTCAAGAATTGAATGGCAACACAGTGCTCGTCATAACTGGCATGTAAACACCTTAACTGTATGGGTTTGTTCACATTAAGGTCATAATGGGAGTGAGCAGAACCAGATTAACAGTTCAGTCTTATTTAAATTAGCTATAGCTGACATTCCCCATATCCAAAAACAGCAGTTGCCCCCTAACCATCTCAGTGAGCACACACTTTGCATATCAAGTTAAAGCCATTTGCACGTGTGTCTAACCTGTGTTTGAGGAACAGACGAATTTGCGATCATTGTGATTTGATTGGCACTGTACAAGGTTTATAACACATAGACAAAGGTGTGTCTGTCCTTGATAACCTGTCCCAGCTGTAGCCTGGCGCTCACCCAGTGCATGCTGGGATAGGTTCCTGCTATAAGATATGTTAGTATAAAAAAATAGATACATGGATAAGTAATGGTTCAACATATACGGGATGGAAATATGTTTGTAGAGGATTGAGGGGAAGAAGAAGTGTCAGTTTCAAAGCTTTCCAAGTCCAGGGATTATGGGCTATCTCGCTGATATTTAGTTTAAGGTGGTTTGGCAAATACACTTCCTCTCAGAAGGAGCTGTTGAAATGGTGGACAGTATTGGATGCCATACAACACACAAACACTTCAAAAAGACTTCACTTCTTTTTTTCAATTTTCTGATTCTGTTACATCTCTCTCGCCATCATATGCTACATCTTGATCATTTCTTCTTTCACCTCAACTCACCTGTTTTCTTCCTCAATTCTCTCTCTCTCTCTCTCTCTCTCTCTCTCTCTCTCTCTCTAATCTCTGATCCTGTGGGACAGAAGCCACTTTGAAGATTTCTTCAGCTCCTGTTTTATGTAGGAAAAGCTCACATACAAAAAGACACTCAGACTAATGAATGTGTGCAATTCTCCCTCACACAAGCTGAAAAGTACGTTTATTTTTTGTGTCTTGTTTTGTCTCTTTCATTCTATCGTTTGCCCAATCTCTACCGCTTCTGCACACATGAAGGACAACACAGAAATACGCACACACACACACACACACACACACACACTTGCTCCAGAGGCCCCAGAGCAAAGGCTGTTATCAGCACTCCACAGGAACAGACCAGTGACTCAGCCTGTCTGACTCTGTGTGTGTGTGTGTGTGTGTGTGTGTGTGTGTGTGTGTGTGTGTGTGTGTGTGTGTGTGTGTGTGTGTGTGTGCATCCACAACGTCTCAACAGCCTAAAGACTCACAGTTTCTGTCAGATGTCCCCAGCTCGCTCTGCTCTCAGAGCTGGAAGGACACACTCACACACCTGGTCTACACTCAGCGGGCTATTTCTTGATAACAATCTGCAAAAATCAAATTTTTCATCTGAAGGTGCGTTCAGACAGAATGCAAAGCCAATTTCTGCTTTATTTACACAAATTGGACCAATAGTGTGATTGAAGGTTGTGTTTAAAGTCAACATGACTAACATAACATAACTTGTGGAGGGTGTGTATGTGTGTGTGTGTGTGTGTGTGTGTGCGTGTGCGGTTATGACTGAAAACAGAAAAGAAATGTCCAGGAACTGCAGTTGTTTCTGTTATTGTCTACCAGACCTTCTTCTTCCTCTTCTCGTCTATGGACATCCATTAAGGTGAGACCAGCAGCTCAGGAAGTTTTACACAAATTGATACATTTCCAACTGCCACCATTTAGCATGAGCCTGCATTAACACATGTCGTACCATTGACTTCCTTGGCTCCCACACCTTCAATGTGAAAACCACTCCCTGAGTGACAGCTGCCTCTCTTGTGTTGATGTTCTTACCACGATGTGGGAATTCTACACTAGGCCCAAGAACTGCATTCAATTAAAGCACAGTCTTAAGTGCTCAATATGGTAGACAGTGGCACAACAGTGGTACTTTGAGGATACATCAAGAGCCTGATGTCCCTCTGAAGCAGCGGGGAGGACCGTCAGTGCTCCTGATTAAGCTGCAGGAAGACAGAAAAAGTGTGAAGAGTAGGCCAGGAGTTTGTAAGTCTTTTAAAGCAACATATGATGACTTGCTCTTCTCAAATTGGAAATCCTTACTGTAGGTACAACATGACAAAGCACACTGTATTATTTGCACTGTATTCTTTCTTCCGAGATGGAAACTAAGCTAGAAGCTAAGACCAGAGGCTTCTCCACTAGCCAGTCTACTCCTGGCCATCGTATGTCCGGTCGCAGACAAATAAGATGGATGAAATAAGACTTCAGGCGAACCCAGCGACGGGATGTCGGTGACTAATGAGGCCACATCTTTAGAGAGACCCGGCTCCATCGTGGCATCCCCGATTAAGCAGCACTTAATGGGCAAACCGCAGGACAGAGTGCAGGACTCCGGTGGGACGAGAGGAGGTGGACTCTGTGTTTACATCAAAGATGCTTGGTGCTCAAACATTTTCAAAGTTGATGGACAATGTGACCCTGATCTCAGCCATATTTTCTGCCCAGAGAATTGTTTTTGTTGCTGCTGTTTATATTCCTCCTGATGAAAATTCAAATGCACTACAGGGGTGCACTACTGTTTTTGTTTTGTTTTGTTTGTCGTGTTTTTCTTGTGTTGAAAATGGGCTGCAACTGCCTTTTGTTTCCTGTGTTGCATAATGACAACAAATTAAATCTGAAATAGCTTTTCTGAAAAAGCTGTGGTGCTTCTAGTCACGACCACAGACAGTATGTCTTAATTCTGAGCGTCTAACTGCGTAGACATATGAGAAGTACTCTTTAGTGCCCACGTACACAAGTACAAACTATGCACAGAGATAGCATCTAAAAGACAAAGCAAACCCCCAAAAATCATTTGACGCATATAACAATAAAAGAACTGCACTTTTTATGTCTTACTCTTTCACATCCTATTGTTTTTATATTATAACCAACTAGCCACTTAACTGAAGATGTCCTCATAAACCCCTGTGGTACTAAGCAATGTGTTTGGGTGTCTCAACAGAATGAGCACACTGTGGGATGCCAGAACAAAGTGAGAAGAAATAAACAAACCAACAAACAAAGATGAGTCAAGAGTGGGAGGATGACGGAAATAAAACAATTTAGTAACATTCACAAAAAAACAGGTCTTTGATAAGGACTCTGCAATATTACGTGTGTGTGTGTGTGTGTGTGTGTGTGTGTGTGTGTGTGTGTGTGTATAGGGATTTGGGTGTTAACAATAATGCTTTGTCCTGCTTTTGCACAAACAAAGTATTTCAAAGAGGATTACTGTATGAACAATTCAATTCGGAACTAGAAATCATCTCATAACCATTAAAAAAAGAAACATCTCAAGAGTCAATGAGTTATTGCATAAAGCCCATGTTTAAGGTCAGAGGTCAAAGGCCCACCTGCAGATACCATGACTAAACACCTGAACGCAGTAGATAGTGGTTACCGAGATACAATGGCAGGTCTGTCCCCGGTCAGGAAACCCATTTCTCATTGACACATTCCATTCAAACACACTCACTCTCTCACACACACACACACGCACACACACACACACACACACACACACACACACACACACACACACACACACACACACACACACACACACACACACACACACACACACACACACACACACACACACACACACACACACACACACACACACACACACACACACACACACACACACACACACACACACACACACACACGCACACACACACACTCATGCACAATTTTACAAAGGAGGAATGGAGGAAAAGTTGAAGAGAACTACTCAAGGTCAGAACTGTAATGAACAAATCCATTGTTTTACAAGTCTCACAATAAATGTGTTTCTTCTCTATACACTCTGTAAGTAGATGACGTTTGGCCAGATGTGCAAACTCGGCAAAGTCTCAAGTCTCACCACAAGTGCAAGTCCTGAACTGGGTTGTTTTCATGACCCTGTGCATTTGTTTGTGTTACGTCTTGAAGATGGTTTGCATAATTAATGTACAGTAATGTGCCTATAAACATGATGACCCTGCCACCCCAATGTCTGGACTTCCATCAAAAACAACTCGACAACAATGTGGATTACGCCAGCATTCTAGTACAGCCGAGTGCTATCCATCCATATCCGTGTTTAGACACATTAGAGGTAATATTACAGATTACTAGCTTAATGTGCGGTACAGTAATATGAAGTGAAATCTTTTTTTCCCCGTGGCGTGTCTACTTCCCAATCATATCTGTATGTCGTAGCCCAGAATGTGTAAAGTAAACATCGTGGATTATAGAAAGTAGTAAGAAAGAAAGAAACAGAGTATTGTTGATCTGAGTGCTGAAGGACTTGTTCTGCTTTTGAGTTTGTACCTCGTATAACAAGCCATTACTTTTTATTACTCTGTTTTGTCCATGGTAATTTGATTTGGGAGGCTGAATGGCTGATGTAGTCAGGTCTGTTCTCGTGAGTGTTAGCCTAGGGGGATTGAGGGCTACAGCATGTTAGCGGGAGAGGAGCAACAAGAGATGAGCGAGCAGCAGAGATGGTGGGGGGGGGGGGGGGACGACTAAATGGTGACAATCAGATAGACGATTTGAGGAACTGATCCAAAACAGAGTGAAAGAACGCAGCAGAAAAAGAGTGCAGAGCTAATGCAGAGAAAGAGACAAAGCTGATGGGTGTTGATAGAAAACAGACTGCTGACCTCCCTCCGTGACTTCTGACCCCCCCCTGTCACTCTGACAGGAAGTGTGCCCCTCTCCTGACAGGAAATAGACTTATAACCTCTGGATTTATAGGAGTCAGTAGTGTCTTTGTCTAATTACAATGTCTGGATTTATAGCAGTCAGTGTTAATTTCCCGAGAGAGAGAAAAAACCCCTCAGGATATCATTGACATTTAAGTTGTGATGGGTATATTGAATGACTTTGTTGTAATTGTGACAGTTAGTAGCCACTACGGTTAAGTATAGAAGTCATTTCTTTCTCATATATTGCAAACAACTTTTTTGAGAAGAATGTGTATAAACCCCAATTATGTGTCACTGAACAGGAGGCTGTAGCTAATTGTCACGTCTCTTAGCGAGGAGCTCGGCCTTCTACTTTCCTTTAACTGAGCTGGCGAGGAGAAAAGTGTGATGAAGCTCAGCGATCTTTTACATTTTTCATCTTTGTTTATATTCCTGAGTAACAGCTATTGACTCGCTCCACTTTATAATTGCAGCCCACAAACTTTTTGTCTTTGCTTTTCAACTGTTTGCCAGGCTTTTTTTTGTTGATTAGAGTGGCTCTAAAAAAAGAAAAAGGTTGGACTCTGTTTACTGGGGACTGTGTAGTTTTACAAAGAAAACTGTCTGGCATTGGGAATAGACAGCGACAAAGAATAAAGGACGAGAGGGACGGAGAGCAAGGGAGAGATGACACATAGACATGCGCACAGTCTAGTCAGCTCGGCAGTAAACAACAAAGTGGGCCGCCTCATGGAGACTAAACACAAAGCTGTTCAATTAGATTTCAGCAGCATTTGCCTCAGACCCAACACAGAGGCGAAGGACCCTTGCTGATTGCAATCAGTCAGAGTGGCAGGAAAATTAGATTACTATTATTCATAAAAACTACCAAACGTCTTGCCTTCCCTTCCTTCTCATTGCTTTTTTTCCATTATTTTATCATCCTATTGGCTGTCAAAGGGTCAATATAGGTATATAAAATATTACACCCACATTCAGTGTGATGGTAATGATATCTTGGGACTTTCTTGACTCCCGGAGAATGGAGTAGTTGCTTTAGAGGACAAGATTCGATTACTGTGGGAAAGTGCATATTGTTCTTTTGAAGCAGACTATGTGACTTTGTTATTTCCTGAATTCAGTTAAACTAAGTTACTGAGTTGGTGTTTGAAAGGCAAAGATCCTTCAATCAGTGAAAGAGGCATGTGCAAACACGTTTATGGCTGTGGACGTCTTATGAGACGTTCACAGCAGCCCATTTTTCAGGAAGAGTGAATCATGCTTGTTGCTATGGATACCATTCAAAGCTATAACTACTATAATATTAGTTCATTAAATATGCAAGGTACCTCCACTTGATGCAGATGGTGGCTTTTTGTTTCATTCACCATAGGGTGAAGATTGACAGGAAGTTAATGTGTGCATGTAACCTCTCATTATCTAATGTTAGCCTTTTCAATAACTCCTTATTTGAGCTCGATAAAGGAGAAAAACGTGAGACCATTCTTTTCATTTATTTCTATGGTCTCAAATGTCTAAAATAAGAGCTCTATATACAAATACAAAAGTAAATATCCCGAACGATAAAAAGATGAAAAGATGATTTGAAATAGTACTGAAGGAGCTCAGGGAACATTGTGCTGCCTGAGCTGAGATTGTGAACCTCCCATACCAGGTTTCATACATCGTGCTTTAACCTACAGTTTACATGGTTAAAATGTTGTGTTTTCTAAAGGCCCTGTCACACTATTGCGTATGAGAAAAACGTATGAGTTGCGTATGCAAATTCCCCAAAAAAACTTTCATACGCACAAAAACCCCTTGAAAATACAGAATGTTTCGTATACTTACCGTATTGAACCTATGAGAAGCGTATGAGTAGCGTATCGCCAGCGAATGGCCAGCGTAAGACCAGCGTATCGGCAGCGTATGACCAGGGACGAACTGCGCATGCGCAGTGTACCGCTATCACGTGACAAAGTGCCGATAAGCATATTTCCCATAATGCCTGGATGTGGTGAATTGCCAAATCGATCAGATCATACTGGTGTTGGAGAAGAGCTACCTCCATCTTCTCTCGTTGTAGGTCCACGAAGAACTGAAGAAGAGCTCGAAATGAGAGTATATATATATACACTTTCTCAATACGCTAGCTGTACGGTACACCTTCATGCCAGGTATGGACAGCGAATGGCCAGCGTACTCCACCTATGAGTAACGTACCTCTGACGTTACTCTCGCGTATTCAGCGTATGCCGATCGTATGCTTAGCGTATAAACCATACGTCCGCACACGCACAACTTTTTTAAGCATGCTTAAAAAAACGTTTCTGCCTCACCTTATGCCACCGTATGCCACCGTATGCGACCGTGCTTGAAACGTATACAACCTATGCCTAACGTACCCCTAGCGTCTGTCACCGTATACCGGCGTATGAGTGATATTTTTCATACGTCCGCATACGCTAGTACGATACGCAATAGTGTGACACCAGCTTTACTGACAAGAAAACATGTAAAAACATCAAGTATCACCTGTAAGAAAAGCCTGATATAGTTATTCATCTGTGTGCTAGACCTCTGTTGTTTACCAAAAACTATTACAAATATATAAATGAGCCACATTGTTTCTACTGGATGATACGTTTCCTCATTGCCATGAACATGGGTATTGTAGTTTGCATTGAGTGGATCTCACATTTTCTTCCCTGTTGCCGTAAAAACTCACTAAAGCACCACATCTGTAACCGAAAACAGTCCCCAACAAAAGCAATATGTACTCATGTTAGAGTAACAAAAGCTACAGTGTCTGGCTGTTTTAGATAAATATTTTGCATCTTTTTTTTATGACAGTATAATTTCTATGACTTCTTTTAAAATAAGTTTGTTAGCAACAGGAACAAATGGATTTGGAGCATTTCAGTCTTTTCATGTTATTTGTTGACACAGTTTTGGGGTTGCCAATCCCTTCAGGATTCGTTCACAGCCGGAAAAAAGACTCAACTCACAGCAAAGAAGTCCGTATAGTTCTATAATTTTGTTTTATATTCTTTTTCTTACCAGCGGGGTGTTTCTGTATGTTGTCAGGCCACAGTCAATTGCCTTTGATCAAACCACACCCACAGAGCCCCGATGGTGCCGATTAGCTGAACTCTGAATAAATACTAATTAAGAATAGGACATATTTTAACTTTGAACATTGTATATTTAGTCATGATTATTAACAGTTAAATAAATACTTTCAAGTCCCCCCCCACACACACTAGCCAAGACCATATTAAAACTAGACCTTTAGTTTAACACTTCTTTCTCATTTCCTACTTCGTGGTCACTAACTTCCCAACCTCCCACTCTTTGATGGGAGAGTAAACACTCCTCTCACAATGTGTATTTAACCTTGAGAAACTCATTTCTCATTTCCACAATCAGTTTCCTTTCACCGCAGAGAGGGGAGAAGTTTGTATGGGCAGATAATGAGTGACTCTTCAGAAGGCTCGCCTCCACGATTTATGATGCAACCGTCAAGTCAGCCAGTTAGTGGTGACAGACGACGCACAATGATAGCGTTGCAACACTGAGCATTTGGGTCAATGATGTTCGATAAAAAAAACGCCTGTTTTTTTGTGGAAAAACAATGATTAAACAATTGTGTCTTGTTTGTTTTGTGTGTCTCCTCCACTGATTTGTCTTCTGAGCATGCATCATTTTACTGCAAGTTTTCTACATCATGACACAGATCGACGCATATTCTGTTGGCAAAATGAAGTAAGTAACTAAGTGTGGTTACATGTGAGCTAAAAGGCATCGATACTGATGATCTGCTTGTTAGATTAGGGTTTGGCTCTGTATCTTAACAAATCTCCCCTTTGTCTCTTCATCATTTTATTAATCTATTCAATTTGACAAATACAAACTTGGTTCCGTGCATCTGAATATTGTTTCCACACGTCTGTTGCCATGTTTGAGTCTGTGAGGTCACAACAAGAAATGTTTTTCTGGAGTTTAGTAGGTGACAGGTGATGGACAAACTGTGTTTTTATATAATGAAAACCCCACTGAGTCCAGAAATGCTACTGAAGCCTGGTGCTGTAGGCTTCAGTAGCATTTCTGGACTCAGTGGTGCTGGACCTGGTGCTGGACCTCAGTGGTGCTGGACCTGGTGCTGTAGGCAGGCAGCATTCAATGCAGGTTAAAGAGTGAGGCGAGTTAAAGAGGTGTGCGTTAATCATATCAGCCTTAAATAGTAGTATGATGTCTATTGAGTCTTTGCAAACCTCATATGAAAAGTACTATAAGGTGTAAGTATTTATTTTTTAATCTGCTTTGTTTGGTTGGGAGCTGCTATTTCCAAACACGATTACGTAGTGATATCACTAAAAATAACTAACCTCTATCATGGCATTTAAGTGTTCCCTTCTCTCTCATGCTTGCATGAGCTTAAACGTTTTCTTGTCAATAAAAGATTAATCAACTGAAGAATAATACAGTGTTAATAATACATGTTCTGCACAACTGTTTCAGCTTACATAAATAGATCTCTTTTGTGACATTTGAAAGTTTCACTTAAATTCTGCCTGACTGCTGGGTGGGACTATTGCAACTGTGTCGCAATAAGTGGTGACAGATCACCACCTGTTGTGATAAACACACCTCTCCTTAAACTAATCTGGACCACAATGATGGATAAATACAGGGAACAGATGAAAACACAAAAACAGATGTTAAAACACAATGAATAAGTGGAAAGCTTCTGTGTGGGTGTGTGTGTGTGTAGGAGGGAAGTGATGGAAGTATTTATTTGTGTGCGGGCAAGAAAAAAAGAAGACATGACAAGGTTGACCAACCACAAGGCAGCGAAGGAAGGAATAATAGAGCAATAGCAGAGGATGGAGAGAGGAAGTGGATGCCATGATGGGTAGAAAAAACCCCAGATAGGGATGGAGAGGCAGGAAGTCCCCACTGAGACGGACATGTCACACACCAGTGAGCCTGACACACGGAGAGGGAATATCACATTTCTCTCCCTTTTCCATAATATCTATTTCTACGCTTTCTATCTTAGTTGTCTTCTTCCTTCTCTTTTTCAGCTGAAGGCGTTGCACAGTAACTGGCACTCAAAGAATTCTTTTTGGGTCCTTTTGAATAGCGTCTCTCCACCTTTGAAATGCTGCTGTTCAATAATGCATGGCTTTATGCATAACTTACCTCTCGTTTTCCGTGTCGCTTTGTGCATTTCAACTCTGTTTCTCCATACGCGCTCACATTTTGTGTTTATTGTAGTTTATTGCGTTGTGCTGAATTTGGCCTTTGCAGTCACCCACACACATGTGCTGATAGCTGCACACAGACGCTCACAAACACCCATGCACACGGAGCGTTTGGTTCGCACTGGGAATTACCTGTTTACCTAATTAACAGCACTTGGCTGGAGGCTAAAGATATGCAAACCAGGAAGGGAAAAACAAACAGCGTGACAATAAAATATTTCCCCTCTGACCTCCTCGAGAGACAAAACAGAATGGAAAAGCCAAGAAGAGGCGAAGAGAACAAAAGGTTAGTCACTTTAAAGTATTTTGTTTTAAAAATGGATCCCATTACGTATGCCTTCATTCTGAGTAATTCTTTACGTGGCAAAAAATTAAAAAAATAACGCTATAGCTGATTCTTGGCTTTGATATTCTTTGGTCTTTTTGTTGCCCTGAAGCCACATGAGGTGTAGTGTAGCATCTCTTCTGACAAGCTGTGCTTTTCTTTCCCCATATCTGAGGAAGCAGGCCTTTCTTCTTATTATTTCCTTTTTGCTTCATGTTTCAGTCCACACACCATGAAGTCTGTAAGGGGGGAATTTCTTCATAAAAAAAAAATTAGGAGGCTGTATTCCATGTCTAGTATCAGTTTAGAGGAATGTAACCAGTGTGTGTGGAAACTATATAGCTCCCCATATCAGTCTCCTTCCTGTGAAACCAGCACCACCCCTGAGACTGATAACTTTTTTCTGTTTATACTACCCTAATCAATGTGTGTGTGTGTGTGTGTGTGTGTGTGTGTGTGTGTGTGTGTGTGTGTGTGTGTGTGTGTGTGTGTGTGTGTGTGTGTGTGTGTGTGTGTGTGTGTGAGAGCAAATGCAGACATGTGGTCAGGCAAACTCAGCATAGGCCCGTCTCTCTACTTTAATCTGTTTTTGATCAACACTGGGGATATTAACCAGACCAAGGAACAGCCCCAAATTACCCAACCAGGTGATTACACTATCTTGCACATACTCCGAGGCCCCCAGACACACACCAACACACACCAGAACACAAACACAAGCGAACCCCCTCAACATCCACCCACACTGCTGTGTGAAATGTTCATGAAAAGACCGTGAAACTGGCTTAACAAGGCTAATTCACAAACACATACGATAGCCACACTAACGCTTTCACGCAATATAAAGAGCCCCTTAACCCTCCAATACATGCAAAAGAATTAAACATGACCATATGCGCCTCTAAAACAAAAGAGGCCAGCTGAGGTTCTTCGTTGCAGCCCTGTTACAGATGCCACTAATGTGCCACCCCATTACACACAGATACAAGGGCATGTGTGCGCATAAATAAGCAACTTCAGACCTCCATATAACAACAATTGCAAGTATTTGTTTGTGTCGCAGAAACACATAGGAGACACGCAACCACACCCAGATACTGAACATGAAAAATTAGCACAAGGCCAACGGTCGGACACATATTTATGTTTGGTCATTTAACTAAACAAAGCAAACTAATGGAAGCTGCCCCCTTTTAAGCAGGAACAATAGCTTCCTATGGCTGTAGATTGGGCAGAATCCAGATGGCACATGTGATTCAAAGACTAAAAAAATAATGAAAAGGGTAATAAATCAATAATAGTTCATTATCCAGCTCTTGTACAAAGAAGGATCATTTGTGTGTGTTTACTATTGAATTGGTGTATAGGTGATTTTGTGTCCTAGCTCTAAACTGAAGTTTGCTCTGTGCAATTCTCAGCGTAAATGTAGGGCTGATACTGTAATAAGAAATACAATTTACACAATACAGAAATGTACCAGCATGTCATTTATTGCTTCTGCTCACTAATCATAACAAAATAAATTAAGTATTTTTCACATTCACATTCAACACATGTGATTAAATCCCAATTCTGATTGGTGCATGGGAATATGTGACATTTTCTAAACTGAGGACAAAAACATTTATGCAAAATAAAGTAACAACTTTGACAGAAAAAACATTGAGTTTATTGCTTTTTGTAAGAATCTCAGAAAATAGGTGTCATGGCCCTTAAGGTCATGCGGTGGATGGACAAATAACAGTTTGTCTTCAACAGCAGTATTCCAGTTTCACATTCCCTGTTAAACTGGAAATCAGCATTGACATTTATATCACGTAACCATGACTGTGATCAGTCTTCAACGGCAACCAAGTCGTTTTATTGGCCTGGCCCTCTGACGCAAGGGCAACGAGAAAAAGAAGAAGAGGAGAAAAACACTTTAATGAAGCAGAAGTTGGATATAGTAGTAGAATACCAATTTGTCTTGACTCAAATGAATCTCTACTCACTGCTTTTTTTTGTATTACAGTGTGTCGGATTCATGGCTGCCAATTTCAAAGAAAGCTTAATTCAACTCAGTAGAGTACTTTTCCCCATTGCTGACCCAGTGCAGCACTACTAGACGAAGTTGCAGTCTGCAAAGGTCTCTCTGCTACAGAACAGTGGGTTGAGTTTTACAGTTGTCACTTTCCCCAATTATTCTCTCACATAGATAGGAGGTCTCTGTTTTACACCTTCACCGGATAGCGATGTCCCGAGTGGCGAGTAGGAAGCAGAGTGTGTGCTCGTGCTCAGAAGAAAGTACAGCCGTTACTCTGAATGTTTCAACATGGACTGAGAAAAGGGAGCTTATTGCTGCCACCATCAGAACATTTTATTGGTTTCCAGTACACAATAATACGGACTTAAGCATTATTTAGCTTGAATATAAAGCACTGAATGGATTCACTCTATAATATATGTTGGACGTGCTTGGAAGCTATGAGTGGAGCAGACCTCTGAGGTCATCTGGCGCTGGGCTCCTTGCCGTCCCTAGGGTATATTCAAAGTCTGGAAAAGCTACCTCGTCTTCATGCTGCTTTTTTGCTGGAATATCCGATGTTCCCTTTTGGATTGGAGATGTGCTCAGAATCTTTCCTTTTGAAAGAAGCCTCTAAACTTTTCTTTTTGAATAACACATTTGATTTCATAGTTGAGTTGATGCTTTTATGTTTGTTGGAAGTGGCTCAGAATAGAAAAAAAATGGGGTTAATGCGACATTTAATATGCGACATCTAAATTATGCAGATTAGAGACGCTAATTTTCCATTTGTCTTCTGACCGATGCAGTGTATGTGCAAAACAGGCAACTGAGTCCCCTATTCACCCTTCCGGGAGAGTTAGCAGCAGCAATGTTGCATTGATTGTCTCCACCACATACATTAGTTTAGCTGCAAGGTTGCCAGATATGCTAAGCGAGTTAGCGAGTGTTCGGTCAAGAGAGGGAGCATGTGTGTGATGATGAGTTTAAAGTTGCTGGAGCTGTTGCTACAATGGAACTGCAGTACAACTTGTATGGGCAAAGTACTCTGACCGTGAGACTTCACCACTCTGTAAGTCGCTGACTTTGCAGATGCCAAAGTAGGACACAGTTACAGTATTTCTATAGCTTACACAAGGAGGGGTTTGGGTTATATTGGCTGGCCAACACAGTATCTGCATATTTGGTGTGTGGGCATAGTTCAGTGCAAAACTATATGCGCAGAACTGCGCATATCCTAGAGCTAATCAATATACTTTTACCAACAAATACAGTGTATTGGTAAAACATAGTATAAGGATTTCAATCATGGTGCAAAACAGACTCCATGGGTGCACAAAAAAACATTTATGGGACTACAACTAATTAAATCATGTTTCTTATGGCATCAGATTACAATGTGTTTTTAGTTCTGAATCAACCTTACCGCATGAACAATAGAGTAACATGAAAATCAAGGTGAACGTTAAAGGACTGTTGCTTTGTGCAACTTGTTATTAAATGGCCAAAATTTACAAAAAAAGACCCTGCTTGTTAGAAAAGAAGTGTGAAAAAAAAGCAAAGAGCCAAACTAGCTAAATATGAGCTACTTTGTCTCTTTGCTTTTTTTTCACACTGGAACATTGATATGAAATTGGGTTATAAGGTATTACAAAAATAATCATTTCAACAATAAGAAGAGTCAATCAATAAATGTCTTTGATGCACAGTCATGGAGTGAAGCAAGATATTGATCCATGACTGTAACTATGGAGCAAGATAGTGTTGTTATCCCTCGCAGCAGTCATCCCGGCACCAGCCTGAAGAGAGTGACCCATGATGATAGCCCCTGAGCCAGTGTAGCAAGTTAGTGAAGCATCAAGCCGAGTTGTCATCCAGCCGGGATGAGTAGCGATTAGAGCTTAGGCATTTCAGACTGTTCAATAGAAGCAGATAGAATCCTTAGAACGACTTGAGTCCAGGGAAAGGTTTTCAGGATTAAAGTAAAAATGTGAAAACATCACTCTTCACATTTGCAATTTCCACATTCTCTCCTAGCTTTAGCTCAAATGAAAACAGGGATGATGGACGGCAGCGCCCAGCAAAATGCATCAGCCTCGTTACTTTGATCACAGGAAATCAACTTGCTGTCAGGACATTTTTTAATAAATGGGTTTTTCTAACTTGTTCTTGTTGTTTCTGGGCATGCTTCCCACTTATATTCCCCACCACACTGCACAATGATTAGAGTCTGAATAATCACTTAAAGCTAGTACCCGTCCAAATCTAAACATGGTGAATCTGGCAGCGGTGACTATTTACCACTGCTCTCATAAAAGCTGCCAGTTTAGCAGGCACACGTAGCTAAAACCGATGCAGTATGCATACAACAGCACCGCAGTAAATCCTACCTTCATGGCGGTTATAATGATCAGTTTGTGTTGAAACTGTTTTCGAGAGGAGAACTTTATGACCATTTTGTAGGCTGCAGTTAATGCCGCTGTCACATTTTACTGCGTTCTACTGAAGGGTGTTTCCGATATTTAGACTACATTCATTGATATAAATGGGATGGACAACATGTGAGAAACCTCCAAGAGAAAACCCAAATGAAGAGTGAACAAACGTAATACATGATGTGCTGTACCACTTCACACAGGGTAGAGAGCACATGACGCAAAATAAAATATACCGTTAATGATGCGACACATGCTTCTTCTTTTGTCTGAGTTCCTTTCCACTATCCCACAGGATGAAGGCAATTATCAGCACTCTTACCACAAACAAAGCGGAACCTGCTGAGCTAAACCATCAATCCATTAGTCTGCATGTGAAAGTGTGTGTTCAGAGTCAACTGAAGTCAAGGCTGGTCCAACTAATCATGGTTTTATGATTGAGAGACAGGGAAAAGAGGCATTTCTTTTTTGTAAAGTATAAAAAGTTCCCAGCGACCTACTGCGCTTCAACCCTGCATGTACACACTGAACAACATCCGACCCAAACATGCACACAGAAACAGAAAACACAGCAGCAATGTCGTGTCTCTTTGTATGATTTGTACCTGCTTCTCAGCTGTGTCCTTGCATCTTCTGTGAGCAGTAAAGCTGATGTTTTATTTTTATTTTTTAATACTTTACGTAATTAATGTCTCAAACCAAACCTTGAGGAACAGTTACCTGGTTTTGTCCTTTGATCTTACGATCACATGCACACAAACCCATAGCCTCCGCGTGTGCATCTTTGTTGTACACTCATTAGCACACATTTGGATGCTGGTGCTTTGCCAGATAATGCCTTGGGGTTATTGAGATTCCAGTTCCCTTGAAATGAGAACTATCAGACTGAGAATTTGTTCAGAATGAAAACACAAACTCTGCTTCCGCAGCATATGTTCAGAACTGATGATTTGATTGCAACTTGTCTTTGCTTAATGTCTTTCAGCTTGTGTTGTATCACTGCTCTCCTTGTTCTTACTTCTTCGCTCTACTGCAGGTAGAGTTATGTACAAGGGCGGTGCATGTGCCATTTTGAATGGCTGCAGGGCACTTGTGGGGAAGTTAATATATTTCTGCATAATATACATACTACAGTTACATATACAGTTATATCTGCAGTCATATCTGAGTTTTTCCAAGCTGGCTTTTACAGGAAGGACTTAAAAGGACCTTGGATCTCAACATCTTAGCAGAACCCAACCGACTCTGTATCCAGGCAACAGTGACATTATAATTTCCATGCAACTGAGCTGCTTCATCTCGGACATATACTGCAAATGTAGGTCTTTCGTTACTGTTGTCAATATTTTAACACACTTTCACATTGAGGCCAATAAATACCCCGGATTTGATGCCAAAATCAGAAGCTGTCTGTTCTCGTTGACTCATTAATGATACATGAAACTTGTGTTACCCTGCAAATGAAGCTGCAATGAAACCAGCGAGAACTCGGCTGCTAAAGAAGCAATCAGGCGTTGATCACATTTTGGAAAGCTCTGTGATCACGAAACCCCCTCTATTCAGTCAGAGACAGTCTTGTCGAGGGAGTGAAGTCTTTGTCAAATCCTTTACATGAAGAAACCACAATAATAAAACAAAGCGAGGAAAACAACGGAGAAGAGAGCGGAGGAGATACAAAAAGAAATGCAACTCTCAAATGCAACTCTCAATGCTTTACAGTAAGAAAGTATGACTTTGAGTAAGTACATTCAAACTACCAGTAGTTCATAAACTTGGCCATAACAGTTAATGATCTTAAATTGGCTACTATGAGTTTTTGTTTCCTTAGCTAGTTGAGTAAATCAGTTGAATAGTTTATTAGTATAAGTGTCACAAAATGTGTAAGTCTGTGCAGGATTACAGCCTTTCAAAGGAAAGAAATGCCTTTCCTAAAGTCTGTGGATAGGGTTGTTGCAGTAGCTGCAATATTGCAATACTGCGCTGTTAACAAGCCAACCGCAGGGGATGTAAGCAGACGGGACAAAACTGCTTTTTGTCCATTTTTTGAATTCTTTGCCACATATTTACACTGTGCCTCAAACACTGGAGGATATATGAATACACACAGAGGGGGGTTGTCCTCTCTCTCTCTAGGTGCTTCAGTATTCTCTTCATCTAGAGCAAGGACTCTACCTTGTGTCGCCATTTTCACATTTGCGGAAACCATCTAGAGCAAGGACTCTACCTTGTGTCGCCATTTTCACATTTGCGGAAACCCTGTATCATAGCAACCACACACCACCAAAATGTCTCAGCTGAAAAATCCCGCTCGGCCTCATTGCTCTTCTGTGTTCCTTATTTAACAAGAACGTATTAATAAAAATGTAATTAGTTTTAAAACTGTGTAATTTAAAAACCAACAATAGACTTAATAATAGCATTATCATCGCAGGGGAAAGTCCTTTTTAACTATGTATTAACTATGTACCAAGTTCACTAGCACACAAACATAAATCTGGCATGTACTTGGTGTTCAAAATGTATTACTGAGTTAGAAGATAAATGCAAGCTAATGTACATGCAGCCACACACACACACACACACACACACACACACACACACACACACACACACACACACACACACACACACACATATATTTAACAAGGAAAAAGAAACACATTCTAAGTTTTCCGCTCAATCTGTCAGCAAATCATGTGTCATCATTTACAGACACTGCGTGTGTGTGTTTGTCTGTGTGTGTGTTTGGAGTGGATGTAAGCATATGCCTGTGCATCTTTGAGTTAAACTGTGAAAACATGCTGTATATAAGTGTATTATAGCATATGTGTGTGTGTGTGTGTGTGTGTGTGTGTGTGTGTGTGCGGTCGTGTTTCGTGAGTCAGGTCTTCTTCCTTCTGGCATCTCCTGAACTGTGTGAAGGTCAGCCAGGCCTGAGAGACATGACACAGATACAGTGGAGGCTAAAGCAGGAGACGGTCTGACTCTCTCACCACTCAGCTGTGTTTAGCCTGCTCTGTGGATTTTAGTTCAGCAAGAGGGGGTGGAGGAAGACCAATGAAGATGAAGAGGCGGAAAACAAGACAAAAGAGGCATGAAGTAGCGGAGGAGGATGAATAGAGACTAAGCGAAGGTAAGAGTGAAGAAGGATGGAAAAAGTTGAACTAGGGAGAAGGAAGCAATGAAGGGAGCCTTGTTCTTAGAATTAAGTGATGCTCAATTCATAAAAAGAAAAAGATATGTCTGAAACAAATCACAAGGTGGAAAGACACATAGTGGGAAGAGAGAAGGAAGAATTAAGACTCGGTGGGTGTCAAAGAAGTGAAATAAACTGCAAACTAGCATTAGACGAGTATAGGAAGTCATATCATTTTTGACCAAATTTCAACCAACCAGATATTGACAGCCCTGACTGACCGAAGTGTTCATCATTGCCTCTACAGGGACACATGCCACCCCAGGGCTGCAAGACACAGAAATCAATACAAATGCTGAAATGCCGATAGAGAATAATTGCAATTCTGCAATTCAAATGTTTTCTTCGTGCATTGAATGAGTTTTCCAAAATAAACAAGACGATTGACTAGAGGAAAAAGAGAGCCAGAAGGACATTAAGACAGACCAAAGAAGACATGCAAATATGAAGTTAGCCGATGTCCTGACAGGCCATGTTGTTCATGACAGCACACCGATCAACTGATGTCCAGCTGAACTCCTGAAGGCTCAGCTGACTCTGCCATGCTGACAGAAGACTGCTCTCAAATCAGACGGTTATTAGACGGTCTAATTAAATGATCCTTGAACCCACATTGCAACTCACCCACTCTACCCTCTATACCCTCACTGTTAATTGTCTTGTATTTTGTCAGTAATGGTCTAGAGGTGCTCAACATTAAATATTAATATTCATTATTATTTATAGCAGTCAATTCTAAATGTTCTACTGCAAGGAAATTATAATGGGACTTCTTCTATTCACTTCTTGCTATGGGAACTCCTTTTTTTTTCATGACCCCATTTTTATGATAAAGCGTAAACATACAAGATGCGGTTGACCTGTGTAACCCGTTAGAGCCAAAATACTCTTTTCCTCGTTTTACTTCAACACTTTTAGTTGAACGGGATCATAGAGCCAATGTCAACTTTCCATTTCGAGTTTACACATTTTACTGATTGCACACCCACCGCTCCAAACCCCCATCAGACAATAATCCTGAAGTGAATACTAATTCAGCAGCGAGCGCCCTGAACGCTCAGACATCAAAGCAAAGAGAGACAGCGAGAGGGGAAAGAGAGGTAAGAGGTTAGAGAGTGAAGGAAGGGAAAACAAAGAGGGGGGGGGGGGGGGACAGAGTGGGCAAAACCTACAGCATCTCAGGCCCAAACATTCTGTGATTAAGGTTGGTAAATAAGGAGAAAAGTTCCAGAATAAACTTGGACCTTTTTGTTCCTGATCTCCTGAGTTGCATATTGCACGTGATGATAACACCCCAGGCTTCTCAGAGATACGTTAACTGTGACTGGAAAAAACTTGATGTTCTTCTTTGCTCTCGTGGATCTTCTACCTGCTTGTATATCTGTGTATCAGCTGTCTCTTCAGCTGTCGGTCAAGGACTTTCCATGTTTCTCCTTCATCTGTCTGCTCTTTTCCATATCTGTTCATGTCTGCTCTTCTAATTTGTTTTTTACTGCAATCCACAGCTGTATAGAAAATCCTGCAATGGTTGTGTATTTGTTTATTACTGGGTGCAAGAAATCCGCATGCAAGTGCTACATGTCTCACCCTAACCATGGCCCAGACTAAATGACCTGCCGATGCCTGTTAGGGCCCTGTCACACTATTGCGGATGAGAAAAACGTATGACTCGCTCGCATACGCTAGTAGGATACGCAATAGTGTGACAGGACCATTAATAACTTCTTTACCTGTAATAATCTTATTTCTTTTAATACTCCTTTTGCAGTCTTCTACCCTCACTATGTGTGTAAGTGGACAGCTGTTCAGTGAGCTAAAGACACGTCCAATGAAGGTTGAAAAACGTCTTTACTTGAAGCAACCTATGAAAACAGTACTAAACAGCAAATTCAATGATAGTGATTGGCATCAGCAAAACATGAACATGTCATGAACAATCATGGCAGCGTATTGCTGCCTCTACGATTAAAAACTATTTGCTCGGTTTCTCATAACTCCCTTTAACAAGATCCTTATCTATGGATCTTTTCTGGGCTGTAATTCAATACCGATGTCTTTGACATGCTTATGAGATGCTCATAAGCATGGAATCGATCTGTCTTAGCGGGAGGAGATTATATAATTACTTATAGGCAATTTATTTATTTGAGCACCAGCCAGCTGGTCTCTAGGATCACTTTTACTTTTCAACACACAAACAAACTTCTTCTGTTGCTCGACGAGAGGAGCTTGTTCTGACCACTTCTGAAACTCAATCAAGTCTCTTACAAAATGCTGACCCGTGAAGGCTGTCAACCGGTCAATCAACAAACATGAACACCCTCTCGTTTCTGCACCCAACGGCTCTTTCCATTTGAAACAGAGAGAGGAAGGGAGACATCCTGACCTGGATCTGTCCACCACGGATGAGGCATGTTTCTGCTTCCAGTTGTAGATTTGATTGGTAGAAACTCACAATCCTGTTGCCACAGACATCAGATTACTGCCAGTAATTGGTTGCACAGTGTATGCAAAACAGACGCCCTCACCACCTCCTACACATATTCAAATTGCAGCCTAAACTGCTATTGCTCATTGGCGCCTACCGTTCTACTGTTAGCAAGTGGCTAACTATAAATAGCAAAAAATGGCAATGTGATTCTGAATATGCAAAATTGGGAATATTCAAAGGACAAATTGTCTATCCAATTCTCTCAAAGTGCATTGTTGATTCAAGATGTGTTTGTAAATGTGTGTGACCAAGACCAACATGGAGCGACAATGACCAACTTTTCTTTCCAATTGCAAACACTAAAATGGCAGCCATTGGATGATTATGATAAAAAAAAATTGACTGTAAAACTGAGGTTCAGTGAGCGCCGGGACATAGTGTCACTGCTTTGAGCAGCTTATTATTGTATGCAGCTTGGTTTTCATTTTTCAGTGTTGGATTCACTGAGACTGTGGCCGGGTGGCCGATGCCCTCTGGCCTTTCCAGCCATTCTCCCGTTGCATGTGTCATCTGCATAAGACTGAAGTCACTCATGCATGTCTGTCAACTGTGTATTTCCCTAGAAAGCTCTCAATGGAAATGCCTGTGGAGAATAACCAAGAATGAATATAGCTGTCAACTGGTCCCAAAGGAACCCATTTGAAGCATCCTCCCTTCACTGTCAATCGCTCTGCTAGAAGCCATATTGAAAGAATATTCTTCTTTTTAATATGATGGCAGGCTTAGACAGCATCTGTGCGGCTGAGTAGTCAAAGGCAGACTCACTTTGTTATGAGGATAAAGTTAATGTTTCCCACTGCCTGTTCTTTTATGAGATGAGGCTGAGATAAGAAACAATAACAGCACATATAGGTACAAACACACTCGTTTATCACAGAAACCTCCCACAAAACTCTCTCTTTCTATCTCTACGCTGGGATATTAGATCGGCCTATTATGTCTTTCCAGTGCGCTGATAGTGCATGTCTGCACTACAGTAAAATACAGTCAGGCCCTGGACTAAGTTCAAACATATTTATTTCAACATTTTGCAAGAGGAAGAATGAGCAAAGCATTTCTTTAACTTTCATGGACTTAAGATGGTTGAGTCATGACTTATTGTTACATATTATCAGCAGTTAAGTGTTGTAAAATGTTGGCTGTTATGAATACAGGTTATGCAGCAAATAACATCACAGTTCCCCCCTAGAAATAATGAATGACCTGTTCTCATGAGTTATTTCTGAGTGGAAGTGGTTTTATCCCTCAGGGTTCAGTGCTTGGCCCACATTTATTATCTATGCACTGCCTCAAGTGCATCTTTAGATGTATTCCAGTACATTGTACAATCAGGATATGTTGTCACTTACACATCCCTACAAGCAGTAGCGGATCACAATCTTAGTACCAATCACCCGTGATGGATTCTGTAATCAACATATTTTCAAATTAGGCCGGAGAAGTGGCCCTTTTTTTCATGCTAGTGTCCAACCCAAAATCTTGTCTACGGTAATAACTGAACCAAATAAGTGATTTTATTCACAAAGACACCCATATACTGCAATGTTGACAAATAGTTTTAAAAGGATGACACGGACCCTGGATAACCAACACCCAGCTGGAAGGGTTTCAATGGGAAATCATCCCAGAAAGTTGCCCTGTGTAACAGCTCCCATTGGTCATTACTATTCGTGTAAAATATCCTGATATACTCCAAAATGGACAGCGGACACAGTTTACCACTGTTGGTGTCTGCGTGTGTAGATAAGTTGCTAACACGTGCGGTCGGGGCGCTTACAATCTGTGTGGTTATAAAGTCTGGGCATCCGCACAAACCCCCGTGGACACAAAATAAACCTCACAGTTGTATGGATGGAAGAAGTCATTTGGTTTTAAATTACCTGTATGCAACTATTTTGATCATGATCATGGTACAGTTAAGTTTCGGAAAATAAAACCACCTGCAGCATATACCACGGTTCTACAGTCAAGACTTGTTGTTGTCATGTTAACTGTGTTTCTATGCAATTAAAAAAAAACCTCTGCAAGATCAGAATAAACCTGCCAGTATTTAGATTGCTACTGTACCGTCTGAGATGAGCTCCCAGGCTAAGAAGTGTGTACCATACACACAGATCAAAGCTGACCGTGTTTGTATAAAGCATACCGGTAAATAAAGTCAGTCAGACCAACAATAACAAGGATATTGGCTGAAAAAAACATTTCTCTTATTATATTCATTGATTATTTATTTTTGATCTGTCTTTCTTTCACACCCCCATCTCCCACCAGCCCCTCTTTCTCCATCTCTTTCTTTTCAGTCTTTCTTCTCGCCCTCCTTCCCTGCGGAGGCATTCTCAGCACTGTACTGTTTGCCAGGAAGATTTGATAAACATCATAAGCCGACATGTCTGCTCTTTAATGAGATCAATCATAACCATCGCTATCGTGCTCCACTCTCTCCTGTTGTTTGTCCGCAGGCTCCGGAGGGGAGAGAGAGACACACAAACACACACAGAGTAAGTAACGTGGGGACTGTGTAAGTGTAGTATGGTAGTGTGTGTGTGTGTGTGTGTGTGTGTGTGTGTGTGTGTGTGTGTGTGTGTGTGTGTGTTTGTGTGTAGTGTTAGGGAAGGGGTGTATGTGTTATATTCTCATGCAAGACGTGATTGAGGAACAAATTTCCACTTATTTTTGTTCATATCAACAATGTTGTTATTATCTTAGTGCCCATTGATTTCTGGGATTGTAGGTGTGCAACGATCCATCCATGTGATGTATCGATTCAACGATCAACGATCCAATCGATGCAAAGCGACAACAGAAACGTATCATCATCATTAAGATGTGCCACTATTTTGAAGCCCCAGAAGCATCTGTTTCACAATTTCCGTCCTTCCTAAACATCCAAACGGTGCTAGCAGTGTTAGCGTGCAGTGCTAGCTGTGTTAGCGAGTGGTGCTAGTGGGGTGACGTTAGCGAGTGGTGCTAGTGGGGTGACGTTAGCGAGTGGTGCTAGTGGGGGTGACGTTAGCGAGTATGCAGTCAGCCGAGAAAGAGAGCGAGAGAAAGAGAGCGCGTGTGTGACGGTTCATTTATTTGTCAGTGAATAAATATAACTCCTCAAGACCCAAGCCAAGGTGCAATGTTTTGCCAGCCACCGTCTAATTAAAGTGAAGTTGTTGAAGTCTAATTGAAGTTATCGACAACTTCAGCTCAGACTCACTTAATGTGGGCTCAACTTTAAGGTGGAGCAGCTATTCTCATTTTGGTGACAAGCTGCTCATCAGCTTGTACCAGAGTGTTTTCACATGACACCTACGACTGCGCAGTGTTTAGTGGGCGCTATCTATGCTAATAATAAACAATATCTCAGCACACCTGAGTAGATTTGGCTGGTTAAGAACCTTTGTTGCTTCTGGAGTTGACTTCTCTTATTTTTTTCTCTCAACAGAACATTCTGAAAACATATAGGAAAAATGTCAGTGAGTGTTGCATGCATGGCTTGTGTATCAAGTCTTGGCAAAATGTTTGGTTTTGCATCTGAATGTGTTTGTGTGTGTGAGAGAGAGAGAGAGAGAGAGAGAGAGAGAGAGAGAGAGAGAGAGAGAGAGAGAGAGAGAGAGAGAGAGAGAGAGAGAGAGAGTGTGAGAATGGGTGAGTATGTAATGTGTCTCAGTTGTGACTGTCCGTGTGTGCGTGTGTGTGCGTGTGCATGTGTGTGTGTGTGTGTGTGTGTGTGTGTGTGTGTGTGATTCACCAGATTGCAGAGGGCGGGGGAGAGTGGGTTTCGCCTGCACACTAACAGATGGCAGGAGAGAAGGGGTTTAAGTTTATTTTCTCACTTCTTAAAGAGCAACCAGTTAGGAGCTTGTGTGTGTGTGATTACGTGTGTGTGTTGGTGTGCGTGTGTGTGTTTGTCTATAAGCCTTTGTGCCGCCGAATTTTTGTGAAGGAGTGAAGCAGGACTCTATGTTTCATTCTCAAGAGTGTTAACTTAACTAAATTTATACAGCGTAAGCAAGCTGTACTTCAGCTGAAGTGCACACTTTCACACACACACACACACACACACACACACACACACACACACACACACACACACACACACACACACACACACACACACACACACACACACACACACACACACACACACACACACACAGATACAAAAACAAGCACACAACCTAACACACACAGTCAGGTGTTGCTGCCTCTTCATTAGAGTTCTCTCCAAAGAGGAGACGAAACTAAAGAGCTAGGAAGGAAGCTCATAGTTCTCTTCTCTGCTTTTCAGCACCTCAGGGTGAACGCAGATGGGAGAAGGAAGGAGAGAGAAGGACGGTGGGAGAGGTGAGAGGGTGATAGGAAGTGGGAGACAGACAGAGAGAGAAGCCCAATGTAAAGAAAGAAAGGTGCTGGCATGACGTTTAACAGCATATGACTGAGAGAAAACTGTACGTAAAGAGTTAACAGTGACAGTGTTTGGAACTGAACGAAAGATGAAAAGACAATGTCTTCACTTGACCTGTCAAGCAAGCTATGATTACACCCGTCAGTGTTAGTCTTAGTTATAATGTTGTAATAAAGAGTAATACAAAGTTTTACAGCAACATGTCTAAATTACAAAACACTGTCTAAAGACAGTTATGTTATCTGTGACTTGGCATACATATCCGTAGGTTCTTTATTTACATCTTAAAGGGATAGTTTGGATGATTTGAAGTGGGATTGTATGAGGTGGGGGGGGGGGCGGGGGCAGCAGCAAAACATGTTTTAGCCACCTAAAGGAAATGCAACTCTGCTGACACAAAAAGTATGAATAAATTTCACTTTGAATTCAGTTCCCCAGCAGATAATATTAAAAATATGGCGTACACTTAAACTGATGTACATTCTTTTAGGTTTGCCTTTCTTTTAAGTGGCTAAAATACGTTGTGTCGCTTCCCTCCTCCACAGCAGTACATTGCTTTGCAACAGTGCTGGTTCTCCAGCTTCCCCAAACTGGAGACACTGATAATAAGTACCTCTTACAACCCCTCTTCATATAATCTAAACTATCTCTTTAAAGGGTCAGTTGGCCTAAATCACAAAAAAATCACAAAAAAATACTATCTAGGAAGGTTGTTCCAGTGAAAACCACACACACACACACACACACACACACACACACACACACACACACACACACACACACACACACACACACACACACACACACACACACACACACACACACACACACACACACACACACACACACACACACACACACACACACACACACCAAAACCATCTTGCTGTGTATTTGTGAAGAGTCCATTTAGTTGCCAGACCACTCAACAGGTGGCTGTTTGAGGAAAAGCTGCACTTTTGAGAGAGAAGTCGAAGCAGAAAGATATATGGAGAGATTTATCATATTAAATTCCCATTTAAGTTTATGACTGGTTGATTTTTTTTAGCAGGCAGCACAGCATCATAAACTGCATATAGGAGAACATCTTAACTTTAATGATTTGTGACACAGAGCAGGTTTAGTGGAGTGATTTGATTCCATCCGAGCTACCAGTCTATCTATCTTCAACCATGAGGGAATCACCGCCACAAACAGCAACACAATCATGTTTTTGTGCCTTCCTTGGTACAGCCAACCTTGGTGTGAGTTTCAAATGAAATACATATCAAGGAAGACAGTATAGAGATGCCATGTGAGGTTAAAACCACCAATTTCATCAAGCATCACTTGTTTTTACCACATTAAAGGTTCAAGGTCCAGGTAAGGTTTAACGCAACACCAGAAAAAAGAGAATATTCTTTTTAATGATATGTTGGTTATCCAATTGGTGTGTTGAATTAAATGTAAGTCAACTGCTGCTTCCATAAAAACAACAAAACCTATATTTTTTGTTTGTATAAATTTAACGGTTCAACATTTTAATAAATATTCCCATTCTTTCTGAGAAGAGTTATTTTTTTTCCGTTTTCCTCTCACTCTTGAGACAATGCACCAGATATGTGTGCAGATGCTGCCGATGAAAATGTGTCTTCAACGCGGCACCGTAGAGTCACCGTCGCCATGAGTCAATACAGCATCGATCAGTGGCCACGTGATTTCATTTAACAATACCAAGTTTGCAGCCTTGATTGTTGAAATTAAATCTGTGCGGCAAGGATTAGTCTTGTTGCAGAAAGGGGATTTAGTCTCTCTAGCATTGATTGAGACGATGAACACAGGAAATGATCTGATCATAGATACTCGGTGGATTTTTTTTCAAGGTTTCTTCAATTATTTCTATGATTTCAACATGGATGTGTTGATCATAATATAGCATTATCGAACAGAATAGGGTGCGGCCTCTTGTAATGTTGATAGTGAGTTCACTACGTTCTTTTGGATTTGAATGCGTACGAGACACAGGACACGAACCTAGCAGCATTACTGCACTATTCCACAAAGACACAGTCATCTCAAATGGTGTTTCATTAAAAGACAATCGCTGTGTTTCTTTTTTTGTTACAGTTAAACAGTATTGATTACCATATATAGGCTGCTTAGCATCCAGCTGTTATACAGAAAATTATTCAGTAAAGCTATTTTTGCGTGACTAATGGAATCCCAGAAATCCATATCCAGCCACATATCCAGTACAGTGGTTAAGGTGTATTACGCCAGCAGATGGATCGCTCCCGATGACATTGACGAGGAGAACGAGGCAAACCATTTCCCATGTGCGCTGAGTGGAGAGAACACATATTCTAACAGCCATCATGTCGTATGAGAAAATGGACAAAATTCAATGCAATTCAATCCAACACAATTACCAAGTTTGGCATGAGTAATAGACAGAGAAATAATAACACCTATCCTGCATAGCGTTAACAAAAAGTGAATGTAATGACTTTCACTGTTTAATCAGATTACTTTACAAGGCTGGCTTACCTTCTCTATTGTATCCTTTCATCCTTTTCCAGGTTTGACAGGAAATAACCATTACCAACACGACATTTCCCAGGTTTGGACTCAAATATTGACACACATTCGTTCTCCATTTAAATCATAGGCATGAGTAACGGTGCATGTGTGTCAAAGTAACGGGGTGAATCATTTCTCTTTGCTGCTTTTGACCGTTTTTGACCGTCTTTTTTCTGTTGATCTGTCTCACAAAACCCTAATTATTTGACTGTGATTCACAGTTGAAGCGGGGTGAATACTTTTTATTGGTACTGTATAAGTATAAAACTCATAAAATTCATTGAAAACTAAACTGCACGGCCATCAAAAAGAAAACTAGTATCCAAACTACATGCGTAGCCACGAGGAAGGAGAGTGGGTTGTGAGTAAAAGAATGCTCTGCTCTGCATGTGAGTCCTCGGGGACAGTTCACAACTGTCAGTGTGTGACCAGCTCAGCCCTGCACTGTTACACTGTGTCACTGCTCAGAGACATGAGAACACACACGACTTGTCTCTCACACATACTAACAAGAGTGCAAGTATGACACACAAATGAAGGGTTGGAAACACTGGCCTGTTCAGCAGTGTACACACAGCACATAAGCACACATGCTACACACACACACACACACACACATACTACAGGGGCAGGAGAGGGGTGAGGCTGGTGACAGTCCCTGTTCCTGTGTCAGTGTCAGTCTCTCCGGGGGGATAAGACAGAGTGCCCAGTGGCGGCACACAGCCTGTCATCACAAAGTGACATAAACGACCCACTTTCATTTCCAGCAGGCCCTTCCCAATCGTAGCCGCTTCATCTTATTTGATTTTACCTTCCATTGATTCTCTTTTGGTCTCCGACTTATCGTCTTTCTCTCTTCTCTTACTCAAACGAAATAGTAATAGTATTAAAGTCAGAAAGCGGCTGAGTAACACATCGTACCGCGAGTTAAACATATACTCTTTGTTCAAAACTGCATCATGGTCTTTTTTTTTATCAGTTTTCTCTTCCGTGTATGCTCTCTGTACTTCAAGTAAAGATATACAAGAGATCAGTACGAACACATGGAAAGACATGTTCAAGTTGAAAAAGTCCAAACCAGAATATCAGGGCCAATGTCTCATCTTGGCATCAGAACAGATGTTAAAGGAAAAGACACTGTTGACATAAGGAAATGGATTAATTGTGGAGAAAGGGACGTGGTTGGGGGTATCAAATCAAAAGAAGGGTCAAGTTTTGTGGTGTTTTGATGGATGGAAGGAAATGGACTGATGGGTGGTGTTAAATGCTGAGACAGACGCATGAGGAGATGAAAACTCAGCGAGGCAGTACAGATGAATGGTCACAAATGAAGACAAGCGACGGATATTTACAGAGACAGATATTTGACAGCCAGACAGGCAGCACTAACTAGGCCTCAACGGTTGTCTTGTCATTTCTCAATTCTGTCTCCCGCAAATGACACACGCACGCATGCAGCTGTTGTGTATTTGATGAAACGAGTTGTGCGATTCTCATGTACAGCATAGCTATAGCAAGCTTTATTAGAGGTCCTTCATACTTTAGCTGACAGTGCTTGTAATCATTTGGGGGTTTTAGGACAATAATGACATTAACTTTAATGGGCAGATGTACTAAAACTGTATAAAACACCTGACTACAGTGAACAATCTGAAAATTGGGTGAAGGTACTGACCTTTAGATCTATAAAGGAATAAAACCCACAGATAAATTATGTTATCATCACAGCAACGTTTCTGAGAACCATTACTTCTTCATACTGAGGCTCAATGAATATATTGTTCTGCAGCAGCTGAGGGATGGACCGACATCGGATGTCTGGTGGGGTAATGCTCACTGCGTGTAATGAATTTGGAAATGATTAGGTAAGCAAACTTTTCCCCCCATGCCCATTATATTGAAAATGCCAAGACGTGCTGTTTTGCAGGTGCAACTGAGAAGACATCACGGAAAAAAAAAAGAAGCTCCACTGAAAACAGCAAATCAAAAGTACAGACTGTCAGATGTGAAAGGAACAGCTAACAGAAACTAACATCTGTGTTCAATATCACACATGCTTTGGATTCTTTTTGGATTCGGTTATCCTTATATACAGATTAGTGACAAATGAAATGCAACCCCAACATAAAATGTTAGTATGAAGTATAATTTATCTGCCATTGTTCACGTTGTGTAATGAACAATGTCAGATTAGGGGTATTGCCTAATTTCATTGGCCTACTTGTGTTCATGCAAATGCATTCTGATACGTGTGAGTTCGTTCTTCGATAGCTGATGCTGCCGAAACGCGGTTAACGCTTTGAATGTGTTATTTTGGCATTGAATGAACACGTGCAATGCAATTCCGCGCATCAAACCGTCAGCTTGTTCCATTAATAAAGAATGGAGTAAAGGAAGTCGAGAGCCGGAAACAAAGACAGCTCGCCTTCAAAGTAAAAGGTTGTGCGTTTTCAAATGTGTTTACTCCAGCGAGCAATTTAAGAAGAGCTAAATGAAATAAACAAAAACAAATCTCAATAATGAACATAATATATAACAGTTATACAGTCATATTTCTGCCACTTTCCCACAACTTGACTGATTGTGAATACATTCGCCAATGGGAGCGTGTGTTGAGACATGTGACGAGTCTGACTGTAGAATGATTATTTACTCTGAACTTTGACTTTATTGATGGCTCTGTTTACACTATTAACTATGCTGCATAAAATAAAATAAATAAATATACTGTATATAAAAATTATTTGCTGGATAATCCTCTGGCAAAACAAAATGAATCATGTTATTTATAGAGTACTAACAATGTGACACTTTACGTCCCCCGTGTAAGAAGACTAGAATACTTATTAACCTTTATATGAATAGCGTTTTCAATACGACAGTCTCCTACAGGGTGCACATGTGTAATCTGCTCACAACACGGGTCTACATTACAATACATATTAATCATTGCAATAACATATAAAACATGTTTTCACTTTTCAATTTGCTTTACTTTTAAGAAATTAGACTTTTTCTACCCGCGCCTGCTGCTCGTTGGTGTTATGGTAACATCGATTTTCAGCCAATCAGCTCTTTCCCATCTTAAAACCTAATTTCAGACTCACATGTCATCTATTATTAAGTTGTACTAATCATTATTATCGACTCTTTCTACAGTCAGACTCATCACATGTCTCAACACTATAGCCTGTATCATTTAACATTTAACATTTTATGAGTTCAAATAATTTAATGAATCATTAGATACTCCAGTGATCGTGCCCATTGGAGTATTCATTCAGGATCAGTTGTGGGAAAGTGGCATGAATATGACTTTTTAAGAGTAATATATTATGTTCCTTATTTAATTCGCTCACTAGAGCAAAAAACGGTAAAAAATGCGAAACTTTTATTTTGATGGCGAGCCGTCTCTGTTTCCGGCTACTCAACTTTCATTGATTCAGTTAAATAATGGATCAAGCTGACGGTTTGGTGTGCAGAATTGCATTGCACGTGTTCATTCAATGCCACAATAACACAATCAAAGCATTAACCGCGTTTAGGCAGCATCAGCTATCAAAGAACGAACTCACACGCATCAGAAAACATTTGCATGAACACAAGTAGGCCAATGAAATTAGGCAATACCCCTAATCTGACATTGTTCATTACACACCGTGAACAATGGCAGTTCAATTATACTTCATGCACGGACCAATGTATCAGTGAGACGTTTAGCCAGCATGAGATGTCAGAACAGCTTCAATGCTCCTGGGCACACAAGCTACAAGTCTCTGCAAAACTACTGGAGAGATGGAACTTTATTCCTCAAAAAGATATTTCCTTTTGGCGTGTTCTCTAATCATCACAAGTGCTCGAGGTCTAGCGACTGCAAAGGTCATATAGCATATGATTTAAATCATTTTTATACTCTTCAAAACACTTGGACAGGCCCTGAACTGGAGAAGCTGCAGTTGTTATGTTTCCCCACTCATCTATTCAGGTTTTCCTTTTGATCCTGACTGTATGTTCAGTTTCTTGCATGTGAGCACATTTTTCCATTCTGTCAGGTCAAAACTATTTGAAATTTTAAAAAAAGTATAAAAACACTCATTGTTATGTATTCTGTTTACTGCTTTTGCATTCTGAAGTGCTGACAGAATGACTTAAATACGGTGGTAACATATGGTATCTCTGTTACCCTTCTGAGCATTAGTGAAAATTGTTTTACAAATAACCAATGCTTTCATGTATTTTGTAAACATTCCGTGTTCTGCTTAAGTCGCAGATTCTGTTAATACATGGATCCATGTTTCCTTTGATTTCACTTGCCTCACATGTCATATATTCTACGTGTGCAGATATGCATATATATACGAACAGCCTCACACACACAGTATCACACACAGTGTGAGCAATTTTTAGCATGACATTGAAAATTCCCTTTGATCTTCATGTAAGCAGAAGTCTGAGCTGTTTACTAATCAGTGAGTGAGAATAGAAAAGAAAATATGCATGCACAGTATCGCAGTAGTACACGTGCAGATTAGTGAGAGGGTGCAAATAAATGTTAGTAGGCGACGTGGAAATCACTGTGACGCTGAATCCCTTCTGAAGGAACGTCAAATGACTAGTCATGAACTGGACTTAAATGATGAACTTCTGGATCACAGTTTCTGAATGAGCGGGAGAAAAAGGAGTGGGTGTGGTGGAGACTGCAGGGGAAAGGATACAGAGGAATGAGGAGGGGAAAGAATAAAAAGCAATAACAAAAGAAGGTCTGAATGAAAGAGACAAAGTTATGCTTAACCAGTTTTATTTGCTGCTGCTGCTGCTGCTGCTGGTCTCAGATCCAATTGAAACTATTTTTGGTTTTCTCATTTCAGGAGCTTAAACGTTTGGCTGATTTTCTTGTTATATGAGCACACACATATACGTTGGTGTTTTTTTTTATTCTGTGGCCATAAAAGCCCAAAATAGTTTATTGGCCATTAACTCATTTCAGGAACCAATAGTTGTGCGTTTTAGATGATGGATGAGGATGAATGAATCGGGTAGTGATTATGTCTCCTCGATCTCTGTTATCTACTTCCTCTTTCAGATTTCTTCCCAGATGGACTTCCTGTGTTGCCCTGGAGACCATTCATCACCGTGACAACCATGTACACCGCCTTCAGTTATTGCTGCAGCCTATTATTATAAGAAGAAATACAGCTCAATGCACTCTACACTACACAATTCATATAGACCCCGTCTCCTTCACCATGGTTTGTGGATGGGACTTTTGTGCCGTGTTATCAGCGTTCATATCCAGGCCCTATGAAGTCTGTGTTTTCCGTTTTGTAAATTGTTTTCTGAAGTTTGTGCTCTATGATTTTAGGCACATTTTGTCTTCAGAAAAAGTGGCAGGTAACTACAATTTCAACAATTCATAAAATAATATAAAAAAAATGTAATAAATATCCATGGATTTGATGCAACACAATATTGCGCTATTTCTTAATCAAAGAAAGTGATTTAATACGAGGTAAAACAAAATATTCCATCCTTTTGTAAAATAAGGTGCTCTAAATGTAGATTGCAGGGGCCAGGGATCGAACCAACAACCTTCCAATTAGTGGACAACCACTCTGCCGCCTAAGGTTTGTAATAGCTGGGCTTGGTATTTTTGGGATCCCTGAAACCGAATGTGGCCTCAGCATGGCCCCCTCATTGTCTAGAACCGCTGCTGATTGGAAAATAGAAAATCATGGCATAAGTTTTCATGTGTGAACTGCGCTAGCCGTCTCAGAGGGTCTCTTGTTCATGCCTGTGTGAGTGTGTGTTTGTGTGTGTGTGTGTGTGTGTGTGTGTGTGTGTGTGTGTGTGTATGCGTGAGGAGTGCTGAACCTTGCCCTCGAGGACAGAGGCTTAACAGTAGCTTTTTTTCAGTTTATTCAGCTTTGCAGCTGATTCCATTTGTATCATCACGTTCATTGCATTGCAATTCTACGCATTTAAAACATTTTTGACTGGGGGAGCATGCCCCCTGAACCCCACAGAGGGTCCAAGGTCCACCATCACAGTCTCACAACATCATGTGGGAATCACTGTAATATAAAGTGCAACATAAACGGAGCCTTATTGCAATCATTTAGAGCTCTATATTGCAGGAAATTGTGCTTTCAGCTGTGAAACTAAATACAAATGTTCATACCTCCCCGTGTCTGTCACTAATCTTGCACCCCCACTTTTAACTATAACTAGGTGGCCTTGTGTTTGTATGCGGACATGTGAAGAGGAGAGAGAGAGTTCGATGCATACTCACCAACTGTAAATACATGTATATGTACATCCTGTTGCACATTCACTTCTTCCCCACTTCAAGCCTTTCCCAGAGATTCACTCCACGGTGCCAAGCATAGCACTTCAGCCTACGTTACTACTGTGTACGTACAGAGGACAGAGCAGTAGTGAAAAAGAACTATCCTGATTGAAAAATGACTTGTACTGAGCATTCTCAAAAATGGTCATTTCAATGCTCAATTACAGCTTTATAAAGAATGAGACATGACAAGAGGTGTATGCCTCAGAAAATGCAGCCTTAAACATGAATACACACAGGTGTTAAAGGATGAAAAGAACTCAGACACTCAAGTACACACACACACACACACACACACACACACACTCACACTCTCTCTCTCACACACACGCGCACACACACACAGAGCCCAGTTGTTCTACTCATTAAAAACAGTTTCCATGGCATTCAGAGCTGTGCATTCAGTTAATGAGGAACCAGGCAATTAGAACAACAAGTAATTGCAAACTATCTAAAAATGACTTTAATAACGTAATACCCAATGAACCACTTTCAAATGGCAGCTCTAGAATATTTGTGTGCTTTTGTTCATAAAAGAACAGACTAATCATTGATTAGCACAAAAAGATGTGCTTGTACTTTTACAAGCAAATTGGGGTATGAATCTTTAATGACTCCCAATGTGACATTTTGTATTATTGTGCAGTCATATAGGTTTATGGGATACATCATTGCTGTGAGCTAAGGCAATATATAGAAACCCACAACAGCAGTGTTGTTTACCTGTGGACCAATGAAGTATTGGCAAGAACACAATGTGCTTTAATTCCTCAATGTTAGAGCAACAGCAGCAGTAAAATCATCGCTATTTAAGGCAACAATGCCTTGACCACTTAGAGTAAGTGGCCATGTCGCTGTATATGGTGCTGTTACTTGTCTAACTTGTAATATATTCACAGACATCATTAGCTTCTTACTGAAGAGAGAGATATGCTCTTCTTTATATCATGTTGAGACAGAGAAACAGAGATCATTAAAGTTGAGTTGTACTGGATCCCACTAGGATAAAAATATAAAAATTCTGACACAGAGGGTGACAACTCCAATTAAGACTTTCACAGCACGAAAAGACACCAGTGGAAAAAAATAAAAATGTGATAAGTATAGGCCAAAATAAGTGCTTAAATAATAAACATATAAAAGATGGATCCAAAGTACAAACGTCATCTTTTGCCATGTCTTTTGGAAGCGAGAGACTTGAAAAGTGACAGTGAATCATGATCCTTAATATGACTCGGGACCTTTTTGAGGGAAAAAAGTGTGAGGAGCTTCTCAGTGTGAGAGCTCATTATTTTTAGGCTCAAATAGTTGACTTCAGAGAGTTTTCTTACTCCATTTTTCCAACAGTTGTTTTCCAGAGTTATTCTAAAGAGAACAAAAAAAGACAGAAAACGAAACAAAACCAAACGAACTGGCAACAGCAAGCAACCAAACCCGATGGGCATCTTAATCATACTGATATGATGGTGAAGATGTAAATACTATTATACTTGTTTGTTTAAATGATTGTACTTCTAAGAGACTTTTCGCTTTAAAGTTTCATGAATATTTCAGATGTTCATATTCTTTTGTGGACTGACATGTTTCTGCAGTTTAAAACTAATTATTTTGAGATGTGTAGTCCACAAAAAATAAAATAAGATATCATCTACACATACTGTCTTTACATGTACAGACATCTACAACACTTTAACAAAATCAACCATCACATGAGAGTCAGAAAAGACAACTAGACAAACACATTTCTAGATCTCTACCGTGTCAAATCCTATTTACTTGTGAGTGAGAGACTAATGGCTACCCGCTGTGCCTTGGGCAGAGTGTGGCACTTGCCAGCAGATCTTGATCCAGAGAACTGTCTCTCCATCTGTCTGAGAAAGCTCCAAGTTAACTTGATCAGCCTCCAATCCTAAACTACATGTACGGCCAGTAGGGGTGTAACGGTTCACAAAATTCACGGTTCGGTTCGGTACGGTACAGTGGTGTCACGGTTCGGTACGTTTCGGTACGTTTTCAATACAGTAGAAAACTATAAATGCCAGAGAAACATACTTGATTTTAAAATATATTTAATCATTAAAACTAACATCATAAAGCTATTCTTTGACTTTGAACAATGATGGAACTATACCCGAGTGACCCATCTTCTGGGGTGTCTTCTTAGCAACACATCAGCATAAAAAACAAAAACTGCTCCTTAAAAAATGTAATGTAGTATTGTTACTTACATCTTCTCCATCATAATTTTAGTATGAACAGTGATGGAAGTATACCTGAGTGAACGTGGCTCTTCATCTCATTCAGTGGTGAGGTAATGTGTGTTACAGTCAGGTAGCGTTGTGTAGCCCTTGACGTCCAGGCATCCGTTATCAGAGCAGCAGGGGGTGCCTCGGACATGTGATTCTCTACTTGTGCTTTTGTTTTCTTGTACAAAGCGGGAATTACGGTTTGGCTGAAATGGGCTCGTGAAGGAGTAGTGTAACGGGGCTCAATAACATTCAGCAGGTTCATAAAGCGTTTTACACTACAGAGTCGGGTCTCATGTCCGCGGCTGTAAGTGTACCAACCGCCGTGGTGATCGCGTTAGCCCTCATCGGAACAGCTGCTTAAATGCTTCGGGGAGAGTTTGAAGCGCGTGTGCTGCTCCAGGTTTTCATTAGTTTCACCCACTGCCACACTGGGGTGATGTCGGCGTAAATGGGTTAACATGTTTGAGATATTCCCACTGATGTTGCCGACACTCGTGTAGCAAATGCGACATACCGTTGTTTTTTTATCCACTACTCTCTCACCATCGCCCTCATAGTTCACAGAGAAACCAAAGTGGCTCCAAACACCAGACCTGTAGGCCGTTGGCGGATCTTTTATTTCTGGTCTGTTGCACCGAGCTAACGTTAGCTTCGTGTAGCGTGTCTCACAGCGCAAAGTGCCCGACTGGAGTAGAAAGTGTTTCTTTGGTGGTAGGCGTGTCAGAGAGCACGCTGTCCGTTACGTCATGTGTGTTGCCAGTTTGAGAACAGTGGCTCCACCGAAAACATAATATTTCCCACAATTTAAGCTTCTGCATTTCCAAATGCACTAGTATTAACGTATTGTTCGGTTCGTCATGCGTACCGAACCGTGAGCCTCGTACCGAACGGTTCAATACGAATACGCGTATCGTTACACCCAGTGGCGGCTGGTGGAAAATGTTCTTGGTAGGGCTGTGCCACATCCAATCAATTTCAGCAAACATCCCAGAATGATTTAATGCAAACAAATTAAGGTATCAAACACGCATTACTACTTTGCAGTTAAATATTTAACATTTATTCCAACACGAAAAAAAGCAGTAAATAACACTTTCACAAACACGTCAGGACATCTTATTTTAGTCACCCTCACAGGGAATTCAGTATAATATAATATATATAACATATAATAATATTCTGTATAATATAATAATATATATATATATCATATAATAATATTCACTATAATATAAAACACACACACACACACACACACACACACACACATATATATATATATATATATATATATAATAATATATATATATATATATATATATATATATATATAACTATATATCCATTTCTCAGACAGGTGCTTCATGTCCCTCACTCCCTAACTGTCCATGCTGGTTCTGTCCCCGTTGTTTTAAAAAGATAAATAAGTTATTCTCATGACGTCATCCAGCTAGTCAAACCTGTCTGGTGTACAGCTAGTAGAGAAGCTTCATGTACTGCTTCTCTTTCCTGCTAGTCTGCTGTCTGATTGTGAGGTCAGGCTGATCTGGGATCAACTCTTTCAGTAGTTTCTCCTCTCAGTTCTCCTCTCAAACGGGTCTTGGAGGAGTAGTGCTCACACTGGCGCTCTCCTGTAGAGACTTCTCCTGACGAGAACGCGCAGCTTGGGGCAGGAAAAAAACTGCCCCAAGCTGAATCTATTTGAGGACGCTGATTGGCTGAATTGTATGTCACTCATTTACATCTTTACTCAGCATTGGCTAAACTGCTTTATAGACCCGCCTCTTTGGGGCAGTTTTTCCAGCGCCCCAGCAGCTGAGACGTGCACACACAGAGAGGAAGAGCAGACAGTCAGAGAGGACAAGCAGGAAAAGCATATATTTACCGCAGATATCATATTTTACACATATTACTGGGTGATTCCATGTTTCAAAAACACAAATATTGACAATTTGTATAGTTTATTTTTATTTTAAATTTTATTTTTATTTATATTTTTAATTTTATTTTTATTTTTATTTTTTGTAGCTCTAGGGGGGGCGGCGCCCTAGCGCCCTCTATGGACCAGCCGCCACTGGTTACACCCCTAATGGCCATGCACTCTAGGTACAGACCAAAAAAGAACAAGACTGTGGATTGAGACTGACACTGCGTTGCTCTGCATAATCTATTGCTGTCACGAGGCCCAATGGGGCTTTTTTTTTTTTGGAGGCATACTGGACACATTCAGTTGGGAGGAGACCCTGGCAGACCAAAGACCTGCTGGTGTAAGAACATTTCGCCACTGGAACACCTGGCAGTCGCACAGGAGCCAGGTGCTGGTGAGAGGATGTCTGGGCTGTCTTGCTGTCTGGGCTACACATGCAGTGCAACTGTCTCACTGTGTGTGAGTGAACTCCATCTTGGAGCAGACTTAAACAAATTTAAATCACATGGCCACTATAGTATGAACTTTTACCGTAGAAATAACAATTTTGCGTGTTCATGCGAAAGCGTTCCGATAAATGTGTATTCTATTATATAGCTATCTATTAAGAGCTTATTATGAATTATCTGGTTGAGATGTGGTACATATGACACACACATGAACATGTATTACAGCATACAACCTTACACAAAGAAGTGGATGTAGATGCATGTTTGAATTTACATTCAAGAGCTGATTAATTTAGCAACAAGCTGCCAACAAAACATAGTAAATGTACCTTTAGTGCCAATTACCACCATGTGTGTGTGTGTGTCTGTATTGATCATTTAAAATAACAGACAGAGTGCCAGAGTTTGCCATCTCTATGGTGGTTACATTGAAACTGCCAGGTGACCTGTTTCCTCTAACTACCAATTTGAAGAGCAGTGTTCTCTCTTTGCACCGACGCACTGCTCTGTAAGAGGCCCCCAGACGCTTAACTAACCAATCTAAGGTAGAGGGAGAATATCATTTCAATTTCAATCTGTCTCGCTAAAGACACTCCAGAGACCGTCGAGCTAAGCATATTACTATTACTGCTATTTTTGCAACTTAAAAATAAATAAGAGAAAGAGAGAGAGAGAATAGTTACAAATTGAATTCCACTTGTATTTCTCAGCTTTTGATGATGGATCCTCTGTTGAATCCAACAAGAGAGAGATTGGTAGGAAGTCTCCCGAAAAATATATTGCAGAGATAAGCAATAATTAATTTAATTAGAAGAACGGAACAGCTGTACCTAACATTCACGGATTACAGCTTAAGAAATGCAAAGATTTTGCTCATATAATTACTCGTGCTGGGCAAGTTAACGCGTTATTATCGCGTTAACGCATTAATTAATTAACGGCGACAATTATATTATCGCTTGTTAACGCAGTTTTTTATTTTTATTATTAAGCGGACATTTTTAACACAAGAACCGGGCGGCGAGCGGTGAACAGCTCCCCCCCCCCCCACCGGGTGACACCCAGATCCGGAACCGTCGGTCCCTCCTGTCTCACACACACACACACACACGCGCGCGATCGTCTCGTCACAGGATCAAACGTGACAATATCAAAATACATATTGTTGTGTTTTTAAATAAACATACAGACTACAGGTTCCATGCTTAAAAACATGACGTAGATAGGTTTGCAGTTTTCAAGGTGTATATTTCAAATTGCATCTCTTACACACATGAAGATAAAGTTATGAACACCGGCTGAATATCTATTATCAGAATCATTATAACTATATTATAACTGCTACTGTGTAAAGGGAATACTGCTGTTAAAAATAACCTTATTTGTTTTAAGTGTTTGCAAACAAAATGTTATTGCACTTTTGTTCATAAAGCAGTACTTTTAAAATAAAAGTGCTCTACACTACTTTTGAATTAATTATTGAACTTTGCGCATAACAATACGATTAATCGCATGATTTTTTTGCGATTAATCGCGATTAAAAATTGTAATCGTTGCCCAGCACTAATAATTACATATAATTACAAAGTGAATACATTTTTAGCTAACTTTTGACTATTTTGCAGGCATCAAAAAAAAAGGACAGGCATTTGACAGACGTGTTAGTTAATATAATCAGCACAGATTTGAATTTGATACGGGTCATATTCCCTTTGGATATTCAGAATTAGGCCTTATTCCGAATGTAGCAGTTGCTGATTAAGACATGTGGGATATGCCGATATTATTCAGGTTTTTGGAGCATTCTTTGGACATGTATACAGTGCATTCAAAATATGCATCTCAATTGGTCTCTTTAGACACACAGCCTCTTGCTTATTTTATGGCCAGCTCTGTGTGTTGTACACAAACTTGCAGAACGGTGACAAACAGGGAACACCACGGGAGCAACATGGAAAAGTTATCAAAAGGACATAGTCGTAGGATGTAATGTAATGGAGGCGTAATAAATCGGGGTATGGACGGCTGCATGTAAACAGGAATATTGGTGAAATATTCTTTTGCATTAGCCATGTAAACAGCTTATAAGATTCAAGGGTGTCCCGATTTTGTTTCTGATTGAAAACGTATAACCAACGAGTGATTCCTGACAGAAAGATTACAGTTTGTAGGCTGCAGAGGATTTAAAGACCGCAAAGAAAACAACGCTCAGCGAAGTGTTTGGAGATTTCCGCCTAGGTCGTGCTTACTAAGGTTTTGTTGTTACATAATAAACACATCGTTTAAATATCCCCATATGGACTTAATGCAGTACATTAAAATAAATGATCCATCATGGTACCATGCAGCATCCGTTTTAAAGAGGAGCTTAAAAAACGTAAATGACAGTGCTGAAAAAAGATCTGTTTAAAAAAAACAGATTGAAGCGAATCGTGGATTTGGAGAATCCTGACAACCGCAGTAGAAATGTTTTGTGCATGTAGACGTAGTTGTCAGTGTAATGACTACTGACAATAAAGCAAAATGCTCATTTTCAAATCCGTAAATACACAACATATGAGACCGGATGTTTTCTCTCCAGGACAGCAGGCCCCTGGATCCCCCTCACTGCATACTTTGTTTTCAGTTAATTCTCCTGAAGAACACTGCATACCTAACAGAAAATACATATCTAAATGTTGGCATCAGTGTTACAGTTGTCTCACTCTTCTCACTTCTCTCATTTTACGTCAGCCAGTGTAAAATGTTGCTTGACTTATTTTTAAAAACCATTTGTGCAGTTAACTGCACAATAGCTTTGCCATTTCATCAATTGTGGTATTCTGTTTGGTTTTAAGCCCAAACCATAACTTCATCTCTGGTGGGGATGAGTCCGCCTACAGGTGGGAGACTGACCATCTGGTGACCTGGTGTGGCCTGAACAATTTAGAGCTCAACGCTCTAAAGACAGTGGAGATGGTTGTGGATTTTAGGAAGAACGCAGCCCCACCAGCTCCCATCACCCTGTGTGACTCCCCCGTCGACGTGGTGGAGTCCTTCCGCTTCCTGGGCTCCATCATATCCCAGGACCTCAAGTGGGAGCTGAACATCAGCTCCATCACCAGGAAGGCTCAGCAGAGGATGTACTTCCTGAGGCAGCTGAAGAAATTCAACCTGCCAAAGACAATGATGGTGCACTTCTACACAGCCATCATTGAGTCCATCCTCTGCTCCTCCATCTCCGTCTGGTACGCTGCAGCCACAGCCAAGGACAAGGGCAGAGTGCAACGCATCATCCGCTCTGCTGAGAGGGTGATTGGCTGCAATCTGCCGTCCCTCCAGGACTTGTTCGCTTCAAGGACCCTGAAGCGAGCAAGAAAGATTGTAGCCGACCCCTCTCACCCTGGACATGATCTGTTCGTGTCCCTTCCATCTGGCAGGAGGCTGAGGTCCATCAGGACCAAGACCTCACGCCACACGAACAGTTTCTTCCCGTCTGCAGTCGGGCTCATTAACAGAGCCCGGGTCCCCCACTGACACTGACTCTGTCATCACCAGGACATTTCCTTCTGGTCACTCCCCCGCACATCCCTGTTTCTTTATTTAATCACACTCGACACTTTTAACATTTCACTTACATTTCACTTGTTTTCCAGTCCTGTTATCTGTTTTTGTTGTGCACTTTATTTTATATTTTATACTTTATCTTATATTTTATTGTAAATTTTAATATGTCTCCATTTCCTGCACTGTGTTGATTGCTGTTGTTGTTGTTGATTGTTTAATGTTGTTGTTTATTGTCAAATGTTACGCACCACCCGCCATGACAAATTCCTTGTAGGTGCAAACTTCCTTGGCAATAAACGATTCTGATTCTGATTCTTGACAAGATCAATTTAAAGGTAAAATTTGTTTGACGAAAGTTTGAAATCTGTCTGTTTATTAATGGCCATTGACAATTCAAAAATGAATGTAAAAAAGCTTTAAACATCAGAAAACTGAGTTAGTGTTACCCTACCCTTGATGAATGACCTGTCAATACATTTTAAACTACAGTAATAGCAGCTGCTAACTTACTGTTTGACCTTTTAGTAGCGAGGCTCCTGCTGTGTTCATGTTGCCTTTAATCAAGTCAAGTTCATTTTACTTTAAATGGCTAATTTGGATTGGCGTTTCTTTTGTAGTGAAGTATGAGCTGCTGTCTACTATGGATTATGAGTCAAACCCCGAGTCCCCCATTTTCTTCTGGAAGGAAGTGACTGACATGCTTGTTTTTCCACCACAGAGGAAGAGAGAGAGAGAGAGAGAGAGAGAGAGAGAGAGAGAGAGAGAGAGAGAGAGAGAGAGAGAGAGAGAGAGAGAGAAAAGGCAACATGAAGAACAAGAGAAAGATGGACACTTCCCACACAGGAAATGTAATGTATGTGATTGTCTCTTACAAAGTGCCTAACCTTGGCTTGACTTCACCAGATGAACAGAGACACATGGCGGGCGAGAGGCACTCTTACAAGATGGGTCTCACAAGTTGATTACAGTGCAAGAAGTAGCTTCCTGTTTAACTCAAGGGCATAGATCCCTTACTGTATTCGTTTCACCGATCACGGAAATGACTCATATGACATGCTGAGGATGCACTGTGTTGCTTGGTTTGCTGATGATGTGCGTGCATTCGGCCATTTATCACTGCCCATGAATCATAGAAACACCGAACAGAAAGGCAGTGGCACTCAGTTTTGCACATTTTATACTTTAAGAATTATACAATAACTGTCAGTAAAGCAGTGTTTCACTGTCCTGTCTGCACCTCTGACCACACCCTACAGTGATGTCAGGGTGTACTGGTACACATCTTCATCACTACCTTAAGGTGAGAAGGTAAACCGCTGGGGGTGAATCAAGGAAGAAAGAAAATATATATTCTCCTTTATAACCGGTGTGTTTTCCTGCAGTGTCACAGTAAGCTTCCATCGAGTATCGGCCTCCTCTCAAGAAGGCAGAGCACAACTTTCTTTCAGTTTGATCTACTTGCAAGACTCCTCACTGTGTGTTTCAAGAGACTAATTGCTGCTCCCTTTCACCTCTCTTAATTAACAGAGGTAGAGATGAAGTGAAAAAGAACTGGAAGACAGGCATGAAATAACAGCAAAGGAAAATGACAGGAAGAATAGATCTCATGGCGACCACAAGCGGTGCTCCTCTTCAGGTCTTCAGATTACAGAAATACTTCCTCTTTCAACTGGATCACCATGGTGATGGAAAAATAGAGGCCTAGCTGGTGATTAAGGTTTACATCTGACGCACACAGACTCACAAAATGACACAGCCAGACACACATTCAGGCTCAGCTGAAGAAGGTTTTGTGTGGTTTCTTCTTATGATATTTTAGATGATATATTAGGCCAGTACTCATGCCAATAAAGGAGAGAGAAAACATATCGTAAAAACTTGAAAACACAGAAATAAAAAATAAATGAATCAAATGTAAACACACTATACTTTCATGTGAATACAGTAAAAACATCTCGAAGACCTCCTGTGAAGCTCTCTAGTATTGTGTTGTCTTTAGCCTGGAATGAAAACCTGCCACAGTCTCGGTCCTCTTGAGGAAAAACTATATTGTTGAAGGATTTCCCCAATGCTGGCGACACTTCTTCTTACATCTTCCATTCAAAATTGTTTTACATGTAAACTTCACATAACTGGTGAGGTCAACATTATCTGCTTTTTTTCCCCACCATGAAACTGTGTCAGTTGGAAACCCAAGCTGAGTGTGGCCTCTCACTATGAATGAGCAAGACACTTTTTCAAGCCACCTGTGAAGTCCAAAGAGGTTAAGTGTTTGACACTCAAATGGGTGTAGCACTGCTGCAACCCCACCTTTAATATGCCCCGTGTGTACTGCTTTAAGAGTAACTTCATTCCAGCCTAAATATTATTTCACTACAGAACACAACCGTGATGTCACACATCACTGCAGCAAAGTGAAGAGTTATTTCCCTTAAGTTGTTAACTCTTAAAGCCACAGGTAATGTAATAACTGTGCATAATGTAATCAATTAAATGTAATAAATGCTCATAGTGTAATAATCAGGAACTATTGTAAGAAAACCATGAGTAAATAACATAACAGTTTTGTGCATAGTGTAATAAGTTTTAAAGATAAAAAATGTTGAACAATTTAATAAATTTAGCGCATAATATAGTGTATGTAATACAAACACCATTGCAAAAATAATGTAAGTATTATTAATCTCATCTGTAAAGTAACTAGTAAATAAAGGTATAAAATAAATGGAGTAAAAAGGAGTAAAAAGTCTATTTCCGCATAATTAAGTTACCTTAAAGCCTCCATGGTTCCCCGACACACTTGTGAGACTGCAGTAATGTGAGCTGCACAATGCAAAGCCGTTATAGTGCCAGCCACGATCTGACTTCCCTTGCCCCTTAAGTGGTGTTATTATGGTATGGATGGCCTCTGAGCGAGGAGAACGGCATTGCCATGGTTTTGCGCTCGGTGGCTCACATCTCCGCAGTCTTTGAAAGAGAGGAGTGAGCGGAGGTGTAGCCAGTTGGTTGCAGTCTGCTAACGCACCGCTAGGTGCCACTAGTTCCTACACTCTGGAACTTTGAGTACAGTACTTGAGTAAATGTACTTCGTTACTTTCCACCACTGAACATATGTGAAAGTTCTTGAATACGTGTGTGTGAATAACTTTCATTTTTGTGGCTAGGTAGAAATAATATTGACTCCACTATGATATGGTAGACTTGCAGTATAGACCTACTGTAGCTGTCAAAGAAAACACAACAATAGAGGGCAGTTATTTCAGCTGAGGATGCCAAACTGTCTGTCAGCCGTTGGCCTTCAGTGGGTTTATGCACTCTGTCCTCGCTCAATGACAGAAGATGCAAATATACTATAACACTGAGCCAAGCCACCCCGAGACCACCCCGGAGACAGAAGCTGACAGCGAGAACGAGAATGAAGTATATAGTGAAAAGTTCAAAGCGAAAGACACAAAGTCACACTGAGGACAGGAGGTGTTAAAAGAGAGGAAGACAAAGGCGGCAAATAGAGAAAGGAAGAAGAAACATCTGTGGCTGCTTTGAATGTTTTTACATGTGTAGGAATATTTACATCCTAACAAGGAAACTGGTATTCAGACAATTTGAGAGATATTGACTTAGCTCTGTTAGAATATGCACTGATGGCACCTTTTAGTGTTTGTCATAGAAGCAACATGACATGAAGAAAGTTACAGAACAGAACCTGAGGGCATATAGCCTGGGCCTTTTTTAAAAGCTGGATTAGTCAGCCTAATCAAAAGCAAAATGACTTCAAAGTGTATTATGGTTGTCTGGGGAGAGGTTTTTCAAAATATTTAGATTTTATTTCATGTTTCATTAACACAACTGTGTGTTAAAAATAATCGCTATTCATTGTTTACCTTTTCTTGAGCAGACTGCAAAAAATATCCCTGACTTCCTTTTTAATCTGCAGTGAGATGTCCTCAAGGTAAGACGCTTATAACGTCAGCTAGCTTTGAATGTTAGCAAACAAAGACGGTTGAATATCAATTATTAGCATGTAGCACATGTAGAATGAAACATGGATGATGAACAAAAAGCAGATATTTGAATTTGAAGATGCCCAGCCTTAAATAGCCCGAAATCATAAAAAAAGGATTGTTGTATTGGATCACAATATTAAAGACTTGCATAACTTTTTTTTTAGATGGTTCAAATATGTATTATTACAACCTTAATTTAAATGTCAATCGACTTTTATTGCCACACAATAGTACACAGCACCGCACACAGTGAAATGTCGTCCCTGCATTTAACCCATTTGAGTATTAGGAGCACCCAGCGAGCAATTTGGGGGATTGGCGCCTTGCTCAAGGGGCAGACTAGCACCTGTCCAGCTACCAGTTCACACTCTGTACTTGATCCGTACAGGGACTTGAACACACACAGTTTATTTGTTGAAACACCAATCTTTTTTTATTGATGAAAAGCGACCTCTGACCTCCTCACTACATTCAATTTACTTTTTAGAAATTGCTTTTCCGAATCGTTCTTTGACTGCGTCTGAAAGTGTTGTGGATATATCAACTGTAACAAAAACATGGTTATCGCATCTGGGATGTTTTTAAGTCTAGATTCACTAGCAAGGACCACACCACCAACTGAATGCGTTTAACGATTTTATTTATGAGACATGGATGATAGAGGAATCGTTCGTCGATTCCGTCTAGTCGGTCGGATGGGTTGTGGGGAGCTACGTCGGAGGATTCGCCGTGGCGCCCGGGCACGACGAACCCCTTAAGGATCCTACGAAAAAGATAGAAAGAGAGGAGGGAGAGAGGAAGAGTTGGGAGGGTGGGGTTTGGAAAGCGTAAACGGGACAGGAAGAGTGGTCAGGGAGGTATTTATGGAATACCGGAAGAGGTGTGTTAGAGGCGTGGTCCTGCTCCCGAAATTACGCTAATTAGCTACAATATCTGTTTACATTTACAAGGAAAAGTCATCCTTGTACTAATATGCAACTGGGTATCATCTACATAAAATGGGAAGGAGCTTTTGACCTGGCTGATATTGCCACCACAGTTAAAATATATACATACAAAACAAGAGGGGACCAAGGAAGGATCCTTGGGTGGAGTACCCCGGATACTCCACAGATCACAGATGGACAGATAAGGGACAGCTAAACATTTTTTTTTAAATAAATAACTACTCGGACAAAATTTTAACGGGGAGAACACATTAGAGCAGAGCGTCGGATTCTTTTGAACAAACATTACTTTAAAAAAATATATATATTTTAATCTTTTGGGGGGTGCGGTCGAGGGTTCAGCAGACAGAACTGTTTAATTCAACAAACAGAAGATTCAAACTGTTGAGTAACAACTATGTCGTGATTAACAATATCCAGGCTGCTAGAATGGATTATGTTGTTGGCCACCGTCATTTTGTCTTCCAGTCTTTTTCTTACTGTTCTGTATTCGACAGTGACCTAAATGAAAAATGTGATTATGTGATATTACCTGATTTTGAGGCAGCATATAGCATTGTGATGTCTGTCACATAGTAAGACATTGTAACAACTATTATTACCCAGATTTCCATGAAAATGGTCGGAAGACTAGAAGGTCGTATATAAATGCAAGCCCATTTACTATTACTATCTCGGTTTATCCACACAAACTGCAGTACGCTGTGCAACAATAAGAATATAAGCATAATTGATGATGGAGTTTCACTAATATACAATTATGATCTCTGACATTTATTCGGCTAAAAGCTTTGTCAACATAGAGAGAAGGGAAGAGGTGAATTACCACATAGACCATCCTACAGACCACTCACCCACTACAGCTCCCCTAGTAGTAACCAGTGATCAGTGTTAGTAGCCACAGTCAGTGGACCGACCACTGAATTGGCACAACAACCCCTGCTCAAAATCTGAGTGGATAATGTTGGTCCCCAGAGAATTTGCCGTATCTTACACCCGGTGCAAAGGGCCGTACAATGCAGCCCAAATGTCAATGCCAATTTCGATCCGACTGAGTTGTCATTTTCACTCCCAGCGCCCCCCGTTGTGTAAGCCGCAAATGTATTTGCGTCCATGTGTGCGCCCAGTGTGTGGTCTTAAAATGAGGTGTGGTCAAGCGCATTGTTGGCGCATTGCTATCTCGAGGCAGCAGAAATCGATTGCTCCATTGACCAACAACAAACGGGTCTAAAGCACAGTATTTTCCCCTTATTTAATGGGATAGTAATAATGCGCCTACATAGGCGGGTTCACAAAACACGCACAGTCTGCTTGTTACACACGCGCAGCCGCAGCGCTATACTCCTCCTCTGTTGTCCTCAGAAAACTGCTTGCTTCTAAAACATGCTGAATCCGACATTTAAGTAGCAAAGTGCCAGGTGCAGCCGCACCATTATATAGCCTGAAGCTGTACAAACAGACATTGATGTCAGATTTTCAACTTTCCTGTGGTACAGGCAAGAACGAAAGCAAACATGTAATTCTCCATGTCATGTTGGCACTTACCAGGTCTTGTAAATCAAACATAAAACGCTGCACTTGTCAGCCAACTGGGAAGCCATGATCGACTCAGCTGGGACAACAGTCACGTGACAAAAACTCGGTGAAACTTAAACTGAACTGCAGGCTGTGTTTACGAGGTGCAGAGAGGAGAGGACAAGAGCTGTTGTGAGTAGAGGTTTTAAAAATGTAAATCATTTAAAAAGAATACTTGATTTTGCTCTGTTATTCTAGAAAAGTGGATTTGGACACATTTGCACTTTAGACCAATATAATGTATTATTTATTGTAGCATTACATTGGCACTGTCAATATTTATCAGCAGAATATGGAAAGTGTCTCCACTCATGACAAGTGCGCCATGCTTTTTCACACTTCATCATACGAAAATGTATACAGTCACAACTATTAATTAACAAAAACAAAGTTTCCTGTAACACATTCAGCGAAAAACGATTTTCGCTGAATGTGCAGACTCAACATCTGCTCGCCTGTTCTCCATTGCATGAAGACAAGATTAATACTTATACCCACTTACAAATTGCAACAGCTTATGTTACAGATAGCTTGTTGATGTAAGGAAAGCTGTCTAACAAGAACAAGATATGTAGATCATAGTGTCAGGGACAGATCAGCATTACTGTTGCAGCTCCAGATTGTCTTGCACATTCAGTGAAAACAATTCCCTCAGCAAATCACCTTTTTCCAATATTATAGTGCGAAAAAAGCTGTGAATAAAGTCGGGTTCCAAAGTCTGCCCAACACTGTGTTGCTGTTTAATATTCACACTGTCAAACACACACACACACACACACACACACATTCAGACGCTGCATGCACAATACACAATCACAGCATATGTAATGACAAATGCACAAACAGCACAGCACAAAGGTCATGTGCGCGCACACACACACACACACACACACACACACACACACACACACACACACACACACACACACACACACACACACACACACACACACACACACACACACACACACACACACACACACACACACACACACACACACACACACACACACACACACACACACACACACACACACACACACACACACACACACACACACACACACACACACACACACACACACACACACACACACACACACACACACACACACACACACACACACACACACACACACACACACACACACACACACACACACACACACACACACACACACACACACACACACACACACACACACACACACACACACACACACACACACACACACACACACACACACACACACACACACACACACACACACACACACACACACACACACACACACACAAGGTTATTCAACATGGCATCCAGGGCAACAGTTGGTGGTAAAGCCCAAGCACTCTAAAGTGTTAATATGTTTTCACTGAGCTACAGTCACTGTAAAATAAATGTTTTGACGTGTGTGTGTGTGTGTGTGTGTGTGTGTGTATGTCTTTATGTATTCCTACTGGCCAAATGCCCTTTAGTCTGTTGGTTTCTTTAAACTCTGCAAGTGGTCTTGACAGCAATCAACGAAGTATAAAGCTCAGTGTGTGTGTGTGCGAAAGTGTTCCTTTGTGTCTTTGTGTGCCTTGTATGGCGTTTCTTTGTGCACAATCTCACGGATGAATGATTGCTATACGTTTGAGAAAACTTGAAATTGAAATTCATCATTAGGTTCCATATGTTCTTATTATAAACTTAATTTAGGTTGATAAATCATGGAAATTCAAATGGCTGTGACTGGAGCTCCGACACATGAACAAATGTCTCTCAACAACAGTGATCCCTTAACATCACTAGGAGACGCCAGACACATTGGTTAATATTCTGTCCACTGTCAACAACAATTGTCATCATTGTTGACATCTTCATTAGACAGGGGTGTCAGTTTACACACAGACATACACCCATATTTAATCAGGTTCCAGTGCCATTCACGTTAACGGTTTGTAATTAAGAACGAGACTAAACACTCTCGGCACACAGAGTTCATAGATCCACTTCCATCAGCTAAACGCGCACACGCACAAAGCAAATGACAAATGGTGTTCTGTTTATGCACAGCCATCTTTGTGTGAGTCCAGTGATTAAAATGTCAGTGTGATGACTTGCATGTCTGCATATGTGTGAAAAATTATTGTATGAACACATTCTTACGTGTTTTCTCAAGATCAAGCGTGAGTGTGAGTGTGTGTGTGTGTGTGTGTGTGTGTGTGTGTGTGTATGCATGTGTGTGTGTGTATGCGTGTGTGTGTGTGTGCACACAAGCTGTTTTTTGGGATGAGACAGCAATTTATCGCACCCAATCGCACCCCCTGATGGTGTTCGACCTCGAGCAGAAAGAACAGAGAGAAAGGAGAGAGGCAGGCGGGCAGTTTGAGCCTCATGGGCACCTCTCCGTGGGCGGTCCCATGCCTGCACCCTGGCTGATAACGAGGGATGGAAAGAAAGGAGGTACTTGAGGAGATGCAGAGGGGGGCGAAGGGCGACAGAGAGACATGTGTGGTGGCACAACAGCTATTCTCAAACTGCAGTCTTCCACTTGTCCCCGTATTTGACATCAGGTTTTCCTTCCGTCTGCCACATTTAAAGTCAGTGACAAGTTCAAGTTCATTCTCAAGCTTCTTTACGCACCGCTTGACGAACTCTGCGGGGCAATTTAGCTCCGAACGTATTGTTAAATGGCTGGCTACCTCCTGCCGACAGACTTCATTGTGGTCAAGCTCAGAAAAAAGGTTTTCCAGAGCCCGACTTTATTAGAATGTTCGTCACATCCATTTTATTTGGGCCGTCTATTGTGTCATTGTCCTGTGTATATTTGGGAGATGCACCTGCAGTTGTTAGTCACATTGGACCCATTTTTTTTTGCAGTGGAAGCAGACGATGCAAAATTCGAGGATTTTTTTTTGTGACGCTGCTTCATGCACCTCACATCTACCTCAACGCTCAGTGCCACTGCAAAAAAGAGCATTAAATGTAGTGAGGTGAAATGTAAGGGCGTGGGTGTGTGTCGGGGTAGTGTGTGTGTGTGGGGGGGAGCAATCGGGTTTTTTGCAGAATTGGCTGGTATGTCTGACACCTGTACCGTAAAATGCATTTATCAGCTGTTTTTGATTCATATTACATTTGCTGTCCCCGAGGGCCTGTTTAGAAAATATAAAGGCTAGGCCTGTGTATGCATTTATTTTTTCTCAATAATTTCACTGTTATGTATAATTTGCCCCATTAATTCTTCATCTAATGAGACAGTACACAGTACCGGTACTTTTTATTTGTCAAGTATCTAATTCACACAGGAGTATACAAAAAATAAGCTTTACCATCTGGTTATTTCATAGAGGCCATGTATTTATTGAATTACCAGGAAACAAGCTATATTGTGATATATATATATCGTTATCGAGGTATGAAACATGGGGATGGCAGATTTTACTTTACTAGTATTGATGTTCTTGCCTGTGACTAAACCAACAAATGAAACAAAACAAAAAATGTGGCTGCGGCGCCGTAGTGGGGTCAATAGAGTTTCCAGTGATTTGTAGATTTGTTTCTTACTTCTTGTTCTTGAGTGCCTGAACACAGCTACGGCTGATAGCTTTCATGTGTCACTCGTTGGCTGTTTTTGTGTGTGTTGCTTAGCAACAGCAAGACGCCTCCGACTGCAAGTGTTTTTAAGTTTCGGATGATTAGAATGATTGTTGTGAAGTAAACAAAACATTTTGCAGCTGTTTAGCCACACAGAGTGATGGCCAGCCTAATATGTATTCCTTGGCATCTCCCTACACAGCCTCACATCCGCTCGCTTTGTTTTCAATCAAACAACATCACTGTGTGCTGCCGTCACCAGACAACATGCTCAACATGAAGGAAAATACTCTCTTCACTGTTCTCTTACTTTTATTCTTTTTGACCCTTTTGCATGCACTCTCGCCTTCTGCACTCAATCTAGAGCTAACATTTCCCGCTTTGCATGAGATGAATCGGCTCATCTTCATTTGAATTGCATTTCTTGTTTCTTGTATTGCATTATCAATGTTGTAATAATTCTGGGTCTAAAGTTTAGTTTTTACGCTGGCCGCTTTATTGTATATTAAGGAGGAAGAGCTCTCCAGTAGATAAATATTCAACTCAATCAGCAAAACAACGTAAAAAAGTGAATCCTTTAAGTGGTTTTGTTGTGTCTGTGTCTGTGTGTCTGTGTGTGTGTGTGGGGGGGGGGTGGGGGGGGCGGGGGGGGGGGGGGGTCTCTTGCATATTAGTCAGGTCAACAGGAAGGCATTACATATTCATGAAATTACCAAATTATGAAAATGGAACATGAGTCAATGCTGGGATGAAAGAAAGCCAGCCTTCCGTGGCTTCAAAGCTCCCATCTGAAACTAGTTATAATCTGAACGCATAGTGTGTGTGTTTGTGTGCGTGCGTGCGTGTGTGTATGTGTGTGTGTGTCACACTGGATGTGAGAACAGAGAGCAGACAGAGCGAGAGAAAGAGAGAGATAAGAGCTGACCTTCAGTGAATCATGTCCCTCTCTGGACAGACTTGTAGAGAGGCATCATGTTTGGCAACCGTTCTTACAGAACAAAAAGACAAAGAAGACCGAAACAAGAGCAGGAAAAAAAGCAGAGACCTGAAGGCATCGTCTACAGTAGAGGCCAGAAACAAGAGGGATAGAGTTAAAGTAAAAGGACACAGAAAATGCATTTCATGTATTTGACTTTCACAGATAACAACAAGATCAAACAAACATCAGGGCTTGTTGTCTCATAATGTATGGCTTCTTATATGTTGCTGTATGATGTATATGACTTCTGTTGGCATAATTTACAAATAAAAAGTAAAGTCACTGCTTTTAATGATTGTAAAAGGTTCCACATTATACTCACTCAGCAGTTCTGCCCTAAATTAAGAGCAGGATGCAACACAACAAAAATCAGGCTCCTGTGCTTTTGTTTTGAAGGGTCAATTGGCTTATTGTACTTTTAGTTCTAAAAGGTTAAACTATAAATCTATCTGAGAAAATGAATCATGTCCGGTACAGCCGCTTCGTCTGATTCTTAAATTAGCTCAGTTTCTTAGATAACAAAGACATGTGTAAAGGTCATGTTTACATATGTATCTTCACAGTGACAGTGACATAGTGACATATAATCTTATATTCCACATTCCTCTGCAGTTGCGTTTCCATGTTCTTACCCAGTTCAGAATGAAGGTGTTTCTGTCATTCAGAAGTGAATACCACCCCTATGCAGTCACCTCGCTGCACCCTCCATGGTTATAAATCAAACATGACGCTCTTTAAATAGGGAAATTAATTATTTACACTTCAAGCCAAAATACCTTGAAGAGGAAGGGGAAAAAAATACTGACACACAATAAGTCATTTTCAGGCCTGAGAGGCTGGCACTCTATTACCATAGTCTAGATTTATAATGCTCTCATAAGAGTCGAGCCACCGATGGAGATACTTTGGTCAGGCAGCACTGTGCTTCCTCTTCTATTGCACCTTTTCTAGAAGAAAAACAAAAGTGTCCGTCAGATCCACTGACTGAGAGAATTTGGCCAGTTTGTGCTGTTGGCACCATGCTGTTACCTCTTCTCTTGAACAGGAAGTGTTGCAAATATGTAACACATTTCTCCCCATCATCCCCATGCTGAGATGTCGAACAATATTTCAGCTGGCAAGAAACTACATGTTACCTAGCAACAACGACAGAGCAGAGCCGTGAAGAATGGACTGCAGTGACTGAACTATTTCCACCGACGGCGTTGATGACAGCGCTTCAACCGAGCACCGGCCCTCTTTAGAGACGGAAAGCCAGAGGTTAATGTCTTAAGATAACGTTCATTGCTTAAGCCGTTCAATATATAAACATTCATCATTACTTGAGAGAGAGTGGCAACAGTGCTGACCTTGGCTGAGATGCTTTTCAGTGATGCATTTCCTCAGAGAACTGGAGAAGTGGCTATTGAGTGGAGGGAAGTGCCACAACCTGTGGGTAGTAAAAAGCATAGAAATGTATTATAGAAATCCAATAGTCAAGAAGAGGTGGGAAGGAATTCACCTGCCAGACATATGGAGCTTTTCCTGGCTCGTTCGAGTAGCAACAGTAGGTTTTTGAACAAGCATTGCCTCTATTTCTGGAGCCAGGCGACTTAGATCAAAGCATAGTGCAGGATGTGGAATTCCAGTTTGGTATTTTGGTATTTTACATTTGATTTGTTGATTCAAGTGATTTGCTGACTCCCATGAAGTGCCGTCATAAATATGTGATTATCTGTCATACACAATTATTTCACATCCTGTCCAAGGCAACATGCAGCCCTCCACTACATCAAGTCCTGGTGCTTTTAGTGGCTCATACAGGTCTACATCACTTTCAGATGCTAATCAGTGTGTTATGTAGTTAGTTTAGTATATGTGACTACAGTGGTTATGAACAGTGCACAAATGCAGGTGGAAACAAAATATTCAACACTCATGCCATCTTGACAAGTCTTGAACTGGAATTCACAGCATCTTTCTCACACAATTAAGAGTAAGCTTAAATTCAGGTTGTCAAAAGGATGTGTACAGTAGGAGCAGTACGTTTCTGCAGAGCTTACCCTCGGTAGTAATTTCCACTTTTTCAAGGCCAAGTAAAGTGTGTTTTTGTATTGATTAGGTGGGTTAAGGTGGGGGAAGTGCTAATATATTGCTCAGCTATTTAGAGATAACAGCCCCAAGTCTGTGCTCCAAGGCTACTACTATTAGGGTAGTGTGCCGTCTCTTTGTGCATAAAAGGGATGGGAATTGAAAACTGTTGAGAGTTCCAAATTGTAAGATCCATTGGCATTGTATGCCACCGAGCTTAGGCAACAAATAGTAATTACATTCAGCTTTGCATTCAACCAACGGTAAACATATTGATATGAGTCAGCCATTCCTCTGTGTCAGAGAATCTTACTTCACTGATAACCCTGAGAATTGTACAGTAACATGGGGCTTCATGGTCAAGGAGAGTTTTTGTATGATCTACACTTCAGTCTATACTTGCAAACTCCCGATCGTCCACATGAGCACACAAGGATGTATGTAATACCTTCTCAAAGTCACTTATATAAGTCATTCACCATCACAAAATAATGCTTGCATACCTCCTTCAAATCCCTTTGGATAATATCAAGATGTAGCGTCAAGGCTAGACACAGTTTCAGATACTGCTGACAACCCATTCACCATCAAAACGGCAAATTGTGATGCTGCCCATAATAACTTGATAGATAACTTGTTTTATTTAGCTAAATAAAGCAAGTTGTTTGACTTTTGATATGATATTATCATTCTCCACATTTTATTTTTGTTCCTTTTTCTATTTATCCGATGGGTTGGTCTATAGTTTAGTGTCCTATCATATTTTCATACAGTAATAGTATCTAGTTGTCAGAACTTCAAGCTAGTCGTTTAGAATACTTCAGGATGCCTGTGGCACTACATATGATTTACTGTACAGTTTGACTCTGTTTATGCAAATCAGGCAAGCTAGGGGCTTGGATGTGTCACAAAGAGCCGGAGTGATATCCTCATTTGACGGCGTGGGTGTTTTACAAACATTACACAGAAAGACTTAAATAACTCTGGTCAACTTTTACAGATGAGCAAATGAAAGCATCCCGACTGGAAACATTAAGAATTGGCATGTTTTGTGCACGGCCCAGGACAGGAAGGCTATGCAGCGGGTGATTTAAACCACAAAGAACATCATTGGTACCCATCTACTGCGCATCAGCGATTGGTGAGGTGAGGTGCCTGCGCAGAGCCCAAAAGGATATCAAAAGACAAAAACCGACCCCAGCACCAGCCTGCTCATCCTGCTGCCATCTGGCAATCGATGCAGAAGTATCTGCTGCCGTACCACCAGACTACAGAGCAGACTCTTCAACTCATCCTATGTACTGAAAGATAGCTCTTCTTTCATGTGTAGCATAAAGGCACAACAACTTGCAGTTCGTTGGGCAATCCTGTGTTAATGACGATAAATTAACCTTGATTGGTACTTAAACTTCTTTATACCATTTCATGTGTATCAACATCTTTAAAAAGGCTACTTAAATCTGAGAGTAGTAGATTATGGAGATGAACACTATACACATGTGCTGTTTCTATGGCAGAATGCATCACATCTCAATATTAAAACATTGAGAGGGAACATGTGACTAGCCTTTTAACATTATGTCTGTGTAAACATGATAATGAATGAAGCAGAATCATTGCTGATTTTATATTTATGAAATAGATGTATCAATTTAACCAAGTCGGTGTCAGCACCGGTAGCACAAAGTGGGCATGAAACGGGCTTAAAACACACATATTACTGAATATGCACAACTAATCAAACAGCAACACACCACACAGCGCTTGCAACATTTGACCTGTTCTCGCCTGATGTTTATCCATCCACGATTCAAAATACAGACCACCATAATATTGACAAAACATATGAAAGCAGTCATTTGCAAATGTATGCCCTCACCCACTCACTCATTGGGATTGTCACCGCCCAACATGTCACGCTAGACCACTGACCAATCACGTATGGCTAGGCCAGCTAGCAGGCTCTGGCACGTCAAAGAATACGCCCAACATGTCAAACTAAAGATCTGATTGGTTGAACACCATGACAATCAACAATATCGTCCCCATTCACTTAAACTGCAAAGGGATTCACTTGTGAGTCTGCAGGCCTGGGGCCTCTCTTCTTACCTAGAGACACAGAGGTGAAATCTGATTGGATAAAAGCTCTACTTAAAACAAGCTGCATTGGAAGCAGAGCAACTGAGGAAGACAGTAGCTGTGCAATGAGAAAATAAGATAATGGGGAAAAAAATTATAATACATGTAGTGTATTTATGAAAAATTATTAAATTATAAAACAGCTATAACTTTGTGATTCTGTCTAGGCCAGCAGAGAAGGCCTTGAAGGCCCTGACGGCCCACCACTGCATTACAGTAAACCATCACTCCTTATATATAGATGTAGGACACGGGCATAACAAAGGATGAATTTAGCATTTTTATTCTGTAGAATTGAGGTTAGTTATGTTTCAAGCTATTTGTGCAGGGAAGGAGTGCAGAAAGCGATTAGATGAGCTCAAAAAGATCAAAACGCTTGTTGACAGCAGGGAGCGACCGCCTGAAGAAGATGAGTCCCTTTTTCTAAAATTACATTTTCTTGGCAGGTTTAGTCGTCAGGTTGCAATATTTCACGTTGTTCCATGTCCCGGAGTACCACGTTCTTGTTGTTTGTGTAAGAGGCAGACTTTTAGTAAGCAGTGAAATCCCTGCCGTTTCCAGCACTTTAGCTTCACAATACGGCACCGAACTAATTCAATAAACTAGAACGGAGCGCAGACATAAACTTATGCAGAACAGAAATCCTCTCTGCAGCAGCAGGTGTCCAGTGTAGCGCTGACTGGGAAGCCCCGGGTGAACTCCTCTGGCCTCAGCTGGTGTTTCATACCTCTTTTAATGAGAAACCGTCTATATGGAGAACCAACTCACAATCTGGCTCTTATGGTCACGACGATCCCACTGCAATCTTTATGTGAGACTACGATTTATCTCACAGTTCAGTACGAGAAAATCACAGCAAATCAATCTGTGCAAAAATCCTGACAAAAACCATACACAGGCATTAAACATGCTCTGTCTGTGTGTTGCATAAGTCATACAGTACTTATTACTTATTACTATTATGCAGGGTTAGGATTTTTGACTGTCTCTCTGAGTCAAGTCAAGTTATTCATCCATAAAATCATGGATACTTTGACCCGTTTTTCAGTACATTCCTATTAATACCAATAAAAAACGCATGAATAAAAAATGTACACCTCTCAATTAAATCTAAGAGCATATGTGGAATGATTTTCATGGCTTAAACACTCAAATTGAAGAGTAATACAGCGGTTATTTTCAATAAGCATTACTACAGGAAGCAAGGTGTTCAAGGAGACTGTACAACTTGAAAATAATTCTTATAGCCAAAAGCTTGTATCTGAATTATTTTTTCCTTTTTAAACTGTGTGTCCGATGGAACACTTAATGGAACTTATTGTGAACTCTAACCGCTTTGGACCTTTAACACACACACACACACACACACACACACACACACACACACACACCAAAAGTCTTTTCAGTCGATTGGAAACTATAAACAAATCAGCAGTCTCATGCTGTGATTTGTTTTTACATTTGAGTTGACATTTAATGGCTCGAGGAGGCATTCATTTCTGTTTCCATGGGAAATATCTGCTGTTTCTCTCTGTCCCTAAGGTCTTTGTCAAAATGTGAAGTTCTCTCAGGGTTACCACTTCAGCTATGTCAAGTTCTCTTTCATCATGTTCTTTTTATTTTTAGAAAAAAAAAATTACAAACAACTTCTTTAGTGTGAGAAGTTGACACAACAATTCAGCCTGAATCTTTAAGAGGAGCGGACATGAAAATATCCACTTTCCTAGAGACACACACACACACACACACACACACACGCACACACACACACACACACGCACACACACACACACACACGCACACAGACACACACGCTGTACAGCTGCTGTCAAACCGACTGCAATGCAATTTCAAAATCATCATTTGCCCCACCTCATTTTGTACTTTCAATATGCAATGAATAAGATGACAAAAATGATATATAAAAATAATCTTCTGTTGAAATGCATGAAAAAAGAGTGTGTTAAACCCACAGAGGAACAATGAGAATCCTGGTAACTGATACTGAAATATTACCGCACGTTTTACTTTACAAAGTCATATAATATTGCTCTTTATGTTTCGGATATGATTCTTAACATCCATGTGGAGATTCATTGTAGGTACTTTTAGAAGGTGTTCAGGCAGTCAAGTTCAAATAGAAATAGTTTTCACTACATCAAGAGAGGAACTGGATTATACTCATTTTATATTTATCTTTTTAAACTGAGGGCAGTGGGTCTAAGAGTTTGTTTGAACGAGCTTTACTACCCTGTATTCATATCCGACTGACTACAAGCTTCAGGTGGGATTTGATTTGTTAGTCCTCAGGCCTAAAACTGGAGGTTAACACACTACACCATAGACTGTACATGAGAAGTGGACGCATTTTTAAGCAAACAAAGAACTTAAAATGTACTTTTATGAGTGGAAAATACACTGTGAAAGGGTTAAAGTTGTAAGAGGAAAACACCGACAACTATTGGACCAGACAACGCCGTTGTGGCAACCTGTCAATCACAAGGAAGCCACGCCCCCAAAGCATACCCTGCTCTATGGTCTATTTTACCCTAAATGGGACCATAGTTTAGTAAATGAACACCATGTTGTATTGAAGAAGACTTGACACGAGCTATTAAGAACATAAACTCATGTTTACAATGTTTACCGAAGTTATAAATCAATGGAGAAGTAGGGTCATTTTCTTACAGTCTTCTTTTCGCAACCAGAGGAGTCATCCCCTGCTGGCTATTAAAAAGAATGCAAGTTTAAGGCACCTCCAAATTGATTTCAACGTATGACTTAACTGCTTACAAGATTCCAGATAATATTTAGAAAAAAGAGAAGTCAATGTTACTTTGTGTAGATCTGCTTGAAAAAATTTAAATATGGACCTGCAGATGGCTGAAAAAGAGAGGACAATATGGTCCCTTTTGCTCGTGATGTTCAGGTTTATTTATATCACAACACAGTCTGTCGAGACTGCCGTTAGGCACATCATGTGAATTATTCCTCCAAAAATATTAAAACCAGCTCACTACAGTTTGTAACTGTGAGAGATCAGACAGCAGGAAGTGCTCAAACAAGACAGCCGTCAAAAAGTTTCCAACATGCCAGAAATCCATCTTATTGTCCAACAGCCAGATTGTTCCGGCAATTAATCATCACATCACAATGTCTCTCAAACTGAACGTCACATGTAGCCGTTGTTCTAAAGTGAGTCAGGAGCAGCGATCATTTCAGGGTTAAAATGGGGCTCAAGCCATAAAATGTCTACAATAACAACTGACAAACGTTGACCTCTGAGCACATGTAAATTGTGCAAGAGCTTTCTTTCAAATACATTTCTTTCAAATATTTATATGTGAACCAAAGAAAATTTGAAAACTGATTTGCATAGCTGGAACCGATCTTTAGACATCAAGAGAGAAGACACAAAATCAAAGCAGTTCCACTCGGAGACTTTCTAAACAACAATTTATCCCTCCAAGATGAAATGATAACACGATAGCATCCTTCGTTTGGTTCTCAGTGGTGGATCTATGTAAATCACTGTTCACATTCACACACAGGTTTCTGGCCTCTGTGGCTGATTGCCTGTGCTGCAAAATAAGGATTTAAATTGATAAGAAATGTAATTTGATAATGTACAAAATTCATCAAACCGCTAAGAGCCTTTATTCTGTCTCCTTAGACAGACTCATCTATTATGTAGAGATCCATGAGTCTGAAGAGAGAGGGAGGAGAGAGCGAGAGAGGTAGAGTGAGATAAAGAGAGAGAGGGAAGAGGAAAGTGAATGAGATAGATCAGGAGGAAGATATTGCGTGAGATTTGCAGTAATTAGATGGATTAATGAATCAGGGACAATCCGCCTAAATGGAGATTAATTCCTGTGACTTGGCCATCATGTTATGTATTTATCAATGTCAAGCAAGTATTTTATTAATAAGCCATAGATCTGGCATGTCCCTGTAGCTAATAAAGGGGTAATACGTCTAATTCACAAAGTAACAGATAAGCTGGCGGAAAGTGATGGGACTTGGCTGTGAAAGAGAGAGGGGTTGTTACAAACTGGTCTTTGACAGGATTTAATTATAATCATATTTAGAAAATGAGTTATGCTATTATGACTGCACACATATGATTTATGATGCTAATATCCTAATCTGCCTATGTGTGTTGTAGTTGCATGTTTAGGGCATTATTTCCCCTAAGAGTGTGATATTTACGTTGAAGTAAAATGTACTTTATGAAGTAAAGTGTACTTCATAAACAAAGCAATTAAGTGTGAATGCATTCCCTTCATTGGTCGGGAACTTGGGTTTAAAGAACAGTCAGCATCCTAACTAAGGAGGTTCCATATAAAATGTAAGTACTGTTACTTTCACAGCTCAAAAATATTCTTGACAGGTATTTTCCTTCATGACCTCACTGCCAGTTATCGTTGGCGGCTCCATTAGCTGCTGTTAAAAGAAGATGTAATGTCACTATGAGCAAGAAGCGCCAAAGGTGCCATTATTATGACCCGTTAGGATGAGTTTTGATGAAGTTTTATGACTGAGCAGATGACGAATGTTTACTGTATATGTGAAGCCGTTCCCAACGAATGACTGCAGCCTCCAGTGAAACCCTCAAAGTACAGCATTAAGGGTTCAGTGTGGAAGCTGATTTAATGCGACCAGCTGTGGGGATCACTTGGCAAAGACCGGCTGTGTCAGACTGGTCGGCACCGGACTTCAATTAAGCTGTTCTTATAAAATATTGTATATGAAACGCTTACGAAGTATGTGTCCTTCTTAAGCACATCTAGAATTGTTTATCTTTGCTACATGTTGTGTATTCATGTTCCAGTTCCACTTTAAACCCAAAACATTTCGATGCAAGGGGCACATGTGATGGGATGCACAATGACGCCTTACCACCAGTGATTGATGGTGGTTATTATGTTTTTAATTCCTCAGGGTTCACTATATTTCCCATGGTGCCTAAATCCTGGAAATCTCAATAGTTGACCCGTGTCTGCAGGGAATACTTGTACGATGTAGAGATGCAATACAAGTGGACATACACACATCGCTCGCACATACACAGAAAATAGCATTTTGCTCCTCTTTCCCCGACCTAACCACAAAATCCATTAGGACAAACATTTAAACTTCCCAGCACTCCAAGCATTGCCAGAAACCCATTACTATTTTTCAAAGAACAAAAATAAATAGATAAATAAAAAGAAAAATGACACTGCATGTCCTTGGAACCACTCAGTGTTGTGTTCCTCTCTGCTGTCTGGCCTTCCATCAGTGCTAATTGCTCTAAATGAGTTTTAACCGGGGACGCTGAAGCCTGCCTGATGTTGGAGATTTAGAGTCAATAGGCATGTAATGGCACTCCGTCTTTGTCCGCCGTTAATCAAGGTTATGCATGGAGTCGCAGACTGGAGGATCGGAAGAACACGTGTCAATTACCAGCAAACACGGGAACGTGGGTGTCGATGAGGTTTAGAAACAATGCTGATATTTGATTTCACAGAGAACATGAGAGAACAGACACGCGTGGCAGAATGTGATAGAAGTGATAGAGAAGACAGACACCTTAGTGTTTTAATCTCGATAATGCTTTCAAAAAAGTACTTTTAACCTTTTACATCTTTTCTTCTGTGGCCAAAAAGCCTTTTTTTGGGGGCCTTTTTAAGAAGTTTTCATCGCCAGGCTCCAGCACCTACAAATCTCCTCGTCAGATTAAGATTGTACCACTCTCAGATATGAGCACTGAACGAGGCCGACAGCAATGGCATAAGCAATTTCATTCGGTCCGGTCCTCTCATAGGTTTAGGGAAAAGTCCCTTCCAAAATACAAACGTTTTTATGGAAGGTCAATTTTGATCTGCAGGGTGAAATTCAAAAGCTCTTTCCCAAATGATGGAGTGGAGCGTTGTACTGCAAAGTCTACCTCATTAGCTAAAGGTTGGTCTTTTCACAACATCCATGGCCTCTGGAACTTTTGGAAACTATATGAAAGTCTTACTAATGTATGCTCTTTCTAAGCAAAGCATTGCTTTCTGTATAATATAATTGCATGTATTCAAACCCCCTATACAGGTCATATGTGGGGATAAGTAAAAAAAAAAAAAAAAAAAAAAAGCATGTCGAAGTATGCCCTCATTCTGTTCTGCATCACTTGTGCAGCATTTTTACACAATATCCTATTCTATTACACTAAGGTACTGCAATAATAATGCTGCAAACTTGGAGCAAACAAAGTGGGGCCTGACTAGTTTATTCATGACCTGAAGTCCCTTCAAATTCCAAGTATTTGCAAGAAAGTGTGCCTCCCATTGCATTTTTCTCAAATAATAGATTTATCTTACTGTATAAAATAACTTTCATTTGCTTTGCTGGCTCTTGTCATGTTCAAGTTATACTTGTGGTCCCTGCCTGGTTAGTGCACTACATCCCTCTCTCTTGATAACAGGCTTCTATAATTAATAATTAATAATAAGAAAATGTTATCACGACATGCTGTAATACACGTGTTCGTATTGAACCGTTCGATACGAGGCTTTCGGTTCGGTACGCATTACAAACCGAACAATACGTTTGAATAATACTATTGCATTTATGCAGAAGCTTAACATTATATTTCCCACAATTTAAGTGGGAAATATAATGTTCTCTCGGTGGAGCCACTGCGCGCGACAAGGCAACCTACCCGACGTAACAGACAACGTGCTGTCTGAAGAACAACATTCTACTCTGGTGAGGCACATTTGTTCTGGGAGGCTAAACTAGCTTAGCAGGAAAACCAACAGCAGCACACACGCTACAAACTCTCCCCGCAGCGTTTAGGTAGCTACTCCCTACTGATCGGGACACGGCTAAAGGTATATTTATAGCCGCGGGTATGAGACCCGATACTCTGGAGTGGAAAACGCAGGCTGTACGAACAGGCTGTGTCTCACCAGCGAGGATTTGGCATTTCTGCTTTTTTTGCTGTATTGAAAACGTCCCAAACCGTGGCACCACTGTATCGTATTCAACCGAACCGAGAATTTTGTGAACCGTTACACCCCAAATATTTAATAATAAAAATGGTAAAATTATACATTTTATTCCGATTTAATAGCATTCTCTTTAGGACAGAAAACCAGATGGTTAATTGTATAATATACAACTATTCATCATCAGTACCGGTTGATAAGAAATGTACAGTATAGGGTGTCACAAATATGGTTCTAAATCAAAAATCGATTGAAATGAGTTTTCGATTTCGACCTTTATTACAGTGAAAATGTCAGAGATCTTATACCACCCAACTCTATATTCTGTAACATTTATCAATTAATGAAGTACAATGATGACAGGCTTCAGGAGTTATTAAACTGCAGTCCTATGCAGTTTTCAGATGATACTCAATAGTCTTAGTGCACCACTGCAGAACCAGCAAAGGTTTGAAACTTCTGCCTAAAAATGACTAAAACAATCATTCAATTATCAAAATAGTTCCGGTTCATTTTCTGTGCGTCAATCAACCAATCAAAAAAACACTGATGCCAAATCATGGATATACCTTCTGTAGCAGTTATTTTACTTAATTATTACATTGTACACCCTAAATTACACATGCTGCACATGCTGCGTATGCACCTGATGCATGCTGTGACTGCTCTGGACACGTTATGCCCCCCACAAAGAGTTACATTTTAATCTCCTCTAAATCTGGCCTTCTAATTTACATTGTCTATTACCATGGCACTAACGACTTTGACCTTCTCCACTGTTAAACACCAAGCCAGCGGAACAGAAGAGGTGTGGGGGGGGGGGGGGGGGGGGAGCGAAGGAGGGATGACGTGCTGGAGGGGTGAAATCCCTTGAAAAAAAGGGAGCGCGAGAGGGAAGGACAGGAGGACAAAGAGAAGAAGGAGACAAGATTTTTAGGGCCCTGGCATTCACTGAAGTCATAAATCTGTGGTTTATGGTGAAATGATGGCAGATAATGTAAGTTAAGGTCAGCGCAGCATGTCAGCCGACAATAGATCAAGGGGACTGATGATTGTGGTCACACGCTGCTTGAGTTGAGTCCTGCACTCTTCATTCCTTCATACAGCTTGTTCCTTCCTTTGCTTTATTTTTGATAATTTTTTTGCCCCCACGGCAAAATGTTTTCAGCTTGTCCGTCTGTCCGGTCCATCCTCGTGAACTCGATAGTCCAAGAACGCCAAGAACGAATTTCTCCAAATTTGGCAGAACCGTCCACTTGGACTGAACTGAATTTGGTGGTCAAAGGTCGCTCTGACCTCACAAAAACACGTTTTTGGGCCATATCTCCAGAATTGATATGGTAAATGGACGTGTACTTGGATAGCACTTTCTCTTGTCTTCAGAGCACTCAAAGCACTTTAACACTACACGGCATCCTTCGCCCATTTATACACTGATGGAAGGGGCTACCGTACAAGGTGCCACCTGCCCATCAGGACTCTAACTAACCATTCATGCCTATTCAAGTGTTTTTCCCAAGGACACAACGACATGGAATAGCAGAGTCGGGGATCAAACCGCCGATCCTCTGATTGACGGACCACCCTGCTGAGCCACGGTCGCCCTGCTCCTTTGGACAATTCCACACAGATATCTAAAAGGATAAAATGAGAAATTGATAACGTTTTGGACAGACATGGACGTAAACAGAAACATAATGGTTGGCAGAGACATACAACAGCGAGGCGGAAATTCCACTTTGTCTTTATCTTTAAAGCCTGCAAATGATATGCTTTGTAACACAGCAACAGCCACCTGTGAAGTACGCCGCAGTGATAGCGACTGGATAAATTCTTATTGATAGCCACTAGACAGAATGTGTCAACATTGTGTTTCACAGTCAATATCATATCGCCTCTGTGGGTGCTAGGGCATGAAAATCTCATAAATTTGCTTTTCAATTGGCTGTTTATCCCTGTAGGGAAAAGTGATGATTGGATAGTAATTCAGTAATTACAGACCTTGACTTGACCCGTTGCTATTTCATATGCGATGCCAGACGATATAAATTGTCATTCCTGTGGCGTATCTCAAATATGAATTGATTGTCACACTTTTCTGTGTCTATTAAAACACAACACCAAATCTTTTATCTCACATATCCTTCAGATGTCACCCACTAATCCAAGTATGCATGTGTCCCCAAAAGTTGTTGTTATTTGCTTTGCTTCAATAAATCATATTCAAGATCCAAGTCCATGTGAATGTGATATGATTGGGCTTCAGCTATCGCGCTATTAACATCTTGAGCAGAGAATCTCAGCTCCGACTGGTTCACTCCAACAGAAATGTTGCACCTCCTGATGGAATTTAACAGGTGCAAGTCAATTTTCTCTGGTGCAATAACAAGTAACAATTCTATTCTGTCCCTCGTTGTTTGGTTACTTCACATGAGCAGGTGTCACTGATTGTTACAGTAAAAAGTCTTAATCTTGTGCAAGTGGCAGTATCTTTGAGAGTACAGTACAGACTCGAATATAAGACACCGAACCCGGAGCAACGACCTCAGGAGATGCTCAACTCATGTTCACCTATCAGGGATTTATTTTCCTTAATACATGTCACACTCGGGCTATAATTCAATTTAAATATCTATCGTCTCACAACGGAATCGTGTCGAGATTAAATGATGTATCGAGATATTGAGATACACAATTACGTTGTCTAAATTGCTAAAAGCAAGCACATGCTAACTCAAATTTCTTAGAAAAAGGGAATATCCCAGTATAGTTCAATTTAGTCTTAATCCTATTAATCTATGCTGAAAAAAAAAGTACTTGGCAATAAATGGTTCTGATTCTGATTACTCAAATAGTCAGTCTATAGGGAGAAATAATAATATATATTTCTTTCTCTATAACTATAAACTTTTATGTTCATTTTGAACTTAAGTTCTTAATCAAATGAGATAATACTCAGTACTTTTTGGTTATTTCTTTTAGACTATTTATTTAATTACCAGAAACCATGCTATGAAGTGATATATATCATTACCCAGACATGAAATGACCTGTATCGGGACAGAAGATGTTGTCTATATCACACAGCTCTGCGTCCTCTTGTACCTCCTGTAGCGTAAATTGGGCTAAAAACCACTTCATGGGCTGACTTTCTCTTCAAACAGACTTTCAGAAACTAGCTAGCCAAGCAACCTGAAGGCTGCAAACAACCCGTAATGAAACGCTTTCTGCAGGAGCCAGTGATACAAAAGTATTCTCTTCATCAAAAAACATATATTGGATCTTGTGAATACTGAACTGTTTATATAATATAACCCCTTCTTTTGCAAAACTCCATCTCCTGAAAAGAGCCCCATACCTAAGGGGCCATTTTTAAAAGTAACACTCCTAGGAGAGCCACTAGGGCCTGCCAACAGAGTATTAAATGGTGGTTCTGTGGTTAAGAAGTAGTTTAATACAAAACAGCTTTTTCACCCTCCTCTGGAGGCCCATGTGGTTCTGTATTGATCCATTGCTATATGCACCTTGACTTCCTGGACATGGATAGTAGCAGAGGTCCTTATACAGTACAGGGTAAAGAAGAGATTGACTGCAGATTGACTGAACTACCCGACTGAGCATTCACTACATTTTACCTTTTAACACGGGCAGGAGTCAGGATGAGTACAGTCGGATGAGAATTTTAGCCCCAACACACACAACCCAATATTACTTGAGCAAAGGGCAAGGGTGTAAAACTTCTCTCATTACCCATTCACTGGCTTGTCTTATCATGTATAACCAGACAAGCTGCTTGTTGACTCAACCTTGCCTTCCTCAGAGGCAACATTTTGTAGGGAAAATTATCATTTTGATAGAAATGATGTCTCGGTGTGCTGCTGGTGCCACTCTGTCGTCTCTAACTGATAAAAAACAAAAACTTTAAAACTGACGGCATCTCTCTTGAGATCGAATGGGGATGCAGTGATAAGAAAACATGAAAAGGTTTTTATTTATGTGTACAATTACTTATTTATTTATGAAAAACAGCAATTCCAAAGCACTGATAGAAATGATGGATTTGACTTTTAAACTCCAATAACCTTGTTAAAGGTGGAGTCAGCGATTCTAAAACACTTTTTTTTCATCACTTCAAGCTCTGCTAGCTGTTCGTTCTGTGTGCGCTAGTGTTGGGTATTGTGTTGATTTGAACAAATCTGATTCTTTGAGGGGCGGGGTCAAAACAGGTCACTGGCTTACTTCACAGAAATAAAATGTAAATATTATGATTCAATGATAATCTGTTCTTTTCTTATTCATAGGTCTACTGAAACTCTAACTCTGCTCTACTGGTGTCTGTCTCAACTCAAGAATGAGAGTAGGCAGGCAGGCTTGTTTAGATCAGTGATTCTCAACTGGTGGGTCGCGACCCAAAAGTGGGTTGCGGACCCGTTTTCAGTGGGTCGCGGGCCTTTGCCTGAAAAAAAACAACAAAAAAACCCCTGTGCTTTTATTTTGAAGGGGATTTTTTATGCAGCGGAGTGCCGTCTATTCACACTCCTTAACAGTATTTGGCGTTAATGCCTTGTAATGCTAATAGACACCCGCTATTTCACAGCACAGAAGAACACCCACAAAGTTTGTTTTCATGTGCTAATTGAGCGAAACGCAAGTACGACACCGACTACATGAGATATGGATTTTCTTACACTGAGGACAAAAGAGGGCAAAAACCTCAGTGTGATTTGTGCAGCGAGATTCTGGCACAAGAAAGCATAAAGCCGTCAAAACTGAAGCGGCATTTGGAAACAAAACACCTTTAAAGATAAACCTGTTGAGTACTTTCGAAGTCGACTTCAAGACCTGAGGAGATCACAAAAGTGTCTTACTACCTGCAGCCATGGACATGGTGAGAGAGGTGTTGGATCAACTGAAAGCTACACCTCTGTCAAATGACACTATAAGTAAACGGATTGAAGACATGTCGGATGACATCAAACAAATTTAGTCAAGTGGTCATTTTGCATAACAAATGGACGAATCTACAGACATAACAAACAAAGCAGTTTTACTTGTTTCCGTGAAACTTACAGGAACAATTTCTCTACACAAGAGAGCTCCCTACTACTACGACTGCAGAGGACATTTTCAGCTCAGGTTCAAACTGCACCATCTTTTCATTAAATACATTTGACAAGTTGAAACTTTTCCTCGATTTGGGTCGCGGCTTGTCATTAAGGGGTGATGGTGGGTCCCGCAGCCAGACCAGTTGAGAACCACTGGTTTAGATGACATGGCGGTCAATATAAACAACACATGAGTTTAAACACATAAGAACATTCATTGTGTCTTGGAGAAAAACATACAGCTGTATTGAGAATTACGACTGGTGTTATAAGAGCAGCGTAGCTGATGTAGTGTGTGCGTACTGGGTTCGGAGCAAGTATGTGAGAGAGAGACGAGAGAGAGAGAGAGAGACGAGAGAGAGACAGAGAGAGAGATGAGAGAGACACGAGAGAGAGAGAGAGAGAGAGAGAGAGAGAGAGAGAGACGAGAGAGAGAGAGAGAGAGAGAGAGACGAGAGAAAGAGACGAGAGAGAGAGAGACGAGAGAGAGACGAGAGAGACACGAGAGAGAGAGAGAGACGAGAGAGAGAGACGAGACAGAGAGACGAGAGAGAGAGAGACAGAGAGAGACAGAGAGACAGAGAGACGAGAGAGAGAGAGACGAGAGAGAGAGACGAGACAGAGAGACGAGAGAGAGAGACAGAGAGAGACAGAGAGACGACAGAGAGAGAGACGAGAGAGAGAGACGAGAGAGAGAGAGACGAGAGAGAGAGACGAGACAGAGAGACAAGAGAGAGAGACAGAGAGAGAGAGAGACGAGAGATGGCACAGACCTGCTTAATAATCAAAAAAGACATGGAATACTCACTTTCTACAATATGGGACAATAAGATGTCTGAATGATTCCTTTGGAATTGGAATCTTAGGAACAAATTTACTAATTTGGAGCTGGTTCTAGATGCGCAGCCCCAGTGTGCTCTGGAAAAAAATGTGTTGTTCATACACTGTCCTGTTTCTGAAAATAGAACACAAACAAAGTGGCTTGGACCGAGCCACACAACACTATTCCAGCCAATGAGCAACGGGGGAGGTTCACGCTGCTCGTCTGTGTGCTACGATAATTACAATGTGCTTTGGTCTCCCATCATGCGTGTATGTCCTGCAGTTATCAGAACATTTTGGCACTTACAATATTGCTTGTCATTGGTTTTCCTATAAAAGTTTGTGAATCAAAGTTCAGACTGCATACTGTAATGGTATTTCTAATGTTTGATGGCCACATTTGAGATTGTGCTGACATTTCAAAAATCGTGGAAAACTAATTGCCGATCATTTCCTCTAATAATGGGCACTCAGAATGTTATTGATTTGACTCAAAAGACAGACGGTATATTGATTTTCTTATCTGCTGATGGTGAGTGCTAACATTGTTATTTTTGCGTGTCGCCCACCAACATGCACACTTGAGACTATCCATTACTGCTTTTCCTTCTTTCCTGCTTCCATTCATTCCATTCCTTTCTCACTCTTTTCCTATTATTCCACTCTGAATGTCTCATCTGTCACCGAGTCGGTGGACTGAGATGGAACAAGCTCATATCTCAGAAAGTCTCTCTCATACCCTCTGGGTTTCCCTCTGTCTTGCCCCTCTTATCGTGCTGCTCTGGTTACTTCTGCTCTATATGTGCTCCCCGTGCACGTATGGGCATACTTTGAACGTAGCTGCAAAGTTGTCTGTGTGTCATACAACACGTGTGTGTACCTGGTATGTCTATATGGGCGGAAATACAAAGGAGCTGTACCTGTGCAAGTATTTTAATTGTTTTTGAGTGGATGCCTGTGTTTGTTATCGTGGGTATGAGCGCGTGATACTGTATGTGTGTACACGCACATACCAGCTGGGTATGCGCTGCTTCTCCACGTCTTTGTGCCCAGATGCATGCAGACGTACTTGCATGTGTGCATCAGTGTGTGTACACTGTCTGGCATCGGCCTCCTTGTTGGAATCTCCCAGAGAGTATCTTCCCCCGAGGTGTCGCAGTATCATGATAAATGGGCTCGGCACCGCTGAGACAACCACAATACCCCACAGCAATATATTTCCATAACTCCTCAGTGCTTTGGAGAAATACATTCCATTTCTTGATAACATGGGGGCACCATTATACCACATTATGGGATGGACCTTTGGCTCCGAAGGCTTATAAAGATCGTTGACGAAGTTTGGAACTGGCTTTTGATGTATTAAAACGCAGCTGCTGTATGAGGAGTTCTCAAAGAAGGGTATGTCATATTTTACCACACAGCTCTGTACTTTGAATCTCAAAGTTTCTGCTGTAGAACTACATTAGATTCACAAACTACAGTATGTGTGCTGTGTCCTGATCACCTAATCTGACTGCTAAACCGCTCGTCTGACTGCTCGGCTCACTGCGTCTGCCAAAACTCTCACAACTGTTTGATGTCTGGCTTGATATTTACTGTATTTAACGTTCTACTGACCCAGCGGGCCTTTGGCTACATCGGCACGCATTCACAATATGCCACTGATCTAGTTACGCAAAATGTTGTCACTCGAGCTGATTTTTGCTGACTCTCAAGACTTGGACATCATACTGTTCCTTGAACTGAACTGCCATACAACCAGGATATTACCTGTAATGGAATTGCTCAATTTAAAGTCTCTCAATGATTGGAAGAAATTGTGTTTTTCCATGTTTTCATCTCTTCTGCCGCAGTAAATGGTTTGAACCTTCATGGCAACATTCAAACACAAACCAATGCCTCTGTCAGATCACATTGGGTCGGTGTGAGGATGCAGGTAATGTGAAACATTTACTCACAGTCTCCTTGAATGTCGTTTGCATGCTATCTATGGTTGCACTCCTTTTCTTGGTCTGTTCATCTCGGCCTGTTTACACAATACTGAGGTGGTCATTTACAAGGCAAGCATCAGCACACAGCCAGGTTTTTAACAGAGGCTCCACACTGCTCATGATAAAGGAAAAATGAAACACCTTCACTCGATAGGTTCATTCATCCTCCGGTGTAACCGTAAACAGACTCCTTTGGAAGAGGAAAAACGGAGTCCCTTGCAAGCGTTGATTACTTCATAATTCTTTATCTTGGCTGCGTTAGCAAAGCAGCAGCAGCTGTAATCAATTGGCAGGTTGATGAATATGTTTAATGAGGGCACAGAGGAAGATGGCTAGCTGATGCAACCTCATTACCGCACAGCTTATGTTGATCTGCCAAGATGGACCGGCCAAGTTTACTGTTTCAAGCTTTCATCAGTGGAAGGTCGACTAATCTGACTTTTTTCACACCCTACGTCTGTACTTAAAATAAACTCAATAAGTTGTTCACGTTTATATAAGTCTGGGAGCTGTGCAGTCCAGACACACTTTTTTTTTTTTGTTAGCCACTGAATGGGTCTATTGTGCGTTGACAGATGGCGTTAATGTTCACTCTCACGTTTTCAAAGATGCCATGTCTTACCACGCTCCACTCCAAGACAACAATTCAAAATCTGCAAAAACACATTATCTATTTCTGTTCATTTTAGAGGACAGGACATCAGCGAGCATTCTGTCTATTTCTGTTTAATCATCTTCTTAATACATCTTGAATCCACGACATGTACAAAGTAGATGTCCAGTTGAGGGAAATTACTTCACATAACTTGTGCTTACATTAAAACACAAATCACCCATTTTCCAGTGAGTTGTAAATAAACCATCAGAATACTCGTCTTGCACATGGTGATCAATGCTGGTACCAGTCGATGTTGATAACAGTTGTTTTTTGGCCTTCACTTGAACAAAAATCCATAGAAAATAGATGGCATATTAGATCCTGCTCCACTTCATCCATAACTGCCATGGAGAACATTTATTCAAGTGCAATAACACTCCGCCCCTATACTCATATCGAACATGATGATTAATCTGCTCCAATTTCCCCTTAAAATGCCTCGGTCGATAAAGTATTGACGGTCTGAGAAGTTACAATATTGCTCAAGCACTTATGGGATGAACACATTAGCTGAACAGAATTTTTTTACATTCACCGTCTGCGAGATTCAGGTTCGGTGCCATGTTTTGTCACAGCCACATGAATCACCGCTAGTTATCGTTCTCTTTCGGAAGAGGATAAAACAATATGGCGACATCAAATGAATGGCAGACAATAGATAACGATTAAGAGCAGCAATAACATTTCAAAGGCGCTGCAAGAAGTGAGCAAATAAAGTGCGCAATTACGGGATGCCCAGTATAACTGCTTTGCCTTTTCGTGGCGCTAATTGTGTTATACCTGCCTCTTAAAGAAAATAAAAAGCTTTTTCAAAGCTAAAAGCTATGAAGACGTTGCTCGGTAATTGTTATGAAAAACTATGCGAATAATATGGATGATTGCCCACATAAATTTGCTTACAAGAACATCCCCAACACATCAAATATTTTTACTCCTCAGGGTAAGATGAGGAAACACCTCAGTAAAAAGGAAAAACAAGACTCCCAACAAGAGAGCAGACATTTGCAAAGAAGACCCAACCATCTCCTCACTTAGCCATTGCTACCCCAGTATCGGAAATCAGTCCAAAACTGTGCTCATGTACTCATAATCTAAAAGTACTGCGATAATCCGATACCACTTAATGACAAAATGATGTTAGCCTCTCGTCAGTCGACCGGGTAGGCGGAAGAGTAGCAATGTCAGCTGTTGTGTAAGTATGAGTGGGAGTCAGCTGAAAGTTTGGCTTGGTGGGAGTATACTTCTTCTTCTTCCTCTAGAACGTTGTGACCGCACATTTTAACCATAATCTTAAAGAAGGTATTCAGCCACAAGACATTGCAACTTTGACTTATCCTACTCCTTATCCCAGGTCATAGACTCAGCCCATGTAACCACCAACTATCCCCCTGTCATCTTTGGCAGGCTAATGTGTCAATTGATCCCAAGTATGTGAACGCTAACTGCTCCGTGTCTCAGTCAGTTGAAAGTGGGTAGAGTCCTCGTTTTTCTTCGTACACTCTTTGACCTGAACTGGAAGAAGAAGAACAGCAGCCCCTTGTGACTTCCTCTCACTTGAGGAGCAGCTGCTCTAATGACATTTCAGTCTTAGAACCATGAATACATGCACTGTAAAATTGAAGAGATTGCCGTCACATTTATTTCCCCCGGTTTCGTCTTCAGGCTTCAAGCGTCTGTGTCCCCCTGTAGTTAATTGCAGTTCTAAGCCGACGCGATGCCCTCCCTGTCTATTACGTTGCGCCTGGCTATGTCTGAATTGTCTGTGTTGATGTGAGTCACTCTAGGAGAGAAATTCAATTACCTTCCCTCTCTACCCAGTCATGGCCCTGCCCAGCCAGGCTGAAGTATGACTGATATCTGAAGGAGAGGAGGGAGGGAGAGAGAGAGACGGAATAAATTGAATGTGTGTGTATTTGAGAGAAAGAGAGACTGGTAAATAGACGGAGACAGTAAGATGGAGAGACCGTTTGAAAGAGTGAGAGACAGGCGGAGATGCATGGGGAGAAACAGGAGAAGTGAAATATATAGATGCATTCCCATGAAAACATAATCTGACATTCACCGTCCAAGCAATTTGTCCTTGATGGAGGTCTGAACGATATGGGCGTCACATTCTGGAAACGGGATTTTTGGAGGCCGTTAGGTTTTATGAGACATCAAATAAAAACTCCAAGCAAATGGATCTCCTCGTCATGCTCCGGGCTCAGGCCTCCTAAAGTGATCTCATCTCGCAGCATGTCAGTCTTTTTATTCACTGAATTTTACACAATACTTTATACTAACTTTAATAGTTGTCTTAATATCAACACCAATCACTGGCATATACAGTAATTTATAACATATGCCTAATAATGCCAGACTGTATAATCTCACCTCCTATTTCAGACTCGTTCTAAATAATCCAACACATCGTCTATCAGTTTTATTAGATTTCTGGGAATGTTATATTAGTGAGAGTACTGCAATAAGGGAAAAGTGTGAGATGTATAAATATGGTATACAGGTTTTTCAAAAATAAGCTTGTTAGTTGCATATTGCCTCACGTTACCATGATGACAGCAAGTAGACGTCAGAAAGAAAAGGGCATTATGAAGAAATGGCAAACGTCTTCCTCCGTGCTTTTGTTTTGCTTGACATCACTCAGCTTCGAAATTTCACATCATTGCAAATGAGTCAAGTTGTGACAATGTCTTCTTTCTTCTGCCAACATTGGTGCAAATAATACCATGGCAAGGAACTACTTAGTCATGTTACTGTGTGACGGTGGTTGACGTTGCCTTTGACAATCAACTTTTGTATGTAAGAGTCAGAGGCTATAAGCTCTTATACATTTCTACGTATATGGATACAGACAAACACCAAGTACCAACCTTAATCATATCATTTTTTCTCCATATACCCTTGTATACCACACACACACACACCTTTCTTTTACTTCCTCTATTGATCTGTACTATTGCTGTCCTTGTGGTGCTGCAATAACTGAATCCCCCCTCTAGGAATAAATAAAGGTTTATCTCATCATATACATTTGATTACTGTTCCTGAAGTGACCCTTAAAGTGATCATTGCACTTTTTCATTTTTTTATTGATCGCTGTTGATGGGGCAAATGCTTCCCACTGAGAAGTGTGCACCATACACACATATGTAACCGCACTAACATTATAGGTACCTCACATGAAACAGTCAGTAATGGAGACAAAACGATACAACGGTGCTGCATGACAAGCCAGTGCCCCCCCCCCCACCCCCCACCCCATTGCTGCATTTTCCAATTCCATGTGAATATGACCAAAAGGTCTTGACCTCATTTTTTTTGAAGATGTTCAAGAGGAACAAGAAAATATTAAAAGTAGAGGACGAGGCACACCTGAAGATAAAGATGATGAAAAGTACAATCCAGAGCGCAGTGACTCATCGTCAGATAATGCAGACACCCCTGAAGACCATCGGGGTGAACAAGGGACATTTCTGTCAAAGAATGAACAGATAACCCGGTCCTCTTCACAATGTGGCAGTCAGGGCCGAATTACAGCACATAGTGAGATCAACATGACTTCGGGGGCCTATTAGATTGGCAGTTTCCCAGGGTCAGGACATCTTTTTCAGCGCAGCAATCCCGGGGCAGGTCCACTCCAGTTATGAGGAGCAGAATGCTCATATGTCTCCACATGACCGCGTTTTGAACAAAGACATTGCGTTGAGTGAGAGCAGCACCCTATGTCAGCCTCCAGACCAATGAATACTCATCATAACCTCCACGGCCTGCAGACTGGACCAGTCCAACCGTCTTTGATCCTCCAACCTTCTCCAGTCAGCGGCTCGCCAACTAAAACATCTACATTCAGCTCTTTTTCTTCCCTGGCGTGGGATGATTCTATGGCATTGACAGTTTGTAAAACAGCCAGTGTGCTAGCCAAATAGTAGCCCCTCATGTGGGAAAAAGGCAAGCAGACAATTGACTACTCACACAAGCAGAGAAGGCTAAATGACCCAAGAGAGGCAAAACAAACAACAAATACTATACTGAAGATCTGCTGAGTCAACCATCTGTACTATACTCATTTGATGTACACAACTACAGCAAATTGCAGCTTCTGTACAATGTCTTTATCACTAATGCATTGATGGGAAGCAGAATTAGGATTGAAAAAGTATGAATGCGATGCGCTTCAAAGGCCAAAACTAAGTGGTAGTTCTAAATTTGGTCTGGTGCTCATTCATTTTTTTTTTTAATGGGACACACCAGTGCTTGCCTGGAGACCTGTAATTGAGCCATCGCATGCAATGTCTCAATAGAGTTTACAGGCTCAGATCAGCGATGGTCGCTGACCCATCCTGAGCTCTCAAAACAAACATCGAAAACTCCCCCTTCAAACGAGAGCACATAAGGAAAATGGGAAGAAACCTCAGGAGAGGCAATTCAAAATAGAGATACTCCCTTTGTGGTGGTGCAGTAAGATCATAGGAGTGGCCAATATTCATATACAGAGAAGTCAGAAAGTATGAGGACAGTAATATGTTTTTCATTGCTTAGGCTCTACCCAAGCACATTAGATTTGAAATGAAAAAAGTGGCTATGAGCTTAAAGTGCTGACTTTCAGCTCTAAGGCTGTTCACATCGATATTGGCTGAGAAATGGAGGACTCGTAGCCACTTTTATACATAGTCCACCAAATTTGGGACAATGCAGCACAGCATTCGAAACAAAGCAACCAATGGCTGCTCTTACTGATGAATGGCGGTATGATCTTGCTTTTACGGTTTGAAATGTGGGAACAAAGACCAACGACAGCGAAGTGAGTCAAAGAAGGAGAGATCATCGGTTTAACCCTTTGAGGTGACGTCTGAACCAAACACCTGTTAAACGTTGCCAGCCCACATTGAGTGGAAGAAGCATTGCGCGGTTTCCTCTTGACACACACTTTGGTGATAAGGCTTGGATAAGGTCATATCGACAAGAGGGAGAGAAGTCATTACTGGACAAATACACAACAGTTACATCTCCTGTGGCTGCCAACGGGATGTCGTTTGATAGTTTTCCTCATATTTCATAGCTCTTTAGCGGTGAATTTAGATAATCAAAATGGCAGACTGCCAGCTTTTCAATAGCTTGTCGAGGAGCAGCCTACCTTTTTTGCCTTGGTGTTTTTGTCCGTAAGCATTTCCACTAAGTGCTTTTTGTTGTATGACAAGGCTAAGCTGAGGCCCATTTTCACCCTGCTGGGAGAGCAGTTACTGGATTCAAAGCTAGATCACAGTTGTCACGATGCCATTTCACTGTGTATTACCATAGCAATGCCACCAGCTCCAACAATCACCTCTCTGTCAATGATAGTGTACAACAGAAGGCTCAGAGTCAACACAATGAAGTGATCCCTTTATTCAAGTGGAACAATGGAGAACGTGGCTCAGGTAGTTGTTGTTTTTTCGCCCTCAAATTCTCAGAAAATGATCCGTTTCATAAAGGGATTCATGTATTGTGTGTAAACATGTGAGGTGTCTAGTGATATGATTCCACATTTTAGCCTATTCAAAGCAATATAAAATTATATCATATGTGTTACAGCCGAAGCCTTTCACTCAATAGTCTAAGACCGTGTGTTCTACCCGTAATACATTTCATTATCGGGGAAAACCCACCAGGGATATGAGTTTTTATTATTACAAGCAGGCTGCACACATCTGATTGTTGTTGCCAATATGAATAAGAATCCAATCATTTCTGATATGTCCAATGTCTGCTGTAATACAAAGAGCAGAGACATATTGCTTTGAATACAACCTCCCACTCTGGATGTGGATGTTATAACCTGGGGCCTTCAATAATACGAGGTTATATCAGACACCAAACAATGTGCTGCATGTAGATTCAGCCCCACCCATGTGACTATTATGAAACTAAAACTGAGCATTTGTCTCCTGTGGGTTGTGTGTTGCGACCCAGCAAACCTCAGAGAATATATCTTGCTGGATTATTTCTGTCTCCGTCTATATTGATTGGTCCTGATGCCCTTGAGGGAGTCGGGCTGTTTAGTGGTGTGACGGGCACAGTGAGTCATAAACACAGTGACAGGATGTCAATGAGACATAAACACTTCCATAAAAACTATCTCTCCCTGGTGCTGCGGAATTTTCTTTCATATCCCATAAACAAGGAGGGGATTTGGCTCAAATAATAACTCTACTGTATATAAAACAGAATAGATAAAAAAAAATAGAACACACTTCATTGATGTGTCACTCACGACTCAGCACACAAACTATACAATACCGTAACGGACGTGGTAAGGACCCAGAAGCAGTACGACGGACACACATGTAAACATACGGGGGCTCGTCCTAACTTAATTGACCAAGTTTAGATTTGTGTAGGGAAGTTGGATCCGCTGCTTGTAATTGGCTTGATGAGCAGAGACTGTTTCAGGATCAGTAGTAGCCTAGTAGGCAGGTGCACCTCGTTTGGTGATGAGAGGTTCAGTCTGGTAGTTTAGGAGACACGGACGGCTGTTTTCCTGTGTTTGGTTATTGTGAGCAGCTGTAGTGATCTGTGTTCCTGAGGAGTGTGTTTTGTGTCACTGAGCATGTGTTATGCTGGTGGTTTTTGTGGAACAGAGTTTGGGTGGTCCTGTATACACGGTGAGTAAATTGCTGGTCTGTCCCTGTTAGGTTGAAGAGTGGAGGGGGAGGGGGGTTCTGTAGTGTGAAAGTGGTTAGAGCAGTTGTCTCGGGGGCACGTCCGAGGCTGCAGGCGGGTGGCCAGTTCCTGGTTGCTTTACCGGGCCTGTGGGTTTTAGTGCGCAAGTACCCACCACAAGTAGCACCTGAAGACTAGGGGGGAGCTTACTTAGTCTCTGGATAGACAGTCAGGGACAGAGCTGCAGTGATGTTAGCTGTGTATGGGCTGCTCTGTTAGTTAAATTCTGTACGGATCAGTTTGAGTTTTGTGTTCGGGCAGTCAAAGTTTGTTTCCTCTATTATGGCTTCTCCTCTCTGACTCTCCTGGGCTGACACGGCTGCTGCTTCATTTTATTGATTGTTTAGTTTATTTTGGTTATTTGTTCGTTAAATAAATGTCTACTTACGACTTTTATCACTCGTCTTGTCTCCCTGATGTTGCAGCCTTGGAGCCAGGTTGTAACAGAAGGCAGACAGGAAGCAGAGGCTATTCTCGTGGTCGGGGACAGAAGGCTTTGGCGATTTACCGGGGCAGAGGCAAGGCGGAGAAGTCCAAACAGGCAGGGTCGGCAACGGGAAAACAGTCGGAGGGTAAACACTGGAAAGTCTGGCATAATGAGGAGAACGATCTGGCAGTGAGTGTGTGAGAGACTGGGGTTTAAATTGTAGGTGCTGCAGAGTGAGCAGGTGAGAGTGATTGAGGTGGGTGTGACTAACGGGTGCACTGAATGAGCTGATTAGGTGAGTGGGAGATAGAGTGGCAGGAGAGAATGGAAGCTAAACTGTGACAAATACAAAATTTGAACATTTCAGTTAAAAAAAATAAGAATGAAAGTAAATTAAGCAGTAGCCTGATACATGACCATATAACCTCAGATATTATAAACAACAAAGCAGAATATTTATGGTGACAGGAAGTGGATGCAACACCACACGCCTAAACTGAGTTAGGATAGGATTTGTTCCTTAAATCAGATCTTTAACACACTGCCCGCACTGTTATTTGCAAGTGATCAGATCTGATTTGTGTCCAGACATCAGCTGTATGAGTTGCTGAAGTGGGCTTTCTAACAAAGCATGAGAAATGGAGGTCCATCATTTCGCCCTCCAAACAATCGCAATGTGCATTGAATTGAAAGGATAATTAAGTTAATTATTAGCCTTACATAGTGACAATGCAAGAATAAAAGGACATGACTAAAGCACACACAAACCGAGAATAACAAAACATTTAAAGTGTAACTAATGAAGTGGCCAGTGGGTTTATGAACAATACATACTGTATTTTACTTTTACATGTATATTATAGGCTGTGTTAAATTTTGTTGTTTCGTTTCTGACTCCTCAGTGCTTCGGTTTTTCTCCACTGCCTCGTGCTGAAACCCTGGGGGGACGGGGGTTACTCTGCCGGACACACACCCGTCAGGTAACAGGACGTGTTTACTGGAGACATCGTGCTTTTTTTTTACGTTTAAATTTGGAACGTCGAAGCTCTGCCAGCAAAAGCACTGATCCCAGCCATGCTTTGACCAAACCTTTGCATAAACTACAATGCACAATGTTGACAGTTCTATCGGTGTTGGGTGAGGGTAATCTTAAAGGGGAAGGGGAGACAGATGGTGGAGCAGATGATGTCGGGTCTGGGGACGGGTGTAACGGGCACCGCAGCATTTGTCCTTTACAAAAAAAATAGTTTCCTTCATTTTAAATCATCAGTGTGTTTTAAGGTTGTGTTGTCACTCGAGGAGGAGTACAAGGCGAGGTTCAAACCTGTCTTATTACTCCATGTTTGTGTGTGTGTGTCGCATTGCGAGTAGCCTTGCTTTGCCAGACCTAGCTCCACACTTGAGCGCTGGAGACGTCGCGAGTGACAGTAAAAGACACTTTTAAATCAGATTTGAGCGTCCGGAGCGTCCACACTGAGAAGCATCTGTAGAACTCCGATTAGAATCGCATTTCACACTAGCCCCAAAATGTGGTTGGGATCAGATTTGCAAAAAAATCATTTCATGTGGTGCATGGTTGCTGTCCAGACTTTCTAAAATGTTTCTGGATTAAATCTGGATATGGCAAAGATTTGGGCTGGCGGTCTTAACAAGGCCATGACGTCCTTTACGCCCACAAGTCCTTCATCCCACTGTGCAGGTGTAACGTGATGTACCTGAGCTCAGCCAGTCAGTTATGCCAGCCCTTGACTTTGTGTTCTGTCACTTTTTGCTGGTTTATTGTCTGAATAATAGCAGCCATGTAGGTTAATCTTCAGTTGAGATGTGTTAGTTTTTTACAGAATCAACAACCAACATTGTTAATCGTTACTAAAAATGTGATGTTGGTTTGTTTGGAAAGTACCCATTAAAAAAAAAAGAAAAAGCTTGGAGCCTCCATCAGTGTACAGGCAGCATTGTAAAATTGCATGCACAAAGAAGAATTAAAGATGTTAACAAGGACAACAATCTGGAAGAGATCACACACACCACGCACCACATGAACAAGGAGAACAGAACAAACGGTGTGTCTTCATTTGTAATCACTGTGGAGTCAGAAATAGTGCCAAGCCTCATGCCGAGGGAAGTCCCATAAGGAGAAGGTCTTGGCAGACATGTTTTACTGGCAGAAGGTGTCCCAGACCTCTGTCATCGTCTCTCTCACGTCCGTCTCTCTGCCTCGACCTCTACAAAAGTCAGTCAGCTAGGCTGTTTGCTAAAAAAAAAAAAAAGATGCGTGTCCAATATCTGATGCAATAAAATGTTTGTTAATTAATAAACTGTATGGTTAAGTGATTTCAGTATGTCTTAGTGCCTTTTTAAGAGTTCTATGCATATTTTTTATGATTATTGGGATAATATCCTGAATAGTAATTACTTTGGTCATTATGACATTTTCAAATTGGTTCATGCCTAATCAAAGTTGATGATTCATGTTGTGAGAACATGTAAACAAAGGAGCAGCATTATTATAGCTACAGTTATAGTAAGTTACATTATAGTTAGCCCTATTGTTTTAGTAAGAAACAATGTAAAATAAACCAGATGTTCTACATAACCCTATTTGTATGTTTATCATTGAAAAATATATCGGAATACGTTTTATTGTTTGTACAGTAGTTTCAAACTAAATGTTTCACTTTCATCAGAGAAAAGGTTTTAAAGACTAACTGAGTTTGGCAAATGTAACGATATTGAGTAAAGACTTTGGCTGGGCTTATTGAAACGCCCTAAAGGCAATAAACAAGCAGGACAGAGCAGCTAATAATAGCCTGCCCTCTGACAGCGTAGCATCAAGGACTGCTCCCATGCAGTGTGGGATACCACATAGGTCATAAACAGGTCACATGTACAGTAAACCAACGAAATAATGACGCTAGTCAGCAAGTGATAAATTCTGGCCTTGTAAGTTTACTTGCGTTTAATTACGTTACGCTTACAGTTTTGTTTGTGTGTTTTTAGTTTTGGAAGGGCAATACAAGACACTGAGCTCCAACATATTTAAATACTGAGGAATGCTCTCACTAGCGTCAGGTGCACATCACTTCAGCATGTGAAGAAATCCAGAGGGCTGTCGAGTTATGTTGCTATGCTAGGATTGGACAATCACTGCTCGGGGGAGGGGTTTAGTGAAAGGTTAATTGTCCATATGTTTAGCAAAAAAAAAAAAAAGAAAAGAATGCCAAATCCTACCAGAGCTGATCTTAGCTTGATGAGCAGACTGAAAGAAAGAGAAAATAAAAATGCAAAAAGGGCTTCTGAAAGGGAAAAAAAATAATAATAATAATGGGTGGGCCAAATTAAAGAAATGAGCTACCATCCCAGCACACTGGTTGCCTGTGAAAGGTGCTCAGGCAACATTAAAATGGACACTGACAGAGACACAAAGCAGAGAGACACAATGAGGCGAAAAGCTGGGACTCCAGCCAGAGCACCTGTGTCCACGGCTGAGTGTAATCACTGCATGTGACACTGAATAAAAGAGAAGACAAACAAGCAAACAGTCCGTTATTGTAATGATGCCATGACACATTGAAAGGCCAACCCAGCTGGTTCTCATATGAACACTGCCTCAACATTCAGCCATCAATCTAAAAGCATTTTAACATCCAGAAGGCATGTCTTTGTAATTTCTCAAAGGGCTGCATAGATAGGTTTGTTGGCTCATCCTGTCTGTGAGATAGAACAGAAAGGTTAACAAACTATTCTTTTTTGCCTCCAAGTGAAAATAGCCAGTAGCTTTTAATGCATAATATTGGAATTCAACACCCAATGTTGCTGCGAGGGTTTTATCCATACATTTGTGTAGAGGTGACTTTCTAAAATAGCACACTTTTGTTGGTGCTACTGTATTATCATCGTATACTGAATTATTATCGTGTCTGTGATGTTGCATTACAATATATTGTTTGCATAACAATAAGGGGATTTAGAGTGGGAACAGAGGAAGGACTTATAGCATACATTTCTACTGGAATGATAAAACAAACGGGTGCCTTGTTTCCCAATGAGCTTATTGAAGTATTGGTTCTGGAGATTCAACAGACATCATATATATATATATGGTTATCAAATTACACGCATTTAACGGACTTAAAATGCTTTGCAGCTGCATCAGTTCACAGCTACTGTATCACTGCGATGCTGCTAAGCCGTAATCACCTCATTCATGTAAATTAAGTTGTTTTGCACAACTAAATACACACAGGTAAGTTATTTATGAGCAGTAAATGATGACAATATTGTACAAGTGACTGACCTCACTGATGAACACGGTATTCATGGATGGAATAATAGATATTGGATGAGTAGATGGATGGATATGAATGGATACATTAATGATGTGCGTGTGAGAGAGAGAGAGAGAGAGAGAGAGAGAGAGAGAGAGAGGAGGGAAAACAATTCCTCTTTAATGGATCCCTATAATGTTCTAGTCAGTCATTAGGGACTCCGACAGGCTGCATATTTAGAGGAAATCTTCGAGTAAGTAAAGGAACCGTTTGCCAGTGTGTGAGAAAAGGGTCTGGCTGTAATGGGAAGTTCTATTAGTCTGTCATGGTGAAGTCTAATGGCTGACCACCACACTATCATTAGAAAGTCTGTCTGTTGGTGTGTGTGTGTGTGTGTCGGCTAATCGTATAATTAAATTGACTATGATTCATCACAGACAAGTAATGGGAATACAAACCTTTTCTTCCCACTTCTCATTATCTGTCTCTGTCCTTTTGTGTTTTTAATTCAGCTGAGCTTAGCTTTTGTCTCTATTTGATTTACTGTCTTTCTCTAAAGCTCGCTGTTGCTCGGCGCAGTACTGTTATTCCTCAACTCTTCGTCCATCCATTTCCATTTTAATCTGCGACTCCTTGTTTCCCTCAGCCCTCTTTCATTCCGTCTGTCACTTTGCATCTCTCTCTCTAAACTCTTGTTCCTTCTTCTATCCTCCCTCCATCGTTATCCGAACGCTTTCATCTGGCCTCCTCTGCCTACATTCATTCAATTTCTTCCTCTCCAGTGCTGTCAGCATTTTCACTTTTCCCATTGCCCCAACTCCCATTGCCCCCTCTCCTTTTTTTTTTTTAACACCCTTTCTCCTAATTATTATCTCACAGCAACGCTCCGCTACCTTATTTGCCAAGCATGGTGTTTTCACAAACTGTTAGCATATGGTGAACTATCTTTACAATACAGAAGTCATCAAAATGTGTATCGTCCCTCCAGTCCTGTAAGATTTAAGCAGATGGTTTCTTATCATGAACTGCTGATGAAGGTGTTCTTGCCCGGACTACAAGTGTGTTAGATAGTTTTATCTTGTTTCTCAATAGATGAGTTGATGTGAAAGTATGTATTTGTAACTAAGGCCTTCAGATGTTTTTCCTCAGGTGTTACTGTAGCATGTAGCACAACTACACCTCAAAAATTACGCTTTATATTCTGCTGATTTGCTTTACTAAAACACATTAAAGAGGAAACATAAAGGCTTCCTTGATTTTGTTTACTGGACACAGCACAGCTTACAAATCACTTAGTTCTCGTTCTCTGGCTCTTCTTTTTCGTTTGGTTTAAAACCAAAGATTCTCCAAATAGGTGACTTTGCATTATTTTCGCTAATGAGAGCGACCATCTTTCTTGCACGAGTTAGGGTTACCTAGGGTTGACCGAATAGTTTGAAGCTCCATTCATGAAGTTTATTATCAAATAGTTATTATTAAGTACACCGACATTCACCTTCTTTTCGGCCTTAACTCCCAAAAACACACAAGCACACGGTCATTGTCTCCGTGCAAAAGTTAAAATCTATTGAAAAAACATGTATGTAATCAATTTCAAAAACCACAACATGTTTCTATCTAACGAAATATTCTGCTTCAACCAATATTTGTTGGCATTTAGCCTTTAAAACTCAAATTTCACTTATTGTTCCACGTATACCAACGTATTGCAATACCCTGCCGTTAAAAAAACGGTACAATACCCCATTTTATTCGTACCAATAGTATAAGTCGATGTGCATCAGCGAGGCAGTGTGTGTGAGCAGCGGCGCTCTGCTTCCTCCCGCTGCATAGTGGGCGTGTGTTGCTCTCAAACGCACATTCAGCACTACACACAGCATCACACGTATGCTACCATGTCGCTACTTCTTTTGATGCAACAATGCGGTGAAGCAGAGAAAAAGCAATAGAAAGAGAAAGAGAGAGACGGAAAATTCATAACCTGAATTAAAGTTGCATAATTGAATACAATAATATGTTACATGTGAGGACCATTATCGTGGCCAACCAATATGGGCATATTGACCAAGCCTAGATATTAATGAGGAAGTCAATCAAGAGCACACTATGAATAAATATCCCTTAATAGAATAAGCTTTAGGAATTAGATTTTTAAATAATAGTTGGTCAAGAAGTTGGTTAGTCAAGAAAACAAAGCCATCCATCTCTTGACATTTTACGGTTCATTTTAAATTTTACAGCTCAAGCTTTGGCTGAAGAAGCTATTTGAACACAAAAGTCATTAAGACTAGAATTTCAGAGGAAAAATGTTACAAGATCCTTGTTGCCCCCCCCCCCCCGAGATTTCCGTATCCTCCCACAGTCATCTTGTAAGGTCTGTCTGAGCAGATGGCCTCTCCTCAGGAAGCTCTGCTGAGAGCACAGTAATCTGACTCAACAGAGAAAAGGCTGTCAGATTAACAACTAACTCCATTCAAGTGGAATACCAACACAGGTGCTCAGCACTGGTCTGTAGTGTCCTGCCCGTGACAGTCCCGGCTTAGATAAAGGATCTGTCTCAAGCCTCAGTGCAGCATGATGGGAACAGAACGTCCCCCCCATCATTACACTCCACTTCATTTCGTAATTTTTGAAGCAGACCACAGACCAATGTAGACGTTTTAGATCGTGTTAGTGGCCGAGAACAAAACCTAAAATAGACATTGGGCTGCAACGGTTGGCTGGTTGGCCAGCCGACAAATTCGTTGCCATGGTTGTTATGAGAACCCCGGGCAGAGGTGATTGGGTCGCAGTATCCGTGGCGACTGTGGTCGAGAGTTACACCGAGGTGGCAGATGGGGCAGCAGTAGGGGGTGAGAGTTGCCCTCCTCAGCACTTCATCACAGCAAAACCAGACAAGAGAGATGATGCTGGTGTGACAAATTATGACCAAACTAAAACATTATTAAAGCAAATTTTACATGACATATTGTGGAATATGTGTGATATCCTATTTCAAACATAATAGGGTACATGATGATACACTATGTCTGGACATAGAAAGAAATCCAGTACAACAGCCCATCAATGAAAAGCACATTTGTGGCTTATAATAGTCAATTTGAGCTGATATTGGGTCATCGACTAGCTGACACACCATGTGTTTTATTCTTGTCAGCAATGTGAGAGGTGACTCAATATCACTCAGTACCTCGGAGGGAACGCCAGATATTTTAAAATGGGAGTGAAGTTTCTATATTAGTCCATTATTCTTAAAGTTGATTGTTATGGAAGCATTTGTGGCATGAAAAACACCTTCCTGCTGATGGGAGAGTTGCAAGTTGGAGTGAATAACTGATTTTCCCTGTTCCCAATTGGCTGTTGAAGTGCCCATGAGCAGTTTATCAACTGTTTCCTGGCTAATACATGGATGCACTGGGATGATTTGAGTGTTTGCAGTTCTGCTGAAACAAAAATGCTTTGAAATTGTTGGAGAAGAGAAAACGAAATCTAAATGGGCATCATTCTGTTTGACTTATGTTTAGATTTGGCTCTGATCTTCTCCCAATTCTGAATTCTGCAGCAATTACAATGGAAGCCATCGCTGGATTTTCCACCTGCAAACATTCATTAATTCGTCCACTTGTGTTCATTGGAAAGCAGAACCAGCTGGGTGCGTACGGGGGATTGAACCCAGAGTCTCTGCAGTGGTGGGCGATGTCTACTCCGCCATGTGTGGCCCTTGGTTCTTTTAGGAGTTTGGTCCATGCTGAAAAGCCAAATTCAAATAAACATAAATGAAAGAAAGAAAGAAAGAAGCACCTGAGCACTTGATATTCTGTCCATTTTACCGTTGTACTGGGAATTTAACAATGAGCAGCGGGCTCTTTGTCACTATGGTAGCGAGCTATTTTCATTAGCGCAGGAGCTCAAGGCTAAATTTATTACGCGAGTTGTATACTAACAAATCTGAAGAAACCCTTGAACTGTGGCAGTGCCTTTGAGCTTCTTCAAATCTCATAAATAATCAAAGAGTTTTCAGAGATTTTATTCTCTTTTCTCCCTCACAACCTACACCTGAGTGGACTTTTTAGGCAGATCCATTAACAATCCCTAAAAAACAAAGAGCGAACAATTCCGCATTGATTACCCTCTGCATACATTACGCTCATGAAGTATGAGAAAGCTTTAGTAACATAACAAGCAGTGTGTGTGTGTGTGTGTGTGTGTGTGTGTGTGTGTGTGTGTGTGTGTGTGTGTGTGTGTGTGTGTGTGTGTGTGTGTGTGTGTGTGTGTCAGAATGTGAGAGTGGTGCTGGACTGGCCCAGTGTGTCCTCAGTAGGCCTGCCAGTCCCATTCATCTTTACCTGAATGATGCCACCACGACTCCATCTGTCACCAGAAACAGTCCAGGAATTGGAAAATGAAAAAAGACAGAGTGAAGAGAGAGAGAAAGAGAAAGAGAGAGAGAGAGAGAGAGAGAGAGAGAGAGAGAAAAATAACAAGATATATAACAACTATAGGCCAACAACGTATGAAAATAGAAGGAAATCAGAAAAGAGTGAGATTATGATTTAGGAAAATACAGACATATTAAAAGAAAGATGGAAGTGACAAGAGAAGAAGTACAAACAGACAAGAGCACAGTCTACTCATAGAGTGAGGAATATTAAATTCAACAGCAATAGCATCCATAGGTATAATGTTGTTTATTGACTTATGCCTATAAAGTGTCTTTGAAGCCTGTCTTCTCGAAGGTGGAGGGGCAGATTTGAAAGGATTTAATTTCAGATATCAAATCAGCTGCGAGAAAAGATTTTCTGGATCTGTGCATATGTGGGGAAAAATGCTTTTGAAAATCCCCCGTCTTGCTCCGTGCTGCCGACTTCTTTCTCTGACTTCATAAGAGTGAAGAACAGAAGCAGGGCAGCCTCAGAATCGGAGGTTGTATTTCATGTAAGATTTCATAAAGTAATGTACAGTATTATTGATTTATACGCATATCTTTAAAGTTAAAGAAAGACAATACATGAGCCACGACTTTGGGCAGCAAAGCAGGATGAAATATTGCTCCGGGGAGAAAAACAAAGAACAGGTACTGACAGAGTACAATACGTCATCGCTTTGTGAAATGGCAGCACGTCGATGCCTCAAAGCATCTCCATCGAAGTGCACGGGGTAATGTGACCTCACTGGTGATCCTGAGTGAGTCCTTTAGTGCTTAGGGAGCTTTGCGCACACAGGCCCAGATATTCTGTACCGTCTAAATCCCGCCTGGGCTCCACGTCTGTAGATCTTAAGACCGCATCTCAAGGCTGTGAAGCTCAAAAGCTGAGCTTACTGGTGTGAATCAGCACCATCAGGATAATGTGGCTTGCGGTATTTTCACGAGAGACACTGTTCTTCTATTCGGTTGATGAACTCATGCCAATTATATCTGACTGTGTCAAGTGTGTTATACATGCACTTACAAGCCTAGTCTTTGTACACAAACTCCCTGTCCTACCTTCTGGTAATGTACACAACAACATCAATGAAAACTTTTGAAAATTAGAATTATTGTGCCTTTTTTTCTCCACACTCTTTCTCAAACACGACCACTGCTTAATTAAGATGTAATTGGCTCACAGATGTTAGCACCTTTGTGAAAGTAGAGGTCATGGTTGTTACTCTTTTTTTTTTTTTTTTGGGAGCAGGGGAGGGTGAAATTGATTTGGCAGGGTCAATGACAGCAGGTGATTTAACATTAACAGCTCTTTCCCTACTTCTCAGCAACAATGGCAATAATCAATAGGATGGAGGAAAAGAATACTACTGCTACTACGACTTGTACTTAATCATTAGAATATCTCATGAATACGCACAACATCATGTCTGATACGTAAATGCCATTCAAATAAAAGTACAGTCTGTTTTTTTGATTCCCAAACAGATTTTGAATAAAAAAACTCAACAGTGACATGCTTCTGTGTGCAGAACAGGAAATGAGCCTCCACACAGTCTCAAGGCAACGTTGTTAAAGCAAAAAGAATAAAGAACAAAATATCAACCGGGGGTGGAATCCTGTCAATCGCTGACCTATAGACCCATGAACAAACATTACAGGCTCATAAAAATGAAAACAATTTTCAAAAACATGGAATAATGAACTGAGCAATCGTGTCAATCATTCCTGAGTCTCCATCTCTGAGCTGTTAAATGGCGCCATTTTCTTCACAACACCACTCAGAAACAATAAATGAAACTCTTTTTCTTCCGTGTGTCCTTTTAGGTTCTTGATCTCTCAGAAACCAGTTCTAACACAAAGTAGAGACTGAAGTCCAAGATTAAAAGGACGGTAGCATGGTGTCAATGTTCTGAACTAAACAGTGAATCAGGTCTGGATTGAGTCATTTCATTAAGTTCTGTAAAAAAGTTCTGTCATCAGCCATAATTCATATTTTAATGGATGTATCAAGAAGCATCAAATGAAAATGTGAAAACAATCTCACAATGTGACAGGTAAGATACTTCACAGTCATTGTACTGCTGTGTGAGACAACTCAAGTACTCAGATAAATAATAAACAATAGCAGCATACAATCCAGCAGATGATGATACAAACAAGTAGCAGTAGCAGTGAGCACTTTAACCTCTCTATTAGTATGCAGCACGGACTCATGTCAATAAAGCAGCTTAATTCCTCCGTCAAACACTCGAGAGGCTTCCCCAACACGTGCTTTTGAACTAGACTGTGTCATCATTAAGCACCGCCTCTCTGGCATTGCCCGGCTGCAAGTCTGTGCACAGTGCAGCCTCCGGAGCCTCTGTGTGGCCCGGGAGAACCAGAGACCCTCTCCACAGCCTTGCAGTCAATGAACACTGGTCTGAGATACGTTCTCCTTGTCATTCTAAAGTCCACCACAATCTCCTTAGCCTTCTTGTTGTTGAGAATGACAGTGGTCTCGCACCTTGTCCCTGTATACTGACACTTAGCTTAGCTGAGCTTTATAGTGAGTTCAGCTGTCTGGCCCACAACTTTCCTGTTTTGGTTTTCTCTCTCACCGCTCTAACAGAGTTGGCTTGCAGACAGACAGCAGCTAAAGAGACCGATATTTACCTCAGGAGTTGGTAGAGTTTATTCTGGCATCATGTTGCCAGAATGTTGGTGACATCGTCATGTAAACAAACGCGCATGTAAACACAACGGGCAATATTGAGGTCAGCAAATAATGATTGAGGTCATGTCCTCATATCGTACACTGAGTCAGTAACGTAATTACGATGCGGTGTAGACACATCGCTTCTGCTGCCCACAAGTGACCAGAGAAACATGTAATTGCCGGTTTAAACAGCACCGTAATCCAAAGGGGGGGGGCAAAGCCCAAATAACTTCAACACCATTAAACCAAACTTTACTCTTTGTATATGCAGCTTAAATCAAAGAAAACGAAAGAATGCAAAGAGACAGCTGTCAATGAGGATGGGCTTTGTGACAAAACAATCACGCAACAAACACCAAACTAACACAAATTAAGAAAACTTTTCCAGGAAATGAAATGTGCTGTTCAACTGTACTCAAGTAATTATGTCTCTCGAGACTCATTTTGTGATCGTATGAATACTAGAAGTAGACTAAAACAGCCTGAGCTGGAAGGAGCTTCTATAACTGCACATTCATTTCAAGGTAAGGCAATAATGAATGCAATAGCTGTGTAAGAACAGAAACTGCTGGAGCTCGGTATATTATTCAATCATGTACACGTACACACTTTTTTATTAAGTTTGACAAAAGCAGAAACCCTTTCATCGGTCTTTACTGTAGATAATTGACAACACTAACTACGGCCCAGGCGACTGTTTAGTTTGGATGTTTAGAATAGAAAAGAGATGCTGTTTTCTCCACTAAAACAACTAAATAGCAACTATTAGCTGTATAACTGTCGTACGTATCAAACTGTGAACCCTTTTAAAACCCCACTGTTTCAATTTATTTATTTATCCATATGCATGATCATAATATCTTCTTTATGGTTTTACCTATATTGTAAAACAGTTAGAGGTGCGACAATTAATCTAATAACCAATTCATTGTTTCAGTAATTTTCCACCGGAAAACCAGCTGTTCAGATGTGAGTTTCATGACAAATATGATAGTCGATTAAATCTATTTATAGTCATACAGTAAATGATTAATCTAATCATCATGAAGATAATCACCGGAATCATCGATAATGAAATTAGCGGTTGTATGTGGAGCCATAAAAACAGTAAAAGCCGTTGAGCATGAACAGAATTCCTCGCATCGGCGTTCGATATGCAGGAGCCAGAAAGGGGATCTCTTTCTCTGTCTCACTTCCTCCTTCCCTCTCTCATCGCTACTGTATAGATCACAATAATGTTAGTGGTGACACTCCCTTCCATGGTCATTCATCTGAAACAGAATTACATAAGCCATTTACCACCCGGTCTCCATGATGGATGGCAGGGCCCCCAGCCAAAGCACCCGGGCCTGATCTCTCCGCTTTCCTCCGTGACAAATGTCACCGGGAAGACATACGGCACCCTCTGATTTCTTACACTTATAAATGAGACTATGTTTGTGAAAGGAAAAGTGACACCAAAGGAAAAGACATAGGGGTTGGTCTTGATTTTTGCTTTGTGTTGAAATATTTTTTTCCCCATACCCTGAGAGGTGTGGATGATGTCACATTTTGATTGACTAATTTATCCCAACCAGGAAATGACCGTCATGCTGTGACGATGTGTGTGTGTGTGTGTGTGTGTGTGTGTGTGTGTGTGTGTGTGAGAGAGAGAAAGAGAGCGGTGCTAATGTTGTGAATCAAGGCAGAACACACAATTTGCCGTCAATTGCACAATGCACAGGAGCACTTCTGGTATGTTAGCTTCTCTGGACCATGCACCCCTATGTGCATGCAGACAGGCTGTTATTAGGATCATTCTCTTATACATTATTAGTGGGCGTGTTAGGGGCTGGTTACACTTATGGCCCGTCATCATAACGTACTAAGAATTCTGTGACAAAGGAAGTTATGTCGTAAAAGAAAGTTACAAAATGACAATACACACATCAGCTGTCTGTCATCACATGGCTGCACGCACTGATTCACAGTTTCTTGATTTTTGGCTGTACAACTACGACATTTAACCACCAGCCATGACTATGCTCTATGTGTCTGATTCAGATTGTTGTGTTTCAGTTTTTCAATGCAGCCACAGGTCAAGCTCAACCCCAATTAGAAATGTGATGCTTCAGGCGTCATTGAGGGAAACGGTCGGACGAAAACATCCTCAAGGGTTTTAAAAAAAAAAAAAAACAGACAGTTTAATTACATTGTGACTTTGCACGGTAGACAACTGTTTGTCCTGAGGATGTCAGTGTCTTTAACCCTCCTATAGTTTCTTACTGCAAGGCAGCGTAGAATACCAAATCATAGCCCAGCAGTCTGATGTGCACAAGAGTACAAAAGTTCCTATTGTTCTTATTATTTTTGTAACAACCTGCTGATATCTTTGCATGATTCAATCAAGATAACGCACATAATTGTGCTTTGACAATGCGCGTCGTTCAAATTTCAGACTGCAAATCTGCAAAGAACACAAACCTTGATGAGTCCACATTCTTGTCTGAGAGTTAATCAGATAAATGTGACGGCCTTCGTACTGCTGAGAGATGCTGGTAAAAATCTGACAATCATTACTCTGCCATCCCAGCATTACTGCCATCATCACAATTTAACTGAAGGGATTTCTTCTGTGCAGTTGCTTCAGTCTACTGGTAGAAGAATGTGAAATATTTAGAAGTCAGAAGTATTGTGTAAGTCTCTCTCACGGCCAAAGTGAGACGAGTTCACGACGAGTCTCCAAAACGCCGAAGAGGAGCAGGTGAGGCGAAGAAAATCTCACTCGTTCCCTGGAAAGCACCACTGCGCTCCATCTTTGTGCCTGCATGGAAACGGAGCCCAGAGTTGCTGTATTTATGAGAGAGGAATTTGTCAGTGTAGTGGGCCCAATATCACAGACATATCCATCCAGGAATATGATTTCTGTGAGTGTGAGAGTGTGTGAGAGAGTGTGTGTGTGTGTGGCTATGAGGGCAGATTTGACTGCATGTATGGTTGGCAGATAGAATTTAGACCAGGCTGACAAATGATTTATAGGTGCAATTTTACCCAGCTGTCATTGCTCTTTATTCAGCTTGACATGATGTTAGTGTGGATATGTGTGTGTGTGTGTGTGTGTGTGTGTGTGTGTGTGTGTGTGTGTGTGTGTGTGTGTGTGTGTGTGTGTGTGTGTGTGTGTGTGTGTGTGTGTGTGTGTGTGTTCTCATGCACCTGTGCTTATCTGTATGTGCGTAGGTGTATATATACTGTATGTGCGTGTCACCCGGGCCACATGGAAGAAAACCATTTATTAAACTGATCACTGCTTTACTTTAATGGACAGAAGTGTCTTGTGTCATGTTCAGTAAGATCTCTATTAACTCAGACGCACGACTTCCACTTCATCCATGTTCCTCTTCACTCTGTAACTCATTCTTGTTACCGGGAAAATTGCATTCACTTCATTTAACAGGATGCTGTAATGTGCAATTTCTCTTCTCATCACCCATCATGGATTGTAATGTGACTGTTGAACTGTTGCCATGAATAGACACATCCAGGTCACAGCAAAATTAACTTAAATAAGGCCATTTATTTAACCAGCAATGTTACACAAAACATACATGTGTGATCCAGTGGTATAAATATATGTATATATTTATATATATATAGGGAAGCAATGACAATTATTTAAACACAACACAGCTTATGAAGAAAAGTAGTGATGGAGGATTCATATACTGCCTTCTTCCTGGAAATCCATGCATTGGAAGAACAGATGGAAGATGCACTTACCTTATTTAAAAAGACAAAATGATGAACGAGTACATGGATTATCGAGATTACACTAATGTCTCTTTGTTAAAATGGGTCATAGTGAAACAGGACCAGCCCGAGCCAGCGTGGCAGCTTCTTATTAAGGAAGTCTTATTTCATAATTACGTGATCTGCAGTGGGTATGAACAGAGTTGTCATAGCAGTCGGACTCTATGGGGCTATTTAAATGATCTATAGCGGATGGTCCAGGCACATTTGGGTAGAGTCCAACTCCACTTTTGCTAGATAATCTGGGCACAGAAGGAGGGTTTAAACAGCCCCCCTACACTAATCCTCACCATCATACTGAACTACACGGTGTCTCTCAGGAGCTGCTGATACTGTTCTACACTGCTACGCTTTCTATTTCTGTGTAGTCAACTCCTTGTATGTCCAGGCATACTTGGCCAATAAAGGTGATAAAAGTGGTTCTGATCAGCGAGACGGGCCTGTCTCCATCACACTCTTTGATCAGTTTGAACGGTGATTTCATTTTGCCACTGCTGCAGTGCTTTTGGCTTAAAGTCACAGGTCAGAGAATCATTCAGCAGAGCAGCTAATAGCCCGAGCCGCAGTCCTCTTATGTAGCTTGAATAAACCAAGTGCTCTTTATCGAGCCATCTGCCGACAGACAGGAAGCTGTGACTGCCTCACTTGTTCTACTCTCACATTCACCTCTCTGCTGTTCTGTTTCCAGTTTTCTTACACTCTTTGCTCTTTGGTTATCCCGGTCGACCCGGTCACTTTATTTGTTTGCCTGGTATAAGTTAAACATGTTAAAACACACCCCTACAAACTCGTGAATGCTATTTTTTTTAGGTTTCACAATTTGAATGGCTGCAAACCATTTCTGACAAGCAGAGTGTACGCTACCTGCAAACCACGAAATGTCAGAGAGCTGAAGTAAACAAGAGCCCTATGTTCCTGCCACACATTTTTCTCAAGAGTTAGTTGATCACAGAAGAACAATAGCGAAAACAAAACTTCAGTCGGTTGAGCTAAAACACAACTCCAACGGAAGCCTCGGCTACACTCCCAAACGGACGCATACAAGGTTCACACATGCTCAGAGTAGATATGGGGCCATTATCATAGCAAGACTATTGGCACACGTATGTGGTGAGTTTTGTAACTGTATCTTAATTGGTGTGCTCATAATCCGATTTGTTAATGGGTCGACAACTCAACAAATCTTTTAGCATGACATCAACATCGCAAACCACAATATAGGAGCATAATGACTATATGGACGTATGCTCCTTTGAAGGGCAGAACTATATATGCGTTTCTGTATGTTTCAGTCGACTGTGACTACGCCAAGAATCAGAACTAGAGCAGAATTTCAGAAGAGTTATTCTCGTGCTGTTGCTTCAGTACCGGATTGTCAGTCTTTATCCTAATGTATTGTGAAGCTTTGACAGCTTTGGCAAAGAGTCAGGGCAACATCCCTCACAAGGGGTTTGAGAGCCTTGAAAACAGGTCTTTGTTTACTTGACTGTAGAGGGAGGGAGAGGCTAAGAAACAAACACATACACACACACACACACACAAACATGCACATTTCTGTACTGTCATCTCTGTGAAGCTCAGCTGGTGAAACTGATATCGCTGTAGGCAAGGACATCAACACAAGGCTAGCAAATGGTGGTGGGTCCCAATTGTGCTTGTGTGCATGCGTGTGTGTGTGTGTGTGTGTGTGTGTGTGTGTGTGTGTGTATGTCTGCAGTAGCAAGTTTGTGTTTGTATGCAGGTCTATGTGTACATCTTCATGTGACTACCCGCAGATACAGTAACCTCAGCCTCTATATACATATTATTGCTGATCTGCAGTGTTCTTCTTATGATCATCTTATTATTTCATTTTTCCCTCTAGCCACATCTCACTTGCTTTTTTACTGAGATATGTCTTCAGTTTTAGCCTCTCAGCTTTATTCTGTACATGACATTCATGTGATGAATATTTTGAGGATCGAGTCTACAAGTAATGCACTTAAATGCAAGTAAATGCACTTGTTTGAAAGTATGTGTGAAAGAATGTGAGATTAAAATGTGCTAATGGTGAAAAACTATTGCAATTAGAAATAACCCGTACACATGTTTTTGCCCGCGACACATTTGTCGATCCATACTGGCGGTTACATGGGCGATGCCGACTGGTGTTGTTCTGTTTATCACAGCAGCTGGTATTCAGTCGGCGGCTCCAGACTTTTTTCACAACCATAATTTCAACCGCCACAATGTAAATGCATGTTCTAAATGTTATCCTTTGACTTAGTTATTGTCATCTATAGTGGTTATTCACTTAAATACTAAACATTACTTACAATTCAAATCATAAGGAATTTCTTTTAAAATTGAATTTAAATATTTGCTTTGATTAAAAAAAAATCTTGGCATTAGTAGTATAAGATGCTTAGAGCTAAGGTAAACAGGTCATAATTCCCTCTCTGTTATCTTTTTTATATTGCTGTAAAAACAAAAGCTCCATAATGAACTCAAGACAAATATTACTTCTCTAATGAAATAGTTTTTTTTACAGCTGGGAATGACTTGCAACGGACCAGCTTCTAGAGTTCTGGGGGAGGCCAAAGGCAATAACACAGGCAACATAAAGACAACTACACTAAATATAAGGAAAAGAAGCAAAAGTTAAATAAATAAAAAAATAAAGAAGGGTGGACCCCGTCAGCCCTCACTGGCTGACCCCTCCAGCGCTGCACTGAACCAACACTAGATTGGTTTTATTATTGATATATTGATATATTGATTGTGGGTTTTTTCCTCCTTCACATACCTGAGCATTCTTCTGGTCACACTTCTGCATATAAATACAAACAGCCTTACAGAACAAACACAAACACAAGATGTCTATAGTATCCTCCCACTAACAACAACACAAAAACAACTAAACTGCACCAAACTCAAATCATTTGTTTGTTCCGTCTTAATGTTTAATGTTATCTAATTTGTCACCTTTTTATACTATGTTCGATTGCACTAATAAAGAAAATAAGTTCTAAAAACTATTTTAGGCTTTGAATTAGAATGATGTAATAGTCACACTTTATTTGAGTGATATTTTAAACTCAATCAGCTCACCAGCAGCTGCTGTTTTCTGCGAGCATGTTCTATTCAAATGCAGCGACCCCAAAATAATCCTCCCGTCAGACACCTCGAAAGAAAGCAAAAAGTGAAAGAATCAGTCGCTCCATGTTTCCACTGTTGCAGGCAGAATTAGGCAGCCAAACCCACGTGTCATGTGTGTCTGTGTGAGAATGGATCTGGCCTTTGTACTCAGCTCTGCCGGTTGAGTGGACAGTGTCCAGGATGATGAATTGAAAGTTCAGAAAAATATCTGTTAGAATTTGAAAGCCATGGAAGGAGAAAATTGGCAACGTTGTCTAAGGCAGAATCCTTCACCCCCTCCATTCATCATCTGGAGATAAAAGGTTAGATGGGTAGCTATAGGTCTTCAGTGTGTGCGCTATGTGTGTGTGTGTGTGTGTGTGTGTGTGTGTGTGTGTGTGTGTGTGTGTGTGTGTGTGTGTGTGTGTGAGGCTGGTCACAGTGGGCATGCATGGCCATTTGCTCTTTAATTATTTATCACTTTGGTTTATTTTTGGGTAATGTGTCTGCTGCCAGATCGGTGTGCATTTGTGTGTGTGTGTGTGTGTGTTGGTGCATTGTGCACAGCAAGATGTGTGTCTGTGTGTATCTGCAGAGAAATGAACAGCATGGATTTGTTGATCTGCATCGACAACAGAAACATTGTGTTAATACCGGTCACAGTGGGGACCCTGACAAGTGTTTTCAGTCAGCTCATCGGTTATTTTGGTGAAATGCGTGTTTAACTCTACAGCATGTGAGCGAACATTTGCAGATCTAGGTCTGTGTTTTCTGTTCTGTGGAGGTCTGAAAATGATCACACAGAGTACGAGTGCAATTTGTAGGGAACAGGTTGTCTTTGTGCGTGTGCGTGTGTGTGCGTGCGTGTGTGTGTGTGTGTGTGTGTGTGTGTGTGTGTGTGTGTGTGTGTGTGTGTGTGTGTGTGTGTGTGTGTGTGTGTGTGTGTGTGTGTGTGTGTGTGTGACTATGAGCACAGAGCATTTCTGGCCCAGTTCATAAACATTCGGCGACACAATCTCACAGCAGGTGGTTCATTACGCGGCCTGTAATTAGAATAACTTGACTTTCTTCTGCTCCTGATTACAGATACATATTGCAAACAAGGCATTATTTTAAATTGTTCTTGTTTCAATACGTTATGTGTTGCTTTAGTTCACTGGGAAAATAAAACACACCACGAAATGATCTGTTTAGCAAACAAAATGAAGAAGGAGGTAAAACATTTGTCCCCAGTGTAGTTGGGATTATTTTAGCCGCAGTCATGCTTCTTGTTGTTATTACATAACTGAATAGATATAAAATCAGCTGACATTGCAGCGTGCAGTAGTTTGATTTAGCACCATTTATGTGAGTGTACAAGAAACAAATGCCTTGATGTTATTAATATGATAATAGAAAACGTGTTTATATCATTTTATGGAACAACATCGGGAACATGTGTGTATGTCTCCAACTAACTGATTCCTGACTTGTTCAGAGAAGTTTATATCTGCCTACTCCAGAGCAGGAGTTGCTCACATCAGCTCTGATATTTCCATGTGATGGGTTGAAGGAAAGGAGGACGGCGATCAGCTGCCTTTTCCCTCTGGCAATCACAGTCATGAGGTGCCTCACTAAGTGCCACCTGACCCAGATACAGTTATAGGTAAGAGCAGTTGGCCAAGTGGTGAAGTGGATGGAGGGACGTCACAGAAGTTAGGCTGTACAAACACAATTTAGTCATGTTTAGTCAAGTTTTACAAAATGAAGATGATGACTGATTCAATACACGTGCACATAATGAAATTGCTGATTCATTCATATCAATCAGCAATGTGGGAAAACAAAGAAACCTTGGCTTCTTGCCAAAAAACAACACTCTCGCCATTTCCCAGGGCTCTATACCATCAGAGGTTCAGCACCTTGGACAGCAACAGCAGCCACCAGCTTTGTTGGTGCAAATTCAGCACCAAGGCCAGCGACCGACTATCCCACACACACACCGATGGGCCTGGAGCACAGCCGGTGGCCGGCATAAAGAGTAGGGAGAGCAGACTGCTCTAGAACCCCGTGCAGACACAGTTTCCCCTCTCTAAAGACATCTAAGGCCACCAGCGCAACTGCACCAACCTGCCTTTTACCCTTCTACTCTCACTCAGACTGGATCACCTTACTTGGCCCCCCCTTCACAAACACTCTGCACACAACACACATCTCTGTGGCTCCCTGCTTATTACTTTCTTCCACACTTCAGCAGTCTGATAAGCTCTATTGTTTGTGCTTTTCTCAGCCCCATCATCCTGTAGCCAGTGTGTGTGCCTTTTGCCTCACCCACACAATAATACAATTGCGGTGCGCATGTAGTTCAGGGGCTTGATGACTGTGGTTTCACTAATACAAAGAGCTAAAGCCTGAAATCCATCCGCAGTTTGGTCCCATTGCAGGCAAAAGCACGTTGGCTCTTGGCTTGAGGTTTGAACACAATGAGCATATGGGTGGTGTGTAAGAATTTAGTTACTAAATAGCATTGGGGAAAGAAAACTGCAGCTGTTCCTTGAAGAGCTCTGATGGGATCGTATATCAATTTGAATGTCTATGAGCTGTCTGATCAGAAAGAGTTATGTGTCGATTTGGCACCAATCGCTCCTCACGGCCTTGGGATGAAGTCGATTAAGCAAATGAGAAATACTGTTATGTAATAGCTTGTTATTCAAAAGCTCCGATGATCGAGAGAGACAAAAAAAAAAAATGTCACAGAAAATGTAAAAGCTGAAGGGTTTGCAAAACAGTGATGAAACATGTCATGGCAGCAGGGTAGTATACTTTTAGATATATGTATTTTTTCCCCCCCCCGGTTTCATAACTTATGTATTTATGTATGCGTCGCTTAATAAAGGTGATGGTTTGTCCCAATCACATATAATTTGTCGTCGAAGCAAACAGTTGCAAGTGTGAACATTTCTTCACAACTAAATGATTGTGTTTCTATCAATACTGCATAACGATGTATCACCTGGAGTTTAATACGAAATGACATGGCGTTAAAGTCTGCCATCATACACTTTCCACATGTTACAGAAAATGATTTTATTGCTTTTGCTGTTGTTTCATGTTTCTATTTACTCAGACTGCAGTTGTTCTGCACTCTTGACATTTAAGGCATTAGGCACAAAACTCACTCGCTGATTATGTACTTGTTGCATTTTTTTTTTGCTTAAACCCGTGGCCTTTAATGATTTTGTTTCCTCTTACTGGTCGATGCGGCTTGAAAAAAAAAAACATACTGTGAATTAGTGGGCAGACAGACCGAGAGGGGAATGGAGACAGGGATGGAAATTGAGAAAAGGAGAGCGTAAGGGAGGCAGAGCGAGAAAGAAGACTTTAATGGTAGCAGATAATACATGAGATGAGATATTCTGGGAACTGTACCAAAGAAACACATTGTAACAGCAAATGAGAAAACATGATTCAGCCAAAAAAGCTGCTCTCACAGAGTGACTGACAGACAAAAAAAATGTAATCCTGTTTGCAACACTGATTTGGTTATTTCCTTTCAGACATATGTTTACATTATAGCTGCATGTTTGGGGGGAAATGTGGTCAACCAATAGAGTAGAGTAGATCTTAACTTGTAAATGTGCACAAATAAACTTTGTGTGATTCAGTTTAACAAATGTAATTCAATATGTTAATCATTTCAGAAAGATAAGAACAAACTTTATGAGCTGAGATTCAAATCAATGCATCAGTGTGATGGTTTTGTGATTAATTCAAAGCCATGAAATAATGAATTAGACTGACTCACAGGAAAAATACAAATAAACAAATTGGCAGAATTCCTTCCGGTCTTTTATTTAACATTTACATTTGCAGTACACCTTTGAGTGGCATGAGGGAGCCTTACTACATTCAGTCAATATGAAAGGCTAGCCTTCATTATGTTTGTTTTACTGGTGTTCACTCCGCCAAAATATATATTGTTTAACTGATGCGAGGAAATGAAAATAACGGGAAAGCCTGTTAACTCTTCCTAAACGCATTCATTTGGTCTCATTCACAAACTATTGTATGTATTTTCAATAACAGATGCAAAAACTGGTCTCTTGGAAATGGCTGGTTCAGCTATATTCAAGAAAGTCCTTTGTTTGTTTGTATACTGCGTCATCACACTCCAGGGGTCTAATTTATAAATCCATCTGTAAATGTGCGCAGATGGTTGAGCCTCACATCCCGTCCTCTACACATTCAACCATAAACCGTCAATGCTATGAATCGAGTTGCTTGTGGCTGAGGTGATCTCTGAACACTCGTTCCCTCCTAATTCTTCCATTTATGTAGTCGAAACAGTTCCACTGGATCCATTGTGCAGCATTTACACATCCCGAGTGTCGCCGCAGTATTTATATGATTACAGCAATCAGACGGATTGCTTCCAAAATGATCGCGACAATCAGTGGTATCCGCCGCACTGGATATCATATTTCTTTTTAAAGGAATTGCATCGGATAGTACAGTTGTCTGTGTGCTGTTAGAATAAATAATGTTCTCCATATTAGACGACACATGTTTAATACAAGTCACCCCTGTAAGCACAGTTACCTAACCGTGCTTTCCAGCTTGAGTGTCGATCGGCGTTCCACATTTACTTGATGAAACTGTCACGTTACTGTTGATCGTCAAGGCACTTTTACCAAAACAGCCCCATTTTACATGTATTTACAGGTGTGTTTCATTAGATTAACCGATCCCAAGTTTGGCTGAAATCATGATAAAGAGTGGTTCTCTGGCTTTTTTTGTTAAGCGTGCGCAGCCGAGCTCAAAGCTCCCGATGCTGTGATTTTAAACCCTGTTAAGTTGTGCACCGTTTCTCGTTTTCTCTCGCTCTTTCACACACGCACGCCGACAAAACAGAAAACACCTCAGCACATGAATAATTTCCTTTCTGAAGGTGAGGACATGCAAATTTTTACCCCCCAGATTTAATGAGAAGGAAAGGAGTTGAGGCAAGACAGATAGCTGCATTTTAGAATGGCACGGATGTACGCACACACACACACGCACACACACACACGCACACACACACACACACACCTCGAGAAGAGTGGCTGTAAATGTGTCTCCCAGCACAAAAAAATGGCACTAAACACAACAGGCCGTGCCGAGGTGAGCTGTGTCAGAGGCTCTTCTCCGCTGAATACTAAATGTAGTGTGCCGTCGAAGCACGAGGCGCTGCTCTTCAGGCCGAGCTTACAGGAATAATATCACTTAAGTTATCAAGCACAATGTGAAGTCCATACATCAGCACGCCCCATTGAGCTGGCAGAGACGTGACATAAGTTATAACAGTGCAGCAGACATGACAGAGGTCATAAAGCTGTCTGCTGGTATGACTCTGTCATAAACTGTGCTAGCCACTTTAGCTCAGCTGCTCTGATAGAAACATATGTCAGCGGAGCTGTAGCACAAAGTGTCAAGGCGGTGTGGGATAATGACCTCCCTGGCAGTTCAGCTAAAGCTGGAATACTACAGAATTTAAGATTTGAAAAATGTCAGAATCAACCACAGAGCAGTGCGTCTGTGACTTAAGGCTTAGGTTTCTGTTGCAGCTAATATTCACATTCAACATCCAATATCAAGGGAATAATTGTTAATTTTGCTCCAAACTAAACTCAGGAATGTGTTAGAGGTCACGGCTTCTGCTTAAAACTGTCACAAGTGCCTCTAGAGAAGCTCAGAAAGGTGGACTGCCTACTCTCCTTCTGCACACACTATATACGTCTGTGCTGTATCTGCCGCCTCCACGGTGTGTCTCAGACACCAGTAAAAGCGACAGCTGACGCCACATTGTTTTAATTGAATTATCCTTGATAGAAACGAACTGAAAACTCAGCAGATGTTCCAGGAGAAATATACTTGAGAGTTGTATAGAGTTGATTCGCCAGGTAGGAAATACTTTGGCAGGAGTGAATGTAATCTTCTGAAGACTTTTTTATTTTTTAATTCCATTTCTACAAATTCAAGTTAAAGGTGCAATATCTGAGATAGCAAGCGTTTCAATTGCATCTCAATGGCTCTCAACATGTCAACAGGCGAGCCGGCGGCTCATAGCTAACGATGCTAACAGAGCTAACGGTGTTGGAGGGTGGGTGCTATGTTTTCGCGATGACACCGTCGGTCGGGATAGCATTATCAGCTGTAACCGAGAGCTAACCAGCGGGGCACGCTCACGTGCACTAACTTACACTACATGTGCAGTCGGCCGGATATGTCAACAAAGCAAGGAGAAGCCTGGATGGCACCACTCACAGAGCGAGAGAGACCTCAATTTCTCCTCTATTGTTTTTACATAACAGTGGTTTGTTGCTATATTAATGCTCTGGACGTTAAATACAGCTCCTTTAAATCACATCAGAGGTTTAAATGCTTCAAAGCTTTCCGGGCTGAATAAAAGCATGAAATACAATGAAGTGGACTGGAGCTAGACGGCCTTAAGATAGACTTTGATTGTTCCATTGACAAGTTTGTGCTGGCAAAATGTGTTCTCAATGATCATTATAACAAACTTTTAATCAAAGTGTCTGACTATGGTTTAAAAACACAATGCATGTGGGGGCAAGGTACAATGCTATAGAGAGAGCATTATATTCACTGTTATCCTGGGAAGTGCACTCATTATAATGATTTATGGTAGTACTCTTATACCATATTTTTATGTGTGGAACTGCTTCTCACCAAAAAGCGAATCATAATTACATGCAATGGATTTCTTTGGGGACGGCCTCTGTGGCTTACCATTATATTCATACAGCCCAATATCACAAATCAGCCTCAAGGGGCGTTACAATCTGTACAGCCTACAAAACCCTCTTCACTCATCCAAAGCAAAGGTCTAAGGTCAAACATATATGGAGAATATGGATCTAGGACGACGTCGAGCAACTTCAGGTGTAGCCGAACACACCAGAGCTAAAACTCAAGCACAGTTTGATGGGAGATACGAAACAAACGAGAGAGAGAGAGAGAGAGAGAGAGAGAGAGAGAGAGAGAGAGAGAGAGAGAGAGAGAGACAAGCACACTCAGCGCATAAGGGAGAGAGACAAGAAGAGAGGCTGAAGAAGATCCATCTTCAAACATCTGGAACGAGGCACTCCTAGCCAGGGGAGGGAGACAGAGGTCCCAGGACGGCCGACGGTTCAGAATAAAGACGCCTGAACGAAAAGAGAGGACAAGGAGGAGAAAATAGGGAGAGAGAGAGCAACAGACGGAGAATCCTATTGTGGAGCGTCTTTATTGTAGAGGTACAAGACCAAAAGTAATCAGAGGATAGAAGATACAGCCTATAGATAGGCTGATGTGGGCAGGGAGGTAATCCCAGAGGAAGGGGGTCTGGGGACAGACAGGAGGAGGTATTCTGAGAGCGGAGAGGATGTTAAAATGGGTGTAATACGGTAAAATGTTCTTTGAGTGCTTTGTTTAATAAAATCACTAAGTGGAGGCGGGGCCATACCATGTAACATTTAAAAAACCAGACACACATCAGTGAATTTAATGAGGTTCTGCAAACTCAAGATATGGTGCTTGATGAGGATATTGCAGTGGTTTTTAGAGCTTGTTTATGGAGAATATGAACAGATTTGAATGTTGTGCTGCTGGCTTGTGCCCAGCTGGTTAAGCAGTAGGTCAGATGGGGGACAATCATCGCATTAAAATATGGTTCGACTCTTTCTTATATATCTAAAATTCCTGAGATTACATTTTAAGACCTTTGTCACATGTTTTACCTGCTTTTTAAAAAAGAGAGATTAGAATCAATACAAATTCCTAAATATTTAAAATCTTGACACTACCTGTAGCCTCTCACCAGCAACATAAACATCTGGCTCCGGTGGGTTTAGGTGCAGCTTTTTCCACTGATTGTAGATCTTAACGCTTTACATCGTTCCACTGGTGTGTAACCAATTAAAATGAAAATATGTAAGTACAGCTCTTTTGCGCAACAATGTGATGACTGTCTGTCTGATTGACAGGTAGATAATGTGCATAATGTAATTGGTACAACTGTGTGTGCGCTTGTGGCACAATGACAACGATTTCCAACAGTGTGGACATCAATCATCGCATCACTTTAACCTCGTTAAGTAACAGTCGCAGTTCAAAACAATTGGTGTTTATTGGGTTGCAGCTGTTGCTAAGACACTGTCGAAAGGCTGCAGAATTATGGTCTGTCTGCTCACCATTGCCAGAGGTATCCATATGTTTGCTCCAGATGCCCAGAGTCTCTACTACTCGCTCATTATCTGCTCTCCGTTTACGAGCTGCCACTGTGGAAATCATATCTCATTCCAAGTACAGCTGGAAAAACATTTGGATATTCAGCTGTCCATTTATTTTACGTGTATGCTTTTCTCATTACAAAACACTTCAGATTCTTTTATTATAGGTAGTCAAATACTGTCTCTGCAGAACATTGACGCACTCAATGAATGGAAATCAAATGGATCTGTTTTGCAGAGAAAGAGTAAACATTTCATCTTTCATCATTTATGTTTTTTCTGTGAAACACTAAGAGAGAAACATATCTCTGTTCTCTACATTTAGTCACTTGACAATGACAGTTTTTTCCCCCACGTTTAATTGTGTGAATCTGGGCCAGTGAAGAGAAATAAACTATTTTACAATCCAATCTCTCAATCCTTTACAGTCGACTGGGTTTGCTCATTTTTGATTTTGTGCACAAATGTGTCTCCATTGGCGTTGTAAAACATATCTTGAGTCAAAGATGTGCAAATAAAAAGCCATGCACATATGCCCTTCTGTGCAGTTTGCTCTCAGAATATGTAAATTTGCAATTAAATACAATAGCATTGTAGATACCAGAGCTTTACAGGCATTCAAATCAGTATTTATAGTGAATAACAGAATTTAAGTTCATCTCAGAGCACCACCCTTTCTGACAAAGGGAAAATGATGGCCAACAATAATAATCAAAAGAATAATCAAATAAATAACTAGAACCAAACATGACCATATCAATAGCTTGTAAAGGTTCAAAGAAGTTGGAGGCAGCATTCACTTTTGTACCGAAACAAATTAAAAAGACCAGCATACAGATGTGTGTGTGTGTGTGTGTGTGTGTGTGTGTGTGTGTGTGTGTGTGTGTGTGTGTGTGTGTGTGTGTGTGTGTGTGTGTGTGTGTGTGTGTGTGTGTGTGGTATGCGAGACACTGGCGCACACACTCGCATACATAAGCACACAGACGGTGTCAGCTCAAGGATAAATCAAGAGTTTACTTTGAGAGTTGGGTAGAAGTGTGTGTGTGTGTGTGTGTGTGTGTGTGTGTGTGTGTGTGTGTGAGGGGGGGGGGGGGGGGATGTTGACTAATCATGAAACATAATGACATTATGGGTTTTTTAATTACAAAATGTTTTGTTCCACTAACCACCTGAAAAGGGGACATCTTCATCTTATAATAACAACTCTTGATTTTAAGGTCACTTTGGTAAAATTACTAATTTTCAGATTCTTAATTGTGAAATGTACAAAAAAGACATGTTTGGACTATGAGCGACTCTATAAGCTTTTTGAATAAAGAATCTGTTTCTAATCTGAATACGCAGTTATGGAAAGTGATATTCGTCATTCTGCTTACAGTGACGTGAAGTTTCAAATCCCTCCAATGACTAATTAAACTTTGAAGCAAAACAAAAGCCTTGTGTCTTGCTATAAATTGATGGCATTTTCACATGAATACTTTGTACCTCCCTTGTAAATGTTACACTGATTGCCACAATTTGGCCTGTTTTTCATTTTGGCTCCATTCTTCTCTTATCGTATAAAAAGCCTCCTGCTTGCAGAGACCGTGATCAGTGTGCTGCTTTTAAAGTCAAACATGTGACCGATAACAGCACTGTGCTCAATTAAAAAGAGCTCTTTCTCAGAGGAAGGCTGATAACTTTGTCCCCGCTGTGAGAGAAATTAAAGGCCAGGACCGGTGCTGAGGCAAAGCACCTGCCTCCTACCCACTGCCTTCCTTCTCTCCTTAGATCCTTTGTCCTTGCATCCCTGGATTCTCCCTTTCGACTATTCTGCACTCTTTTGCCTCTTTTCCACTGCATGGTTCAGCTCGACTCAACTCACTTTTGGTACCGGGTAGATTTCTCTCTTTCTCTTTTCGACTGCGCATAGTAGCCCCTCAGTGTAAGCGGTGATCTCAGCATTAGACTTATTTTCTCCATTTTTTTGCCATCGGTGTTCCTTTTCGAGCTCTTTTCTGTTTGTTTTTTTCCGCCCTCGTTTCTTTTTTTTCCACTGCATCTTGTTTTGTTCTGCCAACCAAATGTGCGCTTTATGGTGTGATAATAAGCTGTCTGTCTAAGCTTGTGTGTGTGTGTGTGTGTGTGTGTGTGTGTGTGTGTGTGTGTGTGTGTGTGTGTGTGTGTGTGTGTGTGTGTGTGTGTGTGTGTGTGTGTGTGTGTGTGTGTGTGTGTGTGTGTGGAAGTGGAAACATTAGAAATAGAGAATGACAGTTGAGTGTTTGTGACACAGTCCCTCCCGGTCTGTGTGTGTGTGTGTGTGTGTGTGTTTGTGTGCCAGTGCAGACATGTAATTGTGTGAAAGTGTGTGATGCTGTGTGTGGAAGTGAGGGAAAGTAACAGTGACAATGAACGTGTGTGTGTGTGTGTGTGTGTGTGTGTGTGTGTGTGTGTGTGTGTGTGTGTGTGTGTGTGTGTGTGTGTGTGTGTGTGTGTGTGTGTGTGTGTGTGTGTATGTTTGCGTGGCATCCATCAGTTTCCCTCAGACTGTGAAGGCGACCCACCGAGCAGGAGGCAGGGATAAGGCGCCACACCCCCCGCTGGTGAAAGAGAATGAGCGGCGAAGATAATGCCCTCTTATCTCCCCCACCACCTCCTTTTTCTCCCTCAAACCTGCCCACTCTGAAAGCCCAATGCACACACACACACACACACACACACACACACACATGCTTTCACACACACACACAAACACAGCCTCCCCTTCCAACACATCTCTGCGGGAGGGGAGAAGCTCTAAGTTGGATTTGGTGGTGCTGGTGGAGAAGAAGGGTACTCATGTTGAAAGATGCCAACCCCATAACTCACACAAACAAACACTCTTTTTTAGTCAGTCTGCACAAAAACAAACAAACAAAAGTACACACACACACACACACACACACAATCTCTGTTTTTCACTTGTGGCAGAATAGCCTTTGTGAATTTGCTATGCTTGATTTAAGCAGGCAACTCAATTGAGTGTAAGAATTGTATGTACCGGTACAATAATTGGCCTGGCAAAAACACTCCTAATGGATATATGTGCATGTGAGTGTCTAAGTGTGTGCCAGTCAATCGCTGAGAAATGTACAGAAATGTGTCATGATGACAGCACACATGGTGCAGGCAGTATAGATCATTTCCTGCAGCGTACACAGGCAGCATGAAGGCCTGTATCCTACAGCAGCATTGAAAGCATCTGACACACCAATTTTTAAGTACAAACAAACTACTTTGAAGTCCCTACTCTGACCTTGTTGCGAACTAAGGATGTTTTCCACAGGGGATGATCTTTTTTTTTGAAGATATAAATTATTAATTAATAATAATAATCATGTCACTGTCACCGGACTTAACGTGAAATTCCATTTGTAACTTGATGGCAGAGCAAAAATACACGTTGTTGTTGTGAGGTTTGTGTGCTCGTTGCAGGACGGTGAATGCACTCAGCCAAAGATTATTAACGAGGCAAGAGAAGCTTCACTTTGTGACACCGCTGTACGACTGCAGATGGACTTCGTGTTTTTGTTTTTGTAGTCCAGACATCTCCGACAAGAGCAATACGTCTTCCAGCTGGCGGATTGTCCGACGCTAATTTCACATTATCTAGTTAAACTTTCATCAATTATATATCATATCAATATTTTGTTCTTATCCATTTTATAGTTTCAAACCAGGGCCTTCATTAATTAGATTAAGTCAAAAGATTAAGCGCTACTATAATATTCTAAATATTGCCTGAATAGCAGTTCTCCTTGAATACTACTAGAAGTGTGGTGTTCTGATGCCGCACATTGCACCACAGCAGCATCAGCTGATGCGCGTCAAATGAGGAGCTTCGTTCGAACTGTAAGCGAACACTGATATATGTGTTCTGATATACTGAATATTAGGATTTAGATCAAATATCTGACATACTGACTGAGAGTCTAGGTTCTCTGGTGGTTTTTAGTTTCCCCTTTTCAACTCTGCACGTCTCATTTCCAAAACCCTTTCAACAGTGGCACACAGTGAATCCTTTATTGGTCTAATTTGGCTTATCTTCACGGTCCTTAAGATCTTTGGGGGAAATACAAACAAGAATGCAAAAGAAAAGGAACTTCTCAGCACTGATTCTGATTTAGTTCCTGGGGCCATTTGGCTGAAAGCCATAAGACCGACTGGTTTGTAGTTCATGTACGGTCATTGTCATCCTTGGTTGCAAACAAATGGACGGTGGCTTTCAATAATATATCAGACTAATATCAGGCTTAATACAATCTCAGACATCGCCCGCACACAATAAAAAAAATTGTACGGTATCAAATCAGGCAATCTCTTGATAAAATTAATCGCTTCAAGTTTGGTGACGCTAATAATCTCCTGATTGTATTATCTTCACAAGCCTCCAGTGGGAATCAGTGTGTATTATAACAATAATTATTATTATCTGTGGTAGGGAGGGTGAAGGGTGAGCTGATTTTGTGTGTGTGTGTGTGTGTGTGTGTGTGTGTGTGTGTGTGTGTGTGTGTGTGTGTGTGTGTGTGTGTGTGTGTGTGTGTGTGTGTGTGTGTGTGTGTGTGTGTGTGTGTGTGTGTGTGTGTGTGTGTGTGTGTGTGTGTGTGTGTTTGCGGCTGCTTGCGTCTGTATCCCATTATCTTTGTCATTAGCGACAATAATGGCACTCATTGTGGGCACCTCGGGCTATGTTTTGAGGATGTGTTACACACAAACACACACTGAAGCTGTCTTCTGGCCCGCATCTCAGCCTAATTGGGAAGGGAACAGTCGTGGTGTGGGCGAGCACACCAAAGCCCCCAGCTCATTGACACAAGGTTAAAGACCCATTAACTTGACCAGTCGAGAGATTGAAGAGAGGACAAAGGGGAGACTGACTAAAGAGGGGGGGGGGGGGGAGAGAGAGAACAGAGAGAGAGAGAGAGAGAGACATAGAGAGAGAGAGAGAGACACGGAAGGAGAAACAGAGGCGGGAAAATGCAGCCTCTTTAATGTCAGGACCTGTGTGCCCACCCAAAGCTTTGAAAGTACGATAATGTACCAGCAAGCCAAGACACTAATGGTTGTGTTACATGTGTGCTGACATTTGTGGCCTTTCTAGTAAAGATCATGGTGCATTTGTGTCACACAGCCCAACTGTACCTGCCCTGCGACACCTCTGTCAACAGACACAAGGGATCACCATGATCTTTCCCCGATCTTAACCTCCACCTTACGTTCACCACTTTGTTGCCAAAGAAAGACAATTATAAACACTGGCATTCAATGTAGTTTAATAGTTTTTGCAGGACTGTCCAGTGCCGACATTCTGCTAGAGTTGCAAATTCACAGTAGAATATATTTCTGAAATCACCAGGTTGCCAACTTACAAAAGCACACAGCAAGGTTTGTTCACTTTATAATTAGACGCACAATGACGCTGAAAACTAATTTGATAAGAAGCTGCAACCAAATGACAAGTTCGACTCGGATTTTCATAACAGGAAATGAAAAGTGAAGCCCTGTGACCTTTTTCAGGTATTTTCCTCGTGTATGAAATAAATAAAAAAACTTATTTTGACAGTAGATTCTTATCTTCTCTTTCTACTTCTCACCGCACAATTCTCCTTTTTAATCAGTCTTGAAACCTTTCTCTCTACTTCTTTAATACTCAACCTTTCCTGTTTCCTTAGTACCTTCATGTTTTTGTCTCCTATTTTTGTACACCCACACTCTTATTTTTTTTCATCAGCATTGTTTACATCGACTAATGATCCCTCTTCCTTTACTGGTGCATTGATAACATTCACGCCACATTCCAATCACCAAATGTCGATATGTGAAATTGCATCAAATCGCGTGATATAAACGACCGCTTTCATTTGGAAGAAACTGGCAAATGTCAGTTTAATTTACCAACGGAGGGTTTGACCTGCAGGTTTGAGGTGTTTCCAGTTGAAGTAAGAAATAAACCATTAAAGCCGCTGCTCAGTAAATTCATGAGACAAGTTGGAAGGAATAGATTGTTCCTGTAAATCTACTCAGTTAGTTCTATTGTTGCATCCCAGGCAGAAAAGAAAGGTGAAATACGTCACCCATGTACTTTACCCGTGTGTGTGTGTGTGTGTGTGTGTGTGTGTGTGTGTGTGTGTGTGTGTGTGTGTGTGTGTGTGTGTGTGTGTGTGTGTGTGTGTGTGTGTGTGTGTGTGTGCTGATAGATGTCTGTTCTTCTATACTTCTAAGGATCTGCTGTCATAGCGCATTCCCAAACCCCAAACACTTAACCCCAAGACTAAAACTTCAAGGGCCCTTCAGAGAAATCTGTATCCTTCGTCCCCACAAAAATAGACATACAAGAGAGCACGCACCCGCACACCCGCACACACACACACACACACACACACACACACACACACACACACACACACACACACCTCTCCTGATCCTAAAGTCCTTGTGTTGTCCTTGTACAACTTGACATGCGTTGGCGTTTCTGTCCCTGCAGAAAGCACACAGGTGCCAAACTCCCACTTAGCTCTCAAACGCACAAATACAAGCACACCGATGACAACTTTCTTTTCACTCCATCATTTGAAGTGACAACATCCCATTGCGACCATATACTGGTCTCCCACACAGAAACCGTCTGCTAACGCAGTATACACCTTCTATGCAGTCACACACACACACACACACACAGAAAATCACACATACTCCCAGAGGAGTGAGTGCCAAGACACAGCAAGTGTACCTGACGAGGATGTTCTTATGCAGCCTCTAATCTCTTTCACGGGGAACGACCGTACATCAGCGGGAGACGAGCAGTGACTCATAACACAAATGGCCTTCACATATTGTGAAGAAACAAAGAGCGCATGAGAGAGATGAAGCGAGAAATCAAGAACAGACTAAAAGAGGAGCAAAAACGAGGGAGGTAAACATTAAGAGTGAAAAGGCTAAGGCGCTTTGCTCAGCCACTTCCACAGCACTTTGCTAGGGGGGGGGGGACCTTTTGGATATTGGAGTGTTCTGTAAGGGTTACGTGAGGTAAGAGCCCTCGCACACACAGCAACAAAACCAATTCCTTCAAGTAAATTAGGAGGAACTCAACTGAGGTGAATTTAATTTGAATGACTAGACTAATTAAAATTGGCAACAAGCCAGCATTAGACAAAGTGACAGACGATATAGATAGAGGAAAAAACGCCCAGCACTTATCCGTTAATTGCTATATTACCACTTTGTTTATCAAAATATAACACTCTAAAATGTAGTTCTCTGCGTCGAACAAGGAAAAGACAAACCTGACCTTCCCAAGAGCCATTAGTACCTCATGAGCTTGTACCTTTAATTTCAGATAGTGCAGTAATACCCAGAAAGAAAGAACTGTTACTGCAAAAAAAGACACCGATTCATCTCTGCCCAGTTAATTATGTAAAGATCCTTTCTAGGTCACAACATATCCTTATAATATCTTTTCTTTTTCATCCAATTAAACGAGAAAACTATTATTATTTCAAATGGCTTGACCTTTGTGTTTTGTAAAAGGTTGTTAAATTAATGATGAATAAAAGAAATATAACCCATTTATTGAAAAACACACATAACCTTTTGATAATTGAAAAATTTAAATTGTAAAATCATATCTTTCAATTGTCCTGAAGGTGCATTGAAATGAAAGGAGCAGGATATCACACTGAAAGATGTGAAGCACAGGAAGAGGCGCGCTGAGCAGATGGTGGCGTGCCTTCAGGTGCACAAAGACCTGCAGAGAAAGATCTGTTGGACAGAGGGAAGGAGGCAGAGATGGAGAGATAGGTGAAGAGTGGGAGGGACCGAACAGCAAGTGAAGGTTGTGGAAAAGCTACAGACCGCGATGGAGGGAGTAAATGAAAAACAAAAAGCTCAGAGGAAGTGGCAGACGGAGGACAACGAGATCGGAAGAGAGGACGGAGGGAGAGCGGAAACTGGCTGCAGTAAAAGGAACGGATGGCAGCGGGATGCAAGGTGACCGAAAAGAGATGAAAGCCGGGGTTAGGAGGGAGAGAAGGTTAAAGCTACTCAGGTCGGCCCTAGACGAGGAAGGAAGGGAGGACGGCGAGGAAGGAGGGAGATAAAAGAGGAAGTGCACGTTCTGGAGAGCGAATAGATTAAACAAGACATACACGGAGGGATACAGAGTTGAAAGGAAGGGCATATCGACGAAAGGGGAGCTGGTCACTTAAGAGGTGAAGGACAGAGAGAGAGGGAGAGGAATCAGAGACAGATCAGTGATGGGGCAGTGGAGGATATGCAATGACGAAAGGTAGGAAGGAAATATGTGGCACACACACACAATAATGAGATATCTGAACTGTCTTTTAAGCCGAATAGAAACATTTTGACTGTTTTTCACCTCCTCCATCCATTATCATTTATCCTGTTCTGCTGCCCGTCCTAAAAACACACTCTTTGGTGCTACATGTATTCCAGTTGCATCCCTGTCTCCTATGATTGGTGTTGATATGCACCTAATAATGACATTGCTGGTTGCTTGGCAACTTCAAGGTGACAACAAGACCACAACTACAAGTTGACGTTCTTGATTATACACTTAAAGAAAACATACTTGTCAAAATGTTCTTCCAATTCTGCCAAAAGATTCCTCTGAATGTTGAACACTGGACCTTTAACATACTCTCAAAGTTCCCTCCACGAGATTTCTGAACTCATCATTTCCTCCCTAATTTCTTCCTCAAAGGCCTTGAGAGAAACACAAAAACATGTTTTCTCGCTCTGTTTCTGTCACTCTCTAACACACTCTACACACACTACACACACACACACACACTACACACTATTACGAGGCGCACACTTCACACATTCAGCTCATTCTCTTTCCATCACTCTCTCTTTTTTTCCCCTCTTTCTACGTTAAGGTCATTTTAAGATGAACTTTTCAATACATCTCCCAGAAATCACTTCTACGTGCCCGTTCTGTGTGTCATGGAGACGAGGAAGACGGGGAGAGCGAGTTAGAAGGTTAGAGACAGACTGAGGAAGAGGAATCCCATCCCGTGTTCAGCACGAGTTTGCCTCGTTCCCTCTCGTTTGTGAGGGTTTGATCAAAACAATTAGCGACGCGGCTGTTTGCACACAAAGACTACTCGCACACGCAGACGCACACAAACATCCAGTGATGAAACTGGACTCCACTACCACGCCTGTCCCACATGAAGGCTGTCTCAGAGCGTGAGGCCATGCTGATTGATTGGCGCCTGGGGGAGGCTGTCCCTTCCCATTAAAATGTGCCCGTCAGTGGGAATGTGTGAATGGATATTTGGCCACCAGCAGTGTGTGGGTCTGTGTGAGCATGTGCATATGACGGGTGTATCTCTGCGGTGTGTGTGTCTGTGTTTTAGATTGTTCTTGTTCCGGATATTTTTTTATTTCTCCATCCTCTAAATAATTCCTTCTGCTGAACAATAGAGGGTAAAAAAGTTTTATTTCACATCCAGTATTCAACACTTTCAAGGCATAAATAGTCCTCACTTTAGATGAGGTCACACAAAATACTTTACTAAGGACTAGTAACTACCTTAATAAATCATTAATTAATCATGACTTGCAGTATTAATACGCATTTATAAAGCATATATTAACATAGTCCCTAACCATTAGTGCATATCTAAATCATTATATATATATAAATGCATGAATAATATACATCTAAATAAGTTATTAATCATTTACTAACACTTTATAAATTATCTTATTAATCATCTACAACTCCTTAATTATTGGTTTGTAAAATATATAATACTTCATTTACAAATGGGGAATCCATCATTTATAAAGTATGAAAACACAATAATAGAACACATAATAGACAAGCTTATTAATCAAGAATAAAACATTTATAACTATTGTTATGAACTGCATACTAATGAATTATTAATGTAGGAACAATGCTTTATAAATGATGAATTAAGTGTTTACTCATGCTTAACTAATGCTTCATAGTGTGTAGTTATTATAAAGTGCTACCCTTTCAAGTATTTGCTGGAATAGAAAACATTGCAACATATGATTAAAAACATGATTTGCTTTGCCCCTCCTGTGTGAAGTAAATCATATCAAAACATCAGCAGTATAAATTTAACTAAATGGACTTTGTGGTGAGGTTGTTTTGTCTACTTTTACTTCCAAGGTCAATAATGAATCTGCGATCTTGAAATCATAATAATGTGTTGAACGATCCTGATGAATTATCATCCACTAAAGTAGCCTTTTGGCTCGAGTTCAAATTGGATGCCTTTCATCCATGTTATTTATCAACAAAAAAAACTGCCAAGCGCTAAAAGGATTTTTAGTAAACTCCTACATTTATAAATTTATTACACCTTTGACACAAAGAATTATTTGGAGCCCGGAAGGTATTAAAAAAATGACTCGTGCCCAAGTATAAGTAAATTGTCCTCAAAGTGTTGTAATGCAGCTGCGTTTCAGTACAGCGGTGCCTTCCTATTATACATGAAAGTCCTCCTCCACGACACTCTTTGTGCTGGTTTTAGTTTATGCTTCATAGGATAAAGCACTTCCTGTTTCATTTTCTATACAAATGAAAAAGAAACCTGAAGACTGAGTTTAGGCTTAGCTTTGACATCACTCGTGGGTTTGGTTGTAGGTGCAACAAAGCACACTTCTGCAAAACATAGCTTTATAGCCTGGTGCTAAGTTACTTTTTAAGTAATTAGAGATCACAAATGACTAATTCATGTATACAAAGTGCTAATTACTTATTCATGTATGTGCTCTACGTATCACAGAGACTTTGTAGTAAAGTGAAGTCTGAAAGATTAACAAGATAAAGAATATAATAAAAACCAAACTGTAGTAATATCAAACTAAATTGTATTTTACCAAGTAAGCATGGTGCCATTGCTAGTTTGTATGCAATGTATAGTAAGGTAAGATGTTGAAGTGGCAAGCCTCAACATTTCAGTCCTGATTGATTCTATTTTAGTGAAAACAAGGGGATTGTGCCAAAAGTTTAGTAGTCTGGAGTCTTTTTGTTGATACATGAGCTTCACATTTTCAGATTTGTGTGCATATTTAAATGTATTGTGTGTATACAATGGAGAACAACCATATTAAGGCCCATTTTCCTGGAATGTCCACAAAACACCCCGTTCGTAACACTGCAAATATATGAATATTACAAAACAATATGTATCAGTGGGCTGTAGGCTCTATCACCATCCACCTTCGACTGAACAGACATTTCGAGATTATTACTTTAGGTGAGATGTCATTGAAATGCAGCCAAAGTGTGTGTACATGCACACAACATAAAACGTAAAAAAAGCAGGTTTATACTCGAAAGGAGGGAAGAACATTTTGCACACAGCCTTGTGTAATGTGCAAAACTGTAGAGAAGAACACTCACACCCCCTGAAGGTGAGGAAGCCCTTCCTATCTACATGTCAAATTTATATTGCTTTGACCTTTTCCCTCAGGTCTTCCTATTTCTCAGCGCATGCAGAGATTCACTAAACTGCTGATGTCTGCACCACCGTGCCTCTTTCTACACATTTGGATAACGGGGGGTGGGGGGTGCTATGTAGGGGGGGGGGGGGGGGTATCTACACCAGCACTTTCAGCTCTTAATTCACACAGATAGGACACATGAATGGCAAACTGAACTCCCTGGAGCATTTCTCTTCCCCGTTCAACCGTTTGTTCCACAATAAACAGATGGAAAATATATCTGTAGCTCGAAAATTGGTTTTGCCATTTCTTTATGCGAGTGCGTGTGCGTGCACATGATGTAGTTTTGCCTCCATCATGTGAGTCTTAGCGGCTTTTCAAGGACTTCAAAGGGACAGCTTAAAGAGAGTTATATGCATGTTTACCTTTGGTTATTATTTGTAATTACAATGCTGTGGGTATAGAGTCAAAGGGAAATAGAGTCATGATGAACTGAAGTTGTCTCGCTGTGACCTTAACCAACATTGCCCAATTATTCAAAGGAAGCAAATAATTGGTTTCCGGGACAAATGGGAGCATTTCTATCAGCCCACACACCCACAACAGAGCAGCATCATTCTCTGCTGTACACCCGAAGGTCACTGGGTGTGATTGTAATGGACACACAGTAATTAAATATCACATTTTGACATACAGTCCGGTGTGAAGAGAAAGTCCAAACAAAGGACATAATGAAATACAACCACGTCATTTAAATGTGAGGCAATACAGATGGAGTGTGGATACAAGTGCAACATTGATGCCTGTGGCTACAGCGTATTTGTATCCTGTGAAATAGTTTTCAACGGCAATTAACTTTGTTTCTATGCTGCTGCATCACTGGCGACATATTGCATCGCATACTAGCATATGAAGCAGTGTAATATAAAGGTTATTCACTGTGCTGTTGGAGAAGAGGAGGAGGAGGAGGGAAATGACTGTCTGAGTCGATCTGTGTCAGAGATGACCGTTTCTCAGCGTCCTTTGATTCACTGTCCTCTCGTCACACCCTCGGGGACAAGTTTGCACATTTGTGCGGATGCGTTTGTGTGTCTCCGTCTGTGTGTGTTTATGTGGGAGTTACCCGAGGCAAGTGCCAGCAACTATGACCACATTTCACCACCTCCGAGTGCGACACATTAGCCAGTGGCAGCTGAGGGCAAGGACACTATCTGAGGGTTACATAAAGGTCTCTGTCTCTGTCTGCCTGTGTGTGTGTGTGTGTGTGTGTGTGTGTGTGTGTGTGTGTGTGTGTGTGTGTGTGTGTGTGTGTGTGTGTGTGTGTGTGTGTGTGTGTGTGTGTGTGTGTGTGTGTGTGTGTGTGTGTGTGTGTGTGTGTGTGTGTGTGTGTGTTGTGTGTGTTAGCATTACTGTACTGAGAGTGTACTGCATGTGTCTACATGATACAAAATCAGTGTCAATCATTGTTTAAGACTGTAGCTGTAGCTTCTTCTCCGGAACTCAAAAAGTGATGTTAGAGTGATAAACCTCAACAGAAGCTGTCACTGAAATTATTTTTCCTGCAGTGGTCAATTTTGAGATGTTGGGGTATTTTGCTTCCATAAAACATCTTCTTACAGAGTAGTGGAAAGAAAACCTCCGAAACACACATTACACTTACACATAGGTGTTTATTTTATTACACTTTATCTATTTGCATCCTAAATTCCCCACTAGGTGGAATATTTGAGCAAAAACTGTAATGCAAAAATAATGTAAGTAATCAACTTGTTTAAGTGTCATGGTGATCTTTTGGCTGTCATTCACAGTGATATTTCATTCATAATTGAATGGAAGTGAGTTTGCACAATGAAGAAGAGTTGGTGTCTTTGTTCCTTTAAATCTTTGGAAACTCAACATGGTAAAGCTGACATTTGTAGATCAATGTGTGTCATTTTTCTCTTATGAATCCAACTTTAAACCAAAATCATTTCTGTGCATGTTAAAACCTAAAATATGTAAGTCAAATTGAATGCAAAAAAATAAAGCATGATTTTACACAATGTGTCTCTTTACAGTGTACATTTAGATTTACTTAAAAAAAACACTTAAACAAGGAAAAACTTGTCATGACTTGCTTCAACCTGACAACAATTTAGCAACACAGCAGTTTTTTCGTAGAAGCGATTAATATTACATGAAGGCCACATATTCAGAGTTTTTAAATATTTTTGATGAAAGTCTTTGATGACCACATATGATGACTCACCAAAAAAAAGGCCAAACTTGCCCAGAACTGTGATTACTTTACACTTGAACAGGAGTCATTTGTTCATCCTTTTTTTGGAGCACACTAAAGCACACTCCACTTTATAGTAATTCTCACTCCGCTTATTAAAAACTGCCAATCTGAATTTAAAGAGCCAGTGAGCCGACATTGACCACTGCGGACGAATAGAACCATCCCGCTTTACCGGCTTTATTCCCCTTCAAATAAAGAGATCTCTCTGCAGCTCACACTTCAAGTTCACCGTGAGCCACAACACACACACACACACACACACACACACCTAAAGACAGATCCCAGAGCAGCACATAAACACCACCTGATCCACACAACCACTCACACTTTAACCAGCCAATAACACTCACCACACACACACACACACACGTAAAAGTATAAGAGAAAACTCACATGTATGCTTAAAACATTGTTGTGTAAGGGAAAGAGATGAAAACACACACACACACAGGGATAAGAGAATATGTAGTCCTGCCAGGCTTGGCTCACACCAAGGTTATGGAGGAAAGAGGGATGACTGGATGTAAGTCGCATAAATGCCTTGCTTGAATTGAATAGATCAAAGTAAGTGAGCCTGTAACGCTACCTATTCTGATGTATTGTCACAGTGAAAAGACTTGCCAATATATGTTAAGGTATGCTCAAGAGAAGGAAACTAAAAAGGAAACAGAAAGAGAGAAAAATCCACATAAACAGCTGCAGAGAGGAGAGAAGGGGATAAGGATGAGGACACGCTGGGCAGGTTAAATGTGGTGTGGGGATACATCGTAATAAAGACATCTCGCCTTGGAAGCTTTAGTGCTCCGATGAGAGCGGCAGACACAAACAGCAGGAGGATGAAATACAAACCTTACACCTTTCTTCTGCTCTCCGTCCTCTGTGTCTTTGGTTTTTATCACTTTGTGGCTTTCCTCTTTCTTATGACACTCGCTTGACTCTCGTGCTTTGTTTTTTAAATGCCCCCTTTACAAAAACCAAACAGCTAAGCAGCTTTTTCTCTACGTCCAACTCTTGTTCTGGTGTACGTTTCTTTCTTCTTCCTCCCTCCGTCTCTTAATACAGCTCACTTCTTTGAAGTTAAAGAGCTTTTTTTTAAATAGAAAGCGATGAAAAATAATGCTAATAAGTCATTTTTGACCACCTACACGTTCATCATCCCGCCGTCAACGTTAACTAAATTATTATCTTGGATCATCAAAATTTCCATCATCATAAAATGACCCCGTGTCTTATGACAATGACTCGTCATTGTGAGCATGCTAGCATTAAGCTCACATTGCCTTTGTATTAGTACAGCCTCTAAGAGGTTTACATGATCAACTGTATATCTTTAATTGGTAAGAATAGTAACAATTATATAATACTCGTTCTTTGTAATTTCATTAAAGAATTAAAATCTGATGAAGCAACGATACAATGATAGTGTTTTCCCGCGACAATGAATCATTTCATTTAATTTGGAGGAAACTTAATAATTCCACAATATATTGACTGAGGTGTAAATGGAAGTGCTCCTCAAAGACAAGATATACGTCATCCTAATCAAATTGCCTCATTTCCCGCTCATGGTTGTGTGTGTTTAGAAAGCGGTCCACCCCATTAACTGTGCTGACAGCTGATAAAGATGATGGACACGCTGTATTGATATCACAGCAGCGTTCTGCTTCTCCCGTAGATAAACACACATGCGACACACTTCGATTACGTCAAAACGCTTTCACCGGAGTGGTTCGCTGTCCTCAGATTCACTCGAAAACTCTGGCATATTTTTCTTCCCCTTCCTCTTATCAAGCCTAGAATCATTGTGTACATAGGGTGCAATTATTGTTTGGTTGTTTCACTAAAGCGAGGATGCAATTATATGCTCACACAGGCTATCAGTGAAGAAGCTCTCTTATTGCTTCCTAAGAAATCTGATCTCACAAAAAGTTTGGTGGGAGAAGATGGCAACCTGATAGTGTTCCTCCCTGGAGGCTTGACGCAAAACAGGCAGAGATGCAGAAAACTTTTTATGTGGACACACACACACACACACACACATACAGTACATACACATTTTTGATCAGAACAGCTTGTCTTAGTGACTAATACACAAGTCTTCATGGACCATTAACTTGCTCCAATTAAAACATGAAGCAATATGTTGTTTTCCTTGAGTTTTCGCATACTCCTTCATCAGCCCTCGGGGATGACACCTTGAGTCTGCTCCGGCTTCTTATCCCTCCAGTCATCCACATATGGTTGTTTGTGGCTTCTCATCACTTAAAGCACGCTAAAGGAACATCTAGTTGCTTTTAAAAAAGCTGCTTCAAGTGTGTTAACTGCATGCGCATGCTACACATAAGGAAGCACTTCCACTAGCAAGAGAAAGGGGAAATCTTGGGGATGAACAAATGTTTCAGTGACTCAAAAATGAATGTGTCAGCATAATATACGACGGTGTTTAGAACAGCGAGGTGGAAATGCCTTCTATATCTTGATCAGTCCGTTGGGACGACAACGACGGCCGTTTCACATATGGTAAGATTGCATTTGGCAGCTCTGGAAGATTGTTCTCACAACATGGTTTGAAATGGCATTTAAATTGCCCGTGCAGCACAATATGGTGTCAGATTTCTGAGCCAACCCTTTTGAGACTAAACTGTTTTCTCCCAGTCCAACTGTCCGGGGGCTCACATTGCTCATTTGCGAACTATATGTTTCATTTAGACATGTTTGGGGAGTTAAGTGATGCTTTAATGAAAATACATAAGTCTGATGAAGAAAAAAACTGGAAAAAAAAGAGCTACAAAAAAATCATTAGGTTGAGGAAACACTTCACATCTTGAAAAAGCAGCTGGTGGTTGCTGCAGGTGATGATAATTATTCTCAGAATTACTTCAGACAAGTCATCAAGCAGTGATAAAGATTTGCATTTTTAGTTCATATGATTGAAAAGGCAAAAAAAGACTTTCATATAGATGAGGAGCTATTTGGAGTATTTTAGATGAACAACTTACATAATTAATGACATTTTAGGTAATCAGTCCGTATGACATCGCCCAGATGTCACTCACTCCAGAACACATTCTGCTCAACTTCATGAGTTCATGGTTTGAGAAAGGATTTAAAGTATCCATGCACACTACAGTGTGATCTTAGATGCTGTCACCAAACGTCTCAGACATCTCTGTCTTCCTCTATTAAGGTTTGATCTTCAACCAGACATGCTTCTGTCAAAACCAGGACCCATAACCAACCAGGATCAACCAGGATCTTTCAGTCGCCACCAAGTAGCGCCACAGACTGTCCAGGAGCTCACCGATGCCCTGATCCAGGTCTGGAAGGAGATCCCCCAGGACACCATCCGCCGTCTCATCGGGAGCATGCCCAGATGTTGTCGGGAGTGCATACCGGCACGTGGGGACCAAACACATTTTTTTTCAACTTGAATAATTCATTCATCGAGATCCGATGTGTGATTTAAGTGTTCCCTTAATATTTGTGTGTGCAGTGTATATATCTTAATGATGCAATAGGTATACTAATTATCATGGACAAAGCTTGACGACCCTCCATTTGGTCTGCTGAATCACCATCCATAATTTCAGAGCCTATTTCAATTTTAATTCATGGAGGTCTAGACCTCAAGTGAGGTTTGATTTGCTTCATTTCTCGAAGCAGAATGTTGTCAGATGGCAATATCTTAATGTAGTTGTCAATTAAACTACCAATACCGTTGTTATTACTAAAAAGAAATACGGCATACATTATTATAAAAGTAAAATGGTATTAGATAACCTCAAGACATACAGCATAACTGCAGTACTGATGTAATAATGTTTCATTCCACTTTCACATTTAATTCCTCTAAGCATACTGAAAAGGAAAATAAAAGCGTCAAAACATGAAGTACATGCACGGGGACACACGTATCCCTATTCAGTTGCATGAAGGGTAAATAATTTCATCAAACTGTATGAAGGGAATCTTCAAGGTTATTGGAGGAATATGGAGCACAGCATGTAGTCCAAAGCTATGGGAAGATTTGAACCTGTGTGTGTGTGTGTGTGTGTGGAAGGGAGAGAGAGAGAGAGAGAGAGAGAGAGAGAGAGAGAGAGAGAGAGAGAGAGAGAGAGAGAGAGAGAGATGCAGTGTAATCTATCTGAGAGAGACCAGATTGGGGATTTACTCCACTCTGAGCTTAGCTCTGCGGGGGGTTCGAGGGACCTAGAGACTCTGCTGCACCACTGGCCGTGATGAAGGAGGCAATTTGAAGTAACGGTCTTTTTCTACATAACGCAATATACAAGAGGGAAGTTGACAGAGGTGGAAATATATTTGTCCACATTTGCATGAGTAAATAGTGGGTGAAATAAAAAAAAGAAGAGGAACAGAGGGATACAAACGTATATTAAAAATAACATCTCCTTCAGCTCTTGTACTTCTGCAGTTCACACAATACAATTCTCTGTAAATAGGAAATATTTTTCCCAGCAAGACTTCCACTTGCTACTTTATTGTGCTAATCTCGTCTGGATGCTTTGCTTCGCATTGTGGATTCAGCACTGCGATAAAACACAGCACATTCTATGCTCGGGTCAGTGAGTGTCTGATTGACTATATAGTGATGTACGTTCCGGGTGATGAAAAAAAAAACCTGAAGAGGAGAATTGGAGAGTTGTGGACTCGGCCTGTAGTGGTAGTCTGTGTTACTAATGTTACAAGGTTTTCGGGGATACACAGATTACATTACTCGCCCATCGGCCCAACCCTTGTTTTGCTTTTCTTTTCAAATAACTGTCTTTAATTTTAGAGACCCCTCGAAATTTTGCAGTTGAGGCTTTCAGGGGGTCTCAAGTGTCAATCAAGGCGTACGAAACCCCCCCCCCCCCCCCACACACACACACACACACACACACACTTCAAAGCCATGATCTTTGCTTTGTGTGCATTAGAATGTACCGATATACACTAGTACGCTATATACATATACTATATACATACTATATAAATAATACTGTATATATACTATATACACTATAGTATTCACACTTGAGAAATGCCAGATAAAGACAATATGCTGTATAATCAATCTCTATTGGGAGAAAAACTTTGTTTAATCAAGTGGTTCTCAAACTTTTTCGGTCACGCCCCACTTTGGAGGAAGAAAAATGTTCATGCCCCACCGCCCCAACAAAATTGTAACAAAATGGTCCATGTTGAACTTTTATTGAAATAACAACATTTTGTGACTCCTCCATCTGTGCTTTTTCAAATAATAGAATAAAGAAAATTGCAATCGCTTTCAAGTAAACCAGATTGCTCCATCAGACAAAAACAAATACAATCTGCAATCCCTTTGTTAGAACAATGCAAATGAAGTGCAAAAAATAACTAATATTTGGCAAAAAATAGCTTATTGTGGCTGCAATTAACCTGTTTTGCACTGAATATCTTTTCAAGATAATAACAATAAAGTGCAACCTGTGAAAAACTAAACAAAACAAGTTCAAATATTTGGCAATGAAGAGTTTTACTGAGTTTTACACTGCATATCTTTTCAAAACAACAATAACGTGCAACCTGTACAAAAGTAAACAAAATGAGTGCAGACATGTGTGAGCCATCACATTTGATCAGTATTAGTGGCTGCAATGAGCTGCTTTCCACTACACATATTTTTAAAACGGGGTTGCAGACTTGATACGGCCACTCTCAATTCATGCTCAATGTTGAGCTTAGATCTGTATTTTGTTTTGAAGGGGCAACAGCAGAAAAGCCGATCTCACAGAGTTAGGATGTGGCGAAGGGAAGCTACACGTGTGAGTCGCCAAGAATCTTGGCCGTCGCGCATGCGCAATCGTAACCTTAACGACGTAACATAAACATTTACACAAAAGTACAGGCATTTCGCCATGTATTTATTAATGACTTAGTTTTATGTCTGTGTACTTTGTAGTTTTGTAATATGTGATGTTCTCAATAAAGTTCTTGAAATAAAAAAATTCTGCATTTCCCCCTGCGCCCCACCTGTAATACCACTGCGCCCCACTAGAGCGTCGCGCCCCACAGTTTGAGAAATACTGGTGTAATCCATCATTTTAGTGCTCCATTGTGAAATGTCTTTATGTGTATGCTGAATGCAAGAAGGCCATGTTGTGTTAAACCTGCTTTGAGTTTCTTGACCACTTGGGGGCAGCGGAAACAATCTGTAAACGCAAGAATGACATATAATCACCCTTTAAGTTGATATGGCGAACTTGTAGCAAACTGTTGCCTTCATTTATACATTCCACAGGTACGGAGCAACATCAGCATTCGTGTTTCTGATCACCCTGAGAAACACATATTTGCTCTCCTTTTAGCTCTGTAACCAGAAACAGTTTCATTCTGGTTTGAATGTTTGTTCATTTTGCAATCAGTCGATCCAGCGGAATCACAACAGTCAAGAAGGAATCAGAAAAGAGAATCAAACAACAAATGTCAATTTTGGCATGACTTGCACGAGTACATATCTGCTGAGGCAAACAGAGAAGCAAGGTTTTTTTGAATAACAACAAATATGTTTCAATTAAAATACAACTTTGTTTTACACTTAACGGATGTGAAAATATCAACTTTTTTACAACTGCAGTCATCATTTGGCTGACTACCACATTTATCAAGCTAACAAGACAAGGTATTGACTGACTATTGACAGCTCATATGTCACCCTTAAGACTAAGACTCAGGGACAGGTGCTGTGTGTGTGTGTGTGTGTGTGTGTGTGTGTGTGTGTGTGTGTGTGTGTGTGTGTGTGTGCGCGTGCGCGTGCGCGCTCTCTCTGAGAATAAGGTGTGTCAAAATGCAATGTGGGCAGTGTGTGCAATCTGTACACAGTGATATCAAAGTGCAGTGTGTTTACTTTGTACTGCAGCTGGAGTCTCGGGATGTCACAAAATCACACACGAATCACGGGATAGCATATCACACGACAATCCATTTGTCAGGCTTCAAGTAATGCGATTCTGACAGAGTACGGACCAATCAGCGTCCTGTGAAGAGCTACTGGCAGCAACAGACATGGTAGAGCTGTGTGTGCGACGAAGAGTTCAGCGTGTTCTGTGGAACAAACCATCTGGCGGGTAAGGTTAGCAGTGTGTATGCTGCTGTCTTCTGGTGTGAGCAAAGACATACGAAATGCTCTCTCACTCAAACACACACACACACTTTAATGTCTTATCTCCATTAAGCAGCTTGTTCCTTTATTGGGACTTTAGGGGAAACGAGCCAATAATTTCTAGCAATTGCATTCAATTTCATTGGTCATGTAAACAATCTAAAGCGTGCACAAGTGAAGCTGTGTATTTACCAATTTTTTTGCCACATTTTGCCATAAATGTGGATGCTTGGAACAGGCGACCATGGCTCCCTGGGTTAAGAGGGTTGTCTGGTAACCACAAGGTCGAAGGTTCAATCCTTGACTGGGACGTGTCATGTGTCGAAGTGTCCCTGAGCAAGACACTGTACCCCTAGCTCCCCGGGCGCCCACTGCTCCCTATATACAGGGATGGGTCAAATGCAGAGAAAAATTTCCCCCATAAAGGGTTAAATATAGTGTATAAAAGAAAAAAAAGAAATACTGAGCAAAAAGTTTAACAGCAGAGACGTGATGGTTGGTTTGAGAATTTTCGATGGACATCTTGATACGTTTTTACGGAAAATCTGGTTCACCAAATCCTCTGTAACGGACAAAGTGGACTACAGCTTCAGACTACAACTTTTCAGAACTACCTTTCAAGTAGAGATGGGCATTTCAAGGAAAAAGAGTTGATACAAAAAATATGAGCAGAGTGTGGTAACTGCTCATACTTGCATTGATGGTTTAACGTAGTGGAAGGGTGTTGTACATGAGTAGTTTAGAGCGTCCAATGGTTGTGAACTCGAGCCCCAGAGCAGCAGCACTTGGAAGTGAGTGAGTTTGTATGGTGTAAAAATGAACTGTATTAACAGTCTACCAAAACAATCAAATATCGCATGAACAGACTTTTCCAAATGATGGGACACATGTGTCCATTACAACTAATGAAAACTCCGTATTTGTCCGTGCTTTGCTGTAAAACGGTTAAAGAAAAATTGACAGCATGGTTGTGATCTTGCTTAAGAGTTGCATATGGTCTAAAGAGGACAAGGATACTCTGTTAAAAGCTTTTGTTCAGGGAATGGATACTTCTGGTGTCTTGCCAAAGAGCTCTGGTAAAAGCATTATCTATCAAATAGCATCACTACTGAGGACATGGAGAGAGAGATGTTGGCGCAGAGAAAGCTCTGTTTCTTATGGTTGTGTCAAAGCGTGCGGGGCTCATTGGAAAAAGTGCCTCTCCGGGTCAGCTGACAGATTGATATTTTGGATGAATGTTGGTTACTGGCCCCGGTGCTTGGCTGAACGTTTGCTGGGTGGACAGACTGTGTAATATCACTGTGGACAAGAGACGTGTTCTATAAACATGATAAGTATTTATTCTAATGTCTAATGAAAATCGTACAGCACAGGTTTTAAAACAATATCTGAGGCCAGATTTACTTCTAGCCCCTGACTGAGAATTACATCACTTGAATGCATTTCAGTAAATAAATATGAGCACTGTACATTGTACATTCTGGCAATTTCTGGCATTATCATGTTTCTTTTCACTGTGTTTACAAAGACTTCTATGAATACTCTAAGGGAGCTGAAATGTAATGCGTCATTCCCCAAAGAGATTTAGAAATGTCTCTACTAACGGCACACTCCCTGTTCCACATTAATGTAACACACAGTATTTAGTGGATGCTCTTATCCAAAGTGGCTTAGAGAACACTTAAAAGCACATGTGCCCAAATTGGGATCAAAATCCCCTCAACCTGGCAGTAATAGTGCTACTCGACTCACCGAACTATAAGTTTCACCAAACGCAACCGATATGACAGAGTGTGCTTGTATGAGTGTGAGGGTGTATGTTTTCTCTCCCCATCTCTCCAGTTCTGCTGAGCAATCTGCAGCTGTACGCCAGGAGTTCTGACATCTGCCTTTGGTACTGGCCCGTGAACCGACCAGTCGGTTCTGGCGTCCAAATTGCTGACACCCCAACTGCTCCCATTAGTATTGTCGCTGGGCAACACACACTGTTCCAGCCACTCGCCAGAGTTTCGGGCAGATTTTCAAATTTTATTCCAAGAAGTAAAAGTGAGATCACCGGAGGCTTAAAGTCACAGATGCTCACTGCCACAACTTTGGAGAATAAATGCATTTCTGCATTCATTCAATGGAGCGTTTTACCATAAAACAGGACAGCAGGGCAGAAGCTGTTGTTTATCTCGATGACGTGTTAGAGGTTTGAGGTCTGCCAAAAACTGAAATAAGCGTCTGTCACCTGCAGCTTTACACAACCTCCCCGTGGATTGCAGGTGGACGTCTTTTAACATGAAGCAGCATAACATGCTATAATGATATACCAATTGGTTTACAATAACAACACAGGTCAGAGGATGGTACTGTGTGAAGCATATGTAATATCAAAGGGCTGCAGGATTATAAATGCAGTGCACAGTACCAAACCAGTGGCGAAAAGACAGGTTTTCTTGCCATTTTTCAGACAAGTTTTTTTTTTTTTTTTTTGCTGAAGAGGTACTTGACAACTGTAAATAGTTTCCTTTCTCTGTGGCACAAATGAATTGAGTGTCTTTTGGAATAACAGATTTAGTGGCTGTTTCTTTTAAAAAGTGCTCGGTAATTATGGCATTATTCAGAGCACAATAGCAGCGCTTTGAATACAGGCGGCGTGTGAGCAGCATTCGCTGATGGAGGAGTTGTGATTAGAGAGAAGAATGTGATTTTCTTCATTAAAACGGACAGTTTTGTTACTTTGCAAAGTTTTTCACTCCCAAGGCCTATGCATCAGAAGATAAAGAGCAAGATAATGAGATAGAAGTGGTGGCGGTAGAAAGAGCTTTTACCAGAAGCCTGAGATACAGAATGGAAGAACAATCAAAACCGAGAGCCGAGTGAGCGACTGACAGGAAAAGGAGAAGGAAGCCGACTTATTCGTCAGGTCATTTGTAAAGATTTCTCAGTATGAAAGATTGAAGAAAGATACAGAAAAACAAAGATCCACTCTCCTTGTGCCGCTTGTTGCTTTATTACAGCTAGAGGAACCGATTAATCAACATAATGCATTTAACCAATTATGCTAGATTTAATCTGCAGAGCTAACTCAATGGAGACCCTCGGTGATTCATGAGGGCCGGTTTATTGTTGTTCTGTGTTGGGAGGTCCGATGTCCCAATGGGAGATGACTAAGAGGCTTTAAGGAGCGCTCAGGAAACATCTGAACTGACATCTCTCAACAGAACACGCTATAAATATCTCACAAGCTTTTATTGATTCTCTCAAATCTTTTGAACTTGAAACAAACATTTACATTCACAGTTCATAGCTTTCTTTTATTGGTCTCTTAACCTGGAGACCCATTGATCACATTCAGAGCACTTCCTATTAAAAGATAAAATTGTGATAAAAAAGAAAAGAATTGGAGCCAAGAAAAACATGGATAAAACGAACTGCTGTTCATTGAACATATCAAAGACAAAGTGATATGAAGGCAGGAAAGAACCAGGAGAACTTCTTTTGTGACACATGGGTGGGAGGTTTTTATTGGGATTAGTAACTTGAAGTCACACAATCATGGCTTACTGCGGCACTTCTATAGAGCATGCCTTCATTAACGTGATCAGCAACACCTGTGGTTTTCAAGTCAAGTGATCTGCAAGAACAGGGGTCTATAATCAGGGTGTTGTTTGTGCCAAACAGGTGCAACATAACTAACAGGCAAGTCTATATATACACACTCTCCTCAGAAGAGATCTAGCCAGACATAATGAGTGAAAACACCCGAGTGAACCATGCGTGAACAATCACTGGAAGTATATTCGGCCTTTTTCTCACCATCCATCCATTAATATACATTCTGTTTTAATGGTTGTTCTTTATCTAAAGTTTTCTTGCTCCTCCTACCTCATCGTCCATCCACACAAGCCGCCTCCTTCACCTGCACACAGAACAATAACAAGTAAACATGGTCATATGTTGGCGACTAGTTAACAGCTGTTTTAAGATGCGATATACAAGTCACCTCACTTGCCTTTCTTACTCATAGCCGACCCTCCTCACTCCATTATCTCTGTTTCTACTCATCCTTTGCCTGGATAATGTGCCTCCTCCACTCCAACACGCACTCAAACACTTCTAAACACACACACACACCATTCAGTTCCGCCAGCTTGTCGGTGTGTGACTGATTGATTACTACCCAGAAGGCTTGGCTTTGTAGGTGTCGGAAACAGGACAGGTACCCCAGACCACAGGGGGCACAGAGAAGATTGATGTTTCTCTCTTTCACAACCCCTCACCCTTTCTTTCTCTCAATCTCTCTCTCCATTTCCATCTTTACTATGAGTCACACGCACACTCATTGACCCCAACTAATCATTGTCAGGGCTTTTATAGCATTTGTTGCTAAAATAAGGCAATTTGGAGCTTTTTTTCAGTTATAAATTCAGCTGTCAGGGGTAAATTGTAGTCACTCATGGACTCCAATCACAGACAGGCATGTAAATTATGTTTCTCAGTTGCGGAAGCACATTTATGCAAATTTCAAATGAAAGCATACAACCACAGAATACACAGGTGAGGAAAAGTGAATGAGTTACTGTAATGTAAAGTTCATCGTTGTGTATCGTAAAGAATCTCATTATTATTAATGAAGCCTTTAAAACCAGGAAAAGAAAACACTTATTACTATAATCATAATCTAAGATGATGTCTCGTATCACAATATCAGCTCAATAATGATATACTGTATATTGTCGAGCCCTTAACATAAGAGGAAATAAGCTTTGATAGTTTTACAATGATGAAAAATATCCTTTGTCATAGTATTATAAACTGCTCTGCAGTGTTTTTGCGTCTGTGAAGCCTACAAATTTGATTATGTGTTATTCTGGACTTCCTGGATTGTATGTCTTTGTCTTGCAGCCCTTTGCTCTGTTTTGAAGCTGATTTTGCTCTCAACCCGGTGTTGGCCTTTCATGCAACTGGATGGTCCCATGCTTGCTTTTCTCAGATTGACAGTGTCGACCTGCACATGTGCTCTTTCCCCTTTTTTGTTTTTGAAGATTCAGTCACCGTGATGTCCACAGTCCTGCAGCAAGCAGGCTGATGGGTCATGCGTCTTTTGCACCAGCCGATACTGGAGGTTGAGAGAGAGGTGGAGAGAGGGAGAGAGAGAGGGGGAGAGAGAGAGAGAGATTTCATGAGTCTATCTGCCTCACCAGCTCCCGCCCTCCTTCTCCTCCTCACTTCCTCCCACTCTCTCTGGTCCAGCTCTGCAGGAGGCATTAATGATCTGATTCAGGATCTGCCCTTTACTACCCCAGCCAGCTGTAACACAGCATTTGCAATAATAACAGCTGATGTGGGACCACCCAGTGTTCACCCCCAGCCAGGTGTTCTTGGGCACCTGGAAATTTAATGATGTGACCAGGGAAGCGACCCTTTCACACTTTGACCAGTTGTCTGTTTCAGCTCTACCTCTCGTTCTACCTGCTGTATATCTGTAGCCTCATTCCATAACAGTCGAGGCAGAATCACTAGCTCAGTCAATGTTTGTTCACTTGAAGGTTGGTAAATGTGATGAATGCAGTTTCCTACAGTTACTGGTCCTCTAGGGACTGCAGATGAAGTTTTCTTTGAGATTGTTTGGTGCTGATATGTGCTGCCTACCTTTGTTACCTACCTCTAACTACTTAAAGTCCCTCGGGCTTCTGGTAGTGGTACCAGTATTAGTGGTGAGTAGTAATATATCAACCGTAATTAGAGGAAGCCTAATTAAATTAAATAGGCCTTAGCCTGTTACAATTACATCCTGGAATCATTTTAAACCTTCAGCTTTGTCTGTTTCTTTCTAAGATGTTCTCTTTTCTAATACCTTGCATTTTCATCACCTATTCCTCAACAACAGCAGCTCTGCCAATGATACTTAGTCAAGCATTTCCAAAAATATAAAGACTGCAAAAACATACACAAATGAAATACAACGTAGCAGCACAACATTTGCAAAAAGTTACTATAATATCATGCTTCCATTGTTTTATTAAATGTTACTCATTTATTTATTATTCGAAGATGAAAGTCAAAACTCAAAATAAGCATTCATCTCATCTCCATCACAAGAGCAGCCAGAAATCACTGGGTGGTGCATCAATTTGGATACAATTGGATACGACCAAAATGAAAAGATCTGCCATCTGAACGCCATCTGCCAAAAAAATCTGAATTTAGAAAGTGCATTGTTGTGACACGGATATAAATTATGTAGCAGCTCGTGTCAGTACTTCTGGCTTCATAATTACGGTCACAAAGGAAGTGTTTATTTACCGTTAGTCCTGAATCAAGCTCACACTGCACACACACATTCACAGGTAAAATCCACACAAAGAATAACTCTGATTGCTGACAGCTAAATTGAATAATCAGAGGTAAAGCAGAGAAAAATCACATCTTCCACATTGCTTGGATGCGAAATAATGAAACCCACTTGACCTTCACTCCGTCTGGTGCCTTGAAGCCCTTCATCTCTGTCCGTGTCACAGAGACACGGAGAAAGAGATTAACTTCATATTTCTTTTCAAGTACATGTTGCTTTGTTTTTCCACAGAAACGTTATTATCTGGCAATCTGCCTCAAGCTTCAGAAAATAACGGGTAAGCCTATTTATGACACAGTCTCACAACGAGATGGAACTTAGAATCAGATCAACCTTTTGGTATCGTGCAAGTCCACACGTGGCAAATAAATATACAGGTTTTCTCTGTTGCCTTTTCACAGTTCAGACCTAAGAAGCCCGTTGTTATCCACTGGCTCAGTCTCATCATTACAGAGGTCAAAGAGCTGCTTTTCCTCTCCAGCTACAGAACCAGCTGACCCGACTTTGTCCTTTACCCTTGTGCAGCCCTCGCTGATTCTCCTCCTCGTCTTATTACTTTCGTCTGATGAAACTCTTTTCTCACCCTCGGATCTGAAATCAAACAACGCATCACTCTAACGGAGGCATCTGCACCACGCTGACACGCGCTCACCTCTCCGCTGTTCATCATTAATTAATCTGATTTGTTCTCCCACCTGTTTTCATCATTTCTATTATTCAAACACTCTTCTGAGCATCCCTCAGCATTAGCGCGACTGTTGTTCGTTGTTCTGACTCAGAGCGTGAACTAAAATGAACTGAGGAGCTCCATCTGTCACCTAACCAACTTGAAAGAGTCGAAGAAGAGTGTCAGATGAAAGGGATTAAAAAGGGAATACACACACACACACACAAAACGTCAAAAACACACATGCACACAAAGTCATGTTAAAAAATGAGACGTCTGACTTTTCCCAGCCCTTCCTCAAATAAAGGGCATGTTAGCCTCAGTGAGGACCGCACAGCAGAGCTGGGTATGAAGATGTTTGTCTCATTAATGTGCATGATCAGGTAAAAGGTTTTCAGCACATTCAAAGCAAACGCTAATCAGGATATGCTAATCAGGGTTCTGTTTTCATTATTCCTTCTCGCAACAAACACGGGTACTCTGTTTGACAAGACGCTTTGATAATGGCATTGAGATGAACACAGAAGACAGCGCAAATTAAATCAGACCTCTATTCTTTAACGACAGTCTCCTGATGAGGAAAGACTGAAGTAGAGAGGGGGGGGGGGGGGAGTGACGAAAACAAGCAGAAAAACAGACCACAGCTCACGATGCGCGGCATTCAACGGAGCGAAACACAGCAGAACATATAGATAATAACAACTAAATATAAATAACTTGCACATTATTATAGTAACATGACTGGTTCAACCAAATCACTTCTTACATGCTGGGAAAGAGCTAGTGCCCAAAAAGGTTAACTGATTGGATGATTGAGAGAAAATAAAATGAGAAACAGTTTTCATTCTGTGGTTGCAGCTTACCAAATGTGAGGATTGTATACTTTCCCCTGTTTTACACAAAGTGAAATTAAATATCTTTGGGTAGTGGACTGACAAGAAATCTGAACATGTCACCTTGAGTTCTGGGAAATTGCGCTCAGCGCTTAACCCGACCCACAGAGACTTTGGGAAAACTGCTAGGAGTATGTTTCACTATTGTTCTGACATATTACAGACAAAGCAATTAGACAATTAGAATTATTTCAATGCCAGATTAAATCAATAATTAATACACAATCATTAGTTGCAGCCCTACTCACTCACTTCAGCTTTACTTAGTTGTTGCCAAAATGACTTGATAACTCACTGTTAACCAGGTAATTAGGCTTTATGTATGATCATTCTATATCAGACATGATACATATTTATTCTAATGATCATTATATACTTCATAACTTGTCCTTAAGGAGACGGCATTCACTGTAGAAGGTGAAGGATAATTCCCTAAAAAGATATTAAAGAGGTCCTGAACAAACTCTACAATGCAGTTCATTTAAGTGATGATGAGAAGTGCCAGAAGGGTTTAACAGAACTAAAACACGTGGGGTGACAGTAGACAAAAATAAGTTTTTTTTCTATACATTCTACCAAACGATATGAAAATGACTCCTTTATTGTGGGGATGGTTACTAATCTAGTCATGAACACCTTTTTATAACGTTTTAAAGTGACTGACTCATAACGATGAGAGAGGGAGAGAGAGTGGTGGCAGTTTTCATAATCATGTAAATATGTCATGTTGTTACGCTGCGATCTCAACCTTACATTTACACAACAAGAAATCTCTCCAATGATTCACTACTTTGCATGAAACAAGGCTCCTTCCATCCGTTTGAGAATGAGACCCGATAATGACACTGCGATGAACGCGGCAGAATGTGGAAATGAAATCAGACATCTATTCTTGAAAGACAATGCCCTGATGGGGAGAGCCAGGGGGGAGGGGGAGGGGGGGAGGAGCAATGAGGGGAGAGAGGTAGAGAGTGCAGGTAAATTAGATTGAAAAAGAGAGAGAAGGCCAGGAAATAGAAATAAATCAAAAGTGTGAAAAAGAAATGATATACTGTGGTAAGATGGAAAGAGAGAGAGAGAGAGAGAGAGAGAAGCACGGGGGAGGCGGTGGGAGAGGGACGGCAATGAGGGAGCTCTGAAGAGGAAATCAGCTGTTTTTTAATGGGCGCTGATTACATCTCCTCCTAAATGTCAAGTACATTTCCATTTAAAGTGCCTTGCTGCTTAAAAAGGCATGAAGAGAGGCACACCCAGCAACCCCCCCCCCCCCCCCCCCCCCCCCACACACACACACGTTGTGCTGATACATATAGCCGTATAGTCCACAGATGCGCAGGCACATACAGGAAAGCAAACACATGGGAGCAAACAATCCAAAAGCTACACACACACACAGTTGACTCAATAACTGAATGTAGACTGTGTGCGCTGTGAGTGTGTAAGAACACGTGTGCATGCCTCATTTCTTCACTCTTTGAGCGACCATGAATCATACCAAAGTGACACAGTAGCCGGAGTACACCTCAGCATCATCAATAAAATCCATCCATGCACGCACACACACACACACACACTTCTTTATCCTTCATTTCAACCCGCCCTCAAATCTGCTCTGAACCAATGAGGCTTGTCCTCCCACCGGGGTTCGGTAATGGCTGCCAATCAGGATCACCGTAGCCGTGCCCCAACAGCAAAGACCAGGAAGATAAATGAGTGGCCCCGAGGCCCTCGCTGCACTAGAGCGAACAGAGCTTAGGGATAGATTCAATATGTCACAATAACATACACATGCTCCCACGCGCCCACACACAAACACATGGAAAAAGCCTGGTGTGTGCGCTTGGAAACACAACAACGCAATCCCGCAGTGTCTGCCAACATGCAAAAACAGAGGCAGCCATTCCTCTTCTTCTCTCTCACATATGTACAACACAGGGAATTCAGCCTTCTGTGAATTATCTCAAAAACATGTTTGTAGGGGAGGCTATTTATTTAGAGTGGCCAGTTAGACTAACTCAATTTAACTGGCGAGGTTCAGAAGACAGGTCAAACAGGTCACAAAGAGAAATAAAGTATGTAGGACGATGTGTCATTTCACCAACTCGGTTAACAAATTCAGTTCAGTGATGCCATGTCACTGTGGTGTAATATGGCAAACCACATACTGCTCAACTGTCTAAGTTTGAGACGACAGAGTTACACTCAATGTGACCGTAGAAAACAACAACAACACTGCAAACTGCAACAATAAACATTTATTTAAACCAAGACCTCCCTGACGATGTCAATCAAAACTGAACATTATCATCTTTGTAATGTGAGAATTTCTGTCTGAGCTGTTGAATTGGATGCGTTAGACTCTCCATGTGTACTTAATAAAGTGGCTACTGCATATGTTATGTTGTCACGTCAAAAAGAAACTGCACATATCATCCATGCATGACTTTAAAATGTTTCTAATGCATTGTCTTTGTATGTACCGCACTACAAAGCCTTTACTCTACATGTTAGCATTAGCAACGCTGGAAAACAAGCTCACTCCCGGTTGTTTCGTTAAAATGTAAACTTTTTCTTGTCTTATTGCAAAACCAGACTATAACTGGCTTGAATATAACTCAGGTTAATGTTTCTTTACCGGAGTTTATTCACACGTCCGAAGCTGTGTGTTATGGGGTTCAAACTGTTTGATTCGTATGTTTTAATTAAAGGATGCTAACTTCACCTGTCGTCTCCTGGGTGGACGTCAGTGAGGCTGCAACACCGAGTTTGACCACACACACCAGATTACATGGAGAAGCCTTTACAACCTATGGAGGCGCTGTTTCCCTTATTTGAGGAAACGACGCGAACTGACGAAGAAATCGTTTTATTCAGAATAACGCTCCAAATACATAAGGGTGTGGGCTGTATGCATTAAAGCTGTGCCACAGTTAATCAGTACGTCTAGTGTTACAACACATTGTGATATTGTTTTGATAATAATTAAAAGAATTACCTCAGTGGAGACATGCCTTATAATTGTGGTGTCACATCAATGTAAGCGAACTTCACAAATCTCTTGACATGCTGCAATTAATAGCTCACACCTCGAAGTTTTGGAGAGGAAAAAAAAGAGGTATGCATTATAAATCCACCTGAATTGTCTCAAATTGAAGATTACAGAATGGTAAGAAATGGCACTTCACCTGGGACAATTGCCGCCTACCAGTCAAGTCTATCCATGTCTGTCCAAAATGTCATTAGTTCATCATTTTATAAATTGCAACACATTCTCACTCCCGACTTGTCAAATACCAATGCTTGATCAGTGGCCCTAAACTTCAACCTATGACGTTCTAGGTACCCCTGGCCTATAGTGTCAGTTTTGGACGTGGCAGGGACAACGTGCAAGTTTCCACTTGTTATATGCACAGGGCCTTTTCAAAATAAACTTAATTCTTCACAGGAAGTTAGGTTTAGGCAACAAAACCACTTAGTAAGTTTTAGGAAAAGAGCCTGGCTGACGTTAACTTTACTGAGGCTTTATTATAAAGTCTGCTGTCTAATATTCACTGATTTGATTTCCAACACAAGTTGTAAAAGCGTGCAGGTAAAATTTATAAATTAATCATCTCTCCTGTGTTTAGTAGCCTTTAGTCACCAAGCAATCCTATGAAGCTGCAGTGGCCATCTTGGGTCATGTTAGTTGTTAAGCTCTACTGAAACGGGTCGAAGTGCGTGAGGATAATAGCCCCAATGTGCTGAACGAGATAGAGGAAGAAGCACACACAAGTGCTGACTGTTGAAAAACCTTATTGCCGCTATGTTTGCTTTTCAGAGTGCCAATGCTGAATGCGTCCCGACTGTAGTTACAGTACGCTTTGGGAAGTATTGATAGTGTAAAAATGAGCAACCAAAAAGTGTAAAAAAAAAAATACAGTTCCTGTCTTTTGACTACCTTTCAGTTCGGCAGACAAAATGTAGGCGTACTGTTGAAGTATTAAAATCTGTTGACACAGTTTGTCTCATGCAAGAGTTTAATGATGTATCAGTAAGTTGCAGAGATGGGGGGGAAGTGTGTGGGGGGGGGGGGAGTGCGTGTGCGTGCGTGTGTGAGAGGGAAGGAGAAGAAAAAGTAACTATTTCAGCCAAGTGTGTAACATATCTAATATCTTTCAGTTGAGATATGTGGCCAGCAACTGTTCCAACAGTGTTAAATATGCAGATTTTGTACTTTTTAACTCATCAGAATATTGCTCCATGTACCTGCAACGACAACACTTTGAGAAAGTATAACATGTTTTCTTACATGATGGTGGTACAGAATGACAGTAAACACAAGAGGCAACAAAAGGCATAACTCATAATCGATTGTTTTTCTCCCATGTTATATACAGCAGACCTGCATGTATTTAAATCCTTTACTCTCAAGAATCGGAGTTACTGTTGGGTAAATCTCATTTCTGCAGAAGCCTCAAGCAGCTTCCTGACAAGCTCCGAAACATGAAACACCCATAATGCCCTTGTGCACTACATTATAGAAAGAAAATTATCCACAGCAGCTGCAGGCCTAAAGGTGGATGGAGGAGTTCGGCAGTGACTGCCACTGCTTGTAACCCTGTCTCGTTCTTCTCGCTGTATCTAAATGAAGCCCTGCTGTCTCTTCCGCCCTTGTCAGCACTTGTTAATCTCCACATTGATTCTTCTGCACTACTGTACATCTCCTTTAATTAAAGACACCAGCTAATCTGGCTTTCACCAAGCTGTGTTTGCGAGCGCGAAGCTGTCATCTCGAGATGATTGTGGCTAAATATAGCACTTTACATTTACATGTATTGACAAAATGAGTGTTAAAGGTCAGCAGAGGATTGATGAAACTAGTTTGACCTCTGGTGAGTTTCACCAATGACTTTCTCTACTTTGTAATATGCGTTAGCAAAGAAATGTTGTAGTTTACAATGACTCATTAACGGTGGAACAAAAGAACAAAGCCATCAATAGAAAGTTACCAAACCTCCCCTGCAGCATACTCTACCGTCCATCTACATGCTCAGTGCGTTCCAAACACACAGATCCACCAAAATATGACTAAATATCCTCCTTCCATCTCAGTCTTTTTAGGTTTTGTGCACATTAGCAACCGCCTCCTGCTCCCAGCTTAGTCTGCTGAAAAAAGAAGAAATGTGGAATGATATGGATCAAATGTCATCTTCAGTGTTATACATCATAATATTTTTGATTTTGAAGCAAAGCTTCAAGTTAATGGAATGAAACTCGACTCTAACCAGAAGAAAAACAACATTAAATGAGAGATTTTTAATCTTTTTATCGTTTGCAAAAGAATAACATCAGAAAGCACATCCTAAAAGATCTATAGAGACCATTTTGATGTACTCTAAATTTTAAAGGTGGCAATGGCTGTCCACGTTTGGCTATGAGAAAGGACCAGAGTTGTTTTTTATTCATCTATAAAGCTTTGATGCAAATGTTTCCTCCCTATATTTGTATCCCTTTTAACTCTGAACTCACTTAATCTTGGTAACAGAATGGGTTGTTGCTCCACTGAACTATAGGAAAAATGTCATTCTCTTACAAAACACCTCATACATTGAATAATCTTAAACCCCTTTAACTTGGACTCTCTGCCGACACGACTGATCACCTTGTTTCAGAGCCTGTTTTAATCTATTGTAAATGCTTTTAACTGTAATTCTATCTGGTTTATTCATTAATTTTATTAATTTATAATGCAGGATAATATATTTTATTATCCTTTATTTTAACCTTTAGCTTTCATACATTGTTTCTTTTAATGTTAGCTATATTGTTTTACATCTCAATGACATTGTAAATGAGATATTGTAACCCAAACAATAAAATAAACCCATCACAATCATGGCTTTAGCAGCTGCTGGTTGTTTGCATGTGTTTCGTGTATTAAGAGTCCCACTGTAACCGATAAAAACACTGATCAACTTACCCCTGTTTTACAATTATCAAGAGATCTCTCAGCGACAGCTTCAAGGTTTGGCAGAGCTAATTAGATTTAATAATGGCTCAACGGCAGAGACAGAGTGCTTTAGCGAATGAGGTAATAAAAAATGCCTTGTGGATGCCTGGGCACAAAGACAATGAAAATAGCCATCATGAGGGGACAAAGTAAGGACACAATACAATATGTCTTCATCCCACACGAGACATCTGTAAGTGACGCCGCTTGGTGCTGCGGGAGAGATGAGAACAGAACAGAAAAAAAGAGCACATTCGAGCATCGATCACTTTTATGCCCCTGGTCTGTTTGCATATTTTAGACCTATAAACAACATGAATGATGTGCCGTGTAATGCACCATAATCGAGATTTATTCAATCTCGGGTGGAGGGGGTTAGGGGGAGGAGATGTTCACAATCCCAGAATCAGGAGGGGCTGTTGTGACTGTGTGTGTGTGCGTGTGTGTGCGTGTGCGCTGTGATTTATTTGATTTAATTAGATCGCCGATGTAAAACAGCTCGTGGGGGAAAAAAAGGTAAAGACGAGTGCCGAGGGAGGCATAAATAACACCAGGCTCTTTCGCCTTCCTCTCTGCCTTTCTTTCCTCCTCTGCCTCTCGTTTTCTTTTAACTCCCTGATCTTTCCTCTGCCCATATACAATGTCTCATTTTCCCTCCATCCTCTACTTGCCTTTTCTCCTTTTCCTCTATTTTTTTCTTTACTTTCTTCTGTCTCCATTTTACTGTATAACTTACCCTCCTCTCTCTACACTCTCTCCCCCGCTCCGCTCCCAGCTGAATAATGATAGGGGGTAAACACCTCATTAGGCTAAAAGGCCCACAGGAACAATCAGAGACATGGTGCTCCATCGAACCTGTTACTTTGGACGCTCACAGAGGCATTTTGAGCAGGACGTGGACGGATCCAACACAGGTAGTTCGGAGGAGGCTGGGGGGGGGGCCAGACATCTGGGAAAAAGGTTATTTCATATTAGATATGACAACAACAAAATCAACCTGAACGGTGTCCTCTCTGCATCTTCTTGTGATGCTTAAACACTTCTTGTTGCTTTCTCTCTTTGTCTATAAAGGCTGGCAACACACACATTTACACACAGCCATGAAGAGCTGATTTACGGTGAGTGATCAGCGGAGATAAGGAGCATAAATCTACACTCTCCAGAGGTAACGGCCAGTAAAAGTGGTTTATCTGACACTTTGAACCGCCCGCATCGCCTCGTCACAGCCAGCCACCTCTGCCTCTCTGGTACCAGATATACAAGGTCAGGGTCCAGGGATAGTCCAGTAGTATAGGATAATCATGAAGACATATCATATATTATAATAAGGCAAGTGTTTCTTAGTGTTTCTCAAAGCAATACTGAGCGCTGGATGAGAGGATTGATACCACTCTCATGTCTGTGTTGTACTTAAATATGAAGAAGCTACAGTCGGTCGCAAATTAGCTTAGCTTAGCATAAAGACTGGAAACGGGGAAAAAAGCTAGCCTGTCTGAAGGGAACAGAATCCACCAACGAGCACCTGTAAAGCTGAATAATTAATACATTACATCTGGTTTGTTTCATCTGCCCAAAAACGTTAAGTGTAAAAATGACAAAGTGTTGTTTTACATGGGGTAAATATGTGCCAGACTTTTTCTTGGCTGGCAACAGTTGTCATTTTGGATATGCCAGGCAATCAGCGGAGACTTGCCCACGTTGGCAGCTGCGGCTGAAGCTTCATATTTAATGGCCTGATGAGAAATGTTTTACAGTTCTTCTCTACTATTGGCAAGAAAGCAAATATGCGTATTTTGCTTACTGCTGAGTTAGTTTCAGGTATAGTGTCTTGCATCACTGCTCCTCACTCCTCCTCCTGACCCTCTGCTTGCTCAGTTCAAACCAGGTCTAAAGCACGAAGTAATGCCACTGGTTCACACCTAAAACTCATGCTTGTTATGAGCAGAATGTACTGTACTTTTATGTGTAGTTGCCTCTTTTGGTTTGAATGTGTGTTCCTGCATGTTGTGCAGTATGTGTGTGTGAAACTAAAGTGGGGGCTACATTGATTAATGAGCAAAGCCTATCAGTGTATCACAAAAACTGGAAAATAAGTTATGAGTCCTCTGTATGACTTTCACACCTGTATCTCTGGTGGTCAGCACAAATATACATAATGAATGGTGTCATGATTTATGCATGCTAAGCAATAATGTATAGCTACAAACCTTTTTTTTCTAATTCTAACAGCATTTCTTTTCTAATTGTCACATGCACCGGTTCATTGTCATTAAATAAAACATGATTTCTGACAATCTTGGCCTCCAAAGGATAAGACTGTGTGAGTTCACATCAAGCTTAATGATTATGTGATCCCGTGCTACCACGTGCCCAGCTTCCTTGTCATTGGCCAATATGAGCAGCACAGTACAAATCTCTCTAGAAAAACCTTCTCGTCATATTTAATCTTTGTCAGATTGGATCTTTTGATTGCTGCTTTAAGAAAACAAAGAGACATCAAGAGAAACATGCTTTCAAAAGACCTCAGGCAATATTCACACTAATAGCTTTTTAATTGTTATTGATTAGCAAAGTGGGTTCATGCGGAGGGAACTGATCCACAAAAACAGCTGAATCAGTGTGTCAAACTTGTCATCACTGCAAAGAATGAGGGACCCATCAGCTGTGGATGCAGGGTTCCATTGTAGGTATTTCACTTTGGGACACTGAATAAAGAGCCGCCATCTTCCTCCAAACTGCTGCCTGAAACAATACAAAAAGAAGTTAATCAGTCAGCTGTTTGCTCTGATAAATACAACAACAAAAACACGTCGCAAGTAATTAGCTACTCTGGTTTGTAAATTAACTGTGAAATTAAATGTGAGTGAAATTTCTAACACTTGAAACACGGAAGGCTATCAGCAGAAGAACAGTTCTAGGGTTCTACCGTGTGTTGTTATTTGGCGGCAAATTTTGGGCTTAGACACACACAGACACGGCAAAACAAAGTAGCTTTCAACAGGAATAGAAATACTGAAAAGAGAAAGACACTCAAACAAGCTATAAAGTGCTTTCATGAATATTGTCATTAAAACACTTTTCTTTTACATTTTTGTACATATTGCTATTGCAAAGTCAAGCTATACCTACACTTCTGTTCATGTAATTAATAAGCTTAGTGAAGTTACAATTCATTGCCTATTGTATATTCAACAGAAATGGATAGAGGCATAAATATTCATGACAAATAAGCTTTCTACAGAATATGAATTCAAATGTGATGACCTTAAGATTGACCTTTTACCCCACCCACCTTTCCCCTCTAAACTCTGACCCACAAAGAGCACTAAGAAGTGCTGGTGGCGATGAAGGTGTTGGGAGCGACAGAGTTAATGGTCTTGTGGGCCGTTAAAGGGCCAGGGGCCACACGGGGGGGAACAGCAGTGACCCAGAGGGCTGTTAAGCGTCACATTGAAGGTGCCCTTCAGTGCTGTGTTCATGATGCCTGGACTCAGCTGCAGACACACAAACAGATGAGGAGGGGGTGACAAAGAAGGTACAATAAGAGCAATACAGTATGTTTGTGTGTCTTGAATTTTGAAAATGCAGTAGACTCAAAAACTGTTTGTCGTGCATTAAACAACAGCCAGTCCCTTTATGCAGCTCTGTACAGTACTAGATGTGAAAAGATCTTTTACACTATAAAAATATGTATGAAGAGGGACATGTTTAAAAGGTGTAAACACAAGCTTGTTGTTGTTGAACAGGCAACAAAGACTTAGAAATATAGAAAGAAACAAACTAAAATGAATGGATGGCGGCCAGCAGGCGGTTGTCCTTTTACTTTAAAACAGGAGTAATCAGCAGCTCTTGGCGTTTTCCACAAATCACCCTGCTTTTTTACTGCTTTCAACCGTCTAATAAAACTTCCAATGAGCTGAGTTTGAACCTGTTTACTGGAGCCAACAGCCTCGTATGAAGCAGCTTTACAATATCTTCCAAGAAATGGACAGAAAGTCACAAAAACACACAACTTTTTTGAAGAATGGAGCCTCACGATAGTTCAGGCAGGCCTGGAAGTCATTTTTACAGTCACATGTTCCTTAGGCTATCCAATCACACGCCCTCTCTCACAATAGGTAGTCCATAACTCTCTCCACCTCAACAGCCTCTTCCTGTGTTAGTATTATATGAGCTTTAAGTCGTATACATGTTGACGGGTTCTATGCGCTCTGTACGTCAGGCTGCTGGTGGTTACACAGAATAGTTCCAAAGCATCACATGAGCAGAGCCACTAAAATGCCAGTGATTTCTTAGACTTTTTTTCTTCGTCCTCTTTGTCTGGTCCTTGTTCTACTTTTGAAAAGGTCACTGGACTGTAAACGTAAAATAACTACTTATTGATTACATTACAACCTTCATTTTAAACAACTCACAAATGACCCAAAGTACAACACTCGTCTTTCTGCTAGAAAAGTGGTCAATGAAGGCAGGGTTGGTAATCTGCTTCAAAAACATGTTTGCTATATTTAGTGGCATTCTCATTACATCCTGACAGCAATCAATGAATGAAATGCTCTGACAAAAAAAAAGGGAAAAAATTCCGTTATCTGTCGACATGCGCTTCAAGCTCTGACCTTAAAATCACCTCGCCAAACAAAAAACAAAAGAAACTCTTTCTCTCTCTCTCTCTCTCTCCACACACACACACACACACACACAGTATGCATCAAACCCACTTCATTTGCTACCCCCCCCCCCACACACACACACACACAGGTACTACCTGAAGAATCTACCTCTTCTATGTTACAAAAGCTCTCTTTTTCTCTCTCCCTCTCTCCCCCCCCCCCAGCCTCCCAGCGCACATACACGCATCAGTATGCCAGCCAGAGGTACCACAGAAGGATTTAGGCGCATTGGCGGAGCCGCTCAGATCTCAGTATTGATCCTAATGGGAAAAGGGTTGCGGGTTCAACTCCAGGTCACCCTCAGGGTTGCCCAGGAGGTCGGTAAGATGTGGAAGAGCTCTTGGAAGTGACGACACCACCGGCATAGCAATAATAAGGGAGATTATGGGATGTTTCACTAGGTCACAGAGGGGAGAAGGAAAAGGGGGGATCTGTGCGGGGAGTTGGCGATGATGTTATTTGGTATGTATGCAGACGTGTTCAAGCGTGCACATAAGCACAGAGGAGAGGGTGCTGGATGCAAAGTCTTTCCCACAACACACATACAGTACATGACACAACAACACAAGCTTCATCCCAAACCTGAATACACACATGCCAGCAAAACAAAAGGATGCAAATTCTCTGTTGGGAGCATGCAGAGATTTGCACGTTCACCACACATAAGGAGAAGCCTTTGTTTTGCTACACATACATAATTCAATAGACAGAAACAGAGAGTCCTCATATCTGAATCCTCAACAACAAAATAGGTCGTTCGTCAGTGCCGCAACAATAATGATTTGTAAGACTGCTGTCTGATCGGACACCTCTATGGGTAAGGTTTGCTTTAATAAAGGCCACTAAGACTCCTCGGTGGGGAGAACATCGGTCATTTTAAGCGTAGTAGTTTAATACTGTTGTTTTCTGGGTAAACCATCGTGGGGAGAGAATGATCAAAAGACCTTTTTATAGGAGGAATATGGAGTAGTTAGGTCAGCCGTATAGTTGAGCCAGATGTAGATCCCTATGGAGTTAGTCTACTGGCTGTGCTTACTTTCGGTCAAAGTTAGTATGACATATGACCACAGAGTTACGAAGGCCACATTTAAGGGAAAATGTGTAATAAATAGTACTTTCCTTTCAACTAATATCAACCATACACCAACATGTATTCATTTACTTCTTTATTCCTATCACTTCAATACTTTTATACATGTATATAAATATAGTATGAACACACACACACACATACTGTACAGTCATGCAAACTCCTGTGTTAAGTTAGGGTTTCCAACTCTCCAAACTCACACAAAAAAAGTTTGTGCAGTGTGGGTGTGTTGAATATAAATGCAGCCATGCAGATATATTTTTGCATTTTAAATTATAAGGGATATTACCTCGCTGCCCTCATCAGAAATAATGATGGGAACATGATGAGGTGGTATCAGGTGGCAGTGCTTCCCACTTAGAAGAAATAAAAGTGGAACTATAAAAACTCTCACAGGAAGGAAGCTCATGTAGAGACATAAAGTGCACACCCCGAGGAAAGTTTGATGAAATGTCAGCTTTGGTAAGGACACCATCTGTTCTGACTCATAATGAATATCACATTAACTTGAGCTTCTTGTTTTGGCTCTGGATGTGCTTTGCACTCTGCAGGCTTATACATCAGCAAAGATCACAGCATTTAATTCATATTTGCTTCTGCTTGACGTCTACTGCCGTGTCTTTTTATACTCCTCTGTTCCATCCACACTCTGTTAAATTAAGCCCAACCAATAAGAGCCGACATATGCTGTGCACGAGAAAGGTAATCGAGCCTCCAGAAGTAGGTGCCTCATGTGGTGCATTTAATGGAAACACTAAATGAGCCCTCACTGCGACCTAATGCCGCTCAAGTAGATAGCTATATGACATTACATGCACATGTTCGGGTGGATGCGTATGCGAACACGCTGATGCTGAAATAGCTGCTAACCCATCCCGCGGCCGTCTGTTTCAGATTGCAGGTCCTCAGAACACATTTACAGCTGTTGAATTGAACTACCCTCTTCAGCAGCTCGGTTTGCTGCTGTCTGTCTCTCTGCTTCTCTTCTTCTACCCTTTGCCACCTCCTTTACATCACTGTCTCACCTCTGCCCCTGTCTCTCTCACTCATCGCTGCCATGCCACTCCCTCTGCCTGCTTGTCCTCAACACTATCTTACCTCTCTCCCTCTCTGCACCACTTCACACCATCTTTACCTCCGTATGGCCGATGGTGTCGTATAGCTTCACAGTCACACGGCTAATTAAAGACACGAGAGCTTAGACATGCGTCACACTGAAGAATAGGAGAACTGAACTTCCTCAAGCTAAATTGAGCCACGACCATGTCGAACAATGAAACACGTATGTATGAACTCCAAATCAACATCTGAGCTCAAGTCAGAGAAACAACAACTAAACAACAACTAAAAGTTAAATAATTTATTGTACTCTGGGTGTCAGGTGTCACCTGCTATTTAGTTAAAACGCTTGTAAGTAAACACTAGTTGAAACATATACATACAACCATATTTAAATGTTGCGCTACTAATATGCGGTGATGTGATGTAAACACGAGTTGATGTTAAAAAAAAAATACAGAAATTGTCACAAATCACATTAGAACGTGCATTGTTTGTGTGAAGGGAATGTGTCTTCCATCTTTTCTACCCATCAAGTTCGGTTTAACTCTTCATGAAGGGCACCAGAACAGCTGTTTAATGTCTTAAGTGACTCTGCAGGTAGCTTTTTGAAAGTTTGAGAAAATTAGCCTGACGATGTCATCATCAGCTTGAGGCTTAAAGGTTCTAACAGAAGGCGCGTGTTGCAAACTGTGTGGAGTGTGAAAGTGATGGGTACTTGTCAGGCTGGGAAGTTCTAATTAGGACACTACCAAGTTGCCTCATGGGAAAAGTAGGACCCGGGGTTTTTGGGGCATGTCTCATACTAGGGTCTAAAAGTCAGGACATGGATGCATGCTGCTTTGATTCTCACAGATTTTTGCATTCTTCTAAAAAGCTGTGCCTCACAAGCCCCTCGATGTTATGAAAGTGCAATATACTATGAATAGTAAATTTGCAAAGACATTTCTGCTGCCATTTGTAGTTAAATAACTTGTATTAGCTCTACTTGGATGTGTAGTGGGTTTGCTGGATATGTTTGTGTGTCCTCCTGTACACACAATCCTGTTGAGGCGGGCTGGGGCCTCCTCAAGCTTCACATTGGGCACACTGGAACGGTAGCCAGTCTATCAAAGGGCTGAAACATTAAAACAGACTTGCTTGTTCTTATACTGGGAGGAAACTGGAGCACCCAGATGAAGTCCATCTGAGGACGGGAGGAACGTGCAACTCCACACAAAGAGCCCTCGGCCAGCCAGTGTCAGAGTCAAAACCAGGGCCTTAAATATTGGTCTGCAATTAAGTTCTACAGCAGGAAGCATTGTCATAAGTTCAATTCCATAAACTAACCCATTTTGGCACTTTGTGCCAATGATCTCCCAACATTAACTCTACCCTCTGCTTTGACTGAAGTGGCAGCAGACAAACACTTGAAAAGCCAAAATGCAGAGTTTTGATTTTACTTTAAATTGAATGCCCTGGTAGATTATGTTTTCAGGAAAGGAGAGGAGTGGAGGATTGTATGAGATACTTCAACAGTTTTACTAGCTGCTGTCAGTGGGAAAAGCCACAGTTTCCCCCCTTAAGAGAGTAGAAATGGAGCTGAGAGACCGAGTGAGAGGCAGAGAGGGACGTGTAAAGCAGATAAAGAGCAGAAAAACACAGCGTGTGGTGATGAAAGAACAACCACCAGCATACGTCTACATAGGGTGATAGAGGTTTTAAAAATGTATGTGGAAAAAATATGCCAACATTACTGAGGCTTACTACTTACAAAGTGATGCACGCTGCCACACTCACACACTGGGACATGCTTTTTAAAGTTACGATTATTTTAAACCTACCAAGCTTAAGCATGTACCTAAAGTAATGACTACTCGCACTGATTATATTGCACAGGATTTCTATTCGTGTGGTCAGAAAGAAGCACAACTTCAAGTGAACACGAATCGCTGGTGTTTCTGTACCAAAAGTGAAATGGGTCACAATCATAAGCAGTTCCATATGCACGGAAAAGACAAAGAAAAGAAACAATTCAGAAGAGCTGGTGGATGGAGGCAGAGAGAGAGCTCTGCAGAAAAGAGAAAGCTGTAGAGGAATGAACTTCATAAGAGTGAGGTGAATTTCAGGTGAGCTGTGGCTCTTTACTGAAACCTGATGAACTGGAATAGAGGATGGGGGTCAGGCTAAGCAATAAAATGGCACCAGCATTGGCTGCTTTTCTTCATGCATCAAAATGATTGGCTTATTAATCAGCTGCATGGCTACCAGCTGACTGGTACCGTCCAATCATATTCAAGCTATTAAATGCAGCAAGAACACAAAGTGTTCCTGTCCCAAGAAGGACATCCATCAAAAACGGTTTCCCTTGCTAATTTATAATGCAATTTCCATAGAAAAAGGAGGAAAATGGATGAGAGAGACAGACAGCATATTCTGAAGAGAGAACTGGAAAAAGCGAAACTTGATAAGTGTAGTTGAACCTCTAGTGAGCTGTTGCTCTGTTCTAAAACCTGATGAGGTGGAATGGAGCAGAGTGTAAGTTCAGGCAGCACCAATGTCACGCTTCATTCATTGGCTGTTTGGCTACCATCTGACTGATGTAATGTCCAATCACATTCAAGCAGGTATACAGTGTGGCAATTATAACCTTTGTCATGTGTCACGATTACTGTGCTTCACTGTATCATTTTTCCCAACACATGATTGCAGTGGTCCCAAATCCTGTCATGAAAATGTAACATTGTTTAAATAATCTAGGTTAGAATGAAGGACAGTAAAACTATCAGAACACAATCAAGATTGGTTGTAGAGCCCAAACCATATGTATGATCAGCCAAATAATGATATTGTGTGTACCCGGCTATAGGTACTGTAATCCAAACAGTTGCTTAACAGTTTCTGCTTAATAACCGTGAGGAATCCGGGAGAATGAGAGGAGAGGGACATAGAGATGGAAACAGGCAGAGAGACAGAGACAGTGAACTGCAGAGGGATGACAGAGGGAAAAGTAGAGGGGATGAATCCACACAGACAGCAGACAGATAGGGAGACAGGCAGACAGGCAGAAGAGAAGAAAGAGCCCCTGTGATAACATTACACCCATGGACATGAACATGATGATGAACTCTGTAGCGAGGTTTAAATCAAACTCAGTGGTTTTGTCTTTGATGTTCACCACTCAAAGTCAGCAGGGACTGGAAGCAACATTAGCTCTTTCAATCATTCCACACGCACGCACACACGCACGCACACGCACACACACACACGCACACACACACACACACACACACACACACACACTCCTGCAGCTGTAACCCAAAGCTGTAATTCCTATTAAAACACACAGAAATGGAGCAGGAAGAGATTAGGTTCTGGTTAGGTTCCATTACAGCTGTATTATGCCTCTACCATAAAGTGCATTTGTCTCTGTCAGCAGTCTAAGGTGGCTGCATTCAACAACATTACACTTAATAAAAGATGCACTCACTTTTCCCACTTTAATTTAACCAGGCAGGTCAATTAAGTACATTCTCCCACAAAGTGAAAAGCTGCCGAAAGCAGGAAACGGCATCATTCAGCCTCGTGTTGCATCAGTGGAGATTGGTCGAAACCACAGAAACGTATTGAAGTTTGGATTTTTCTTACAAAGCAATCAATTTCTTCCATTCAGCTCAAGGTCAGAGAGAGAAATTTGATAGATTCTCTGAGGATCAAAACATGAGATAATGTCAGCCATATATCTGTGGCCTCTCCTGCATATGCCAGACACACAAACAGGGTCTGTGTACGCACACCCACGTTTCATAACACTCTCACTCTTAGTCGTACAGCAAGTTAAAACCCAAGGACACACACATCCATACCTACTACTGATGTCAGTGGGCTGCTCAAGGACTCATGTAGACTGGGAGTGAGTTGGGAGGTAAGAATGTTTCACGAGAGCAAAACTTTAACAGCGTTACCTGATAAGCACCTTGGTCCAGCATCCGCAGAGACTTTGAATCGATATTCTCTGGAGGAGATCGGAGACATTTGTGGGAAAGATTTCACACTGGGGTTGTACTGGTCAGGGCCTGATGAACACATGCACACGTAATTCACACCCAAATACATCCTTTCACATTAAGCTGCTTTAACAGAGGCACATAAGTTCTTCAGACACTTTAAAGGTACTTTATAGACCTTCAGTGAATGCAAGAAACCGGAGGTTTGAGCATCACAGGGTTTTTTTTTTCACCACAGCTACTCATTCACGTTTTTAAGTGTTACATTGTGGGTTGAGGTAGGTGAAATACTTTTGGTCCGAGCTAAAGCCTCAAACTGTTTGCACATTCTGCCCTTGGCAATGCTAATAGGTCTACAGCAAAGCAGCTGTGGCAGATAATGTAGAATTGCTGGTATTTGAATCAGCCATGGCATTAAGATTGAGAAGAATTATTTTGCTCAAGGTTAAAAAATGTTAATGCTTTCCTCTATTAAGTAAAAAGCTAGCCTGATGTTTTGCTCCCTGTCATACATATTGGACAACAAAAGTCACAGCAGCGTGGGTGCATTGTAGAGCATGAATCAGAACTGAGTTGACAGGGTTTGCCAGCTTTTTTCATGGGATGCAGTTTAATGTAACTGAAATTGTCTGAACTATGATCAAAGCTCAGTCTACCAGAATACTAAACCGTCCTGCTGTCCAGCACCAAGATGTGGTAAACTGTATAGATCGACTCAAAAACTCTGCAGAGATTAGAAATTATTTTTGTCTTTTTGGAAAAGGTGTCCATGTTATGGATATAGATTGAGACAAACACACAAGCAGGTGTACAGAGATCCATGTACACACACACACATTTGCACACATGCTGATATGATAACAAACAAGCAAAGAGGCACTAACAATTTTTCTTTTTTAAAACACCACACACACACACACACACACACACACGCATATACTCACGGTGCTGCAACTAAAAACAAACCCCTTACAAAGCCATTTTCATTCAAAGAACTAAAAAACTCTTCTTAAAATGAAGAAACTAAGCCTCAGGGGTTTATCCATTACAAAACATTGTTACCATCAACATTTTATATTTAAAACCTCAACTGCCCAACTTTTCAAATTATAGAAACAAATTTTACAATCGATTTTGAAATGTTTAATGGAACCCAAGGCTACTGATTTTTATTCTGTCCGTTAAAAATGATGATGAGGAATATAAGAAAAATAAACCACCTCTGGTCCTACACAGTTTTACAGTAACAATGCAGCAGGTGCTTGTCTGACCTAAAAGGTAACTGCAGGTTCATGACTACAAAAACATATAATTAAGGGACACATACCAAAAATGCGCAAATCCAAAACACCTGAATCACTTCTAAAGTCACAGACCGTTATATGAAACACATTCATTCTGCAGGGACTCTCACTCGAATGCGCCTCGGTGATTCAAAACTGTTGAACAGTTAAATGCTCTTACTCTATGAGGAATGTGATCACAGGGGACCCGGCAGGGGCGGACTGGGGGAAAAAAGTGGCCCGGGAGTTACTGTCAGACCGGCCCACTCAATACACGGCGCGCTGCCCACTCAATGCATCGCACGTATCGACCAGTCAGTGGCCTACTTGGAAAAATACCCATACACTTAACATTATTTTGGATGATTACAAAGAAATGACATCGTATGTTTTTTTTTATAACATTTGGATCCACCAATTTGCCTGGATGGACACATGGAATACAATGATACTGGCTATTGTAACACTCCAAGGTAGGTATAGTTTGCTAGATGAATATGCTTAACTCTGGGCTAGTATCAGATGGTTATACCAGTGATGTGCGGTGAGGTTCGTGGCTGGTGAGGCACTGACTCTTTCAGAGTCAGATTTACAAATATATGAACCTTAATATAGAGCAGCTTAAATCACCATTCAATTGTCAGCTTGCACATTGACTACTGGTTGTTTTTCATATTTCATATCAGCATTCTTTACACACACATAGGTAAGGTACATATTTGATTGCACCAGGTGTGTGCGCCGCGATCTGCGACCTGCCCCCCCGACCTGTTTTTCAGAAGCGGAGCGCTCGCGAAAATCGAGAGATCCCGCGGGTGTAACAACCAGGGATTTATAAAGAGAACAACAAACACATAAAAGGTTATTTTACTTGTCCGACGTTGAATTGGTCATATTTCCCTGTTTTTTGAGAATTGTTAAAGCTTAGATATTTAATCTTCAATGTTTGCGGTCAAAGCAAAATATAAGAAGAAGAAGAGAAGTGTAGAAGAAGAGTAACGGAACTACAAGCATGAACCCGACCCGTGGGCTCTCGCGCGCCCCCTTCATTGAGGCAGAGGTACTGTGTGCCTCCCCTCTGCTTCTTCACTGCGGCTTAATTTCAGATCAGCAAGACTAACTATGTTCTACACATACGTGAAATACATGACCTATTCTATGGAAAGAAAGGACATATAATACAAGTGTCTACAAATATTACAGTGGTGGCAAACAATGAGAAAGCAAAAGACATGTAGAAATGAACAGAACAGAACATACGATGGGGTGTGAACATCAGTGGTATCAGTAGTGTTGCATGCTGGGTACCGGTGCCATGCTGCCGGCTCGCGCTCAAAAACGGCTTCGTCTGCGAGCGAGTGACGCAAGTGTTGAGTAGGGTAGAGTGATTAACATTTAATAACACCTAAAACAAAGTTAGACTGACGGAAGAGATTAGAAGAGTAAAGAAGATGGAAACCATGAGTGTGTATACAGATCGCGAGGAGTAGTATAAATCTCAGTCAGTGATTATTGTCTGTAGGTATCAGAGCAAATTTAACGTGTTCTGTGTAGCATAGAATATAGTCGTCAGAGGATGGGCCGGTTGGTGATGTACGTGGGCCGGTATTGGACCAGCCCAACCCCGTCGGCCTACCAGGGAATCTCCGGTATCCCCTATGGCCAGTCCGCCCCTGGGACCCGGCATGTTGAGGAATATAATGTTCCATATGCTGTTGGCCTATTCATAAATGCAAATTCAATAATGAGCAAAACAATTGTGTGCGTGTGTCTCAGTATGTGCGCATGAGTGTCCATGCTTGTGTCTGCACATCTGCTTCAGTGTGTGCGTGTGCGTGTGTGTGTGAAGAAAAAACACTATTGCAAACAGTCCAAATCTATTTATATGCAAATTTGGATTTTGGTTAAACGGTTTGGGGTGCCTCATGGGTTGAGTCCCTTGGTGAAATGGGGCTAGTCATAAATTATCCAAGTAAGTCATGAATCTATCAATTTTGAAACAACATTTTTCAATGGGTGTGTAATTGAGTTAAATATTAGGTTAGAAGCCTGCAGAGATGGAGCTAATTGGACTGATTATGGTGGAAGGGTGAACTGTACAGCTTTCAAACAGAGAGATGGATCAGTTTCTCTTTATGTGATGTGCTTGTGTGTGTTACCTGGTACAGTGGGGTCACATTGCAGGAAGAAATTATCCCGCGGCGTAGCAGAGAGGAAGCAGCTCTGTTGTCTCTTAGCTGCTTCATTTCGAGGTTCTAAGTAAGAGCGGCCATTAGCCTTCTCAAATGTCTGACTCGCGTTGTAACTGTTGGGTGGAGGGGTATCCTACAGAGAGGAGAGGAGAGGAGAGGAGAGGAGAGGAGAGGAGAGGAGAGGAGAGGAGAGGAGAGGAGAGGAGAGGAGAGGAGAGGAGACAGAGCGTTTAAGTTTACACTGCTATGCGTTTGTAGTCTACAGCCATGCTAGGCGCTCTGTGAGGTTAGCTAAATGCTAACAGCAGCATTCTAACATGCTCAAAATGATAATGCTAACATGCTGATGTTTTGCAGGTATAGTGTACCACTGAAACCAAAGGGAATGTTCTAGTTTTGCAGGCACTTGGTCATGAACTGAATTATTCGAGAAGTCTTAACATTTTGACCATTTCATCATGAAAGCAAAAGTCAGAGGATTACCAAATTTATAAGGATACATTGTCTGGAAACCATGGATGTATGTCTACTCAAGATTTTGTACCAATCCTTGCATTTAATGTTGAGGTATCTCACTGAATAATGCACATTTGAACCTGCTGGTGGCGCAATTTTAAAAAGTCAGGAGATCACCAGAGTCATTACGATTGATTCTCTGGATTCTCTCTCCATTCAATAGATGTCGAGACATTTCAGTATGAAACTAAAATGTTAAACTCATGCTCAAAAGTCAGGGGAACACTAAAATCAGTCGGCTAAAAACAGACACACTTTACACATCATTTCTTTGTACTGGAGGGGAAAAAAACTGAATGATGTTGAAGGCAACAAAAGGTTGTGTCACAGTGTCACCTGACACTGACTGTCTCGGAAATGTCTGACAATGTAACACACATGCACACACACACACACACACACACACACACACACACACACACACATACACATGCATGCACACACACACACACACACACACACACTTTATTAGATTACACAACTGACAGGTCCAAAGTATAACGGACACACACTAATTATAAATAACAAATGACCCATTCACCCATCTGCTATCAAAACACACTGTCAGACGTGCTACAATATCACCCATGTGCACACACTCATGCATGAATATCAGCGTAGGCAAGGACATACAGAACAAATCACATCATTTACATGCAAATGAAGACAAAACACACACATACACACACTGATATCTCCTCCATAACGCGAATAAGTGGTTGTCTCAAAAGCTGTCATTATGCTGCTTCTCCACAGAGGGAGAAACAATGATAGAACATATCACCGGTAATTTCAGATAAATAGCCCCGATAACAAGGCCATTACATTCTTAGTTGTTAATGAACTGCTGATAATTAAGAGCTAATTCACGGATGTGAATATGTAACGCATCTGAAAAGGAAAGTGGGTGAATCATGTCACCTGGTTAGAAACTTGCTTCCCCACTGCTGCAGAGGAATCTCAGTTATTGGGGATTTGTCTTGTCGGTGGGTCTTTGAATAATTGATGGCGAAAGGCTGAATATAGCTGCACGATCCATTTATCCTAAACATAGCAGAGCTGTCATTTACCTCAAACTGTCATTTCCCGACCGCTGTTTTTTGCCGTCTCCTCCTAGGTAGCTGTCCATCTTTAATCATTGCTAACCCCGGCCATTTAGCTTTTCATTATAGAAACAGTGGGAGGAAAACGGAGGCAAGCACAACATGTGCACGGCAAAACGACCTCACACATGCACACACACACACACACACACACACACACACACACACACACACACACACACACACACACACACACACATTTTACAGGCACACACATTAAGACACAAACAAATTCCGTGATGTTGAAAGCAACTGTGGAAAATAAGATTAATTGAATGATGGTGAAAAAAAAGGGTTGTTACTGTTACTGTTCCTCATGGTGGATTATATATATATACACACACACACACACACACACAGAGAGAGAGAGAGAGAGAGAGACACACACACACACACACACACACACACACACACAGGCACAGGCACCTGTAGGCACACATCTGTCACATATCTCTCTAACAGTGCAGAGCAATCATCCTCCAACCTCTGCAACATAATGTGCCCACACACACACACACCTGTCGAGGGACCATATGGTCCATAATTAAACCTTAACATGGGGCAAACCAGTGTTCTCAGTCGCAGTCGCCGCATATTGACAGCACTCTGGTTGACTTTAATTACACACCCTTTACATTTAGACAGTTCAATGCTTATCTTGCTACACACACACAGCGACGCACACAAACACACCTTTTCCTAACGATTCCGTGACATTGCCCTTGACAGTCTGAAAAATACCCGAGTACATGTAGTGTACTGTAGATGCCAGCTACACATTTGTGGCAGGCAGCCAGTGACGCAGAATAACTGAAATTGAATATTGATGTCAGGCTAGCACCAAGACAGATTGTCAGACCTGACAGTATTTGTAAGTTGTTTTTTTTCAAGTTTTAATAAGTAAAGCAAGAAAAAAATGTATAACTTTATATTTTTGATGCATGCTAGATGTTCTAGTCAATCCAAGATAGAACTACCAATCAAGCATACTGTGAAAGGAAATCATTAAATCCTGAAGTCACGATAATAAACTAAGAGTTAAACACCAAATTAATTCCTGAATTTGCTGCCTCAGATACGATACTGTAAAGAGGCACACCGTGCTTAAACAGTGTTGAGTTCAGCCAAAAATACAAATCACATGTCGAAGCATGTTAAAACAGGAACATAAATCATTCTTATGAATCCTAGGCTATATATAAATATACTGCACAACTTCAGTTGTTGTTCTGTCTACGTCATCTATCAAAAAACAAACGGATCAATTTAAACGTAGTGATATATTTACCAGCCGGGAGTGCGGCGCTGGTATTTTGTCAACGCGATGGCTTCACAACCGTGCAAGATGAAATCCCGAAACTTTACGGGCCGGACGTACTAATGTACAAATGGACAACCCGAGAACATAATGCCTCTGGCCACAGCTGTTGCCGGTGTGGAGTCACAAAAAACTTCAAGTCACAAAACAGTGCAGCTGCACAATCCCCAAAGTCATTATAGGAGGCTTCCCTGAGCAGTCGGCGGCTAAATTTCTCCTTCGATAGTTTATTCATGAAAAGTGTACACGACTCAGAGCCGTTACCTTGGCCAAGCACGATGAATTTGCAGGAAGGACTTTTGACAATTGCTTTGCTTTTTTTTGTTTTTCAAATGTTCTATCCGTAATATTTAGTTTCTTGTGTGAGTGTTTCTTGACTGCTGGAGAGCAGCCTCTGCATTACTGGTGAATTCTTTCAGATTATTTATATATTTTTCACTGTTCAAAGGTGATAAGTATCGTCAGATACTGATGTGTCTTGGACAATTAACAATATTTACTGCTAATCGTGTGTAATGCATTTGGAAAGTCCAAATACAACAAATCTCATAGGGATGAGAGCTTTGGTGTCCATATCTATTTTCAGCTTGATATTTATATTAGTTATCCAATATTCTGCAATTTCAAATTTTCCAAACAAACACCAATAAACGTACTGTTTTTACAGTGGAAACCGCTAATAGTGAGAGATCGCGTAAATGCATCAAATAGCATGGGAGAGACTCCCACACAAATGCTGTTCAATCAAGTAGTCTGCTTAAAGTGGAAATTGTTTCGAACTATGGTAATTCTATTTTATAACTTTACCCCATGATAGTTCATGATACCTCGCGGTAACTCGTCTGCTTCCCATTGAAACCATGACAAGAGAGGAATTCATTTTCTCTCAATGAAAAGCGTCTCCTCGAAGCTTGTGACAGCAGAGAAACTTTCCTCAGGCTGCCTTGTGTAGTCTAACAGTCATGGCTGCCGGGGATGGAGACAGAAAAGGAATGTGCACATGGAAAGCACCTGGGAGGAATCCACCCTTTGAAACAGCTAAAGCTGCATTTCAAACAGATCTACTATATTATGAAACATTCAATAAAAAGCAAAGCAGCCCTTCTCATTAGGCCTACTTTGCTGTCTCCATCACTAGCAGCCATGACTGACAAATGTAAATTAGTTATAATCATCGGCTCATAGTGATCAATTTGACCCAGAGGGTTCCCAGCTGTAACACTAAATAATGAGCCATATCTGTAACTGATTTAAGACCATTCATGTGCATTCTGCTCTCGCCTTCTTTTACAATCAAGTAAAAAGATTATTTCTGCGAGAATCAACAACAGATCACACTGTAGCATCCGATACAAAATGCAAAGCATATGCCCAGTTAAATGGCCCGCCTCATAACAGCTTAAACAAAAACGAAATGCAAACGCAAAGTCAGATGTTACTTGTTGTCTTCCTATAGAATGTCTTCCACACCAACTTCTCTCACACTAATGGCCACTCAAGTACACCTGACAACCGCCATACTAATGATTTGGCTTAGTATGTACAGTGACAGCTTTGACTAATGGCCAGGCATAAAACATGAAAGAGAGAGAGAGAGAGAGAGAGAGAGAGAGAGAGTGTGTGTGTGTGTGTGTGTGTGTGTGTGTGTGTGTGTGTGTGTGTGTGTGTGTGTGTTTGCACGTTACCACCGCATCCCATTCTTCATCTTCTCATTACTCTTAAAACATTTCATTCTTCCACAGAGAGCAGAATGCTATTTTCAGACTCTGTATTTCCATATTTCAGATCAGTGTACTACAGATGATATATATTCGATGATATATATCCGTACTGTGTGTGTGACACCTTGCTATGTTCTGTCCACATGACACACCAATGACTTTTTCTGGTTGAAAATATATTTTGTACGAGTATATTATACTAGTCTGAGGCTCACTTATGAGTCTTTTTGGGAAATAATTAGTACTTGATGCTCCAAGGCTATGAGAAAGTTCTGCACAATTTTTTTGAAATTATAGTCCAACTTTGTTGTATTTCCACTTTGAAAAGTTGAGACAATTTAGCACCTTTAAACTGGCCATTGCACCAACTGCATTTTGTCCTCGGTCTTCCAGCCATACTGGGCAGATAATGAACAAGTTGGATATCCCCATTGAGAGTCTAATAAATAATAATGGTCACTTAAGATCTGCCTCTTGACTCCACAGTGTCACATGAGGTTCATCTGTTCATATTAATAGTGAAACGTATTTGCAGGAAAGGTGTGTGACATGTTAAAAAGTGTGCACAAATGCTGCACAATGCAAAAAACTCCAAAACGCGTGGTCACAGCTTGGTGTCCCATGCAACTTCACAAATATTGGGATCTCTGTTAGTGCCCTATCAATACCATTATCACTCAAGATGTGATAATAATATGTCCTTACACTTAACCAGACAATGATTACAAAACTAATTACAAGCATGGCACATGGAAAAAAATGCTGTATGACACAATATTTTCTTAATTACGCCTTTTTCATGTTTGTGTGTTTCTTCATCTTATGTAACAAAATAGATTGCTGGTATTTAAATGAAAAGTGAACCCAGCATTTGTTTGCTTGTTTCCCTCCCAAAATAGTCTCTGTCGTTCTGTGTCATAAGCACAGCTGGTGTCTCATCATAGAGCTTGATAACCATCTGTCTGATTTTAGTAGTGGAGGTGTCATAAGGCCTTAATGAGGTTTTAGACAGGTCTTCAATACAGATGGAATGACAGAGCGAAACCATATGGGTCCCATTTGCTTCCTATTCACGCTTTATAGGCAGCAGTTATTCTAGCAATTTGCTGACAGCTACAGTTTTCTGCTGTGTTTAGTATATTTGTATATCTTGCTTTCTCCTTCATTGTATACCCTTGCGTTATACGCTCGTCTTCTCTTTTGCCCTTCTTGCTCCCTATAGTCTTTCTCTCTCCTTTTATACCTACTGCTCCACTGCTTTATCTTTTTTTGCACCTCACTCTTCTTCTAATGGTTCAAAAACTCCATCCTCCCTTTATGTCTATCAAATCAAATGTATCTTTGCAGTCTCGCTTTTTTGTTTGCGTAATCTCTCTTCATCTCACAAGTGCTATATTTGTCTACTTTAAGTTCACATTTCTCTCATTTCCCCACATCTGATGTTACATTTACATACATGTAGACCTGAACAGCTAATCTGACTTTGAGAGGAAGGATTGGATTCAGGATTGGATTCCGGTTTGGATCCGAACCACGGTGAATATAAACCCAGACCCTTTTCAGCCTACTGAAACTGTCTTCCTGTGACTGATTTATATACTGTAGTAATCAGTAAGTTTGTCCGTGGAGTCAGGCCAGTTTAGAGTCATGTATAAACACTGACACCCACAGCTGGGTCTCTCCTGAACCACTAGCCATCCAGCAGAGGTCCAGAAGGGCCTGGTTGAGTGACCGCCCAGCCCAGGCCTCCTTACATCTTATTGGGCTTAGCTCTCCCCGTCGTTCCCCTGGCCGCCTGCCTGGCTGACTGTGTGCTTGGCTCCTAAAATCATCACCTGCTACTAAGCAGCTGTCCATAACCAAACACACACAAAACACACAGCTGCTGCATAAAATGGGTACGTGCCCACACCTGCATATGGGTGCACAAACGCACACAGTGCACTACACACACAGCTGCCGGCCACAGCTGGTGTCCATACCTTGGACCCGAGAAATGGACATGTAGGCGGGCACATGCAAACAGCGGACACACAGCCGCTTACACCATGCGCCTACTTCATCCACGTGGGGTGAAGAGAAAAGGAGTGAGGGCGGAGAGAGACTGATTCATTCACACGGAGAAACAAAATACACATATGGAGCACAATGACAAGAAAACTGCAGAAGATATAAATATGTAAGGTGTATAATAGGATGAGGAGAGAAAATAATGAAACTGAGAAAATTGGCAGCAGAAGTAAAAGTCAAGCCTCATAATAAACATGGACAATATCAGATTAAAGGACCAGGCCTGGTATTATCTCACTTCCTCTAATCCAATCTAAAAGGGGAAAATAAGTTTTTAATTTGTTTAAATACTGATCTCTATTCTGGGCAGTGTCACAGGTCCGGAGGCATCTGCTGACGATTCCATTATTCTCAGATAAATAAACACAAATGCCCGTGAAGATTTTCAAAAGCAGGTCGATACAAATTAAATTTGACGGACGGAGCACGTGGCTGATTCTGACACCAGACAGGAAAGGTGCATCCGAAAGGCTTCATTCATCAAAGTGTTGTACTGTAGAAGTACTGTATGTCAGCAGCTACCTGCTACTCTGTTATCTTAAGCATGGCACTGGATTTAAGACGGGGAGGAAGACAGACAACAGATGAAAGACGACATTATCTCCTTTGTGTATATGTGCCATCTTTTTCCAAGACAGAGAGGGGAAAAAAAAATAGAAATCAGTTCAGCTTACTGAAAACAATAAACACAGTTTGCGTTGACCCAAATGTGGATTTTCTTCTATGCGGTACTTTTGCAACACTGTTTCCAGAAGCAGGAAAGCAGTTGGTGGTTTGTTTGCTCAAATAAAACATGTTTCTTCTTTGGAAACAGTTGTTTTCTTTAAACATATGCAAAGGCAATTTTCGAACTATTTTCAATTCTGCATTGTTTACGTTGCACACAATAGGATGGAAAGGCTTGCTCTGGAGTCGTGCGAATGTGCGAGAAATCATGCAGCTTTTATCCACCTTCACTTGTAAAAATGTCTTTTATTTTGAGTCAGGCTTCTTGAGGAAGGGCTGTTTTTCAGTTCACTTGTTTTACAACAGCGAGACAGCAGGGAGGTAACAATAACCAGGACTTCACAGCAAGAGAGGAATCGAAGGAAAGAGAGAAAAAGAATTGCACAGAGCGTATGTGATCTTTTCCTCCAAGCAATAACTTAGAGAGCATCCACACATCATAAAATCTGAAAGTGCTACACAGACAAGTTCTCCATCTGTGCCCTGTCACACATTTTAACACTCACTTGTTCATGCATGCATCCTCATTTTCCACCTTTATTCCAGTCGCTGAAGTTCTCCTTTTACGTTCTATGTGGTTGTTTACTTTCACTTATCTTTTACTTCACCGCTCATCGCCTTCCCCATGGTGTCACTGTAAATCAAGGCAGACTTGAAACAATGTGCTAGTGTCATTATGAGATGTCAACATAATATTTCTATTAGATATGAATCACTTCATAGAAATCTATTCCACTCAAGCCAGGTAATGAAGTTTACCACAATGTAATTAGAGGGCAGGTGAGGTCAGAAGTGAGCATTCTCTCCCAGCTCCAAAAATCTATATTTGTTTGGTTTACCTGCCAATAATGAAACCTTGCAAAAAATATTTGACATTGAACATAAAAACATGTTAACATGAACCATTTTTGGCGACTCCCTAACCTTTTCTCTGGAATCACCAACGGGCAAAACTTTCTATTTGTACACATGAAATATAAAACTCTCATGAGAAGACCGCCATGAAATTAACTGAGCACATTCATTCATAAACAAATGTAGTTTCGGGGCATTTGCTGAAATAAGTGAGCCGTCGTTGTTCTTGCGAGGACAGTCTCCAAATTGCTTTATAATTTGTTGAGAATATTTGTGCTCCTAGGGGGATAATCTGCTTTGACTTAAATGACTCCGTGACCTTTCTTGAGCACCACCATCAGCACAAAGATTAGTTAGGAGTAGAAAAATCATTTGTTTGTTACTTGTTGTGTGTAATTCTGTAATAGGAGTGGACCTGCAGATTCTAATTCAGACACTTCTATTTACTGTAAAGGGAAATTCATTCTGCGACACCAACTGGAGACACATAGTGCATCTTCATCGGTTTTTTATTCGGTGGACTCTTTCTGACTCTTTTTCAAGTCTAAAAACTGGACACATGGAGCAAAAGACCTGGGTTGAGACAGCTTTGACATGCAGGTACAGCATGGCTCAAGTGTTTAACATCAAGAGCATTTTGTTCGATTGCCTCCACCCTCTGCTTCAGAAGTCGCGCAGGAGACGGGCTTATGATGTTGATGGTGTCAGTGTCACAATGGGCCCCGCTGCTCCGTAAGTCCCTGAAGACTTACTGTGTGTTCAGAACGTGAAGTGAATTTTAGAGGCTGCAGTAGAAAGATGCAACTAGACACAAATTAGCCCGGGGCTGAATGAATCTACTTCATAAACGTACAGAGACAACTGACACCAAAGGTGAGACTGAAAGTAAATAAGAAAAAGAACTGGGGCTCCTACAGCTTACAGCTAGCATACAGTTAGCACATTAGCAGTTTGGGGCTAATAAACACTGCAGCGATACACTCTTAAGCCGTGTTCAAACAGACACCAGAATTGTAGCCACCTCATACATTTCAATGAGGCCACTGCTCTGTCAAAAACAAAAACAAAAAAAACTCAAAGCAATGTTATCCAGCAAAGCTCTGTGTTGAGCAATCACGTATACGCACAAGCGCACATTCCTGTGTTCACCTCGCAATCATTGCAATGGAGGATAAAATGATTGTTGCCATGATTCTCCAGAAGTGTAAAACCTTCCTCTTTGTATTATAGACAGCTGTGCAATGTTGTGGCTTCTGATAATCCTTCAAACCCTGTGAAACTATCGCCGAGTTTCCATCAAGAAGTTCCTGGTCATTTTAGTCCGGGGACTACTTCTCTAGGAACTAAAAGCTTCCTTCAGCTCGTTGTTATCTGCGTTTCCAAAGACCTGTGAAGATTAGGCAAATTAGTCCGCTGACGTATGAAAAAGCAACATGACGCGGGACGAGTCGCAGGGTGAACACAATCTGCAGCCTGCAGTTCAGTCGGCCCGCCCGTTTCATCTAAAAAAATAAAAACAAAATCCCAGGTTTTGTCTCACTGCGACGCCATATTTACTGCTGCCTTGTATTGCAGAGGAGGAAAATGGAATTAAGAGCTTATGTCTCCACAATAAATGATCTATTGAGTGTGTATTGGTTATCTGTTTGTGCTTCAGAATGTAACCGCCGTGAAACAATCAGAGAACAAACTCACTTTCTTTTTAGCTTCCTCACCCAATCTCGTCTTTTTTAAAAATGAATTACAAAGTGACACGAAAGCCTAACTTTACTTTTAATGTTATAAAATCAAAAGAAATGCTCTCAACTCGTCCTAAGATGGTCCTTAAATCGACACTAGAGCACTTCATCGATTCATGAAGGAAGAGAGTTGAAGCAGCGGTGCTGGGTCCACTCTGTTCTTCAAATCCTTCTGTCCATCACATTCAAGACTGTTCAGGAAAATATTGAGCAGAGCATGATGGCAGTGCTGTTATCAGAAGCCTCGGGGTGGAGGTGTCAAAAAGCTCTTCTTCTCAATCGGTCACTTAATTGTGCATGTGGAACTATAATAAATGGAGTATGCATTCATATACATGCATATATGTATACTGTATTTACACTCTGGGTACAGTTGCATAAACATATGTGCATCTATAAGTGCACATTTTTAGTGGGTCTCTTTCCCAGTATGTGCCCTATGTATGTGGCCGCACTCTAATTCTCACAGGGACTCATATCATCATCATTACCCTGACAGCTGACAGTAAAATCCATATCAAATCCAAAAACTCCATTTTCCTGTTTTTGTTCCTTTCTTTCATCACCCGACTCCCTTGTCTCCAATAAATGGAGGCTGCACCGTGACATGCCATTAGCTGTCCATGGATATATCATAAAAATGCAATGAAACACAGAGACAAAAAGTCAATAAGTGACAAACTCGGGGGCCGCTGTGTATTTTCCGATTCCAGATACTTCAGGAATATCTTGCCCATGGCATTACCTTCCGTGCAACTGTCACACTCTTTGTCTGACTCACGCGGCTTTTATTTATTCATGCCACAGACAACAATGCCTCATTTCTTCTCATCGTTTCCATCTTTCTTCTTCTACAGGGTCAACCTTTCTTTACACCAATCTGTCCCTCTTTCTCACTCATTCCTTCATCCCCTCTGTAAACCTCACCCCTCCTTTCATTCTCAGTATAATGTCACCGCCTGGATTTATGTCATTTGATTCATTCTGCAGAGCAGGAGGGGGTGATGCTGTGCTTCAATTTGATAAATGTATGTTTAGCAAACACTCTAATTATCTCAACCAGAGCTAATAGGATAGATAATTACACATTATACACAGAGGCTCTCTCTCTCTCTCTCTCTCATCCTCTTTGTCTTTCCTTCATTACCTCCCACTGCTTCTTCCATTCAGTTTCATCTCTCCTCTTCTTCCTCTGTCTTTCTCCAGCCCATTGTGTGTGGTATCTTTTTTCTGAGAGCAATGTGGTGTTTTTCCACTTGTAATTGACATGAATGAGGTTTCCCTTGACTGCGTCAGGCCTAGTGAATGATGTCTGTCTGCGTCGCTGGACCAGAAATACAATGGAGCAGCTACTGAATATGATTTGACGTTGTATATGGTTTGTAGTAAACTAGCATAATAAAGAAGTGGGAGGGAAACACAGCAGTCCAGTCTCCACATATAGCTCACTTAAAGTAGCTCCTACCGAAGTTATATTTTTGAGGAGAGGCACATGTACCACATAGAGCCTATAGTCCCTATAGAGAACACCTGCCACAGACACATAATGTAGCAATCACAACTATTTTTACACTAAAGTACTTGTACTCTGTACAGTAAAAGTATATGTATAATGAGTAACTATAAAAATAAGTACAAAATCACATTTGTTGCCATGGCATTGGAGATCAGTGTATTATCTCCAACAGCGACAGTGAGAGTTGCCAAGTGAAGGATGTGTGAAGTGCCTCCTTTACTCTATTTATTTTTCGTTATTATTTTCACACCTCTGGCGTATTATGAATCCTGCCGACAGTCACTGTCAGTGATACATGTAATAAAAGCCATGTATTAATATTGTCTGATTCCATCAAGGCAGTGACACACTGAGGAAGGAGAATCATGAAGTGTCAGCATAACAGATATTAGTGCAGATAAACTGAAATTTGTTTGACTGGCAGAGACATTATTGCTTGGTTACATCAATTTAAAATAACTTGCATGGAGCCAACAGATTTGCTGGAACAAGAACTTAATATTGTCAAATATTTGGCTTTTGAATGAAACTGAAAATGGATGATTATTCACTGATGTTACTGAGCGTTATATGAGGTATTTAAAGAGATTAAACTGATATAAAACCTTGCAAAAGCTGAGAGGGTTTGAAGACACTTTCAGTTGAGCAATTCACATAAACTATGAAGTAAATCCTGTGTCACTCTATTATTTCACCTTTTGATACTAAAAGTATTGAGGCTACTATTGTTGTAAGAAACCTGTCTTTGCTTCTATGGATTTATAAAACTGTCTTAGCGTTGCAACATGGTAACTCTGAGACATTGGTTGAATTTTTAAATATCCTGTAACATTCTGTTTCACTATTTCTTTTCATGTTCAACTCATGGAGGATCTTGTGTACCAAATGATCCGAGATTAACTGAGAGCTGATGGATTACAGTGCAAATTAAACCCGCTGCCCACAATTAACTAATAGTGCACTTATAAGTGAAAGTGCACTTCTCATTAAAGCTATTGCCAACACCATCATTATTGAACCAACCCCCTTATTGACAATCCCTCACTCTCACCGAGTATAACAATAACAGTCCATCGAGACTATTAATCTCAACATCAAAATGTTGACACGCATTAGTAAAAACTGACTGACAGACAGACAAAACGCCACGTCAAACCTCCCCCTATCACTTGAAGGGACAAGGCAATATTTCACTGAGGAGAGGAATCCCACTGCCTCGGGGTAAAACATAGCTCCAAATTAAATTCCACACTTATTCTCTCCCAGCGCTGCCTGAGGGTATCCCACGACCTCAGCAACATGAAGGTCATTATCAGGAAGGGTTGGCCAGGAGGAAGGAAATGAAGACAGGAGAGATGGAGAGGAGGGAATGTGGAAAGTGGGGTAAGAAAAGGAATGAAAGAGGGATGAAAGGAAAAGAAGAGGGAGGAGAGAAAAGAACAAGAAAGAGAAAGACGGGGATCCGCAGATATAAAAACTGGGAAAGAGTCCTGGATTAGACGTGAGAGAAAAGCAAACTCTCATTTGAGATATGCTCTACTCATAATCATTTCTTCTTGCAGATCTGTCATTTCTCAACAACATGTCTGGTTCTTTCTTCTCCACAGACAGGTAATCAACTCCAATCAGATCCAGACCTGCAGCTAAGGTACAGATCCAACATAGCTTCAAATATTTGAACTAGTCAAGGTGTGTTTGATTTAGACTGTCAGAAATATAAGCATCCTTTGAACGAGGGCATACCACAAGATAAGAAAAATCCACTTAAATAAATCATGCCGTGCCTGTTATTCAAAATATATTTACCCATTGTTTGGCAATCTAATCCTTATAGAGGGAATTTGTGAATAGACAGATTTGTACATGGAATAAATTATCATCAACTGCAACTACATAAACTGGACCTTGCCTCAAAACAAACACCGAGAAACAAAAGATCTGGATAATAAAAAGCAGAGCAGCTAATAGCAAAAAGGAAAGACTGTGATAAACATCGGAAGTCAGATAACAGGTCTCCCTGCCGTGTAATGCACCCCACAAGGCAGCTTCTATCATTTCCACAGACATGGTGCGTCTTTTATAATTCTGATTTCAAAAACCATGCAGTGTGAATAATTTCTCCAACAAGATGTCAACCTCTGCTGCTAGATGAAGCTTTTTAAGTCAAAGTACTGAAGAGATAACGAAGACGTACTTTTTGCCTGTATTCTTTTTTTGTTCATCTTTCTTTCTCGTCTTAATCCCTTCTCATGATGGTGATCGTTTCCTAATTAGACACTTTTAATATATGTCCCAGTGGGGGGGCGTTTCCAGGGATACAGCCTAGGCTGCAGCGCGGCATGTGGCTAACTGTTTACAGCTAAGACATCCCCAGGTGATTTTTCATTAACTGGTCATAAAGGAGGCTCAGTGTGGAGCCATTACAAGTGGCCTTAGATCGTCTCCACAGAGCACTCTGAGGTACTACCCAGAAAGAAACGGAGAGCAAGACAAGGAGGGAAATATGGAAGTAATATTCTGTATCTAAAGAACATTTAAATAAGCTTTTTTTCCTTTATTTGCATTTTATTCTTGTCTTCTCCCAGTATGAAAAGTCCAAACCCTGTCCACTGCAGTGCTTGTCACAGCTAACCCTGCCATGCTGCAGACAGACATGTGCTACCTCTGTGTCACATGGTGCCGCCAGCCGTTTCCTTTCACCTTGAACTCGCCAGTTCCCCACCTGCGATTGTGCAGCCAATTATGTTTGTGTGAACACCAAACCAAGCTGGAGGTGCTGCCGCTGGGATTTGAAGCAAGTTACAGCCATTGTTAAATATTTAATCACTCTGTGTGTCCGGCATTAAAACGAAAGTACCACTGATCATTTGAACTTGCAGACCTTTGCTCTCCAGATCCATACTGTAGCTACACCGTATTAGTACATGACAATGTGAAACACAGACATTCTGTGGACTGAGTTTGGCACGGCTGTCAAGTTCTCTCGCACACCAAGGATTCTGAGGGAGCCAGGTCATCCATCAGCGCAATATACTGCAGCATGACAGGAAGCTACACAGAGCCATTGTCATGAAAAATGGCAAACGGCGCTATACGACAGATATATGAGGTAGAGACTACAACAGAGGTGAGCAGCACCACAATCGTTGATGGATCTTTCTCAAGTTTCTAATGAGTCTCATCGCACTTGCTTAAGTTAATGTGTGATATGCACAAAATGTGTGATCTGCATAAACAATGTAACACTAACAATGATATGAATGTATAAATACACTCAAGTTGGTGACGAAGTTTTTCCAAAGTGCCGTACAAGATACTAGAGTGTAAAAGCAATAACTGTAACAAATGCTATGCTCTGCCAAAAGGTTTATTAGTTACAGAGTTATATTACAACTCATTAGGACAGAAAAATGATATTCCTTACTGTCCAGAAGGTTTTATGGCATTATTCTTCTACTATGCTCGCCACAGCAGGGCGTCACAGGGAATAAAGGGACCGTCTTTTCCCCAGATGAAGCTAACCCTGACCTCTGACCTCACTACATAGGAATGCAAGGGAATCGCTGATGTAAAACATTAGCATGCTCAATTACTAATGCAGGTGTATGTGGTGATATTTCCACATGTAACACCTGTGTATTGCTTCGGCTCCGCTCAATCCTGCACCTCTGTACCTGGAGTCCTGCTGGTTTTATGTCTTACTGGGTACTTAATTGCATTCGCGGGGTGTCCGAGGTATAAATCACTACCTGATTAGACAGCAGGTATGAAAACCAGCAGGGCTCTGTGTCCTGACGGTGAGGACTGATAACTACTGGACCGAGGGGAGACCTAAGCACGGCTGTTTTCTACCTTGTACAACATCATTTCCTTACTTCTTTCCATCCTTTTTTTTATTAGTTAGACTTTAAAAATTGCCATCTGTGGAAAAAAACCAGCATTGCTCATAGATGTAAGTGTTTAAAGGTCATTGAATACTGGTTAACAAAGGGTAGAAAGCTCCTCCTCCATCATTTCCCTTTGTGTTTAAACAAGAAACAATGATTGTGGTAGGCGAGAAGAGAAATCTGATTAGCATGTAGCCAGGTTTCAGATAGACTGTTGTGCCAACCTTCCTAGTTTCTTGACTGCATAAACGTACTGCTGAAGGTAACCACCTGCTGTGATGTTACTGTCAGAACTGTATTAGCGGCATATAACTGATTGAAAGATGTGAAAGATGACCAACTAAAACTGGTGATGTGGAGCATTACACGGACGCTCTTCTGCCCTCTCTGATACTTGCCAAATGACCCTTTAAACTCTGTCTTTTTAGAGAGCAGGACCGTTTACAATGTTAAGATCAGATCTGGAGACCTTTGCCTCAAGATTTAGATAACACTTCTAACCTTTGGAGTTAATCAGAGTAAACACCAGCTGGTACCCAGAAGGGAACTTGAAAATACAAAATGTGTATCTGGAATATTAAAATGCTGTAGAATACGCATAAGCGGAACATTTACATAATTTTCTCCTAAAACATTTTGTCAATACCAGAGTCAGTAGCTGCTAACCCTCACGTCCAGCTGCTTCTCTGTGTTTCTTCATTAACACGTGATTTATATGCAAGTAAAGACCATCTTGTGTCACACAGGGCAAAGAAATCCAGCTTTCTCAATACAAACATTGTCCATTGTTTATTATGTATTTAATGACATTAACTTCAAATGCGGTATACATAATGCTAGAGTAGTGTTGTCATGTGAAAGTGTGAAGACAATGGTTTGAGAAATATTTCCAATTTGTTCAAATTTTTATTTAATTTCGGACGCAATTATGAAACACGCAGCCCTAGAATATTACAACATCCTCCACTGTTTCTTTTCTCTCAATTAGTTCCATAAAGATATTCCATTTTACAACCTTTATAGAAGTTGATATTCAGGTTACTGATGGAAAGTTACTTTGAAGGAGTCAGTAGACTTTTAAATGACAATGTATTGAAACCTGCTTGTATCTGAGGTTTAGATAAGTGAGACGAGTCTCTATTAGGCACGCTTGTGTATCGTTGTCTTAAGATTGATGCCCGGTGGTTATAGAAATACTCAGATTTTCACTATAACACTAAAGTATTAAATGTATTAACATTAAATGTACGTATAATCATAAACATAAAAGAAAAAGCATGATCTCCTTTTGTTTTAGTTTGAGGAAATACTCATAAAAGTTTGATCATGAATAAAGAAAAGAGAAGAATTCTTTTGAAGAACAACTAAATTAAGTTTAGAGAAAGGAGTCACATCTGTTAATACTGTATTATATTAGGATTATATGAGCATCAGTTCGAGGGGGAAAAAAGTGGGCGAGAGAGGAACAGTAAAGATCGTGGCAAAAGGGAAAAGAACAAGAAAGAATAAGAATCTAATTATCACAAATTGTGCCCTGTTTTCCCCAGCATCAATGAGCATTAGGAGGAAGAGGAATGGAAGAAAGGAAGCAGTCAAAGACAATTAACTGCTGGAAAACAGTACCCTCGGCATAGTGGGTCAGACGCTACCGCTGCGATGGCCCATTTATGAAAGTAAAAACTTGGCTTGTAATGCTGTTTTGCTTCATCTTAGACTCCTCTGTTAAGTAGGTTTTAACGGCTTTGCAACAGAAACTTGGTGCGAGGATAAGAAAGAGTGAGACAAAGACAACTGCAGGGGATGCTGGGAGACAGAGGGAAACAGACTCACTTTAGCCAGCAGGGCCAGACGTTCTGTGGCTGATTTGAAAACCGCCGTTTGCTGCTTTTTGTAGTGCTCCACTGTCTGAATGCAAACACACAACGTTCACACACACATTGCAATGAAGAAATGAGTAACAGAGCTTGATATTTCAGCCTAATTACTATCACAAAAATGAATAAATGACAATATAGATTGATCTTCCTACCTCATATTGTCCTGGACTCGGGGTCTCTGTCGATTCTTCGTTGTGAAAGAGGGAATTGCGTTGAGCAGTGGATTCAAAGCCTCCCTTCCTGGTTCTTTGTAAAACTGCCTTTTTAACACTCTCACGGGCTAAACCATGCTCGAACATATTATAGGACCCTGGACCTGCACAGAGCACAGAAAGGTGAGATTATTGTGTTTATTCGTGGAGAGCATGTTTTTAAATAGTCCTTCTCCTCACTGTCCTGAGATGAATTGGTCAAAGACATCATCCAGGAGTGCTTACTTTCCCTCAAACCTGTTAGCTCTGTCCAAACCTCTACGACGATGCAAAAGGAATTTGCGTAAAACTTACAGTGAAGACATAGACGTTAGACACAATGTAGCGTAGGTGTGACTTTGGCTTAGCGTCTTTAGTTCTGCCAGCGTGTAAGTAGTGTTGGCTTTCACTGAAAATGACACCTGCGCAGCATCACATTTCATATGGAGTCTCCTCAACAATACACAAGAATGTCTGCGTGTGTGAATGCCTGCTAACAGCTCAAAGACACAGAAGAATGATGATTTTTTTTGCAAAACTAATTTTAAATACCATGGCTGAGAAAGCCCTGCGTACTACAACTTAAGAAAACACTCACAAGCAATAATATATAACCACATGCAAATGAAGAAAACATTTCATAAATTTGACGACAATGATACAGTATGCAGATTTATAAACATGATACAAATACAGAAAGCACAAGTAAACACAGAAATACAACAATCTGCAGGGCAACGCAAATGAGAAACACTGCAAATGAGATTGAGGCTGTATTGTATATATAATGTGCAATAACAGCCTCAGCATTAAAACAAATACACATCAAATGTTTGTCTTCATATTACCGAGTAATATTCTGAGCTGAAACAGACTAACCTATCCTAGACTTGCAATCTGTAATTTCAAAGGCTAAATGAAGTGTTGGAAATGATTCATACCTCAAACATAATGGTTCAGTCTTGGGACACTACATGCACACACACACACACACACACACACACACACACACACTGCATAATAACAACAGTATCAAGTGTTTATCCTTAAGAGCCATTGTAAGACATCTCAGCTTCAGCTCATCGTTGTCAGACTCAGCTAAACTTTGAGGCACACACAATTTTTTTTTAATTAAGCCTGAATTCAAGAGGGCAAACCCTTTCTTAATTCTTTCATATTTCAGTCAGGCCCAAAGTGGTGGACCGGCAGGCAGACAGACAGATTGACATTGCCATCGTAGAGCAGTAGCGCTATTCTGCTGCTTTGCAATCTCATTTGCATGCAGAAATTCGAAAAAAGCTGTCTCAGAAAATCTAAACACACTAAAGTGAACTGAGAGAAAACAGACAAGACAAAAAAGAAAGAACAAGAAAAAAAGAAATGCATGAGAGAAAAGACAAAAGAGTAAAATGTATACAGACAGAACAAAGTGGTGAGATGAGGAGAGGGAACACGAGAGAAACAGCACCTCCAACTCAAAAATAGTGATGCACACGATCAGGTATGTAATGTTCTTTGACTATTTTGCTGATATCAGAGCTGATTCAGCGCTGCAACTGCTTGCCAGCTTCACTTCCAGGGTACAAATGTGTTCATCTGATTACCTATTGTAACAACACAGGCAATCATTGGACCAAAGCAGACAAGTTGCCTTTTCAGTCAGAATTACTGAAGGCAAACTGTGTTTCAATGTAACTCCAAATGTCTCTTCAGCCTCTTTCAACTGAGCCATTCAGCTGGGTGTTATGTAACTTAATAACTTCAGATATCAGCATGTCCACATTAACAATGTCCTGCCTACACACACACACACACACACACACACACACACACTCTCTGAGTCAGTTCAGAGGACATTCAAACTATAGGAATGATGTTAAATTTAACCATTTTTTTTTGGAAGCATGCCAATCATTGATTTGCACTTTCTACTTAAACAAAATGCAGCCTATGGAAAATGAGTTGTGGGGTAATGGAACTGGTGTTAGTAATGCACAGTTGAATTATTGAGCTTTCAGTCGAAAAGGAGAAATGAGAAAAGAAGAACGAGCAGCGCAGCAGGGGGAGGAAATGGAGAGAAAAGAAGTGAATGACTGAGAGGACGAGTGCTTGGGTTAGAAATGGAGCGAGTGTTTGAAGAGAAGAATAAAAGAGGAGTAGGAGTTACAAGACATGCTGTTTCAAGGCCAAATAAAACTGTGTTCATTCAAAGTCAAAGCTGGGGTTTGTGGCCATCTGTCAATCCAACGCTGCCCAACTGGCTTTGATGATGTCTTATTCATGGGCACACTTTTTTTCTCTCGAACTTAGAAACTGAGCTTTGTCTGCATTTCACATGAAGTATGACGGGAAATGCCAAAAGAATACTTTTGATCACAATGCCAAGAACCAACATGTAGTCCGTGCAAGATGCCTCTGTGGGTACCTCCCTGATAGAACGTCTTGACATCTGTTAATGTGGATTAATGGTGCCACAGAGTGACGGAACAATAGACGTAGTGTAAGTGCCCACATGTCCCTCTGGCACCAAACGAAAACCCATTTAAAACTGTTGAGATGAGTTTAGACTGGGGAGTCACATGAATTGGTTAAGAAAACACAACACTTCGACAATCCAAGGAAATCTATGGATTTCAGTCAAAACAAACTATCGCACTCGACCAAACCTGCCGACTGACCGTCCGTTCTGAACTCATTTCATCAGTGGTGATTCTTTTTTTTTTGCCATAACAGCCATCTGTACACTAATGGAATTGCTTTTCTAGTGGTTCTCTTCTCCTCGATTTTCTACAGTGACATCACCGGCGCTTTTCTGAGAACTTGAAGCGCTCAGAGCGTCAGCACAAAGAAAAGGCGGAACGCTCAGAAAAGAGAAGTTGGGTGCAGCGCTTCTCCTCTAGGCGGCTGCATGCGGCCGGATACGCTCTCTCCAGATTGAGTCCAACTGAAAAAAAGACACTGGTGCTCTGAAAAAAACATAATGTGAACCTAAAAGAGGTAAAAGATAATGAGGGAAGGAACTTTATTATTCTGGCTGAAGTCCAAGGAAAAACAGTAATATGAGCAGATACCTATGCCCCAAACAAAGACAAACGTATTGATATGGGCAGCTATCCAATTATTTGGGCTGGGCATATGAATATTGTTATGATGCAGTTTTAAACAGAAGTACCCCCCCCCCAGTTACTTTTTTGTTGAGCAGTAGATTCTCTTGCCGCAGCAAATTTTAAGGACCCCAATATTCCTGGGGTCAAGGCTGGGGCCTTACACACAGACATATTTTTGCTTTTTGTTACAGACTGAGGTGAACCCATACCTGCCCTGCTCAAAACCAACAAATCCTTTTTCAATTTGATCTTAATATCGGGTGAATTGGACAAAGTCTTTAACTACTTTATTATTTATTATTGTTTATTTGCTATAATTTATCTTTTAGTATTGTTTAATCCTCGGCTATTATATTTGATCTATTGATCTATTTTTATTCTTGTCATCATTTTTCTTTCCTCTACATGGAGTTGTTTAAGGATTGTGTTGTTGAGATTTTATATAAAAGGTTGTGAATCACCAAGAGATAAGACGGTCTGGCAGGGACACAAGGAAACAGTGGTAGAGGGGTGGAAGTAGAAACAAAAGAGTCTTGTAACCTTAAAAATATCAAGAACAAAACAAGTAATAGAGTGAGAGATAATGGAGAAATGGAAAGGAGGGAAAATGGTGGGGGAGAAAGGGCAGGGAGAATAGAGGAAAAGGCATGTTTTCACAAAGTGTCGGATTGATGCTTTGATCTAACTAAAATGGAGGGAGTCTCTTTCTGTATGTCTGTCCTTCGGTTTTCCCGATAGCCGTTCATCCAATCAACCTCACTCTTGGAGGGTGTATTGCTGAGGACCAAGAAAGTGCAGTGTTGAGTGCAAGCTCTTGAGAAATACGGGACACATCTATCAGTAGTGTGTTACGTACACACGGTGTAGTGTATTGAGAGGGGACCCCTATTAACTGTTACCCCGCTGAACGGCATGCTGGGTACAGCTAGCTCTCCGTCAATGTTTGTGTGAGCTCTTGCACCCAAAAGCAACTATTTCACGGCGATGTATTGCTCAGGACTCAAAGAAAGGCAGCGTCGAATGTGAAGTTGTTTGGATGAGCGGTTCTCAAAGAAAGCTGCAAGCAGCATTACTAGAGGCCAAGCAATGAGCCCATTCCGACCAGGCGTGTTTTCAACAGGCCCTGCACTAGTATTAGGAAATTGGGAAGTCAAAGGAGAAGAGAGAGAGAGAGAGAGAGATGAGAGCGGGGCTATCCAGCTGTTCCTCTTATCTTCCCCTCCCTCCTTCCTCCACTCCCTCCTTCCCTCGTTTCCTTTCCATCCATCTGCAGGGTAACGTGTCAGATGGAGCCGGACTCACAGGGAGACGAAGATCTAAGAAAACTGTCGCTGTTAGTTCTGCATGGGAGATGACTTGTGACACGTGCGCACACACTCACTGAGTTCCTCGGTGGGTGTCAGTGACGGCATCACAGGGTCGACGCACTAACACAGCATGTGGCCAGGGAAATTAGGTCAGAGCAAAATGACACACACACACACACACACACACACACACACACACGCACAGAGATCAAATAAACTCAAGAATCTTGCATCAGTTGTTTATACCAGGAAACTACCAAGATGTTTTATGTTTCAAACATCATTAACGTAATTCCAGTGTGTGTGTGTATATAGATGAAAATGTGTGTGTGTTCATTTGCATGCATGTCAGCAGTACTTAAGAACCTGTCTGTTATGTCTATATGTGTCTGCAGGTGAAATTCTTAATTTCTGAGCATACGCTGTCACATTGTGCATGTGTGTCTGGGTGATAATTAAAACATCAGTCATAGAGATTCACAGGAGCGAAGTTATGGGGCAGTGCCACCGGGGGAGTTCAGCTATTCCTGAGACGTAAAACTAAACATTTTCACATCCTTCATCTCTGCTCCTCTGAGCCTCTTAATAAACTCATCTTCACCCTCATATGAAGAAACCCTCCACTCCCAGCACATCAATTAAACAAGCAAAGCCCGGCTCAGTGTCGTGGATCTGTAACTTAATCTTAAATATTCCATATCAAAATCCAGTCTCCTTTGAGAAATTGTAAATTGAATATATTTGCCTCCCATACATTATGTCTGAGGAGTCTTTTCAATATGAAGTGATTGTTTTCTCTGTGCATAGCGCATTACGTAGAGTAACACCGCGAAATCTATGGATCTAATTGAGTTTTTTCTTCGTCAGTTGAATCAATATTTGTGCATGATGATCTCCATCCCTGAATCAAGCCTGATCTGTATCACCACAGGACACGTGCTAAAGATGAATTACTTTTATGCGTAGCTATCCGTAGCTTCATGAGGTTACAAAGCTACTTGTTGCAGACAATACACATTACTGCTGTCTCTTAAAGCTGCACTTATCAACATTCTTATTAACAATGAATCAAATTACCATATGCAATGTGAGAGGTAAATTATTACCTGACAGCAAAGCTTTCCTCATTGTTTTGGTTTTATGGCCCACAACGTTACTGTTTGGTTCAGTGTCAGCGTTCTCATCGACTTCATTTCAAGCCACAGCGGCGAGCTGTTTGGAATATTGGATTTTCATTCATCAGTTAACCAGAAACATGTTGTCAAATGAATCCTGATCTGTTGTAAAATAGGCAACACTTTGCTAACAAGTTCTCCATATGAACTTTATATGGACGTATGTCAGTGTTGTGTTTACAGCTTGTTGCTCTCCCAGGAAGTGGCCAAATCATTAATGAATGCAGGTTTTAAAAAAAAAGCTTTGCCATATAAGCTACAGCATAAGAGGTTCCCTTTTCAGTTCAATGAACAGTCTGTGCTTAGAGCAGGTGACCACACAACTGAATACTAATTTTCGATTATTGCTAATATTTACCCTTGTAAATATTAGCATTTATCAAAGATTTGTTTCAGTTGTACTTACTTAAAGTAACAGGTCTACTTCCTGGAAAGAGATTACAGTTGTCCTGAGTCCTTTACTGCTGATTGCATGCAGACATTAAGGGCCCTACTTAAACGATCTACAGCGCATGATCTAAAGTGCATATAGGGCGTGTCCTACTCCACTTTTGCTAGTTAAATTTGACATAATCTGGGCACAAAGTAAGGTGCGAGGTGCAAAGGGTTTGTACTTAGTCTCTTAATTAATCATAGGTTTGTTTTCGACGTAACATGAATTGGTGAATGGTAAATGGATTTGTACTTGGATATTGCTTTTTTTAGTCTTCCGACCACTCAAAGCGCTTTAACACAACATGTCATTCACCCATTCACACACTGATGGAAGTGGCTACTTTGGGGCTAAGTGTCTTGCCCAAAGACACTTAGCCCCAAAGTAGTGTCATCTCCCATTCGCTTTAAAGCCAGGGGTTTTCTGAAGTGAAAATTATGTTTTTGAAAAGCTAAAAACCAACAAATATGAATTGGAGTACAATATTTCATTAGATTAAAAACATGTTGTGAATTTCGGAAATTATGCACCTATTTTCTTTTTCAATATTTAAAAATGTTTGGACTTAACAACGCTCTGGAGTTATATGCCAGTGGACCATCTGCCTCTGCAGTCTTCCAATCCTCTGTCCCATCAACAACTCCATATTCAGTATGAGCAAATGTACCGATAACCTACTTAACCGGTGTTGGCGCCACGGGGGGCATTTGGGTGCAAATAAGCTTTTGTGCCCCCGCAAAACATATAATATTATACAAAACATTAAATATGGTAAACACGTCCTCTGGAGACTGCATTACGCTCAGACTTGCAGCCGGGCACTTCTGTTGAGGCGCTGCATAATGTGCTGAGACATCAGCCAAAACGCCGCCGTCCAAAACATCATTTGTGGACTCATCATGACACATTTTGTTAGAAGAATATGTGTGGAGGAAGCCTCTGAGTGTGTGACAGAGGAAATGTGCTGCAATTAGTCTGTGGCTGCCACGGGGCGTCGCTGTTGCTGCCGGTTAGCGCTAAAGCGTTGAGCAATAGAGAATGTCTGAGATTCTTCTTTCGTTATACAGCCCTCCATCATGTTTTTAATTGTCACCTGCTGACACTGTATTTAACTAAGGAGGAGTTTCGCTGCACGTGCAGTGTGTGTAACAATCAAGAGTGTACGCTCGTTTTGAACACTCCTACGTCACCTCATTTTAAGACCAACACACCCATGGGAACACAAATGGGCGCAAGTATATTTGTTACTTACACAACTGCTTCTGTCTAAAACTAGCAATGACATTTTTGCTGCGCTCTGCACCGGGTGTAAGATAGGGCCTTAAATCAAAACAATAGGAAGGTGAAAGCAAAAACACCCAAGATGAAATGGACCCTGGTGGACAAACGCAATGCTAAAGTTGCTTTAGAAAGAACCTGCTCTATAAGGTACAGCACGATTCACCTGAAAATATATGCAGAGGCTCACACACAAAGCACTAAAAGGCTTTACTGTGAACTATGTCCAGTTCTGCTTGCATTGTACCTCAGGCTGAGAGAGGAAGGGAGATGTGACCTTTGGCAGGTTACCACTGGACTTGACAGGCTTCTCAAAGTGACTTCTGATGTAGTAATGGCCCCGGACCAGGAACTCCCTGATGGGAAGCAGAAATCAAGAAATGTTCAGTAAGTACAAGGTCACATTTGTAGTCGAATGCTTTGGTAATATCACTTTTCATGTAGCCGCATCACTTAGAAGACAAGGAGAGAGCACGAGGAAGTGAAAGAGACACTGAAAGGGGAAAAAAGGACAGAGAGTTGCTTTGATTTCTTTCTGATTGTGAGGTAAGTGAAGGGCACACAGAGGAGGTAAAGACTATTATGAAGCTTCATTAACTAAATGAAAGACACAGCAGAGAAAAAATGAGGCAATGCCAGATGAGTGAGCAACTTGTAAAAACACAGACAAAGTGCAGTAAGAAAAAGCAGTTTTCTCTGCAATTAAGTCATTTATGTTTAAAAAACAGACAGAGACTGGAAGAGAAACTAAACGCGTGTGCATGTGTGCTCTTTTGCGTCGTGGGAAACAACCATGTCATGTGGCAGCCCGAGACTACTGCGCCAGTTCAGTGCAGTAATTACTGTAACTGGCAAACCAGACCTCACACACACAGAGATGCTGACAGTGAAAGGTAAAGAAACACACACACACACATTTCCACATTCTCTGCTGCAGAGCCAGGACATTTTTGTATTTGCGGTAAACCCACAAGGTTGATGGGCCAGGGGTGGTTTAACTAGGTCCGCAGTAAAACAGCATGGATTTCTGTGGAGATTGTTAGCAGTTAGACCCACATCTTGAGGGGGAACAGTGGTGATTATCAGCACAATATGTCTTCTCCGTGCCTCACGACAGCTCAATCTTTACTCATGAACATTGACTACAATGTCTTCCTGCCAGAAACAAGTACCTTGTCTTCAGAATTTGAAAAGTCACATACAGAGATACAGTCTGCTGATGTCTGCAGAGAATATTTTTCTTTAGGTCTTTTCAGACCAAACGCAAATAATTTATGCAAATAAATTGCACGTTAATTAAAAAAATTCAAACCCATCTGTCGTTATGAGCCGATGCACACAGAATCAGAAACGTTCGTTTTCTGCAGTGCAGGTTTTTTGTCCTCCGCTGTTTTGTTTTCTGCAAATTTCAGATGCCGGTTAAAAAAAACAAGCCAACCAACCAATAAAATAATTACTTTTGCTCATGCGATCAATATATTTTCAAGGATGCTAATGTAATGATTCTGTTCATAACGCCACACAACAAGGGACATATTTATTGATTGATCCATTCGGTCACGCTAACTAGTGTCTCTCACTAACTAAGGAATGATCGTAAAGACAACGAACATATAAAGACAACATCTGTGGAAGTATAGCAGTTGCTTGTGATGGTGAGTAGCCTGCAAAAGAGGGGCAAACATACTTTATTGTCACGGTAACGTATGGGGAGAGAACCATTCATTACCAAGTGCATTAGTTAATGTTTCGCTATGGCCATTATGTGTGTCAGAAATGATGCGTAGTCGTTGTTAATGGTACAACCTGACCATATAGGATAAGAGATGGCACACATTAATTATTATTATTATTATTACAAGCAATGGAAGCATATTAGTTCACTTCTTAACAAACCCACAGAGCTCCGGAGGTAGTGTGAGCTGACCAATAAGCCTTGTAGTAAAGGCCATGTATCACACATAATAATCATACATACATATAATACACATATATATATATAATTCAGTCCAGTCATTTATGATGAAAACCAACTCAATGAAGCTCAGCATTTAAAGTCAACACAATAACATGCTTCTTTGGCCCCACCTAAAGGAAATGTGACCACATGTGAACGTTTCTAAACAGTATTTTACTCTGGGAATAACGAGCCCATGTTCAGTGTGTAGAGTTGAGTGTTGGTTTATTATAAAAAAAATTAAAAAACATGACAACCATGATTGTGTGACGGTGCGAACCTTTAATTTGTGGTGGCATGCACGGAATGCAAATATACTTGTTGGCCTGGTGGGAAAGGTTTGAATCGTCCACCAATATTCAGTATTTTCGTTTGGTTTTTTGGTTGTGTCTCCGGTGTGAAAAGTTCTTAATGATGAAAAGTATAGTATCTGGAATAAAGACGCAGAGAACAAGGATACTTTTTTTCAGCTGTGCCAGACCTGCTCGGAGTCAAAGACATTCAAGTTGTGTTTTATCTGAAGTGTGACGTTCTTTCTGTGTGACAAGTTGAACCGTCACACCTTGCCTCTGCCATTTATAAAATCTTGTGTTACAGTTTCACTCTGAGGCTCTTGACTAGAAAAAAAAAACGTTCTCTCTTTTCATCAGCCATGAGGATTCATAAGACATCTCCATGCTTGGCCGATTGCACTCATTTTGAAAAATGATGAAAACATAATGACCGTTATTCACAAAAATACAGTGTTGTGTATTATAACTGGAAGCAAAGAATCTGCCTCAGTTGTTTGCTCAGTTTTAAGGTAACCAGTTATTTATTTTCTTCTTTTCTGTAGGAGAAATACTGCTTCCCAGTTGCTAAACATAATAACTGCTGCAAACATTGCATCATCCATGATAATGTTAACATGGAATTCGCTGAATTTTAAAGATGAACTCACAGTGAACGTCCTATTTACACGGTAATAACAGGCATTGCAGTGGTACAGCTTCACCTGTGTTGCTTTTGATTGCAGAGATACATGCGATAATGGTTCGTTAAAGTCGTTTGCTCAGTCGTTGCCCTTGCCATGTCAGAATGCCTGTTTAATGGGGAAACCTACACACAGACTCTTAAACTCTATGGGACACCAGCAGCCCCGAGCCATTAGAGGCAGACTGTCTGCTGATCTCTAGAAACTAAAGGTGTTTGTCCTGAGTGTCCCCACTGTGGGTAATGACCCATCTGGTCATTGTATGTGTGTGTGTGGGAGTACATGTGAGTTGAGGTGTCAGGTACTAATGATGACGTATGGAGGTGCAGCCATCACGGTAGGAGGCCCAAAATACAGCATGGTGCACACATACAGGCACACACAGAAGGCCAAGTTGTTGATTCAAAATCACAGGATCATTTATAGTATGTCAGATCATATTTTTTTAGCAATTTTAGTAGCCATATATTATTTAAATAGGGGTTGAACGCAATGCAATAAAATGTCATGTATAATGAACTACGCATGATGACATGAAACTAAACTAAAAGAGAGGAGAGGCTGCAGAGCAAAATGTTCAAGGAAAGAGAGGACGAGAAGAGAGAGCGAGGCGAAGTTGCCAGTCCTTTGACAGAAGGGACACGTTCACCTCTCTCTCCACAAATCCAGTCCCACATTTTTAAGACTCTGCCTCACTGACTCTACCCCGCCAACCGGAGAAATACGGCATCGCAAAAAAAAGTATCGCTGGGCCAGTACACTCAAGTTCATATGCAGGTGAGTAACTCCCCTCCACTCGACGTGCTCCAGTGTACCATTGTGTGTTTGTATGTGAGTGGCTGCCAGTCTGTGACTAAATCTTATGTTCTACTGCCCTCTATGGGTGAACCGATGATGAATTATACTAAGAGACGGAGGAGGGCTTGAATCATGTTCTCCTCTTTAATCGACTGTGCTTATATAAATCAAGAATGAATCCAAAGTACTTACCTTGATCAGTTCTCAGTGTAAATCACTCTCTATCTCCAGCTATCATGATTCATTCTCAATCTGCAGTTTTCAAATCCTATTGTGTTCAGAATTTATCTTAATCAAAGTGCAGTGAAGAGAGAGGACAAGCTGTTTAGCTGCCAAACGGAAATTATGTCTTCTTAAGCCATAAAATACTCCTGAAACGTGTCAAAGCGTTCAAATTGAAGAAAGGGGGTTTTAGCGTGATTACAACAAATTTATACAATATGCTAAAATAAACAGCATTTGTAAATACCTGAGGGTTAAAGGTTTAAGTACCTGTGGGGTCATGCACACAAGCTACAGCGCTACTATGCAACACAGAGCTGTACTGAAAGTGAATATTGGACTGACATTGATCAGGTGGCCAGGAACCTGACTCCAAGTGAATGATATCGTTGCTGTTTAAGAAAGCAAATGTCCAAGAGACACCATACAGTGCAATAGAGTACTTTACCACCCTCCCCTGGATTTGCTCAAATGTTCTCTCCAACAGAGGTGGCGCTGGGTCAGTGAAGAGACCACACCCTCACCCGGACTCCCAGAATTAGTATATGTATGCTGGACACCCTTGGAAAGAGATGGCAAGATAAACAGGACAAAGAAAACAATGCTTGGGGTGAAGTAAATTAGTATTATTAAGTTTGCAAACCGTGCAGACACTTCACAAGCAACACATGGTAGGAGACACTCCCTTAGGTAAGTCTACCCCTAATCCCCAAGAATTCACTGTGTACATCCACTCAGTAATGGCAGATGTATGGAGCTTTATACCAATCTTTATTCAAGAGTGTGTTCTTTCAATTTGAGAACATGACTTATTGATTTCACTTCTGATTTTGTAAAGCTCTCCCTCTAAACACTCAAATAGCCGCCGCTTGCGCTTGGATTTCTGCCCAAACTGTATGCTTGAACTCAAGATATGTTGTTGCTTGCACACAGATTTCATGAGTTCCAGCAGCATCAGCCCTTCTCCTCACACTGCTTCCGTGTGCTTGTGAAACATCTGCTCTCAGATTTCTCCTCTGCTCATGGGGTGTTTTTGTCTGCCTTTCTCTGCCCACTGTTTGGGCAGATCACATATCAACGAGGTTTCATTATGATGCGTTCAGGCTCTGTTCAGTAAAGATTTGTATTTGGTAAAGATAAATTCTAACGTTATCGTGATGTGTTCGATGTTTGATGAGGAGTTGTTTTCATAGCAATATAAAATAGATATTAGAGAGGGAATTATGACCTGTTCAACTTCCTACGACTAAGCAGTTTAGAATACATCATTCAAAGTTATATTTACACCATTTCTTTCTACTGATGTAATCCATGACTCAAACCCGTGATACGATCTGAACCTGGAGTTTTGTGATCTGTTACACCCCTGCTAAATATAGAAGGCAAGGCTGGGTTCTTCCATATAGGAGAATAGGGTGAAAGAGGGTTATTTCAGTTCACAAACGTATGAGCACAGTCCCATATTCTCACGGATTGAAGTATAATTGAGTTGCATGAAGTATAATTGGGTTGCTTAGCACCATATCAACTTTCATAAGGTGAGAATATGTCAATGTTGTGCTTACAGCTTGTTGCACTGACACCTAGTGCACAAAAAAACAATAATGCAGCCTTAATTGTCACTTTTGGTCCCAGTGGCCCCTGTTCAGCAAGTTACATATAGGCTCACTTTAAAGGACTATGTCCCCCACAGGGGCAGAGCTTGATATTGATCTCAGTCCACTGAAGCTTTTATCTTTTACATTTCTCATTGATGTAAGCTTAGCATGTAGAGCACCACATGGACACAAACACCCGCCAACACAAACGCATACTCGCCTTCTTTTCTTCTTGCTTGGGCACCAGTTCGTGGTAGCGAGGGATGATAAGCTCAGCTCTGCCTTTCTGCTCCTTTTGAAGTTTCACATTCTCACAGTGCCTTTCTAGTTTTCTGAAACAGACAGAGACGGCACAGACAAACAAATAGAAGAGATGCAAATAAAGGGAGAGAGAGAGAGAGAAATGTTGTTAAAAAACATACACAATAGAAAAGAATAGCGTAGGAGAAATGGGGAGATGCAATATACTGAGTGAGGGGAGAAAAGGGAGGTGGAGGTGTAATGGAAAAGTAAATAGGAAGAGATAAACAAAGCAATGGGAGATGGGAGATTAAATGAATGACTGGAGACAGAGGAGTGAAGAGGAGAAAAGAAAAAAAAGACTGAAACAACTGCTCTGTCAGCATTTTTAAATTATTCCAATAATAAGACGTCTGCCTACACCTAGGTGTAAACAGTATGAATGCTCACATGTAAACGGTTCCCCAGTCGATTCCTTTATGCATATCTGAGCTGGGCGTGTGCCCAACAATGCAGAAGTGCTTAGGAGGGCACATCTTCTGTGGTCATCAATAGAGATGCTGTGTGAAAAAATGTCAAACATAATAAGGTCCTGGCTGTAGGACCAAAGCAACATTTCACTTTGGTGGAACAGCTTCTCTGTAGGAGCGCAAGAGCAATGAGTTCATGAGATTAGATGAAACATCTAATCAAACCAACCTTAATCCATGATTCAAAATGTGAAGTAATGAAGATTTTATATTCCTAATACATGCATTAATGGTTATCCATCAAGGTCAATTCTCAATATCTTAGAATCCCAGATGATGCTGCATGCTTGTTTAGGTAATGCTAACTGCTGAAGTTCCTATAGACAACTTAAATGTCCACCATCTTCTCACCTAATCCTCCGCAAAAAAAGTGCATTTCACAAAATGTCAAACTATTGCTTTAACATGTTGCCACTGTTGTTCATATGCAACTAATGCTAAGTACTCATTTAATACTGTACCGTGATATGTAATACTTACATCTCAGGGTAATATTGTCCGGGACCCGGTCCCTCCTTCACTGTCGCCTCACTTCTTTTCCCCGTCATGTTGCCGAAGTGGACTCCTTTATACTTCTGTGCAGAACTCTTTTCTGACTACAGAAAGAGAACGAATGAGTCAGAGGAGAGACAGACACCAAGAGTGATGACGTGAGGAGTGGATGAAAGAAAGGATTGGCCAGGGAGAAAGAAAGAGAAAAAGATGAGAGAGAGAGAGAGAAGGAGATAACAAGAGGGTAAATGGATGAACAAAAAAGGAGAAAACAGAATTGAAACATTCACACTTATCTGGTTACTCTTCCAGCCAGAGCTCATGAAGTTGGGGTTGAATGAAATATAAAGTTCAGCCAAATGCCAGAGTATGTCAGAGATATAGGGGAGACCCTCCGTCCCTTCTTATCTCTTCACAGTTTTACAGCTTGCCGCCTCTGCCTCCGGCCTTTCAGATAGGACCAGTCCACTCGGCAGCTCGACTACTGAGAGAGGCTGTGTCTGAAAATGAGTTGGCCAGGTGTCAGCAAACACATTTTGTAGATAATGTGTGCGATTTTCTCAAAAAATATATTGCAAGGGTGCTGCAAAAATAAGATTACTGGGTTTTGAATCCCAATCCATTGTAGTTTAGTGTGCTAGCATGCTATTACTTGCTAAATAGCGCTAAATACAAAGTACAGCTCCCATTCGTTTTCCAGGTATTTGGTCATTACACAGATTCTTGGACAAATCGCAGGGAGAGGTCAAAATGATTCAATGTCATTGTGATACATAAAGAAAGCCCGGCACTGGAGCTTTTGACTGTGGTAGGTTTGAAATGTTTAAAGACCAGACCTAACTATGAGATAACCGAATCCTTGTCCTCACAATTTACTTAAATTCAAGTCTACAGTTTGTACTAAAATGAAACAGACATGTAAGAAAAAAAGCTTCCCTCACTGCATGAAAAAATCAAAGCATTGAAAATGTTTCCCTTTCTTTTCTAACTATTCCTTGACCCAGCTGTCTGTGTCTATTCTGTGAGGCAGGTTATGCGAGGATTGGCAGGGAGTCTCAAAAAGTTTTGAACTCCCCGTGGTGCCTGTCTCCTTATCTCAACTTCAACAGTGACTGGAGGACGAGATCTGACGCTCTGTCCCCTGTGATCTTCCAATCCAGTTTTGAGGAAGGGAGATAGGAAACAAGGATGTTCAAATGCTTAGAAGTTAAAAAGAAAGACACTTACAAGCACCATGATGGTATCGCAGCTGGCATTGACTTCAGAGGCACAAATTGCCTATTTCTGTCAAGGAGAGCTTTTAAAAGCAAAACAAAAACACAGCAAGTGGGTATAAACATATTCATTCAACTTTAATCAAATGGAATGGCAGGCTATTTATTATTTAAATGAGACTACATTTTTTGTCGGTATGGTCGTGTGTGGGCTGGACCACCGCAGGCTGAAATTGCTGGTGTGCTCTCTACAAACATGCACAACACAGCATGGGTTACGATCTGATTCAGGATATGGAGAGGACGATCTTGCCCTATGGAGAGGACGATCTTGCCCTATGGAGAGGACGATCTTGCCCATGTTTCCATCTCACATCTTCGCCTCTGTATAGAGACTGACCAATACTTGATTTCTGGGACAGGGTATTTACAGACAAACAATGAAAGTATTCATTTGATAGACTCTTCAAAAAAACACTCAATGAGGGAATTTGGCAGAATTGTGTTCATCCGTCCAGTAGAGACTAAGAGAATGAATGGAAAGGAGTGTAAAGCTCCCCTCTCCAGTCTATCTGTTCCATCTATTGAATAAAGGCAAAAAAAACTGGTGGCAACCAAACCATAACTCTTGCACAACCGACTTTGATGTGGGAACCACTGATTGATTGGCCAGTTAGAAAGTGCTGCAATGCATATTTTTCAAAATGTCTCTTTCTAAACTGATTTGTGTGCTCTGTCTTCTACATGCAAACACAGTCTGTGCTCCATATCTCCATCTGGCCAGCTGCATTATGATCATCTGACAAATATGTAACTACACAGCCAGAACTAACAAAATATCCCATGATGATGCATGGTTCTAAATTAGCCAAAGAGCGTTTTACTGCATTGTTATTTTCAGCAACAATATGTGCCTTTACCAATGTATCGGCTAATAACTACTCCCTATTCCAGCATTTTAGTCTGTCTATAATTCGGAGTACTAAGTAGTAAGTATCAGTCGATGCAGTAAAGTAACACAGATGTGAACCACAAGTTTAGGGTCAGTGGATGAAACAGATTAAGATGTTTTTGTTTTTCTCAATAACATTCAGACAGAAAACAAAGTTACGCTCTTTTGATTTCTGCCCAGTGTCTTATGATTCAAAGGTTGCCCCGGCTACTTTGAAGTTACGTCCTCAGACAACCACTTGATTCTGTCTCCCCACACTTTTGAACTCAGTTGGAGCGCGGAGGCTGGGGGAAGTGTTTGAGTTTAAAGAAAAGAGTGTGTCAGATGGAGAGACCGAGGGAGGAAGACAGACCGAGATGGAGGTCGAACTTTCAAAGGGAGGGCAACAGAAGTTGAGACAGAAAAAAAAAGAGCTGAGGATGGATGCACTGCTGAAAGCCCTAAATCACAGTGCGCCGCTGTGCCTGCGCCGGTGGGTTGACACAAGCTCGGCCAACACTCAAGGACGCTGTTGACTTCCTCTGGTCATTAACAGATGAAAAATAACTTAATTGAGAGCCAGACCAGCAGGCTTGTGCATTATTTTAAGTGAATATTGTAATATAGCTTGAAGAATAATTACTAATGGCTCTCTTTGTTGGCATGTAAAATGGATGAGTATCGGAGCGCTGTGGCTTTTTTTTTTTTTTAAGTGGAGCTGCATTCATTAGCTATGGAAATGGATTTTGAGCCAAGTGAATGGGGTTCAGCGGTGCATTAGATCTGCCTAGCACTAATGGACCTCGCCTCGCGGGCAAAGTAAGTACACTCAGACACACACTCGTACAGACTAATGAAAGCACACATGCGTGCAAATGAACACTTCACATTCTCTGATGGATGTGCATTCAAACTTCGATGTGTGTGTGTGTGTGTGTGTGTGTGTGTGTGTGTGTGTGCGTGTGTGTGCATGCGTGTGCTGTTCTTACCAGCAGTGGATCGTAGTAGGCTGGCCCCAGGGTTGTGTCCCTGGGGGATGGGCGGCTGCTTGAGGAGCACACCCAGGGCGTCCTCCGTGTAGCCATAGGCCTGGCCCGGGGAAGGAATGGATGGGATATCTGACTGACGAACAAGTCGGAGACTTTTAGCCTGCAGCCACTGTGCGGAGAGAAAAAGCAAGAAATAGACAGGGAGCGAGGGGAGAGAAGTCAGGGTTTGTGATGGAAAGGATGCCCTGGCTTTCAAAGTAGCTGAGCACTGCCTGGGGCCAATAAAGTGTGAGTCTGAAGGAGGGACAAAAAGAGAAGGAGCAAGCGTAGGGAGAGGATACGAAAGAAAAAAAGAGGAAGGGAAAGGGTAGAGAAGGAAAGACAGAAGTAGAGGTGCAGGAGTAGGAGCAATATCTGCTGAGGGAACAGTCCTATAGTCAAAAATTCAACTAACTTTCTGGAAGTCTGGAACTAGCTGGAAGTAAGGTGTGTGTGTGTGTGTGTGTGTGTGTGTGTGTGTGTGTGTGTGTGTGTGTGTGCGTGTGTGTGTGTGTGCGTACGTGCGCGCACTATTCAGATAATTACAGCTAGAATAGAAGCAGGAGAATGTGAGCATATCTCTGCAGTGATTCTCAACTAGTGGGTCGCGGACCTGTTTTCAGTGGGTCGCAGGCCTTTTGCCTGACAAAAAAAAAAAATGTTGTGATTTTATTTTGAAGGGCATTTTTTTATGCAGCGTAATTATTCCAGCATTTACGGCACTTGTTCAGTGGTGCAGGAAAAACACATCATGTGATGCAGCTCAGCCGATCAAATATGGGCATTCTGACAAGTTTCCTGACTTGAGTGAGATGTACACACACCGTGACACACCGGGGAGAGACGAGGAAAGAGATAGCAGAGCAGGACTATTGTAGTGAGAGTTGTGACAGTGAAATCACAGGACGATCTCCAAAAGAGAAAAATGGCCAGAGAGACCAGAGTCACTAGACTCTGACTGGACAGACTCATATAGGTGAATTCTTCCCACACTAATTTCTCTTTTTAGAAGATGAGAAAAATATAATATTGTGTCTTTTTCACTTCACCCTGAATGAACTGAATTTAAAGCTGCAGGGCAATTCAGTGGAAATAATTTTTCTAAAATGAATTATGTTACGTAATTTATTTTTTAATCCAGCCGTTGTTTTACTTGAAATGAGAAGAATATATATATATATAATTTGGGTCGAGGCTTGTCATTATGGTGGGTCCCGCAGCCAGACCAGTTGAGAACCACTGCTCTATGGGGACTCTTTCATGATTGGTCAGGTCTGGTGGTGAAAGTAACACACTAGATGAGATAAAAGCACCGAGCTCAGTGTTAACTCAAAGCAAGGGTGGACTTAGCATGTTTCACTGGTGCAGCTGGAGGCTACTGGACAGGCCACATTATCTAAAAATCATGCAAGGTATAGTGCTAAGTGATCAAAATGTTTGCTTGCTCTGTAAGTGCTTTGTCTTATACTCTCCAAGCACCTGAGACATTTGATGCTTTTGTTGTGCCAAATGTGGATTTACAAAGCTACAAAGCGCTACTATTTGTTGAATTTGATGAATAGCAATGATGTCAGGAGTGCTTGACAAAACCTCCTTGTGACTGGACACCAAACACAAAAGGGTAAGCAAAGTTCCAGGGGCTGATAATGAACAGAGGTAAAATGGGCACACTGTTGTCTTTCGGCTTTAGTCTGACTGTCAAGACTCTCTCTTTCTGGTGTCTTTTTGGTCCTCAATATCTCCATCATGATCATGAACTTGTTGTGGACAAAAGATCTACCTTTCCATTGCTCTGCCTCTTATATCCAAAGAATGGTGGTGTTCTTTTTATAAGAACAATAGAAAAGTGACTGTTTTGACAAATGTCTAGAGATGCCGTTTCCCTCAAAGGTTTTAAAATAGCAGCATCAAATTCCCGTTGATTGGTGTCTGCAGATGGTGGATCTGCCAAAGATAGGGGCTGAGGTGCTGGCAAGGTGCTGTCTGCAGGTGTTGGCAGTCACAACGTTTGGAGGAGGCACTGCTATTCTTATCTTTTGCTTCGCACAGATACAGCACACAGTACACAGTGCTGAGGAGAGTTTTACATGTTATGGTATCTTTCATTTTTCTTTGTGTTAAAATAAAATGTGTTAACTGTGTGTGCCGGTGTGTGTGTGTAGTGTTAATGGGACATGAGACCACCTGGTGAGCTGGTGGGTAGAGGGAAAAGGTGACTTTTCACCAGCACACGGCTCACTATAAGGCTGATAATACATGGGATAAAGCCTTTGATTGTTAAGAGTAGAGATATGCAAACCAGAAGTACAACGGTAAAGCGCCTGCACACCTAAACTCAATGCCTTTCTTTTTTCTCTTCAGGTATTAGATGACTTTTTTAACCCATGGTGGATCTTACCCAGGTCAAAGTAAGAGAGCAGTTGTCCTCATATACTGCATACAAGTCAACATATTGTGATGAAAAGCATAATAAGCTGGAGGGAGACAATCTGTAGTAAGTAATTTCCTGTAAACTGACTGCTGATTTACTTTGCCCAAATAACTACGCCCATATGCCTACTATTTTCCTGCTCAGATTCTCAGCCGTCACGGCACTCAGTGGGTTTCCCGAAGCAGGCATCACATTGTAGGCCCCGGGGCCCGGAAGCTTCCACGCTACTTCTTCAAAACGCTCGGAGCGGTTCTGAAGACTGCGGCCACCGAGGATGTTTAGCTGCAGAGACATGTGTTCAACAGAGCGACAAGTCGAGACACAGAGAGGATGAGATTGCAATCAAGGAAGATTTCCTCCACAGTATTCACTCAACAAATTCTCCCCCTTGCTCTCTATTATAGGCTTCATCTCCTACCTTCCTAAATGAATAGTTTTAGATGTCTTGTATAGGAAAAGGCTATTAAAGAGCTGATACACTATATGTACACTCTAAAAAAAAAAAAGTTGAGAAAACTTAAAAAGGTTAAGCAACCAGCTGCAAAGGCTTTTTTGAGTTTACTCAACTAAGGGCTAATGTGTTGTGTCAACTTAGGATAAGAAGTTCACTCAAAGTGCTATCTTAAGCTTGTCAAACTTAACATTACTATTCAGACCTACTTATGTACTTAAGTTAACATAACTTAAAATATTGAATTTGATCCTCACGTCTACTCATGTTCTTAAGTTAAAAAAATTCAATATTTTAAGTTATGTTAACTTAAGTTAAAAAAACTTATTTTTTACAGCCTTCATTTTTAATTAATTAAAAATGTACACCGTTAAAGAAAACAAAAACATCTTAAAACACAAAATGTTTAATAACAATAAGTAAACATTTGCTTGCAAAACAATATTATCTTTCAATTTCAACACTTGAATAGTAGACAGCAGGGGGTCAACATCCTTAAAATCTCCACTTCACGCCATTTTAAACCCAAAGACACCGACTAGTTCTGTCCTGTTAATACTCAGTCAAAACAAAAAAAATTACAAATATGTGTCTGCATGGCGCTATGTGGCAGTAACAACAATAAACAAAAATGTATATTAAATTATAATACACCTAAAGTGCAGGACCAACAGTGGATAGTTCAGCTGTAATATACAAAGTAGTAAGGCAAATAATACACTTTTTAAACATCCAATAATTAAGGATGTTGACCAATTTGTCATACAAAACTCATACCATCGGCATTTGGTCCAAGTTGGTGACATTTCAGTCCCTCATGAAAATCCAGCCAAGACCATAGGCGTGGTTTAGATATGGCAGGCTACTTCAGCAAACTGTTCTTTAAGGCCTGAACCCGGGCAGAGCACTTTTTGAATTACTTCAAAAATGTGTACCTTAAGTCCTTCGGATAGTCCAGGTTAAGAGCCTAGTTGAGCCCAAACAAAAGGGCAAATGCGGTTGGGAAGTCTCATACATCACCCAGGACAATCCGTTCCTCAATAACCAGGGCGATGCTTGTTGTTGTTGGACTTGAGCAGACCGTCCCAACGTTATCTTCAACAACTGAGTATTCCAAGTTCAACTCCCATGACACAAAATCCCTCCAGGTCTGTATTTGACAGAGAAAGAAGCATACAGAGACTATAATAAATATTCATCCCCTCTTTAAAGTTTTCTTTTTTTTTCTTCCCATTCTGTAACAATACAATTGAAAAGTAAAAATACATTTTGGGTTGGTACATTTTCTGCAGATTTTAAAAACTAAATTATACCACTTTCATACCATATTGACCCCCTACACATTTTTATTATGGTATTTGAATATTTAAATATTCATACTCTGAATGTCTTGTCTTGTCATTAAATAAATAAATAGAGCAAAATACAAGGAAACATTTGCTCTCACTGTACAGGCTCCCTTTAATTCAATAAATGACAAAAACCTGAAGGAACTGGAGCAAATCTGCCATTAAACAATGGACAAAATCACTCCAAATCTGCCAGATTCTTACCCTCAAGACTTGTAGCGGGTGCTAATGGTGTGTAGGGGCTTTTTTTGTTTTATTTTCTTAAAAAGATTAGCTCACCAAAAAGGTATTTTGACTTTGAAAATGCACTGACAGAGAATGACTTTACAATTAAAAATACTGACAAAATATGTCTATGCATCATTTATAAGTCAGACAAATCGTCAATAGGTCTAAATACTTTCTGAATGCACTGTATACGAGGTCTCAAAACCCATGACTAATTTGGCTTTGGAATTATAAATGTTACCAGTAAATTTGAAAGAGAATTGCTGTTAAAAAATGTATGTGATGCAGGCACCACACTCACATGTAACCTTGATGCTACAGGAATATTGCCAGTATTGGCGATATCACATGAAATTAAATGTTAAAAACTGTAAAGTTAAATTTATTTAACTATTTAGGTGGAATAACAAAGTAACAGTGAAGTAGAAATGAGGGTTTGATGAAAGTTTGCATTAGTGTTTTCTTGCTCAATGTGCAACATAATGACATTGACACATTAGTCTTACCAGACATTTCTTCAGAAAGACGTCTGGCTTCTCCCTCAAAGAAAGGTAGACCCCATAGAGCTGTAGACTTTCTGTGGGCAATCACATCAGTTGTCTGAAAGATACAAAATTAAGATTAAAAATGTATTTATTTATAATAATTATAATTCCAAAAATTCAATGCAAACTATAGAAGACAATGGCATTATTCAAATAAATTTGGCAAAATGCTTCCAGCATGGTAGCATGCATTTCAGGTCGGCTGTATTCACTAACTAAATTAACCCATATTTGGGTAAATGCTCTGCTCCAATGTTATGGTTTGCATAGTTGTCCATTTTATAATGAATGTCTTGTGTCGGACTAAATAGTTGTGAAAATGCCCCTCGTCTGTCCCTCAGTTTTTGGTCCCAGTTCAAATCTAATTGAGGACCCCTATACCACATTCACTTCCTAATTATTGATTACCTGTTCATCAAAGTTGTCTAGAAGGATCCTCATGTCCTTTCCAAGTGTTCCGCTGCGTGATCTGGGCCCTGTTCCTCGTACGTCGCTAACTGAGTTAGCGGGATAAGTTTGAGGATGAGATCACTACATCAGGCTTTTCCGGTTCCTCGAAGCAGGTTTAGCTCAATCATCATGGCAACACATCAATAAGCGTCTAAACGTACACGGTGACTAAAACGTACACAGACCGCGATCGCCAAGATCCCTTATCACATCACGATGACTTCCTATACGAGCGCTATCGATTCTGCCGACAAGGAATCATTTATTAACAAGACCTTCTCGAGTCAGACATTGTGAACACCACACGAGCATTGACCGTCTCACAGACTGGATCAGAGCCGTGAGCTTTTTTGCGAGTGGTACATTATTGTACAGTGTCGGCGATGCCGCTGCATGCCGTGCTGTTCGTAAAGTTTATTTGGTGCTTAAGAAACTTATGGATGTGTTCAATACATTACCATGGCACATATTGTATGGACTCACCATTCTGAATAATGTTTGTGTGCTTAGGTTTTACTTGCTCCCATGTCCTCTTGATGGCTGGTTAAACTACATGGGGCTTGAAAGCACTCATAATTATATGACAGTGTTATTAGTACACCATAGCATATCATTATTGTACTCATGATAAGAATAGAGAGAATCACACAATTTCTTTTCACTGCTTCAATTGATTAAATTTCTGATTATGAATAATATACATACTGATCCGCCCATACACAGATTCACACACACATATTCAAACTCCTAGTTCTATATGGTAATCTACACATACATGTATATACACATGTATAGTATGATACATAAGCGCATACAGTACATATATCCTCATAAGTATCTATTAATTCATATCAATTAGATACTCTTCGGGCTTGTTTTATCTACTTATTCTGAAAGAGTTGAGATGATTATTTTCGCTATAAGATCTCATTCGATGATGCATTCCATTAACCTTTTGGGCCCGAACAGTACCGATCACTACCGCACAATGCAATTTTCAGTAACAAATATAATATTTCCACAACCATGCAGCATACCATTTGAACGAAGAATTTCTCATGAACAGAAGCATGTGTAACACTTTACACACTTTCTCAAATGACGACCTCTCGTGACCTCTCGTAAGTTTATGTCTCTTGCTCTGGCCTACTTCATTCTATTCACTCCAATTCTTTTGTGTGTGACTACTACTAATTTGGAGCAAAAACGCCTAAAATGACATACCCAAATTAAAATGTCTGTAGCGTCTGAACCACTATGACTATATGCATCAATGAGGTCTTGCCAGAAAAACCCCTAAAGTTCCTTGTGAAAGTGTCAGAAAACCTGTAGGTCATACAGAAACAAAGCAGTGGGCCTTTGAAGTCAGTAAAAATGTAAGAGTTTTGTCCGTCTAAAATAAAAAAGTATCTTTCAGTATAAATAACTGCCTGTGGCTGTATCTGTACAGGTAAAGGACAGTATAGGGCTGTAACTACACTATCAGTGAACACCTGCCTCAAATGTATTTGAAGATAGGACAAAGTATGACCATTCTACAGTGTTCTTTCCATGAAAAGATTCATCAGAAAAAAAACGCACGTGAAAAGTGAAAACTATGAACACGTTGGTTGACAGCTTATGAAAGATAAGTATTAGGTTTCTACTTTAACTACTAGCTTTTACTGAAACTGCTAGCTCCAAGGTAACATCTGCTAGTACATTCACTAGTAAAGTCGGGTCTGTAATGTATCTTTCGCCGTCGAAATGCTGCAAGACCTGACTTGCAGCGGTCATGGCGACTTTGGACAGTGTGTGTTTGGGCTCCTTTTGTGAAAAATCCATAAAAAATAAAAGAAAATCGATGTTTTCTTTGCAAAGATGAGGATTTTGTGCATGCTGGGATACCAAAAACGGCCATGTTTTGTGACGTAATTTTCGTAAGCAAGCCGTACGAACGGAAGGGATGGCGGTGTTAGATTTAGCCATGATTATGGTCTTGACTTCCTCATATGCGTTCATGATCATCTCCTGCTCGCCAGCGGAGAAAAAAGACGCTCTTTCTTTGACTTTATTCGCTATTGTACTGTTAGAAAATTATGGTTTCGGTGATCGATGCTTACCCCCTTTGACGTAAAACGGGCACGCCCAATTATCCTGATGACTGAGGTCTTGTTCGATTTAACGAGACTGTTTGAGCGCTGATCAGCCTTTGAGGAACCGAGATATCCTGCCTTCAATCATCTCGGTAATTCAAGCTGGATGATTGGACATTTGATCGACTTAGTTGAGCGACGTACGAGGAATAGGGCCCTGGTGCTCAGGTTTCCCACACGTCTAATTTGAATCAAATAAATAATCAAAATTTAAGTTGACTGTATTGGCTTTTCTAAATGAATATATACAGTATATATACATATCTTTGGTGTTTTGGTGAATGTAAAGTAGAAGTGCTGGTATCTTTTTAAATTGTGATTTAAACAACACTGAAGCTGATCAATAAAGCAAACAAAGTTACAAATATGTTAAAAATGGTATTTTAGGTGTTGGTTAATAAGGTGCTGATTGGCTAATAAACAATAATGACAAACAGGTGACAATCATCCCTAACAGGCGTATGAATATTTTTAATAGTAAACATTTTTCACTGGTAAATATTTAGCTGTCATTTAATAATAAACAGACTTAAACAGATTGTATAAAATTGTGTTTTATATTAAACTGGGCCTAGTGCCATGTATAAACATACCTCTTTATTGTGCATTCAATACTAAGCTATTCAAATAATTCACAGGATCATATATTCATGTTTTTATTTTAAACATGTGCAAGGTACAGTGAGTAGGGTGGCCTGCCACTGCCATTTATAGACATACCTTGTCAACTGATACCAATGCCAATATCAACATTGCCTGCTAACTGCATGATAATCATGCATACACGCTATTCAAATTGATGTTTTCATTTTAAACATAAATGTGGAAACGAAAAATGAGTGATGGCCTATTAGTGCCACTGCCATGCATAAACATACCTGTTATCTTGCATACAATACTGAACTATTACAATAATGGACAGATTAGTGCTGGTCGGTATGACCATAAATGTGTATCACGGTATTTTTTAAGATTCTGGCGGTTTCACGGTATTTTTTTTCTTCCCTTGACTGTGTTTTTATATAGGTTTATAGTGGCTTACTCTACTGTCAGGAGTACATAGAATATAAAAACATTTTAATGTCATCATGTATAAAGGCTTTGCTTACTATAGCCTCCTGGGAACTGAGGGAAAAGAGTGTCTTCCAACTTCTTATTTTTTGTGATTTCCTAACTACTTGGAGTTAAAAAAACATCTTACAATTTAGACTTTTCAAAAATTATTTAAATTTTTAATTTTACAGCAGTGGACCACAGGACCATTTTAGTATGAAAAGACAGCCAAATATAGAAGATAAAAAAATTAACAAATTATGGCTGTAGAGTGATATTGAACCAATAATACATTGAACTTGATTAAAAAAATCATTCATCCATCTGGTTTATTTGAAGAGTGAACAGTAGAACTAAATTAGAACAGATATATATATATTTTTTTTTTTTTTTGTTATTTGTCAAACCTAAACCAATCTACTTTTGTTCATCATTCTTTATTGTTCTTCATTTCTTCTTTAGCATGTTTTATCTTTAGTGGTGATAATCCTGGAAGCATTTTCTCTTTTTGGTGATGCAGAGGAACATCTTGCATTTGGTACACCTCATGTACGTCTTGCTTCTGCAGCCCTTATTTCTGCATCGTTCTGCATGCTTGGTGTCCATCATTTCTGGCATGTGCCTGGCTCCTAGTCTACGCACAGATGGCTCTGGTTGTGGGATCCTCATTTTAGTTGGTGGCTCATACTCTTCTTCACTGTCTTCACTGCTGTCTTCAAGCTCTGGACAATCCAACAGCTCTTCAGCCAGGTGCAATTTGAAGTCCAGGTACTGTTGGGTGTTCTTCGCTGGTCGGTTAAGCGCTTTGCTGTCAGACTTGTATTGAATCCAGGAGTTTGTGATGGCAACGTCAAAGAAGTGAGTAATCACACGCAATGTCCATTTCTTGGTCCTGCTTGACATGCGATAAAAGCTCAGCATGCGGTCACATAGGTCCACGCCACCCATGTTGTCATTGTACTGTCTGATCACTGCTGGTCTTCTCACCTGGACATGGCGCAGATATCTTCAGGATCTTTCCCATGTACAGTGGAAGCCATCAGCACTGGTTTGTTGTCGAACCATTTCGTGATTGCCAGCTCAGGACTCTTTCTGACCACAGACACCGATGCTCCTCTCCCCTCTTTTCGCAACTGCTTGTCTCCTGGCAGCTGGCACAGCTTTGGGACTCGGTTCTTCATTATGGTTCCAGTTGCTGGAAGGCCCTTTGCCAGCAATGCATCCATGAGATCGATTGTTGTGAAGTATCGGTCGAAGAATAGGTGAGTTCCTGTGGGAACAGATTCAACCATGCGTAGGACTGATGCTGCTCCAACGCCCAATCTTTGGCCCCTGAATGTCTTCTTCCCTTGGTACACTTCGAAATCCAGCATCAGACCATTTGGAGAAGCAAGGACAAAGACCTTTAGGCCAGTAGGGTTTGGCTTGCCTGGAACATTGCCTGACTGGACAGCGGCCTGTGAAAGGGATGATTTGCTCATCAATGCAGACCTTCTCAGACTTTGTAAGGCTGAGACAGCCTTGCCTCACGCGGTCAAGTAATGGCCTGACTCTACAAAGAATGTCTGCCTCCTTTGTTTCCTCTGTTACATCCAGGTCATCCACAATCTTGAGTGAGCTTCTCAGCTTGAAGAACCTATCCCTTGCCATTTTGCTGCTTATAACTGGCACTTTTGTTTTTTTGGCCCAATACATTTTAATTCTGGGGTAGCCAAGGCAGGCCATGTGGACTGATATGCCAAAGAAGATCTTAATTTCTTGTGGAGTAGTATTCAGAGCCACTCCTCTAGTTTGCAGCTCTCTTTGATTTGTGAATGCTGCCAAATATTCAAAGACTTTGTTGTCAATGTACTGGGAAAAGTACTGAATTGGACTCCAGTCTGCACGGGTTGTAGAGTCATCTTGACAGTCAGGAAGCCCAGGTAGGACAGGTGTGAATCTATTATGATGGAAAATAACACCAATAAATGAAAGGTAATAACAGGAATAATAATTAAACCTCGACGGAGCCTCTCGCTGTTAACAGACTGTTGTGCTAACGGGCTAACTAGCGAGCTGTACCCAGCATGCCGTTCGGCGGTGAAATTTTATAAATGTACAATTATTAGTGTTACAAATTGTTTATTTGTCATAAACTGTTGTGTCGTGGTGTTTTGTCTTGTTAAAGAGCGTTAGTTGTGGGTTATTAATTGTTGTTATAAAGTCATAACCATGACTAGGGGTCCGTCTCAATACACATAAGACAACTAGCTCTGCCTGTAGTGCTCTTAGCAGCGAACAATATATTTTACTGCCTGTTGAAGAGTGACAGCAGTTATTTCGGCTATGCACCGGTATGACGGTGTGTGAAAAATTCATATCATACGGGAAATTAAAACCGGTATACCGCCCAGCACTAGGACAGATTCATGTTTGTAAAAAAAAAAAAAAAGTCTAATCAACCAAAAATTTCGCGGACCCCCTGCAGTACCTACTTTGGGATTTGTAGTCTTTTACTATACGCCATGTTGGTTTGTAGTCCTTGCTGCATGACACCACCTCTCATGGAATCCCAGCATGTGTTCCGTCAGGGATGCTATGACATCACTGTGTTCCATGTGTCACATGTTCTATGATGACACATCAAAGCGCCTTTGATTGAACTCTGATTGAGAGTATGTATGCCTGGTAACTTCTCATATCAACGAGTCATTCCTCTACAGACATATGAATAACCTTCTACAGAGAAATAAAACTCTACAACCAACCATGGATAGAACATCCAACAGATACGAACCGAGGTTCGCTCTGCTTCCCACGCCGAGATACGACCAGAGGTCCGCTCTGCTTCCCACGCCGAGATACGACCAGGGGTCCGCTCTGATTCCCACGCCGAGATACGACCAGGGGTCCGCTCTGTTTCCCACGCCGAGATACGGCCCGGGGTCCGCTCTGCTTCCCACGCCGAGATACGACCAGGGGTCCGCTCTGCTTCCCACGCCGAGATACGACCAGGGGTCCGCTCTGCTTCCCACGCCGAGATACGACCAGGGGTCCGCTCTGCTTCCCACGCCGAGATACGGCCCGGGGTCCGCTCTGCTTCCCACGCCGAGATACGACCAGGGGTCCGCTCTGCTTCCCACGCCGAGATACGACCAGGGGTCCGCTCTGCTTCCCACGCCGAGATACGGCCCGGGGTCCGCTCTGCTTCCCACGCCGAGATACGGCCAGGGGTCCGCTCTGCTTCCCACGCCGAGATACGACCAGGGGTCCGCTCTGCTTCCCACGCCGAGATACGGCCCGGGGTCCGCTCTGCTTCCCACGCCGAGATACGACCAGGGGTCCGCTCTGCTTCCCACGCCGAGATACGACCAGGGGTCCGCTCTGCTTCCCACGCCGAGATACGACCAGGGGTCCGCTCTGCTTCCCACGCCGAGATACGACCAGGGGTCCGCTCTGCTTCCCACGCCGAGATACGACCAGGGGTCCGCTCTGCTTCCCACGCCGAGATACGACCAGGGTTCCGCTCTGCTTCCCACGCCGAGATACGGCCCGAGGTCCGCTCTGCTTCCCACGCCGAGATACGACCAGAGGTCCGCTCTGCTTCCCACGCCGAGATACGACCAGAGGTCCGCTCTGCTTCCCACGCCGAGATACGACCAGGGGTCCGCTCTGCTTCCCACGCCGAGATACGACCCGAGGTCCGCTCTCCTACCCACGCCGAGATGCGACCCGAGGTCCGCTCTCCTACCCACGCCGAGATACGGCCCAAGAGCCGGTCCACTCCCTGCCTCGACCGTCGCCCCGAGTGACAAAGAGGAAGCCGGTCCACTCCCTGCCCCGACCGTCGCCCCGAGTGACGAAGAGGAAGCCGGTCCGCTCCCTGCCCCGACCGTCGCCCCGAGTGACGAGGAGGAAGCCGGTCCGCTCCCTGCCCCGACCGTCGCCCCGAGTGACGAGGAGGAAGCCGGTCCGCTCCCTGCCCCGACCGTCGCCCCGAGTGACGAGGAGGAAGCCGGTCCGCTCCCTGCCCCGACCGTCGCCTCGAGTGACGAGGAGGAAGCCGGTCCGCTCCCTGCCCCGACCGTCGCCTCGAGTGACGAGGAGGAAGCCGGTCCGCTCCCTGCCCCGACCGTCGCCTCGAGTGACGAGGAGGAAGCCGGTCCGCTCCCTGCCCCGACCGTCGCCTCGAGTGACGAGGAGGTAGCCGGTCCGCTCCCTACTCCTCCAAAAAAGAAGAAGTGGGGCTTCTTCCTTTTTAGAAAGAAGGACAAACCGGTCAAAACAAAGTGTTGCAAAGCTCCAACAGGTTGTTGGAGCTGGTTGAGCCGCAACAAAAGAGAGCCGGAGGAACAATAGCTCCCCCTTCCTCCCCCCCTCCACCCACCTCCTGGTAGTCAGGTCTCGCCCCCCCTCCTCCTCATCCCCATTTCTTATATTATCTGTATGAAGGCAAATCACTGTCAAAATCTTTTTTTTTCTTGCTGATTATAACATACTTGACTAAGGTTTTGAATGCAGGACTCGTCGTGGATCGTTTCATCAGTATGGTATTAGTACTTTTACTGCAGTGAAGGATCTGAATAATTTTTCATCCACTAATTACTTGTCAGTGATTTAAGTTTGGGAACTCACTTGGCAAACAGTTAGTATACAAACAGTGGTTCCTAACCTTGGCTCCAGAGCCCCTAACCCTAACCACTGTTTGTTTATTCACTGTTTGCCAAGTGACTTCCCCAAACTGAAAATCACTGACAAGTAATTAGTGGCCGAAAAATTATTCAGATCCTTCACTGCAGTAAAAGTACTAATACCATACTAATGAAACAATCCACGACGAGTAAAAGTCCTGCATTCAAAACCTTAGTCAAGTATGTTATAATCAGCAAGATGTACTTACAGAAAAAAATAGATTTTGACAGTGATTTGCCTTCATATCCGTGTGGGTTTTTCTCCTGGTGCTCAGGTTTCCCACACGTAGGCTAAATTCCCCCCCCCATCCCCATTTCTTTCTTATATTCTCTGTGTATGAAGGTAAATCACTGTCAAAATCATTTTAATTTATTTCAGTAATTCAATTCAAAAAGTTAAACTCATGTATTATATAGATGCATTACACACAAGGTGATCTATTTCAAGCGTTTATTTCTTTTAATTTTGATGATTATGGCTTACAGCTAATGAAAACCCCAAATTCAGTATCTCAGAAAATTAGAATATTAGATAAGACCGATTTTAAAAAAGGAATTTTAATACAGAAATGTTGGTCTACTGAAAAGTATGTCCATGTACAGCATACAGTATGCACTCAATACTTTGTCGGGGCTCCTTTTGCATGAATTACTGCATCAATGTGGCTTGGCATGGAGGCCATCAGCCTGTGACTCTGGGAACTGAGCCCAGGCAACTCCAGCCCAGGCAACTCCAGCCCAGGCAACTCCAGCCAAGGAAACTCCAGCCAAGGAAACTCCAGCCCAGGCAACTCCAGCCCAGGCAACTCCAGCCCAGGCAACTCCAGCCCAGGCAACTCCAGCCCAGGCAACTCCAGCCCAGGAAACTCCAGCCCAGGCAACTCCAGCCCAGGCAACTCCAGCCCAGGCAACTCCAGCCAAGGCAACTCCAGCCAAGGAAACTCCAGCCAAGGAAACTCCAGCCCAGGCAACTCCAGCCCAGGCAACTCCAGCCCAGGCAACTCCAGCCAAGGCAACTCCAGCCCAGGCAAGGAAACTCCAGCCAAGGAAACTCCAGCCCAGGCAACTCCAGCCCAGGCAACTCCAGGCAAGGCAACTCCAGGCAAGGCAACTCCAGCCCAGGCAACTCCAGCCAAGGCAACTCCAGCCCAGGCAACTCCAGCCCAGGCAACTCCAGGCAAGGCAACTCCAGCCAAGGCAACTCCAGCCCAGGCAACTCCAGCCCAGGCAACTCCAGCCCAGGCAACTCCAGCCCAGGCAACTCCAGCCCAGGCAACTCCAGCCAAGGAAACTCCAGCCAAGGCAACTCCAGCCCAGGCAACTCCAGCCCAGGCAACTCCAGGCAAGGCAACTCCAGCCAAGGCAACTCCAGCCCAGGCAACTCCAGCCCAGGCAACTCCAGCCCAGGCAACTCCAGCCACAGTCTCATCGTCTCCGTGCCACGTTGCATTGATGCAGTAATTCATGCAAAAGGAGCCCCGACCAAGTTATGAGTGCATACTGTATACTGTCCATGGACATACTTTTCAGTAGGGCAAAACTTCTGTATCAGAAATCATTTTTTTAATTGGTCTTATGGAATATTCAACTGTTCTGAGATACAAAATTTTGGGTTTTCATTAGCTGTAAGACATAATCATCAAAATGAAAAGAAATAAACACTTGGAATATATCACCTTGTGTGTAATGAATCTACATAATATACGAGTTTCACTTTTTGAATTGAATTACTGAAATAAATTAACTTTTCGATGATATTCTAATTCATTGAGATGCACCTGCATGTTATAATCAGCAAGATGTACTTAAGGGAAAAAAAAGATTTTGACAGTGATTTACCTTCATACACAGAGAATTAGCACTTTTACTGCAGTGAAGGATCTGAATAATTTTTCATCCACTAATTAGTTGTCAATGATTTCACTTGGCAAACAGTTAATATCCAAACAGTGGTTCCTAACCTTGGCTCCAGAGCCCCTAACCCTAACCACTGTTTGTTTATTCACTGTTTGCCAAGTGACTTCCAAAAAACTGAAAATCACTGACAAATAATTAGTGGCCGAACAATTATTCAGATCCTTCACTGCAGTAAAAGTACTAATACCATACTGATGAAACAATCCACGACGAGTAAAAGTCCTGCATTCAAAACCTTAGTCAAGTATGTTATAATCAGCAAGATGTACTTAAAGGAAAAAAAAGATTTTGACAGTGATTTGCCTTCATATCCGTGTGGGTTTTTCACCTGGTGCTCAGGTTTCCCACACGTCTAATTTGAATCAAATAAATAATCTAAATTTAAGTTGACTGTATTGGCTTTTCTAAATGAATATATACAGTATATATACATATCTTTGGTGTTTTGGTGAATGTAAAGTAGAAGTGCTGGGCCCTGTTCCTCGTACGTCGCTAACTGATTAGCGGGATAACTTTGAGGATGAGATCACATACATCAGGCTTTTCCGGTTCCTCGAAGCAGGTTTAGCTCAATCACCATGGCAACACATCAATAAGCGTGAACCTGCTCCAGAGCAGGCTCAAGCTGAAGGAAGCTGGATAAGTTTGCCACTCCCCCGGCAAAAATGTCATCTCCCTTCCTCATCCCATTAATGAAGGAGCGATATTAGTTAGATTAGCGTTTTATAGGGAGAGAGTTCTTCGAGATCGGTCCGTGTACGTTTTGATCGTCTGTTTTACCGTTCATTCGATGAAACGAAAATACGGAAATGTCCGTATTTTAACGGTAAAACAGATGACTAAAACGTACACGGACCGAGATCGCCAAGATCCCTTATCCCATCACGATGACTTCTTATACGAGCGCTATCGATTCTGCCGACAAGGAATCATTTATTAACAAGACCTTCTCGAGTCATACATTGTGAACACCACACGAGCATTGACCGTCTCACAGACTGGATCAGAGCCGTAAGCTGTGAGCGAGTGGTACATTATTGTACAGTGTCGGCGATGCCGCTGCATGCCGTGCTGTTCGTAAAGTTTATTTGGTGCTTAAGAAACTTATGGATGTGTTCAATACATTACCATGGCACATATTGTATGGACTCACCATTCTGAATAATGTTTGTGTGCTTAGGTTTTACTTGCTCCCATGTCCTCTTGATGGCTGGTTAAACTACATGGGGCTTGAAAGCACTCATAATTATATGACAGTGTTATTAGTACACCATAGCATATCATTATTGTACTCATGATAAGAATAGAGAGAATCACACAATTTCTTTTCACTGCTTCAATTGATTGAATTTCTGATTATGAATAATATACATACTGATCCGCCCATACACAGATTCACACACACATATTCAAACTCCTAGTTCTATATGGTAATCTACACATACATGTATATACACATGTATAGTATGATACATAAGCGCATACAGTACATATATCCTCATAAGTATCTATTAATTTGTATTACCGTATTTTCCGCACTATAAGGCGCACTTAAAAGCCTTTAATTTTCTCAAAAAACGACAGTGCGCCTTATAATCCGGAGCGCTTTATATATGGATTAATTCTGGTTGTGTTTACTGACCTCGAAGCGATTTTGTGTGGTACACGGCGCTCTGTCAAAATGTTTTAGTACGACTTTGGTAAACTACAAAGCCGCACCGCTTGCAGCATTACGGCTACCGTAGTCAGGAGTCTCACCGGTAGTTCTGGACGAGGTGTAAGCATAAGCATGCATAAGTATCATAGCTCGCTGTGTGAGTCACGCAGACTCCACTAACTGTGTGTTTACATGTCTGTAATCATAAAGCTACAGCTGTCTCAGAACGCTGCCGTTAGCAGACGTGCTAACTAACGAGCTAACAAGCTAGGGGTAATCTGCCTCTATCTCTCAAGACACCTGCCCAGCTGTTCACTTGTTCTCACAACACAACTCAGTTTCTCACTGATGGCCATTATTTATTCTGTGTGTTTACATGTCTGTAATCATAAAGCTACAGCTGTCTCAGAACGCTGCCGTTAGCAGACGTGCTAACTAACGAGCTAACAAGCTAGGGGTAATCTGCCTCTATCTCTCAAGACACCTGCCCAGCTGTTCACTTGTTCTCACAACACAACTCAGTTTCTCACTGATGGCCATTATTTATTCTGTGTGTTTACATGTCTGTAATCATAAAGCTACAGCTGTCTCAGAACGCTGCCGTTAGCAGACGTGCTAACTAACGAGCTAACAAGCTACACTACACGATGTAAACAGTCCGTCCCCCAGATCGTCATAAGCTCGTCATATGCATCACATCTCGCTGTGTGAGTCTCGTACTATCTCGTGAGAATACGGACACGGAAGTGGAGAATCTACAGATTTCTTCAGAGCGCCCGCGCCTTATAGTCTGGTGCGCTTTATATATGAAAAAAGATCGAAAATAGACCATTCATTGACAGTGCGCCTTATAATCCAGTGCGCCCTATAGTGCGGAAAATACGGTAATTAGATACTCTTCGGGCTTGTTTTATCTACTTATTCTGAGAGTTGAGATGATTATTTTCGCTATAAGATCTCATTCGATGATGCATTCCATTAACCTTTTGGGCCCGAACAGTACCGATCACTACCGCACAATGCAATTTTCAGTAACAAATATAATATTTCCACAACCATGCAGCATACCATTTGAACGAAGAATTTCTCATGAACAGAAGCATGTGTAACACTTTACACACTTTCTCAAATGACGACCTCTCGTGACCTCTCGTAAGTTTATGTCTCTTGCTCTGGCCTACTTCACTCTATTCACTCCAATTCTTTTGTGTGTGACTACTACTAATTTGGAGCAAAAACGCCTAAAATGACATACCCAAATTAAAATGTCTGTAGCGTCTGAACCACTATGACTATATGCATCAATGAGGTCTTGCCAGAAAAACCCCTAAAGTTCCTTGTGAAAGTGTCAGAAAACCTGTAGGTCATACAGAAACAGAGCAGTGGGCCTTTGAAGTCAGTAAAAATGTAAGAGTTTTGTCCGTCTAAAATAAAAAAGTATCTTTCAGTATAAATAACTGCCTGTGGCTGTATCTGTACAGGTAAAGGACAGTATAGGGCTGTAACTACACTATCAGTGAACACCTTGACCTTGGTTGACAGCTTATGAAAGATATGTATTAGGTTTCTACTTTAACTACTAGCTTTTACTGAAACTGCTAGCTCCAAGGTAACATCTGCTAGTACATTCACTAGTAAAGTCGGGTCTGTAATGTATCTTTCGCCGTCGAAATGCTGCAAGACCTGACTTGCAGCGGTCATGGCGACTTTGGACAGTGTGTGTTTGGGCTCCTTTTGTGAAAAATCCATAAAAAATAAAAGAAAATCGATGTTTTCTTTGCAAAGATGAGGATTTTGTGCATGCTGGGATACCAAAAACGGCCATGTTTTGTGACGTAATTTTCGTAAGCAAGCCGTACGAACGGAAGGGATGGCGGTGTTAGATTTAGCCATGATTATGGTCTTGACTTCCTCATATGCGTTCATGATCATCTCCTGCTCGCCAGCGGAGAAAAAAGACGCTCTTTCTTTGACTTTATTCGCTATTGTACTGTTAGAAAATCATGGTTTCGGTGATCGATGCTTACCCCCTTTGACGTAAAACGGGCACGCCCAATTATCCTGATGACTGAGGTCTTGTTCGATTTAACGAGACTGTTTGAGCGCTGATCAGCCTTTGAGGAACCGAGATAGCCTGCCTTCAATCATCTCGGTAATTCAAGCAGGATAATTGGACATTTGAGCGACTTAGTTGAGCGACGTACGAGGAATAGGGCCCTGTACAGCTTAATAAGCTGCGATGAGTGTACATCCAATGATGACAGGAAGGTCTTCTTCAGGTCCACTCGAGTAATTCTGTAAAACTCTACACAAAACAGGTTGCATGTAAAGAAACAATGATGCAAGTTTATGTTCAATTGTATAATTGTCCAAAGGCATTAGGTACGTGCTGCTTTCTATTTCAGAACAACCAACAGTAGGCTGTGGATCATTGTACTCTGCAGGCAATTCTTCATCTGCTTCTGGTAAATCAGTTGGAGTTGTTGGAGATATTACAGATTATCTAAAATTATTAACACTGTAAGATTTGTACTTCCGGCTTACATGACTACTGAAGGACATTACTTGTAAATTCACAGTTTTTGAATGGACAACAAACAGTCACATGCTGCTTCAAATGAGCCCTGAGATGGCTGATGTATTTTGCTGGCGCACAGAGAACCTTAAAGTCACACAATTCACAACAAAATGTGACCTGCACTTTAGGTTTACCAGAATGTTTATGTACTCTTGAAAGGTGGGATTTTAACGCACCAGTTGTCTTGAAAGTTCAGGTGCAGTCTGTATACAGGCACGGGAGTGGCCAGAATCGCCCCTGGTAATGTCGTAGTCTGTAATGCTTTAAGAGGACATCTTGACTGGGGTGGAAAATCTTGCATCCAAATCCTATGAAGCAAGGAAAGATAAGAACATGTTAACAATGTGCATAATTGTCAAAAATCCATGCAAATCTAATTCACATCCCCTTATTTTCAAAGTTGCTCAAAGATGGGCAATACATATTGCCAAGGAGTAATGGTAAAATGTTTACTAAAACAGAAAAGCAGTTTGCCATGATTTATTACCTTAAATGTACACTGAAAACTGAGAATTTAAAAGATGATTTCACTAACCTCGAACTATGTTTACCTAAGTGTGTAAAGGAGCTATTTGCAAGTCATTCAAATGGTTTTATCATAATGACGAACAATACAATGAGTGATGGAAGGAAGGGGGTGACTACGAAAAGCAACACAACCTTCATCCCCCCTTTTGCTGAGTATTAAATGAGTATTTATGCATTATTTGTTTTGTATCATCAGGGAAGGAAAAGCATAGGTCAGGGAGTCTTACTAGTAACAAAAAGAAATGGGGTGCACAAAAGAAAGGCGTGTTGCTTTATGTCTACTTCATTACCTGGACGGTGTCTAGTGCACCTTAATGGTACACGCGCGCGGGTAACTTAAGAGTAAACTAGCATGCTAAAGCCGTCGAGTTTCAACGCCACCAACACTAACGAATGGCGAAGCACTTTGCAGCAACATGTTAGCTAGCTAACAAAAAACAACCAATGTAGCATACGGCGATATAACGTTGTGCACGAGCATACAACGTAGCAACGTTAACTTTAATATGTGCAAATTCACTCGACCATGCAAAACCGCAAACCGCGGGTCATTATCGTTAAATTACACATGACGTTATGAACACGTGAAAAGTAGGGTGGGGTCGTCACGTTGTAAACTTCTTAATGTTAACTTTTGCATTAAAAAAATAACAGGTTCGCTGACTAGCTAGTTAGCTAACGCACTCCAGAAAATACACATATATATACCTGGTTAATTTGTAACCAGTTAACGTTAGCTAACGCACTCAAGAACACCAGTCTTACCTTGTTAATTTGTGCTCGAGGTAGACGGCATTCTGCAGCAACACTTGAGCTGGCGTGGACCGGCGCGGAATAGCTATCTGTAACCGAAGGCACTGGTGTAGCGCAGTGATAGATGTTTTTTTTTCTCTCTTCTTCTTCTTCTTCTTCTTCTTCTTCTTCTGCTGCTTCTTCTTCTTCTTGTGGTTTTACGGCGGTTTGCGGTTTTTTTCTCCTCTCGCTCTCTTTGTTTAACATTGTCAACAGACATTCAGCAGGTCATGAGCATTCTTACACGAATAACATTTAGTTATACAAAGTAAATGTCAATCAAATGAAATCTGAAAAAAATAAGGTATCTAAACATAATGGTATCAAAAATCAAAGTATCTTAACAGGGGCTAAAGAAAATAATGTTTTATTTATTTTATTTTATTATTTAAAATATATAATTAAAGTAGTATATATACATACATACATACATACATACATACATACATACATACATACATACATACATACATACATACATACATACATACATACATACATACATACATACGTTTACTAACATCTGCCCATGCGCAGTGGCCTTAGTTACCTCAGCAGATGCCCAAACCACTATGCTAAGTTTTCTCGACTTAAAAGTTTCAGTGGACTGCACTCCTTATTAGTAAAGTTGACATTTTGAGTTAGCTCAACTTTTTTCAAAGGGATTTGTTGACTCAACTTTAAAAAAGGTGTTAGTACAACAAATTTGAAGTTGGGCTTTTTAGAGTGTACTATGATGTATGTCAATGATTGTGTCTGACCTACAGTACCTTGACAGGTGAGAAGTCATAATGTCCAGGTCCTGGAGTCCTCTCACTGGACTGACTGAACACATTTTAACATACGGCTATAGCTAGATAACCTTTATTTAATTTCAGTAATGTGCATTTAGGTCTACAATGTCTCTGGAGTAAAAAAAACACAGAAGCATGCGTGTTTTTTCGATTGAAAACGAGACTAGCCGACAGTCTGTCGCCCAAGTCTAGCTAACGTTCATTAAGCTCATTCCTACCTGCTTGTTCAGAAGTGGACAAGGTGACATCGTAGGATCCTCCGGGGCCGACTGAGGACGAGGTGTTGCTTGTTGTCATGAAGGTCAGTCTTGGAGCTTGTCCATACATTTTAACTTCCCCTGTTTGAAACAGGAAGCTTAATTAACCAAACCTCATTTGTAAAATACGGACAATAATCATCTACCACTGGTACCACAGAAACATTTATGCAACTCCAATAAATTATATTACAAGTATTGGTTTTGCTCGCATATTTGGGAAATCCATCTAAAATTGATTTTCACCGACATCAAAATGTTTAACAATTAGGGTCACGTATTTTTATATTAATCTCATGTATATATTTGAATGGTTAGTGTTGTCAAGGTGCAACAATAGCACACAGAAAAACGTATTTATCAAACACATTTTAGCAGCACAGCTTGCTTGTTTTCTCGAGTAAAAAACAACTGTAACTGCATTTGGCCACTCTCGTCACCACTCCTGTTGTCATTATTTGCAGTCTTGACCTACTTTCCCCTGCACTATTACCCTGTCTCACAATGCAGTTAAGATACGGATAATGAGAACTCAGGGGTAAACCATCCAAGGAACAAGTGTACCTCTCTGGGGCGTCTTTATTTTAAACTTCCTGCCATGAGCATGGCGTTTTGTCTGCCTAATGGTATTCGATTTGACAGATGTTTTTAATCCCCAAGAGGAGAACATAGTCAGACAACAGAGCACCGAATAACTTAGCAGGAGCAATAACAATCATACACACAGTGGAGACAAATATAGCTTTTTATTAATGACAAGATATCTGTACCAGTAGTGGGCAACTTCTCACTGGTGTTGTAAATTAGAGTAACATCTATAGATCAGAAAATGTCATGAAGATATTATCAATATCTTCAGTTCAAAACGTATGTGAAATATGATGTTTATTTATTTTGGTTAGCAGTTTAATTGCGTAGCTGTAGACACCGATAAAGGGAGACTGATGAGTAACATGTTTTTGTCCAAACATTATAGAGTTGATATGACTTTTTGTATTTATTTATGTTTTACTTGGTGTGCAAGAAACCAGAACACATCTTGGAGCTTTCATTAAAGCTAAATGCTGGATTGAGTAAAGAGAGTCAGGGAGACCAGTGAGACTACTTCCCCACTAGGAGGCAGCAGCGAGCTTCAAATGAGACTATCCTGCATCAAGACAAACGATGCTTTTAAAGAAAAACGGACATTTGTAATCAGAGAGGTATGACACCTAGATACAAGTGTTTCAAAAGGCAAACAGATAGATTATACACGTCATAAATATAAATTAATTAATTTGGTACTCTAAATAGTGTTGGTGCGTATGAGTCTTTTTAACAACTGTCATTTTTGAATGCTTACAGGAGACACAAGCGATGTATTTAGCAAGTAAACCAGTTCAAATACCAATTAGGATACTGATATTATGTTAATAATGCCACTGCAGCAACGAGTAGCTCAAACTGTCGTTTTTTTACTGATACAATAAAGCAGCAGCAGTTCAACCAAATGCTTATCTCACACGAAATGCTAATTTCGGATACGGAAGGAGCAGTCCATGAAGGCACCACGGGTTATCACCATTATCAGAGCGGAGCGTCTCATCCCCGTCAAGGTGTCTCTCTGGGCAGCTATCTCGCGTTAGATTGAACCCTTTTTGATACACATTTCTGCTTAACATCTCGGGACTTTCGGCGCCATGAAGGGAATCAGGGTTTTCGTGGTTTTCTTGGTGCTTTCCGCGTCTCTTCTGAACACAGCCGAAGCGGCCAGGAGCAAGACGAGCAACCAGAACAGCTTCCGACGGGCAGCTAACGGCATCTACCAGACTCTGAGTGGTGTCTTCGGAGAGGACAACATCAGAGGGCTGTACAAGGTGAGTGCGGGACATGTAGATGTGAAGGTAACACAGCTCGTTTTGTTTCAGCGGCTCGTAGAAGCTAGCAGTCGAGGCGGTTTGTGTGGTCTGACTGTGGCGAACAGGAAAGCCAGCGCGCGCCGGGGCCTGGCCAACAATTTCACGGATGCCATTTTGAAAAATTAGCCATTATCTCATATTTTATCCATCTATAGAAGATGTCAGTTAATATAGCGTCAACGTGTACAGTGAAAGAAAATGTGTTTTTATTCAGCCACGCTTAAATTCCTTAATTTGTTGTGTATCCAATTTTTTCATTCATTGTTCTGAGTCCACCGGCAAGTGCATCAAATATCACCTCACAGATGACAGGAAGCCCCGTCGGCCGCAGGACATTTGCACTTCCTCTTCACATTAGTAGAAAGCTGCTCTTGCTGGGTAAACTCATTACCCTGTACGCTGCCATTGATTCAGATGCACTTCTGTGTTTCCTGCACTTCCTGTATTTTGAATCCTTATTTTATTTCCTGTATGGGGCCGCCAGAGCAGACCACAGTGACCTATGTGAGGCTACGCACGTGACTAGTAACCGTCTAACTGCACAGAGCAGATGTTGGCTTTTATCGAAATTAATAAATAAACATATGCCCGTGCGGATTTTGAAACGTATAATGAAAGCCTCGTGTCTCAGTTTGTCTGCTTTACTGATAACAACATGCAAACTTGAGTGGCTGATAAGTTATGGAGGCGATCAGTTGCATACAATACATCAAACTCCTCGTCTTGTGACTGGTCTACAAAGCCACCGCTGACATAATCCTCACAGATGTAGTTTATCTTATTCTGTGGTTTGTCTGTTTGAACTGATGCCTTCCAAGTGACTTTGAATAGACCTTTTGTGCCAAATACAGATGGAGCCTATATCTACGATGAGCTGTTAAAAAGGGCTATTTATGTTTTATTTATAGCCAACTAGGCCATAAACAGAGTCGGAGAGATACACATGTAATGCTGTACATGTACATTGTTCAAAAGACTTTCAATCACAAGATTGAAAGCTGTTATGTCGCGTCCCCAAATTTGTAATGTCAAGTTTTAATTCAGTCCATTTCATCTTGTAGGATTAAAAAAAAAACACCACACCACAGCTCAAGTAGATGATTATTGTGCAACTCTACTGACTAAAGCTACTACCACAGTTCTTTTCATGCTGTGGTTTACTAAAAATCTCATCAACTACACAGTCTTACCCGTCTCTCTGCATTTCTGTTTGGTTCTGTAGTTTTTCTCCAAAGCGACGGATCGGTTTGTCCATGGAGTGGACTCGTTCCTCGACACCATCTGGAAGATCTGGTCAGATTTGCTGGATGTGATGGGCATCGAGTGTAAGTTTTTAAATGTGTCATGGCATTTCTAACTAAAGAAAGAGAGTGACTTATTGTAAGACTGCCTCCTCTTCTTTCTCCCCTCTGTAGCCTCAAACCTCAGCCACTACTTCAGCATCACGTCTCTCACCAACTCTCCGGCACGCGCCCTGCTCCTGGTGGCCGCTGTGCTTGTGGCCTACTGGTTCCTCTCCATGTTCCTGGGGGGGTTCTTCTACCTGCTGCACGCCGTGTTCGGGCGCTTCTTCTGGCTGGCCCGCGTCACGCTCTTCGCCCTGTCCTGCCTCTACATCCTGCAGAAGTTCGAGGGCGACCCCGAGCGAGCGGTGCTGCCGCTCTGCTTCATCATGGCGGTGTACTTCATGACGGGGCCCGTCGGAGCGTACTGGCGTCGGGGAGGTGGGTCCGGTTCACTGGAAGAGAAAATCGACCACCTGGACACTCAGATCAGGCTGCTGAACATCCGGCTGAGCCGCGTCATCGACGGCCTGGAGCGCACCGGGGACCAGTAGGTAGCGGCGAGGATGAGGGGTTATTGTTTCCTGTGCACATCTGCAGCAACACAACTACTGGGTATTTACAACGCTATTGTCAGATGGGGGACAAAACTAGTTTTGGAAAACAGTATTTTAACTGCTTGAGTTGATTTTAGTTATACCTTAAAAAAGAAAATTAAAAAAGAAAAGTCCTCGGAGCTGTGGACCATTGACAACCAAACATTTGATTTCTTTTGTCATGTTTGTCTCGAGGCTTTGATTGAAAGGTTTTTGCTACATTTGTGAGGAAGTTATCAGAGAGATGTCCGTGGTTTTCTAAATGTTCTACACCTCAACTACTTTTTGGGAAAAACTCCCAATTTGGGGTTTGAAGTTTTGGTGTTTGGATAAGCATCGTCAATGCTTTTGCTAAATGAATAGTCATATTTTATGTTTGTTTTTTTCCTATCCTTGTGAATACCATGGGGGGTTACAGTTCTTACAGAGGTTTGTCCACAAACACTTGTTCCCCTTTTTGAAACTGTTGAAATAGGAAAGGGGCGGGGTGTGTGATGCAGGGCAGCCGATACAAACATTGTATTTCAATTATGTAAAAAAAAAATCCTCCAGATGTTGTTCATAGTAAGATTTATTTATTCCATTTTCCATCCAAGACGTTAGTCGTGTAGATCTAGTTTGTTTCATCAGGTCACCGTCCCATAGTGGCAATAGTTCATCAGGACCTCTTTTTCATTCTGTGGGTTTGTGTGTTTGAGAAAATGCATCTGGGTGACTTACTCGTGTGTGTGTGCAAATGCATTATTTTGTGTGTGTGTGTGTGTGTGTGTGTGAGAAGAAAAGCACTGATTAAGAGAAAATGCAGACAGGCAGCAATATCTCAGGGACTCAACCAACACGCATATAGAATTGGAAAAGAGAAATCAAGTATATTAAAATCATGTCTTGGTCTCTTTGAGTCACTTAACAGTTTTTCAGATATGGTTTGAAATCTGTGTCGCTAACTCGGTGCAGTTTGTGTTCGTGTATCATGTTGAAATTGCATAGTGCTCTATAAAGGCTTAAAGTGTGTCTTAATACATCTCTTGATGAGGAGTTGAGCTTAAACGGGATCAATGTCTCAACTTCATCACAGATTGAATTTGGTCGAGTGCCTTTTGAATCAGTGGCAAAAAATACAAGCTCACACTGTTCAACCCCATCGCACCCTGCTTTGGAGATTTGAAGCTGTGCATTATTTTAGTTTTATGTTGGTATGTGGTAAGGGATACTTCCCAGTAACTTAATGAGATGTTTATGATTCATACATCACTGTAGCCTGTTACTTTGATGGGGCTTTTTATCTTCTTTTCTTATTATTTCGGACATTTTTCTTTTCTCATGTGTCTCATTAAAAGACCATTTCTCCATGCTTCTCTCTGTTTAACGCATCTTTTTTTACTCTATTCATATTCCCCTTGGCACAGCTTTTTGTAATTTGAATTGATAGAATCTGGACATTACAAACATGTTTTTATACAAATGACCCTAATGCTGTGCACATTTGGGAGGGAGAATGTTACCTTTAGTATCACATGAGAAAGTTTGACTACAGAAGTCAGTAATGTTGCAGAGTGGTTGAAATCATCAGAGGCTACTTGTATAGTTCATGACATTACTGAGGCCAAAGAAGCAACCAGTATTTATACACTTAGACACTCACTTTAACTAAATCCTCAGCAGCTCAGCAGCAGTATGTGTGAGATGCATTCATGCCCCAGAACACAGAGACACGGGCTTTGTGGCTTTGTAGCTGCACATTCCTATAACTACCATTACATTATAGTGTTTGTACAATGGCTGGATTCAGATTTGTATTAGAACCATTGTCTTGCATTTCATCCTTATCTTCAACCAAACTAGTTAAATATTTGAACACAGCTTGTCTTAATGTGTATCAATTGATTGGAATGATATTTCCCCAAAACACCCAGTTCATCGCTGCAGCGACTCCCCACATAGCTAAAGTAATCAGAACCTTCCTGCATGACGTTTTTACTTTACACTATGTACGTGTTAACTGCCTTGGTAGAGAACCCTTCTGAAATGTGTTATGTGATGAGTTAGTCAGAAGTTAATTATATCAGTGAATTGTTATATAATGAGTCTTATTTTCCTGTATTACGGTCAACATCGCCACTGATGACTTTAGACCAAATCCTCACACATGCTCTGTTTCACATTACAAGAACTGGACTCAAATCCCCCTGAATTCATCTCTGGCACGTTTGGGGAATCTTAGAATGGAAATGATTTGACTTGAAAGAGGAGCATGGTGCGGAGTCTGAAGCCAGTGACCATGTGTATGTTTCACTACTGACAGAATATGTGCTTTATGAAGGTGTTGATTGAATAGTAGTCATGTATGTTATTAAAGGAAGGTTTCAATTAGATCACGGTATTAACGTTGGAGTTAGAATTAAAAAAGATTCAGGATTTTTAGCGAAACTGTGTCTTAAACTTGCACACACGTTCTCTCACACAATGTCAAGTTTGTGAGACGACAACCAGCTTAATAACACAAACTGTGTACTTAAAGTTGCCACTAGCTAGGCATGTATGATGATGAAAGATGCCAGTGGATCTTTGTCTCAGCACCGGATTGAATGCTACATTCAGATTGTTGAAGCTGCCTGCTGAATGGCTAATAACTCCATAAATGTACTGTACTGTACTGTATCCTATTATTCCATGTCGCCTGCTTTTTATAACATGCTGTGCCAATAATGTATGTTTTTGTTTCATTTAAGGCTATTTGTATCTTTTTTTTTTTATTTCATCGATATATTTAGACCTTTTTTGTATCTGAATATTTCTGTACTTCAGTGATGTGTCTGCTGGTGTCTGTGTGTGAATGTGTCTTTATCAAAACCTGTTGATGGATAAATGGCTCTTTCTTTTCTTTTGTCAGTGAAAATGAGGTCCCGATTTGAATAAATTAAACACCACAGTATGACAGTCTACTTTCTGATTCAATCCCTGCGAAGTGTGAATGTGTTCATTTGTTATGTTGTGATGATGAGAATTACTTCAGGATACAACTCACCGGTCAACTATACCAACGTCACAGGAATCAGTTTGAATTAACACAAGTGTGGTTTGAGACGAAACGTCCATTAGATTTAAATATTTCCTTTTATTTGATGAATCACAATATTACATTCTTTTATTTAACTTTATAACAAGGACATGTCTGGCACTAGATGGCGCTGATACATCTTTGGTGCTCCTAAAAGCCCGTTCTGGAATAGATCCTCATTTCTAACAGTTTACTTGACAAAAACTAAATATCTTTCTCTTCAAGAGCCGTAAAAGGAATGAAATCAGTCTCAGCTGTGCCATGAGTTTAGCCGTTTACACATTAATAAAAAAAATACCTTGAAAAGTACACTCTTGATATTAGCTGGTCCTCTTCATGTAAACTTGAATTACAGATTACAAACAGTTGTGAAAAGCCTGGGCAGGGGAACTCCATTCTATTAACAGCAAAACAATGAACCCAACGAGCTCCAGCGGCTGAGAATAGAAAATGTAAGTTGTACACAGCAGCTTGTTTCTACTAGATCTTCACATACTAATGATTTGTACTGGGATACACCTCTCACAGAGTGTAGAACTCTACTGAATGAGATGAAGCAAGCATTCATATTTAGTGACAAGTATGTAACGGGCATATTAGATTTAAGTCTGTGACCAAACCGCTCAGCTGGAGACACAACCCAGATTTACTCCTCAGACATTATAAAATGATTTATTTATTGCTTGATTATAATGTATCTAACAGATAAAATCAACTGGATGTTACGAGTGAGAAATACCCAAACAGGAAATCCTCATGAAATGAAATGTCTGATGACCTTTGGTTCCCTACATTTTAGAAAAATACTGAGTTATAGAATGACGAAGCCACACATCATCACGGTTAACTGAGGTTCCACTCTAACCTACAATCTTGTGTTGCTGCGTCTCGTCTGCCTAGAAGTCAACAAACCAATTTGAACCTTACAGATTAATATCCACGAGTGCATCTGGAATCACCTGCGAGTACATTAACGCGGAAATTGTGACTTTGATCCACATCCTAACCCGTCCGTTTTGTTCTTCTATTTGAAGATAATTCTCCAAATGGAATTGGATGATGTAACAACAACTGTCTTTGGTAGAGATGGTAACATGATTAAGATGCTGAAACTGACAAAGTAATCAGTATTAAATGTACACGTGTATAGATAACAATAGAGTAAGAGTGGTTTAGCTCATCTTTTGACAATAATCCGTTATGGTAGGAATGTGATGTGTGACTTCAGGCTGCCAATATTAACATTAGCAGTTGCTGGCTAAACTACAGCCTGCAGTCTGCTAATCCTAACAAAGTAGTTCAGTATCTGTTAGAAGCACAGTAGCGACAGTATATTGATGCCTCAATCAATCTTAACTGGTGGCAGGTTTCATGTTTACGGGTCAAAGAGCAGCTTTCTTTTTTGTATTTGCAATATATTCTAATCTCATTTTGTTTATTCAAACAATACTTTATTAAAAGGGAATTACTCAGGTTTTTTTGCATAGTCATTTTCAAATTTAATGTAGTGAATATCGGCAGCTTCAGTTAAAAAATATCAGAATCTGTATCTTTAAAAAACATTATGAAATGAATTCTACCTAAAAAAAAACAAAGCCAGTGTTAATACAGTGTTGTGTCGTAGATTCTCATTTGGTCTAACACAAAGGTTAAAGCTACAGAACAAACTAATCAACGGGTACGTTATTATCAACACTTATACTCTGTTCTGGGTATAAAAATAACTTTACACAAACCGACTGACAAACAAGACTGCAAGTCTGACTGCATCTACTACATTTTATCCAGGAAGAAGATACACACCTGACTAAATAGTTCCTGCTCTAAGAGAGTGCTTTCAACACGACTCCAGACGCATCAGGATGTCCTCCAAACATGTATTCACCCCCACCAATAACAGCAATACAACACCTGCATGAAGCGTCTCGTCAGATCCACTGAGCCGAAGCAGCGTATTAAACTGAGAGCAATCCCCAGTTATTCTGGTTGGGTCCATGAAGGCAGCAATCAAAGCAGGATCATTTTGTTTATAGTCATTTAAGGGGCAATATGACTTACAGACCAGTCTCCCAGGAGAGCAGCTGTGATGGGCTTCCAGGTGGCTTTGCTGGACAAAAGGTGCATCCTCCATACATACAGTCTAGTAAAGCAAAAATGTCAATAGAAATGTGTAAAATAGTAAAAAAAAAAAAGAAGAAAAAAAAAGGACTGACATGACGTCCTAATCCAGTGATGCGCTCACTGAGTAGCTGGCTGTTCACAGGTCAGGGTTACGAGTCACACACCAGGCTCCTCCGGGCTGTCAGAAGCGTGCCACAACTTTTACGTCCATGCCACCGACACCACCGGACTCTGCCCCGGAAACCTGAGCCGGGTTTGATCCGTGGCCCAGCTGGATGTGATGGAGGCCGCTGTTGAAGCTGGCACACAGCAGATTGGTGGAGTCAGTGGGGGTCAGACCAACCAGTGGACCAGCACCATCCAGAAACAACGTCCCTAAACAGACTGAACAGAGGATGGCGGAGGGAGGGTTGGATGAGAGTTAGCGTAAAAAGACTACACACCCCAAAACAATGACGGTAAATGTGCGTGTGTATTCGTCTTTCTGTATATCAATGTTTCCATCCATTAGTGGGTGTTACCTGCTGTGTTCTGATCCCAGATCTTGACGGAGCTGTCATGGGAGGATGTAGCTACCTGAGCTGTGCCACCAGGAGGCGTAGGCAGAAACATACAGCAGGCGGCGGTCTGCATATGACCTCTGTACTCCACGACTTTACAGCCGGGCTGACGCAGGTCCCAGAGCTAATAACACAGACACAACTCCACTGAGAACAAATGGCAATGTCAGAAGTCTCATTACTGTCAACATGAGACGGTGGATGAATCCGAGATTGCGCCACAACAAGTATCACCTCAGAATTTGTTGAAATCAACAATAATTATAAAAAAAGACTACATTAAGTATTGATAAATCATAACAATTATTATATTTTATTACTGTTATAATATTACTAAATTAACATAACTATTAAAATATACATACGAATATACACTCAAAAGTTACAATCCTCAAAACAAACAGGGAAAGATGACATCCACCCACCTTCAAATGCACAAGGATGTCTTGACCTAAAATAAGATATTAATCAAATGCAAGAAGATAAAACATTTCCAAGGCTCTGTCAAAATCCTGTTCTGAATCTGAACAGTCACAATTAAAGGTAATCTTAAATGATCTGGCAGTAGTGTAATAAAACCTATCAATGCCTGACCAGCTAGTCTCAAACAGTGGCCTCAGAGCGCCACCTAGTGGGCCGTGGTACTACCAGTTGATCAGATTAAAGAAAACATGTTTTTGGTAATATACAAAGTTAGTTATTTTAAACTAGCTTAAGCTTGTTATCTCAATGTACTCAATAAATCACATAAATAAAGAACGTCAAATTATAGCTCATCACCACGCGTCATCAGGTAGAGACACACGTTAGCTCGCTAACGTTCCCTCTGTGCAGGGACACTAAATGGATCGGCTGTTGAAACTAAAAAAGTAATGTGGAAGACAACCCTGTGCCAGTAAAAGCTCTAAAGCCAGTGGAGAGGAAACATGACCCTGAATACATTACATTTAGATTCATAATGGCAGGCAGTGATGGGTGAGGGTAAGAGGCTCAATGATTATATTATATATATATATTATTATCAAGCAGACAGTGGCATAACACACAATTACAGCCCAGTTTATATTTGTGTCCTTTTTTTTGTCACATTGTGTCCCAATCAGAAGTGGGCCTTAGGTCACAAACGGTTGCTCTGAGGCATTGTATGTGCTTCACTGTTTACCAGGCTGGACAACAGAACCACTGGTAATTACTCAAATAGGATTAACTTCATATTTGACTCGTCTCTTGCTACTTTTAGAAGACACAGATTAGACAGGAAACTGTTCTAGCTGGAGGCTCAAGCTGCAAGCTGGGGGGGGGGGGGAGTCAAACTCACAAAGGGAAACATTCAGAGACCGTCTGCACAAGGGCAACGTGGAAGTGTGGTTTTGTTTGAGAAGAAATGAAAAAGAACTGGTATTAAGCGATTAGCCACCGCTCTCAATAATAAACATGTTGTTTATTCCAGATGACGTTTGTCTTTAACATCGACATCTCTACAGCCACACAAACCCCTCCCAGTGGTCTCACCGTGGCTTCACAGCCTTGGCCTCCAAAGCCATTGCTACTGGACACCAAGTAGTTTCCATTTGGAGAAACATCACAGTGGGTCTGGATGTATTGCTTGGCTGGAAAAGTATTGGTCACCTGCCATGCCCGGCTGTCCCACACCCTGTGCACATACACAAAAACATCACGATAGAAATACACTAGTGCAAGCTTTTTTCTTTGTATTGTTTTCTAACAAATGTATCAATGAAAAAAAAGTAAGAACAGAACAAAATGAAACATTGACATGTTAAACAGTTCATCATCCATTTGGGCTGTAATACTGGGCTAGCTCAGGCTGTTGTCAAGTGCCTCTCTCAGGCTGTTGTCAAGTGCCTCTCAAAATGTTTTGAATCATAAGTGTTTAGTATTAATACACGTATAAAACCCAGTGACATTATGCCACTTACAAAGTAATGCAATAGGCTGTAAACCAGGCAAACACTGATTAAATTGAACGTGTGCCTATTATCTCATCATCTGATGATGCTGACCGCATGTACAGAAGAAGTTTTACAGTATACAGTGCTCCGTGGCTCGTTACGAACGTAGAGGTGGAATAAACGGTATTCTCATTGGCTGCTGAAGGTGAAACTCATTTGAACCTTGTTGGGGTAGCAGAAGTCAATCCCTCGGCAGTAAACATCTGTCTGTAAACAGTTGCATACGTTAATGTGTTTTTGACCTCCTGATGTGTATAAATATAAATAAAGGTGACCTGTTAATAGGTGTGTGACAGTAAGCGCTCAGTCTCAGTCTTTTGTGTATTACTTATTGCAGTCTTGGCCCTGCATTGTTACCAAATAAGAAGCGTTCAATGACTGCTTAGAACCGTAGTGTAGCGCTGGTATTACACTCCATAACACCTATTTTGCTGTACGATTCCTATGAAGTAGAGACCGGTCAGGATATTTCACGTTACCGACAGCAAACAAAGTGGATATCTAATGATATTTGTTTTGCTATGCTGCAGATGGCACAGATGTGCATCCACAGTGAGACAGTTGCAGTCGCAAATCCTTCTGTACCTTATGGTCTTATCCTCGGAGGTCTGGACTACAGAGGAGCTGTCTGGCACCCAACACACATGAGTCACCTGGACAGAGAAGAAAGGACAGTGGAAAAGTGTAAAGCCCGAAGGGCATGAACTCAGACGTAACAGGCAGACTGAATGGCTTATTGATTTGATTATTTTTCTTATACGCTCAGGTACACACCTAAGGCAATCCAGCGTGCTTGAAACAATTCTTGGTACAAGGTTGTGTGCACACAAAAGCACATACGGTTATTTCTCACCAGGTTTCTAGAAATGTTGTGTCTCTGTTCACATTTTGCAGATTCTATATCCCACAGGCACATCCAGTTGTCCCGAGAACCGGTGCACAGCTTCCTCCCCTCTACAAATCACAATAAAAAGCAGTTCCATATGATCAGTGCAGATCAGTAATCCTAAATAAATAATGGCAATGCGCATGAAATTACAAAACCCCCCCATTGACAGGCAAACGCCCCTAAAACACCAGGACTAGTTTAACATGAACTTGCAAGTTAACATGAACTCGCATTGTTCTCGTTGCTAAACTGAGATAATAAACTTACAGTCCAGTCAAATGAAAAGATGTATCACCGCTTGCATTCAGGACATGTGGCAGGTCGATATTTGACTTGCTGCTTGTAGGAGCATCTTTGACTGACCGAGACATGAGATCAGTTCAAAGATATTCCCCTCTGCCTTCAACTCTTTCACATCTAAACCCTGGAGGCCTGATGGTGGACTTTCTTGCTTTAGTATGTTTGGAATTACTCTCAGTTTTGTTTCTGTATCACTCTATATTATACTACTAAACAAGGAATCGAGCAGGAGTATAACTATGTGTGTGTGTGTGTGTGTGTGTGTGTGTGTGTGTGTGTGTGTGTGTGTGTGTGTGTGTGTGTGTGTGTGTGTGTGTGTGTGTGTGTGTGTGTGTGTGTGTGTGTGTGTGTGTGTGTGTGTGTGTGTGTGTGTGTGTGTGTGTGTGTGTGTGTGTGTGTGTGTGTGTGTGTGTGTGTGTGTGTGTGTGTGTGTGTGTGTGTGTGTGTGTGTGTGTGTGTGTGTGTGTGTGTGTGTGTGTGTGTGTGTGTGTGTGTGTGTGTGTGTGTGTGTGTGTGTGTGTGTGTGTGTGTGTGTGTGTGTGTGTGTGTGTGTGTGTGTGTGTGTGTGTGTGTGTGTGTGTGTGTGTGTGTGTGTGTGTGTGTGTGTGTGTGTGTGTGTGTGTGTGTGTGTGTGTGTGTGTGTGTGTGTGTGTGTGTGTGTGTGTGTGTGTGTGTGTGTGTGTGTGTGTGTGTGTGTGTGTGTGTGTGTGTGTGTGTGTGTGTGTGTGTGTGTGTGTGTGTGTGTGTGTGTATGTACCAGGGCTGATGGCTAGTCCATTGACCACCAATTCATGCCCACAAAATTCCTGAATAGGTTCGTCCCCCTGGTTTAGGTCCCACATCAGAACAGTCTTGTCCCGCGAGGCACTAAAGATCCACGTACTGCCTGGATAGCACAGCACCTGGCAGAATGAAGAGGATACATTGTGTGAAATGTGTGACAGCGCTGAGCAGCATCACAGCTTTATCAGTTTGCACACGCACAGTATGGACGTTACCTTGGTAACCTCTCGGTTGTGACCCTGGAAGGACTGACACATCCGGCCTTGTTTCCAGTCATACACCACCACAGCCTACAGATGTGGACACACACATGCATACACAAACACAAAAATCACCACATGTTTAAGGATTTTCTACGCATATTAAATGGTTAACGGAGACATTTATCCAAAGTGTTTTTTGCCGCTCATTCACCCATTTAGGGAGCTACCATGCAAGGTGCTGGCCTGACCATAGGGAGCAATTTGGGGTTCAGTGTCTTGCCCAAGGGCACTTTCAAATGTGGACAGGAAGATGTGGGGATCTAAACACCAACCCTGTGACCCATGACACTTTTTGTACCATCTAATTGAAAATGTGAAGTATCTTTTTCTTGCATTAGGCATTCTTATGATCTTTAAACTATAGCAACCTGGTTAATTTATCAACTGAACCTGTCTAAAACCCATCAGCAAATTAATAATGTAAATAAAATGCGATTATTTTGGAGTAATCTACTACTGCATGGAATAATGTACCTGGTCACTCCCACCAGAAACACACAAATCTGGGCTAAGATTGGTGACAGTGTTGATGGAGCCTTGATGGGCAGGTTCATACTGCATCACCCGACTGTCGAAGGTATTATCGGCCTTCTCCCCCTGAGACGCCCTGCACAGAAAACACAAACTTAACATATTCAGCCAATTGTAGCCTGCAGTATATCTATCTCTGTATTATTCTCATATTATGTTCCTTCACAGGCTGCACTGTTAAAACTCCTCTGCTTCAGATGAATTATTAAAATGAAACTATCCTCAATAAATGAGTGTCACCATATTGGTTGATGACACCTCCCATGTGGCCGTACAACAAAGTAAACATGCTAACACGACATTGTATGTACTTAGTACTGGTATCTGCCACTTCATACAAATGGGAGTAAACTCCACAGAGAAAAAAATAATGTTCCCAAAGATTTAATGAATTGCTCATTTTACGTTACATTTTTATGTTCCAGGAGCCGTCTCACTACTGTCCACAACCTATTTAGTCTTTGAGTGACTTTAATAAAATGTGCATCTGTGAGTAGCTCCTCTGCACTGTATTGTAGACAGTGACCTTACTATGCATATACTGACATGTTTGATAGTACTTTGTTTTTATTTTTCTCTAGTTTGAACAGACTACATTCTGAAATCCTGGCTCTAATTAGTATGTAGTAGCCTACATACAAGGACACAGACACTGTTTCAGTAGCGTGCATGTCTCACCTGTAGAGGTCAGACCTCTTGCGAAACTTGCTTTGTAGTTTGCCCATGTCTGCCAGGAACCTGCAGCCACACTGACACACAGAGAGAAATACTAACAAACCAGAACAGAAATCATTGTTGCATCCATAAATGTCTATCCTTGCCTTTAGTGAGCGGTGGGGACGATAAGGGGCAACAGATCAAGGCACTTTCCGAGCCTACAAATTCAAATTTCTTTTATAAGAGCTCAGTTCAAAAGCTGGGAAATTGTATCTCATAAGAGCAAAATTACGCACAAAGAAAGAAGCACCACACTGACTGTTTCAAAGTGTATAAATGTGATTATATACACTCATTGGCTGAAATCCTTACTGTGTCAGATTGAAACCTAAATGCTTTGATTTAAGAAACTAAAGGGCTTTGCTTGCTGCAAATGTATCACTGTATATTTTGCTCTCCCTGGCAATTGTTATTTAATACTATTTAAGTCTCACCTACATACATCATCCACACTTAAGTAGACAGCCTCTTACAGCGAAATATATTGCATAAGGGTTAGACAAGCTAGTCAACAAAGTGAGATTAAAGCACACGTTCCCACGCAAACACTGCCTTCTCACACACGCGCACAGCTAAGCTCCTCCTTCGTTATCCTGGCGTACTCCTCAAACAATCGACAGGAAGGAGAGGGCTCAAATCCTATTAGAGCCGCATCATTACTGTCACAAGGCATTAATCGCTCGAAAACACCTGCTATGGACTGTGCAGGCAATCATTATGTAGCAGCACCAAGGATTTTAACCGAAACGTTAGTTACTTACGGTGAAAAACAATTCATGACTCGTGGTACGCCTTTTCTGGAATAAGTGGATCAATATATCTTACCTGTCACCGGCAGGTGTGGTCGCTGTGTGATGCTGAGGCTGTGGCTAGCTCGCTAGCATGCTAACTAATCTTTATCTGGCATGCCAAGATAATGTACTAGTAGCACCAAAACGTGGTTATACAAACGTTACAACTTGGTAAAGTCGTTGTCGCAACGACCGAAAAGCATTTCCCCCAGACTGCCATAGTAGTGAGCTGTTCTAACTGCGTGGGAAACAACACAGAAGTGTCTTTAAACTACAACAGACCCATCCCTCTCTCCGTAGCGACCATGGACGACGCTTTCTCGTATCTAGGCGAGGGCGAGGTCATGTGACACGGGGAAGGAAGTAATCGAAGGCGTCCTCTTACAAAATAAAAGTCTGATTCACGATACTTTGTTGAATTTCCGGACACGTACCGTCCCCCATCTAGAATTCACTTGCATTCAATACATGTGCACACCTTTTCTGGTGACGTTTCCGAGGTGAATTGTAATTCATGTGCACACCACGCCATTGATTGTTTTTTTCACCCTCCAATGGCTAATCTATGGCTGGATTAATCCTGCTGGGGGGACAACAATGAGCTGCTGAGCTTTCCTCCTATTGACCCCCTCTCACGGTGCATTATCTAAAGCATTGGTGATTAAACACAAATACATTCACAAATATGCACTATATGTGAGCACAATATCGCCAGAAATAAAATAATTATGCACAAAGAAAGCAACACCACACTGAATGTTTCAAAGTGTACAATTGCTATTAAATACACTAAGGTCATTGAAGTTAGCAAAATGTGGATAAATGGATCTTTTACAAAACAGGGCCTCGACCAGGTAATAAAGTAGGACCTATTTTAAGGTTCTTGTCATCATCAATTGGTAATGCAGCCTTGTGTACACCGGTCGAGACAATACTGACTATCTGCAGATACAGTATACTGAATAGGCCTAGCCTAATCTGACAGATATTGACACTGTTGGAAATCCATTGTATATGCTGTTATTCTGACAATTTCCAAGTTATTCATATTTTCACTCAATGAGCAACTAATAAATCTATGAAAACATTGTCTGGAGTAGAACTAACAACCCAAAGCTCAAACATTCAGTCTCAGTGCTGTTGTTTCTATCCTCACACTGTACCATGTCATAGAAGGACGCAAAAAGTTTCTTCTTTGGTTGAAATGAAAGTCAAAAGTAAAGATTTTACAGTATATGTAACACATTTGACTGGGTACATGTAAAGCTAAACCAACAACATATCATAACATTTCACAATGTATAGGTTTGTAGTTGATGAAAAATAAACTGAGATAGTGTGATTTATCAGCTAACAACATAATGCTTTTGTTTAAAGGAGAGTCTTGACTTTAGGACTATGCTGAACAGCACATGACAGTTTGAAATGTTACTGACCTGTGGCTGGGTGTCCCTCTACAGAGCTGGTTGGTTGACCTTCATTACAGGCACAGGTTGAATAGCTCCCCAAGCTTGAAATCTGGGACGACTCAGACAGGTCCCTGGACAGCTAAAATGAATTCAACTATTTTACAGTTGTTCTTTTCATGTGCTTCATTGTAGCTCTGATTTCTGTTAGATAAAGTCAGGAAAGATAAGACAGGCTTTGTCTTAATGAGCTGGATTTATATAAATACATTACAAGCAATTAGGCACTGGGTCACTGGGATGTCACATTGAAAAGGTCTAAATAGGCCACTTAGTTAGGTTACAATCAGCTCTGTTCAATACCTGTGAGATGTGAGATGACCTGAATTCTAACTTTTTGTTCGCAGCAAATGGTTTATGTGAGTATGACTACAGTGAAACTGTTGAATTAGTTTATGGCAAAATAATGTTGATTCTATATGACGGTATTACAAAAAAGAAAATATTTGAAAGTTTAGTAGTTTCCACATGAAAGTATGTGTGACTATTCCAGTTTCAAGTATTTTCTTTGTGTGTACAGTGGAGACAGTAACACAAAAGTGTTCCTATCCCTGCCCAGGTAAAAACAGAATATCCATCTGCTAATTAGACTAAGACTTATGAATCCATTTGAATGTTTTAGATACTGTACATGGAGTGTGGCTGTTTCCCAAAATAAGAAGCAAAACAGTACCCAGAAAAGATTTGTATTGAGTCAGTATTACAGGTGGAACACAGCATGTTACCCACCACGAAACAACCGTGGCAACACTAAAAAAAAATCTATCTGGCCGGATATAAATGTAGCATAATAAATCGATATTTACAATAAAAAAAGTGTGTATATTTACATGAAAGAGATTTGTATTTATGTAATCCCAGACAATCTTTTCAGGTACACCCACACAATAAACAATGATCTTGTTATATGTATATGTTGAAAAAAATTGTGCGAAACCATGAGTAACACCAAGACTGTCCTGGCTCTTTCAGGCTCTAACAAACACCTGAGACAGCTGTCCTAATAATAAAAACCTCATAACATAGAAACAATGGAGTGTATCATTTAAAAAAAAATTCTCCAACACTTTTAGAAATCTGGCTAAAATAATAGTGAAACACTAGTTTTGCTTGGGTTAGGGTTAGGGTTACACAATAATATTAAGTTAACTTTACTTGCAAATGTGTCTTTTTTGTGGGAAAAAACAAGTAGTTTTTACAAATGCTTGTTTGATCTATATAATAATATGGTGCAGAAAGCTGTCATAGTAGGTCAAGCAGGATATATTTTATCAGTGAAGTTTTCAGGCAGTCTTTGAACACAAGCCTTTAAACCAAAACTGACCTATAAAGCAGCTCAGCACTCATGCAGCCATGGCTCTAGACCTTAATCTGAATGGGATCCAAATGAGAAATTCAGTATGTTGCTCTGGACCCAGGCTCATTACTGCTCCCATTAGATCTGAGAAGTCCACCGTGGGCCCAAGACCCAGAACCCCAGACCCAAAACAAAACAGCTCACACAATAAAGTGTCGATTTATAACATGAATGACTGTCCTTTCAATACTGAGTATGATACCCAAATGTTTGGTTGTGGAAAAGGCAGATGTAAAAAGCACACTGATTCACTGATAACACTAATGGCTCAGGCAAGAACAGTGGGGATGATCATAATGGAACAACTGTGGATACATGATATGGCCTCTAACATCCATCCATCCACTTATCATTTCATCAGTCTGTAAGTGTGTGGGCCTATTGTTAGAATAATGTGACTAACAAAATGCTGTGTAACTCTCCGGTTTGTTAAAGGCGTATGGCACAGATGATCTAACAATCACACAGGGTGGATACAATTTAAAGGACACCTGTACGACCCAATGCAATCCAACCGCAATACAAATGTATGGAACGTATAACATTACGATCTATATCTTGAGGTCAATATCAATCCAAAACAATACCACCACAAAACAATGTCGATATATTCACATTTGCTGGACTGCATAGGCCTACAGGTTATTTGTTTCCACTGCTTTGGTCATCATGCCATCACAAACATGAGTTGCATTCGTAGAAAATCTTATACTGCCATCGTCACACCATCACATGTAGCCTAGACTATTGGGACTGTGACGACTCTTCCCACGAAGTCAGCACTAAACCTGAGCTTAAGTGTCTATTACGCCCACGCCCATAGAGGTCTGTGTTCAGCTCCTCCATTCATGCACATTTTCTATTCCACAGGTTGGAGTATAAATACTTGTGTGGCGTTTGTTTGACGTGACTCCCCGCCGCCCCCTCCCCCTCCCCTCCTTGTCGATGGAAGACCGACGTCACCCCTGCCAGCGGAGGAGTGGATGGCCTCTGTAATAAAAATACATGAAGAGAATTGAGGAAAAGGAGAAGATTGGCCGAGGGGAGAAGCAACAACACGGCGCCTGTTCCTTTTCTTCTCACTCCCGCAGACGAGCCGTGGACGCGAACGCCTTTTAAGACGAACGGGGATATATATTCGGTTGCGACATCGACAGCTCCGGCTGAAATGCCATGTTATGTGTGGCTTTCTTGGCTTTTCTGAGCAGACACGAGAGAGAGATAACTGTACTGTGTCCCAGCCTAGCGGATTGGAGTGAAAGTCCGCCATATTCTGCCTCACCACGCCCGGGAGTCGAGCCACTGGGAAATAAACGGACAGCTTTATTCATGGCTTTACCACGTTGCCATCACCCGCGGACGATAACGTGAACACAGGTGGGGTGGGGTGGGGGGGGATTTGTTGTTTGACAAATAACAACATTGAAAGGACTTTGAAGGGAGTGTGGCGCCGGACACGAATGGCAATGCTTGACGAGATCACACAGAGCAGTGCGGAAGATGTGTCTTAAAAGGATCTGTTGATCATATTGAGAAGGAAAAGCAGATTACACCAATTAGGATCGCACGGACATTCAACTCAACCCGCTTTGGACACTATTTTGAAGCTGTCAGGAAGGAAAGCGGACCGAAACCGGGGGGAGGAGGAGGAGGAGGAGGAGGAGGAGGAGGAGGAGGAGGAGGAGGGGGCGGGGGGGTCAATAATTTCTCCAAATATCTTAATTTTCCTTTCCACCACAATCCGTGCGCTGCTCGGGCTCATTATTAAAAGGCGTCCACGCGTTAATTCACTATAAGTGGGGCCTGTATGAAGACGTTATTTGGCATTCACAGGCCTCTGCTTTATTCATTTTTCTCACCCAGACGAATCTGAATGAATCAGTAAGAGAGAAGCGAGAAGTGTGCGTTTAAAAAAAAGAAGGAAAAAAAAGGAGCGAGAATGACCCTGGAATCCATAATGGCGTGTTGCCTCAGCGAGGAGGCGAAAGAAGCCAGACGGATCAACGACGAGATCGAGAGGCAGCTCCGCCGGGATAAGAGGGACGCACGCCGGGAACTGAAACTGTTGCTTCTCGGTAAGCTCGCCGGGGGAGGGAGAGGAGTGGGGCTGAGAGATGCACAGCCCAAATTCCTCACACCATAAATACCTTTGTCGGGCGGGGTTGGGGGGTTGGGGGGGGTAATAATGGGGCTTCCCACCTGAGTGAAGTTGGGGAGTGGATGGTTGAAATACCTCGCTGTTGTGAGTCGAGTGCACAGATTGGCAGGTTTAGCGGAGGGAGGAGATGCTGCCCCAGCCAGGCCTGTAGGGCTCCCAGTGTTACAACCACCTGATTTGAATAACTGCGACCGGTTAGTTCACCAGTCACCATGGGGCCTCACCTCTTACCTCTCCACGCATCCACCGACTGGCCTGACAGCAACCTGTGCAGGCAGACCCTGGAGAGGGCCCATCCAGGTGGTGAGCTCGTGAGAGTGTCAAACATCGTCTGGGCCAAAGTCCAGCGTTTTATTGGGAGCAATCAAGGCAGTATTGCAGCGCAACACCTAACCCTGCCAGTGATTTTATCACAGGTGTCAGTCTGTGGAGCGAGGTTGGAAGCATGTCGTCCTATCGCGTATAGAGGCTGGTGTGGTGGTATGCTTATACAGCCACCTTTTTATATGCATTTGAATCATTCTCAAACAAATTGAATCATCAGAGACACAATGACTTGAAATAGACTCCTAATCACAAAATAACCAGTTACCTGGGCATTGTTACAGTGTGGGGCTGTGATATGGGGTGGTTGGTAATCCTGTCGAGAAGTATTTGTCGTACTGGAAAATTTGAGGAAAGCAAGTCATCTACTCACCATCACTCGTTAGATTTGCAAAGAAAAGCCCATTAGTTGTGATGAGCGTGGTTGTGGAGAGCAGTGCCAGAACCCGTTCTCCCTGATCCAGCTCCCTCCTCGCTCAGTCCCTTAGACAATGCATAGAGGAGAAGTGTGGGAGCAGGCTGGGATTTAGGATCACATCATCCAGACTATACTTTCTGAAGGTTTTCGTCTGTTTGGGGATGTTTTAAGAGAGGTCGAAGGAGAACGGTTTCTCCTTTGCCACCCTGTTAGTACAAAATGATGAAATGAATCCCCCTTAACAGGATTTGAAGGGGCTGACTGCCACCCCCCTTATTAACGGGACAAATACTTGTGTTGTTGTTTTCCTCTAATCTCTTTTAATACCCAACAATTCGCCTATTATGCAAACGCATAAACAGCCACTGACCCAAACCAAAGGGTGATGATGTTTAAGTCTGAGGACCTAACTGTATTCCTCATGAGTGTGAGGTATTTCTTCAATGGTTGGTCACTATTGCCTTGTGATTTGGTGGCCTAAACCATGATTATGATTCATATTCAATATGTATTTTTTGTGTAGTAGCTGCTTGTCAGTGAGGTCCCATCGATACGGTGTTATATTTCAGTGGTTTAGTAGCGTGCCTCTAATGACAGGATGCTTACAATGAATGTTGAGTTGCAGGGAAGATCCATTAAGTAGTATAAAAAGGTTCCAGTAATGGTGAACCATTTGTGTGACCTCACACCAACATGCTCGTGGCTGAGCTCACGAAACAATTATGGCTCAATCGACCTTTTTTTTTTTTCTTCTGCCTAGAGCTCATTAAATACGAGCTTATGCAGTGCTCTGAATTCACATTTGTGTTTTCACACACACTCCGACCGCTCCTTCTACTAGTTAACCAGAGGAAGTTGTGCACGCTCCATATGGCTCCATTAGCTATCCGTGTTTTGTGGGTTTTCAAGCTCACTAATTGCTCAATGTCCCGTGGGATCGTCAAGTTTAGAACTTACTCAATTCGTCAAAATGTCCAACGCTTGTTTAGTTTTTTTTACAAATTATCATGCCTTTTTTCACTTTCAAACACACTGATTGCTTTAAATCCACAGAGACCGGGTACATTGAAGCCCACACACCACAACAAATGAGCAAGTTAAAGAACATTGCAAGTGTTTTAATCCATCCTCCTTTGTGCACCTAATAGCCATTAAGGCGTTGTAAAATAATAATGGAGATGTTCTGAAATTGTCGCTCATTTAACCTGGGCAGATGACCAAGAATACAAAACTAGGAACAGAGTGGAAGAGCTGGTGCAGCGGGAGGAGGAGGAGGGGGTTTGATAGTGTAATGCTTAGGAGCTGTCTGGTGCACACACGGACGGACACACACACACACACACACACACACACACACACACACACACAGCCAGCTAATGAGTCAGAGACACTAAAGGATTCACTAAGATAGGTGACTCAGGAAAAGTCCAGCTAAAATCGATGTCCGAATGAGGCGGGGCATCTCAGCAAGAACCAGCTGCTGAAATTGATCTCTTCCAGCATGAACATAAACGCATTCATTGACAATTAAATCACTGTTGTAATCCATTAGAACAGCTCGGACCTCTCAGTGTTTACAAGGAAAGAAAACACAGCCAAGTCTTTTTTATTCCCACCTGTTTATGCTCAAAACGTCATGTTAAGCCACAGGGCATACAGCCTTTCCACACGATGTACTGTGCCAACTAATAACATTGATACTTGCTGTATCGCATGGCCAAAAGGCATCATTACTGTTCTTATTATTACTTAATGTTATTGCTTTACTTAAAACGTTTAAATCATTTGGGAACAATAAGGCTAGCAGTTAACAATAATTATTCCAAGAGCAAAAGATATAGTTTATTCACTTAAGTGTACCTCAACAGCAGTCAGATCAGATCATAGTTGGTCCCAACACACAAAGTTACATTTTGTCAGACTAAAGTGGAGCAACATCTTTGATTGTGACACATTTCTGTCCGAGTAATGAGACTGCTGTGGCGACAGACAATTAATCTGAGACAAGCCAGCAGAAGTCGAGTAGGTGCCGTCTGCATGTTTAGAATTGTCTTTGGGACGGAAGTCGGCACAAGTGAACTCTCTTGTTGTCCAATCAAGGCCCATTGAGTGAGCCGCTCCTCTTCTGGAGGAGGAGTGGGCAATGCTCAGAGGGCACTTGACTAGTTGTTGAGATAAAGAAGAGCACTTCTCCTCCAAACTTTGTAAACACGTGCAGGCGGTGGGCGCATTTAGTTTAAAACAATGTTTATTTGGTCGGCAAGACATTATGAGGGGAATGATGGTGAATTAGACATACCAGTAGAATGAGATTGTTCTGTTTTTCTTAGTTTTTTCAGTGACTTGTCCTCCTTTAGGCATGACATTAGGTCTGGAGACATGAAGGTAGAAGAAGGCTCCGTTACATTAGCTGAGATTCCAAACCTGTGCAGTCATGGGAAGTTGAAGATGGACGGAGAGGAGAGGACAGCAGCAGCTTAGCCTAGGAATGGTGACACAGCAGCTGGAGACCAGAATGAAATAGAGAATTCGTTTTTTGTTGTTTTATTGTTGCATATTAGCTACAAGTTGCGTATATTTAGCTGCTGACCATCCTCCAGATGTATGATATAAGAGGGTTTCTATCTTCCATGCTGCCAACCTTTCAGTTGGTTTTGTATAAAAGGACTTTCTGTAGATATACCCCCTAATGAATCATATCAAATATTGTGTCATCTTTATCGAGTTCAGCTCATCTTATCGTTGTTACAAGAGAAGTTATTGGAGCTGGTTTTGGTGAGCTCATAGTGCAACAGGAGATGAAGGCTGCTGAAAATGGTTATCGTTGCCTTGGTCTCTAGTACAGTTTAATGTCAATTTGTCACAATTTTCTGACATGTTATAGTCAAAATGATTAATCGAGTAAATAACCTGCAGATTAATAAAAATGGAAAATAATCTATAGTTGGTGCCCTTCATTTGTATTAGTCTGAAACGACATGTTTACAGTCCGAAGGGTTAAACATGGATAATTATCAGGCTCGTCTCCATCTGCTAAATTGATTAAAAACTGCTCAATTACAAAAGTGGCACAGCCCAGCTCCAATCCTCAAGAGACCACGGGACCTAGTTTCTGATGCCTGTCCCCCTTTACACACTTACACATGCTCACAGAACATAAAGGGAACAAAGTAGTTTTGTTGCCGAAACCTAGTAAAGTAGTTTTGTAGCGTTTTTGCTGTGTTTTATTTGTTAACCACGTGTTATAACAGTTTAAAACTGCGACCATTTCGTCCGGAAGAAAATGTTTTTCCCTCAAAACATAGTTGAGGGTGCACTTTAGCTGTATGGGGAAATAATGTTATAGGACACAGGGGGCACAGTTAGATAACTCTTTCAATCATTTCAGCATTACAACACATTTAAACTGCACGTTTTGACTCTCAAATCTTTTGCAAAAGTGTTGATCTACTCAATCACCGTCAGCTGCTTTTATCGGACAAATGAAAGCTGTTGGTTCCTTTTCAAGGCTACGACTCAACAAAGTCCACCGCAACTTTTAACAAGCTTTTAACAAGCACATGGTTGTAATTGTGAGAGGAAGCACTAAAGACGACATATGATTCTTGTATGAATGCAGCCAAGTTAACAGTGCAGCTATACAAAGTGCAGAATTAAGGAGGAAAACGTACAATAGGATACACTTCCACTATAGCGGGTCAAAGTACAAAGTAACACAGTTCAATTCTTAACCTAGTATCTGAATTGTCCAGAGTATAATCTGGGTCTTGCATGGCATTGACATGATATAAACGGCATCTTTTTCACACTAATGTGTGTGTGTTTTTGGGTTTTTTTTTTTTATCAAATTCACGTTTTGTCTTGAGATTTTCTCTTGCTGGCCTAAGGCTGCCTGTCACAAACACTGAATATTTTCGAGTGAGTTTCTTTGAGAAAACCAAAACATGCTCCTCAGATCCGAGAACAGAGTTGTCAACTTTCAATTTATGAAAGTGCAAAAACTCAAAATCATGTTCATGTCATTAAGATGGAGAGGAGCAAAATGAGTGGTTGGGAGCGTATAATGTTCCGGCTTAATATACGAATGTGATACGAAATCTATTGTTGCCATATAAAATAGGTCATAATCAGGACCAAGCCGTGTTTGACCCCTTAAATGTTAGAAGAGGAAGCAGGTTCCATGTATGTTGACAAAGGATAGATCTGAGTAATACTGTGTTTTCTAGATCTGGATACTACCGACTGTAGTTAAAGACTAAAACATTAAAGTGAACGTGGTACTATGGCCTCCCTCTGCTCTGTGTTCTCTCCTTGAGGCGATGCTTCGCTCTCAGTGGTGAATTCATTTCCTCTTCTTCACTCATGCATTTTTTATTACGATGATCAAGCATCGTATCGGCGTTCTTGCATCCTTTGGTTTAAAAAGTCAGCTGCAGGCGCCTCTGTGCAGAGCCAACAATGATGCTGTGGTGTCTTGAGGCCAACGAGAAACATCCTTTTTGATTGGAGGAAGCTTCAACATGTGTTATGTTTGTTCTGCCATCTGAAGTTTGGACAGCGTAGGTTGTGAATAGTTGGCCTCTCACAGTCAAGTTTGAAATGTCCAGAGTGTTACACGAGTGATTGAATGCACCGCACACAGACACAGAGCAGCCTGCCTTCTTCTTTTGTCCCTCCTTTGCTGCTACTGAGTTGGACTATGTTAACGAGTCCCCGGGCCAATCAGACACGCTCACCTCAGATGTAATGTCGAGCCATTCATGCCAACCTCAGACGCGGGGTTAATCCTGGGTCACTGCATTGGTTTGAAAGGTGACTCAGCAGCCTCCAATGGCCAGCCCACACTCACACTCACACTCATACTTCTCTTTTTCTTCCTCAATGTCTCTCGTTGGTGCTATAGAGAAGATCCATTAGGACCCAGATGTGGTCAAGCGATCCTGGAATATTTTGGAGAAATTGTTGTCTTTAATATTTTAAGGCTTTTGAATATTTTTTCTCATTATAACCTTCTCATTTTCTCTAACCTAGGGTAACCTGTATACAATACTGTAGTCTTGTAAAATAGTATCTCATGAATTAAGTTTATTCTGTGAGGATTGTTTTTTTGAATGGGTGGATCCCCAGAAGAAACCCTAAAAATTACATTCCAATTTTGTAACATAAAACATAAAACAGCCTCTCAGCGCCAATTTCTCAGGTCAGACATGTCAAATTAAAGGCAACTATAACATAAACCTTTTTATCTGTGGATGAATTCATGAGCCACTCACATTCCTCTTCTTGTGTGAGGGCATCAGGTCTGAACAGACACGAGGAGATCAGAACTGTGCCACAGAAGAGCAACCCAGATCCTTTGTGCCATTCAAATCCAGAACCCACTGGCATTTAATTTAATTTTTTTTTTTTTAAGATTACTCACTGTTCCACTTTGTCCGTTTGAAGAATAGAATGTGTCTATTTTTAGGGTGGATGCCGTGAGGCATCAACTCCGGTGCAACACTATTTGTGGCCTGCAACAACTACCACTTGTCATTGAGGTTAATGTAATAGTTCATTATAGGTGAACAGAGTGTGTGGTTATAGAGCCTCACCCACCCTTTGGTGCTACAAGGTGAGTATGTTCAAGTGCACCAAAGGATAACGCAACGGTTACATTGTGAACAACGTCATATATTTAGCAACAGCTTTTTGTGTACATGGTAGTATTTCCTCTCTGCTTCATGCACCTTACAACATGAATTTGTATAAAGTGTAACTCTGCTAACTCCTTTTTTGTTATTCATGCCTTTCCTGCTCATTCCAGGCCTCTAAATTGGCAACCCTACAACAGTACTCTGGAGGTTAAAGTATTTCAGTGTTTAGTCTTTAGCTTGGTTTTGTTAAGTGCTTGGTCTGTGTTGTGGGCGTACAGTAGAGAGGCTTATTTTGGCTAAAATAGAGTTTATATTATACAATATAAAGGAGTTCAACACTTCCAGACTTTTCTAACAGAAACTTTAGGTCACACTGGAATGCGGCGCACATCTCTTGGCCACTGAAATGCAAAACACACACACATACGCTCCTTCCTGCCAAAGTTATTCAAGAGTTGGTGGTGAGGTAAAGTTAGACCTTTCAGTTGGTCTGCCAAGATTCTCAATGAACCAAAGAGAAATTACACCCCCAGCTCTTCACACCCAAATAGTCCCTGTCACCACGGAGAGGAGAGAGATGTTGTTCTTGGTCTGCCACCAGACCAAACAGGCTGAGAGGGAAGCAGCCAGCACGTAACATTAGATGTGTGACTGGCTGAGGGAGGGAGTACATACTGTATGACTATGTGTGCATGTGCTGTACATCTGTGTGTATTCATGTGTGTGCAAATGTTTCTTACCAGACAGGATGTTGTGTTACGAAAAGAGCCAAGATTCAGCTATGTTCCCCCTCAGGAAAAGTCCTTGCATTTACATTTTTAAATGTTTTAGAATTACTTTCTTTCCAAAATGAAGCCAAATCTACATTTTTACATAACTTTAAAGCTCTTTAATTCACATTTCTATGTTAACAATGGCTCAAATGACTGTGAAATGTAAAAAGGGTTGTTCAAAGTGATGAACCCAGAGAGAATTATCCCTCAGCTCGACGCAGCCTTTTAGCCGATTATGCCTACATTATTAGATCATTAATGGCTGTCCTCTATTGCACAACTCTAATTAACTAACTAAATACTATTTTTGTGATAATCCAACTTTTGTTATGTTGTAGCGGTTTCTGTTTTGCTCATAGAGGTCCAGGAAAGTCAAGAATGACTGAATGTTCTTTTAAGGAACGTGAACGCCGACACAAGACATTACATGTTTTGTCTGGTTAAAAAAAAAAGAATCCTGTGCAAACCTACAGAATAATCAAACTCAATGTATTCGTTCCCTTTTCCCTTTGTTTTTCTGTTCAGGCACTGGGGAAAGTGGAAAGAGCACATTCATCAAACAGATGAGGATTATCCACGGCACCGGTTACTCTGACGAGGACAAAAGGAGTTTCACCAAACTGGTCTATCAGAACATCTTCACAGCCATCCAGGCCATGATCAGAGCCTCGGAGACGCTCAAGGTCCCCTACAAATATGAGCACAACAAGGTAAAATGAGATCCTGTCACACAAGCCATTTCAAATTCCTCAACTGAAATGACGACGGTTTGGAAGGGCGAGTAAAACGACGCTATGAAAAGTGGCCACAGCGTCCTTGTATATTTTTAGAGAGCCGTCTATCTTATTTGGAACAGCCATCCTTAATCGTTTCCGGTCCTTTATGGCACTTCCTGTGTCCTTAAAGCACTCCGGCCCTCCATCGCACCCTGTGTGTATTTGTGTTTCACTGCACTCAAATGCATGAGTGCATATACAGTAACACAAATACATGAGAGAGAACTAGCCTAAGCTACTCTCATCGTTACTTCAGCAGGTCATTTTCTTTTTTGTTCCACCTTTTTCACCCTCGTAGAGTAATCATAGCTTTGGGAGCTGACACAGTAACCTCTCACTCGCAGTTTATTCCCTGTGAGAGTGACAAATGAAAAGCAGCGGAGCATCATTACCTCTTCAACCCTTTTTTTATTTTTTTATAAATCAGTTCATGTGAGGTGACAGCTGACCACGCTGCTTCAGCTCCATGCTGCCTGGCCACAGTCCAGTCAGACGTTGCTTGCTGAAAGGTTTGGCAGAGATTTGGTTACGAGGGGTTGATAAATTATTTAGTAGATTTAAGTGTGATATCCTGAAGTCGGATCATAATCTTGGGATAAGTATCAGGACCCAGTAAGAGTTTTATTGATAATGGACTGAAAAAAGGGGGATAAAAGTGGAGTATTCAAGGTGATATTTGATGTTGTGGAACTATCAGAAATGCTTTTTGGTCACATTTTATCAGCATTGCCATATCAATAAACATAAATCAACAGGTAGACCAGTCACATTGGCTCCAATTCATTTCATAACAAAAGCTAGTTCGTCTTCAGTTTGAAGTATTTGGGGATGTATTTGTGAGTAATCAGGGCAGACCTTATCGGCAGATTACCGATGTCGCCACATGTTGGTTGCGTTTTTACGACACCTTTTATTTTTTCAACGTTGAGATTTTGTGAAAGAACAGGTTGACACTGTCAGTGTATTGAACTTGAGCAGGCGCTTTTTGAATCTCGGCTGTTGTGGTGGATCACCGCTGACCACGTTAGTCGTTGCTTCCTGTCCCACATGTGCACACGAAGAATGAAACTGAATGTGCTGTTTCAGCTCAGACATTTCAACATTGTTTTACCCACTTTGAACAAAACACAAACCAAGCAAATCCCTCAAATATGATGAGTAAAAAATTATACTTCCTCATTAAGAAAATGAAAAATGACAGTTTGTCCTACATCTCACTATACAGATATTCCAGTTTACCACCGGCTCCTTCATACTTTATAATGCTTACACATCTAGATTTCGTATGAGACATTCAGTACTGAGAATACTATACAATAATAGTATTGTGCCATGAACGTACGGCAAACAACAACGTTTATGATAAAGTCAAAGTTATGTTCTACAACAGAACCACTGAATGCCTTTCAACATCCCTCTGCTCTCATATACATACGGCTAAAATGGGAAGTACTATACCTCTGACAAAGGCGTTCACTGACATCGCAAAGGAAGTGAAAATGAAACGTTTCTATCATTGTTAAACTGTCTGTCTGGGGCACTTATAGTAAATGTCATGATTTGACTTGTAGGCTAATCATAAAACCCATGAAAGTAGTATCTATTGTCTTCTATGTCGCCTTACTTTTATTATATTCTGTTATGTTACTATTTATAATTAGTGCAGTATGCAAAAGAGGAACAGTTTCACATGCAGGTACATGTTGATCTCTTGTCATGGGACGCAGGGGAGTTTAATTAGGGAACTGGGGCAGCGAAACTTTCCCCTTAATAGCCCCGATGGGATCGAGCTTCAGAGATTAGGTTCATGTGGAGCCTGTGGGTGTAAAGTCATTTCTGGATATAGAATACGTGAGTGAGTGAGAAAAGAAACCAGCGATAATTAGGACTGCATAACCTGTATGTTGATTGTCTTACATCATTGGGGGGGGGGGGGTGCTCAGGGGGTCTCTTCGATCCTTTAAAGTGAAGTATTGCTTTTTGTATGGTGTCGGTAAATAAGATGCGTCTCAGTAAATCATGGCAGTTATTCTCTTTGTTTCTTCACTCCAGGGCAACGCAAACATCGTGAGAGACGTGGACGTAGAAAAGGTCGCCATGTTTGAGAATCCTTATGTAGACGCAATCAAGAGCTTATGGAATGACCCGGGCATCCAGGAGTGCTACGATCGAAGGAGGGAATACCAACTCTCAGACTCCACTAAATAGTGAGTAAACTGGGGGGGGGGGGGACGACAATACAGATGTCAAAACCAGACTTCTAAACTCTGGAGTGGAGTATAAATTGAACTTGAGGCTTATAAGAAGTCTCAGGGAAGACTTTTTTGGGAAAATGTTGAAGGTGAAATACAAGACTTTCAAGCCCTTTGGGGTTGTATTTTGGATGGTTTCCGTGATGACAAATACTCACCCTGGTTCCTTTCCCCTCTCTGTGACTGTAGCTACATGAACGCGTTGGACCGGATCTCCGAGCCAGCCTACCTCCCCACCCAGCAGGATGTGTTGAGGGTTCGAGTCCCCACCACGGGCATCATTGAGTATCCGTTTGACCTGCAGAGTGTCATATTCAGGTGAGGAAAGACGTATATTCAGGATCAGAAAACATAAATAACGTTGTGTACATAACACAGACTGTATATATATAGACGGACGACGCTTCTCCACCTCCTCCCACTTTACAAAAGTGAAGTGAAAATATCCCGGTAGTGATTGGGGGGGATTGGAGCCACAACACAGGGGTCTATCTGCAGCTACACGACACACCCACTTCACCACACGCCGCCTGAGATAACTTTTGGCTCATAGTGACTGTTTTCTCTCTCCTGGGGGCTGCTGCCGTGACAGGATGGTGGATGTCGGAGGTCAGAGGTCGGAGAGGAGGAAGTGGATCCACTGCTTCGAGAACGTCACATCCATCATGTTCCTGGTGGCGCTCAGCGAGTACGACCAAGTTTTGGTGGAATCGGACAATGAGGTGAATGATAAAAACATGCGCACACAAAACACTCAGTTTGTGTGATGCTTAGTTTCACGTGTTCAAACCAACTTCATCCACTCAAACGCTTTATTATTTCATGCGATGTCGAAGAGGAGTTGGCTCTGAAGATGAAAAGCTATTCCTTATTTAAAACAATGGAAATCAGACTCTCCTCCTGCCTGGCCGCGCTCCACCTTTGATTTTTCCCTTGGAAAGCATTTGTAAATGATCAGCCAGCTGATTTGAATACCGCCTCGGGTCGCATCTTTTGACGTCATTAGATTAGTTTTTATAATTATACAGGAGATGTTCTGTTTAGCACTCTCAACGCACTGCAGTGTCAGCGATGTGATATCTAAGGCTTGCTTTCAGAACGCTTGTTTTGCTCAATTAAACACGGGAATCAAGTGCAAGGGAGAAATTAAACTGTCGAAGGCGACATGGCCGCCTCTCTCTCATTGTTACTGCGCTCCCTCTGGTGCGGTAAAACGTTTATTAAAATCGGTACTTAATGAGTATGAAAAACTGTGGTTTAATTAAGTGATTAACTCTCTCTCTCTCTGTAGAACCGAATGGAGGAGAGCAAAGCTCTGTTTAGGACAATTATCACATACCCCTGGTTCCAAAACTCCTCAGTCATTCTCTTCCTCAACAAGAAGGACCTGTTGGAGGAGAAGATCATGTACTCTCATCTAGTGGACTACTTCCCAGAGTATGACGGTGAGTAACAGCAGCATCGAGTCTTCTCCGTCCAGCTCAAATAGCAAACATCTAAGCCAGGCACGAAGCTCTTCTTAGCTGCTGCTAGTTTGCACACTTTCTCAGATCCTCTTGTCAATTTAAAATGGATGTCAGTGCTATCAAAACACCAACATTCACTACATGTCCTACATGTGTGACTTTTGTATTATTGGTAATTTTATGTTTTGAGTAACACAGAATGTCAAATCAGCCAGATATCAGCCTTAATAAGAATAGTATTGGACCAATACTGAGTCCAAACATCGGTTTGTCTTTGTCAGTGATATACTGTATTATGGCAGCAAACACAACACCTAAATAACAACAGTGTCACGTTCTCGTATTTAGATTATGAGGCTGCGTGATGTATCGGGCAGCTTAATATCATACTGTACAGTATTTGATGTATCGGTGATATATTGGTTGATTACGAAAGCCTAAATCTGAGATTTAGTTTCTTTCAGCCGTGTCGTAAAGTTTCGCTTCATATTAATGCGGAGTTTGAAATGGATCAAAGCAATACCCATCTGTTTATTTATGAGAAATATTTAGCAGTAATTTGACCATTATACAAACAATCATCGTCTAACAGGAACGCTTTCAATAATCCCCTGATAAACAAACTGAGTGTTCCAAAAAAAAAAAAAGCAGTGTTTTATAAATATCTGCATCTCCAGAGCAGAAAGCAGATGTGTTGTAGCATTGCAATTAAAAAAGGATATATTGAGTTTTTAAATAATTTGTCATAATTTGTGTATTTCAAAATGATGCATCCCTGTAGATTAAGATGCATTAGCCTGCAAGAGAATCAAAAGTATTCTGAACTTATTGGTCCTCACTGTGATGAAAGAAACTGGCAAGTGCATTCACGGAGCATCGTCTTCCCCTCTCCAGGCCCCCAGAGGGACGCCCAAGCAGGCCGAGAGTTTATCCTCAAGATGTTTGTGGACCTGAATCCAGACAGCGATAAGATCATCTACTCTCACTTCACCTGCGCCACTGACACAGAGAATATCCGTTTTGTCTTTGCCGCCGTCAAAGACACCATCCTGCAGCTCAACCTAAAGGAGTACAACCTGGTGTAGAGCGGAGCGGCCAACAGGAGGCCCTCAGCACACACTGACTGACGCAATCTGTGAAAAGATAGATCATATACACACACACACACACACACACACACACACACACACACACACACACACACACACACACACACACACACACACACACACACACACACACACACACACACACACACACACACACACACACACGAGAAGATAATCAGAGGGAGAAAAAAATATATAATGGTTGCATAATACTAATTTATTTGCTATTTGTTGATCTCTTGGTCCTCAAGGGGTGAGCAAAGTAAATGTTATCTTGCTATTTAAGGAGTTGTTGAAATAAGGGGGGGGGGGGGTTGGGGGGACGGGACGCTGTTGAATATGTACAGCAACAATTGCTCTTCACTCTGCATAGTGAAGTTTTGGTTTTCTTGTTTAGCTTTTTGACAGAAAGAAAGAAACTACTTTGTGCACTTGAGTTTTGAGGGCTTGTTTAGTCAGTCAGTGAGATACATCAGAGCTGGAACCAATGCAATGTGCTCCCTGCCTCCTGCCGTTTTATAAACAAGAAGAAGAAAACCTTTTTACCCTCCTTAACTGCCCGGTTCATTCTGAAGCTCCGTCCTGGGTGTTTACCGGTCGGCTCAACAGGAAATGATGTAACAGATCTCTAATTGACAGCTGTCATTTTCCTTTAAAGGACTGATTGGCAAGTCTCTTGTTAAATAGCTATAAACTGTGATTTTTATTATTTCATATTGATTTGGTATTGACTTAAATCATTATTACTATTATTGTTATTGCATTGACTTTGGTACCATCCGATGAGTAGGTCATGTGTGACCATGGAAGCACATTCTCTACATTTCTACAGAGTCTCAACAGGCACACGAGTTCTCCAGCAGCTTCAGCCATGAAGTTGAGAAGTTTGAGAGGAACTGGCTTTTGAAATGCTTCCTGAGCTTTGAGCGAGCAGGTGAGGAGGCGCCTCTGCTCTGTCGCTGGCTGCTTTACACAGACTGAAGGGAGTTGAGGAGGGGATAGTTTATGAGACCGTGTTGTCAAATGCTTATGTTCAACTGTGCCACATTAACGCTTTTCATTATGGTGATATGTATATTTATTGCCGATGCCAAAACAGCTCAAGCACCGTACTCCACTTTGCGCCGTTTGCTGCTTCAATGAAACGAAAGGTGTTGAAAAAGAGCAGGGCCAATGAGTGCAGACTTTACTGACTGACTTATTGATCATCAGCTCCTGCAAGTATTCAACCAAGTCAATGGTTCCCCCCCCCCCCCCCCCCCCAGTTGACTGTTGTAGTTCAATGGCAGTGGAGAATAAATTTGGCTTAATTCTTATGTAAAAGGACACAGTGTTGATGTTCAGTTTGTACCAAAGTAAGCCCTTCTTCTTTCTGATTGGCACCTCTCTGATTTGTAATTGCCTCATTCCATGTTCCATGTTCCTTTAAGTATTTTTTGTAACAATTCCCTAAAACATAAGCCTGTAATTTACATTTATTGAGGCATAGTGCAATTATAAATGCTATAATCATTGTACATACATCTCTCTCTATATATATATATATATATATATATGGCAGAATCTTTGTTGGCTTTGTAATCATTACTTTTTTGGCAGATTGAATGTGCGGTATTGAAAATATGTATCTATGTAATTGTATTGTATGTCTAATGGCTAATTCATTTTTGGAAGAAAACATTTTTTTAATTTACACCTTTGTTTTTGTTTGCTTTTTTTTAAGAGGAGAATGTAAGTTTTGTTTCTCAGCAACGAAACATTGTTCAGCTTCAGAACGACATAAAGAGGAATATCATTATCCAGAAACACATTAATCGGTATGCCAGTACTTATAGTAGCCAGTTTGTTCAATTGACTTTTATATGGAAAAACTGCAGACTGAATCCAATCTACAGGGCTAATTGTAAGAGTTTAGTTTTTAACCGGCTTCAGGAACAGAGCACTCGTCATATAGGTGTAATCGCATCACTCATTGATTCTTATTCTTTAATATTTAACTTAATCACACTGCGTCTCGATAAATATTTATTAACTTTGAGATTTCTTAGTGTACTGCACACCTTGTGACCCTGAGCACTCCCCACCCCACCACCTTAATATGCTTTATTTAACAAGCACTGCTAGAACGAGGTGGATGGCAGGCAGGTTAAGTGTTGCTTTGGCTCAGATTTTGTATAAAAAAAATCTTGTTAAGGATGTATTTATCTGATTGTTTGTGATATTAGATGGGAATGCCATCACCCTTAAAACACCGCCCCAATAGAAACTCAGTATTGTAGTGTGTCAGAGTCAGTGTGTACACAAAAGAAGACTCAACCATTTGGCCTAATTAGGATGGTACATTCACAGGTGCTTTTATATTTCTGTTGTTTTAACTTTGTTTCAATCTTGAATGCCACCATTTCATTAAAATGTACAGTATTATTTTAGACTTTATTTATGAAATGACAACATTACACGGAAAAAGAACACAAGAGTTCACATGTACATATTGCCTTATTGAATAAGCTGCGCCTCTGAAGTGAAGCTAGTGCAGCCGATAACGTCCTATTGTGCAGCCGGAGGAGTGTTTGTTATGGCTTGGTGGTCTCTCTTTGTTATTCTGTGCTATAAGAAGCCCTGAAGTGTAGCTAATATAACAGCATTACAGGACATTATAAGAACATCATGAGTGAATTGAAATCTGAACATACCCTTCTATTGATTTCACGATATTGTCGCATCAGATTCATGTCTTAAAACTCACGCCACAGTGCGTTATAATGCATTAAACAGCCCGATGTGACTCCGATGAAACAACATACCATCAGGATGTGTATGTGCCACGATCTGGACTCTAATCCACCACCAGCCACCTGTGGAGCGTTTGGCTGTACCAGCCACTTTGGCAGGCAACCGGCCCTCCCTCGGAGGTCCTGTTGTTTTCAGATATTTCAGTTGGCCGGTGAAATTTCTTACAAGGATGATTGATTTTGGCAGGCAACAACCGCTTCAACAAGTTAATTCACAGTGAGAATTGAGTAAATCTTGCGATAACCACGTCTCAACAGCAGGGCCTAATAGGAAAAAAACTAGGGGGCCAACTTTTCACACATTTCACTGAATGTTAAAAAAATAATGGTGTTAATGAGATTCTGCGTGTTGCCAGAGGAGCTGTTTTGAAGATGGACTATAGTTTCAACTTATCAGTGTTGATGGTCACTTGTTGTAGACTTGCAGTAATCAGTAACTGGTGTCCCTGCTGTGATAAAGTGCTTATTTACACTGTCTCTGCTGCTTAAAGGGAAAATCCTTGTTTAAACAATTCACACTGCATTCAACCCAGTGAGCAGAAACCGCCTGGCCATGTTTGTGAGCTTCAAAGAGTAATAAAAAGATGAAAAAAACAGACTAACTACTATTCGTGTTTTGGTTTAGCTTATTTACATCATAAAAAATATACTGTACTGGCATAAATACAAACGATAATTTGATAATTTTGACAGATAAATACGAGTTTCCGAGCCTTGTGAGTGACTTGTTCACAGCATTACTCTGAGGGAGCACATGTGAGTTGTATTCAGGCTGGATTTTCCCTTTAAGAGACTCCAGCTGGTGTTGACAGTTTGAATCCTCTGCTGCTGTTCAAGTATCATGCAGTATGTTAATGAGCAGCGCAGTGTTACGTATACAGTATATTGAGGACTCCGTCATGTAGAACTACATGGTTGAGTTTTGGAAAAACCACTTTACATAAACTGCTCTCTCTCTCTCTCAGACGCTTTCATCTGATTGCTTTCATTCTGAAGATGTGACGTTTAGTGACTCATTTATGACACAGTGTATCCTCACATTATGGTGATCTCCAATCATAATAGTGTAAAATGTGTCTTGTTCCATAAACTGGCACTCCATCAACATGTTTCTGAATGAAACGCCATGTTTCTTTTCAAATGTGTGACGACTGGTGATTTCAATGATACATATATAATTTCAGATATTCAGATATTTCTACAATGTGGGCAATTTAATGCCTCTAAATCGATATCATTCCTCCCCACCATACTACCGGCCAGATTCCTCAAGTCAAGTTGTATTTGAACTCCAATTTGTATCACAAACCTCTGTCAAGCACTGCAAATGTAATTAAAGTGAACACATATTTGATTCTTGCAAAGTTGAATCATATCGACCAACGGTAAGTTAGAGGTTAATTGTCTCCTTTTTCTCCCCGTCATCATGAGTGTTTTAATCTTTAACATGCCTCAAAAAAGAGAACAGAGACAACAGAATACTTTGAGAAAAATAGGAAAACATAGCTGGCAGGGAGCCAACTTTGTTTACCTCCTGGTTGAGCCAACAGACCCTCCCTCAATTGAAAAGGGAAATCTTTGTACTTACCTGTTCCCGCTGATGAGAACATGTTCAGTCTTTCTGTTGTGGTGAATGTTCTTGTTGCAAAGCAATCATGATGATTCAAAGTAGACTGCTGGGCTTCTGTACGCATTGAGAACGTTGTTCAATAAAAAGGACACAAGTGTGGATGAGCGGAGAGTAAATTGCACACAAAAAAAAACTGAAGACTGCTTGTGGTTATTTTGTCACGGTTAGCTCTATACTCAACAATTGTCATTAATTTATATATTTTAATGTGTGGATGAATGACAAGCACTGGTTACACATTTACTGTTTATCATTCTCACATTCTTAGTGAATTATGATTTATGTTTGTTACTGATAGTAATATAATCGAGGACTGCACGCACACACAGATATTTAAAAGATAAAAATGAGACACAGAGCATGAGATGGTTTTAGTTTTGTGAAATATTACAGTATTTTAAAAAGACGGTCTGAGGTAAACTTGGCTGTAATCCTCTTAAAAGAACCATTTCACATTAGAGTAACTGCTCAGTTTTTTTGTGGATTGAAGAACGTGACTGTAGTTTACTTCAGTTCCACAACCACTATTTGATTTATTTTATTATTATATCATTGTGTACCCCTCTACAAAATGAGAAAGGAAAATCACCATATTATTAGGCCTACATTGTATTTATTTGTATTAATTATGATCGTATATCTTCTTTCTATCTTTATGCTTTCATTTGATATTAACATGAATTTATTCATACATAATTTGATCTCCCAGTTTGTTTAGTTTTTTTGCCCCTCTTTTGCATTTTTTAATAATGAGGGTGACACTCACCTCATTGACTCTAACATTGACTCTAACATTGCTGCTCATGCTATGAACTAAAACTGTGAATGCCATTCCTCTCCTTTCTCTAACAAGTTGAAAATACTACGTTTTCTCATAAAGCCCGTATACAACTCAGGCACCCATGCATTCACTCACAGTTGGCCTTCCTGACCCCTAGTGGCCGTTAGGAAACATGGCAGTGTCCGAGGATGCACCGAAGCAGCATCGAAACTGTGGAGGAAGCGTCCCGCACTGAACTCATATTGTTACATCTGATGTGTAACATTTGCCAACAAAGCTATTTGCAGATGCCAGTCATGTCATCAGGGCCAGTTTATCCAAGCCAAGGCCCACTGCTCCTACGTTTCTTGGCTTTTGCAGCTTTCTTCGACTGAAGCATGAGTGAGTGCCCCTTCTCTACCATTCTTAGTTATTCATTATTCATCATGTCACAGTCAAGACAACATCGCCGGCCCGCTGCGGATGTTAACTTCCCATGTATCCCTTTCTATTTGCAGCCAGTGCCACGCCCTCCCGAGATAAAGTTCAACAAGTGTCCTCCTGCTTCAGATCAACCGCAGCACCTTATCAAAGCGGGTCAACGCCTTTTATTCCTAAAAAAAAAACTAAACTAAACTCTGGACTTTCCCTTTATTTGAAGGATTCTCTGTTTTGACCGCGGGATATTCAACTTTTTTCTTCCTCTATATTCTGCTTTTGTCACTTAAGAGAAAGAAGAAGAAGAAGAAGAAGAAGAAGAAGAAGAAGGCGCCACGTTTTAAAGATGCTCCGCGTCTGTTCCCACTGACTTTGTGAAGCGAGAGGGGGGAGTGAGTGGAGGAGACGGAGCGCGCGTACACCTTTGCGGGCCTTTGAAGCATTAAAAAAGCAAAAAAAAAAGGGCTCATCGGTCAGTCTGAACGATGGCCGGGTGTTGCGTGTCCGCGGAGGACAAAGAGAACCAGAGGATCAACGAGGAGATCGAGAAGCAGCTGCGGAGAGACAAGAAGGACTCTCGCAGGGAGCTGAAGCTGCTGCTGTTAGGTGAGCATCACTGGCGGGGACCGGGGTTCAAACCCGGAGGGTGACTTAGGGTTTAGACGGGTAAATAATAGCCTGAACATATGCTCCTAAGGGGATGAAACTCTTGGCGCGTACCCACATACTTATCTGTTCTGCCCAAATGTCATGAAATACTCTTGCAAAGCTCTTTAAAATGTTCCTTTGAGTGAATACTGCGCTGCTTCCTGGCCACACCTGGACGTGCAGGTGTCACGGCAGGTGGGACAGCACTCAGCAGCCCGTCGACTGAACTCTATTTGAATTATAATAAGAGGTTATGATTTAGGAATAAGCAGGCACTTTACAAGGGGCGTCCCTTCTCTGCCTTTTAATATGTTTGATGGGTTGGATTGATGTAACTGTGGATCAAGGATTAAAGTCACAAGGAGGTTTCTGACTGTGCTCTACATTTCCTATCTCCTCATTCTGGTCTCCGGATGTGGTGCAGCGCGCGCTGTCTGTCCCCGGAGCGTTCAGGCTCGGCCGCCATAGTCGTTCCGTTAATATTCAGTACCGTGGAGAATTTCCAAGCTTAAGTAATTTAGTCTACTGGACTCGTTCAGTTCTCAGCTGCCACGGAAATATTGAAAACAGTCACACGCAGAGAGTTTAGACACTTTAAGAGGAGTTTTAAAGTTTGCGAGTTTCCAGGAATGTCTACAGAAACTAAAACGAGCGCACTCATTTCCAGATGAGCTCCCTCAGAGAGCTGCGCGGTGGAGGATTCCTGTGTTTGCTCCATGATGGACTGGAGACACGTGGGAGTTTTCTCATCCTCTGTTGGGATAAACTCCAGCCTCAGCTGAGCATTAGCAGACAAAGGGAGTAAAGAATATAACATAGTGAGGGGGAAATATGAATGTGATGCCCAGGAGTCATTTATCAGTCCAGCAGAGAGACAGTGTGAGTTTCAGGGGGACTTTTTAAACACAGTGCTGTTATACCGTGTCCTATGTTCACTTGTTGAAGCTTTGGCAGCGCGCGACAGATCAGAGGATTGCCACATGGCATCTCAGAGAGCATCCATGACCGCCAGCGCTCTGGACACAACCCGTTCTACTGCAGCAGTGCGGGAGCCCCTCAGGGACCGGAGCCACTATCAAGGTCTGGGTCAGTGGTGTGACAGAAAGCCATAACTAGCTGCTGCTGGCGCGCCTCATGCAAAAGTCATGCAAATCCAGCCCTGAGCAGGACATGAGCAGTGGGTCTGCCTCCACTGCTCTCTGAGAAAAAGGGCTAGACACAATTTATTAGAATCCACATTTAATGTGCTTGAAAATCATTTTCTCGGCTCACTTGAACGGTAGATGACTCACGAATCATTGGTGGATACGATCTGAAAAAGGGGGTACGCATTAAACATTCAGCATGATGTGGATTGTGGTTCAGTGCATGCTGCTTCAGTTCACTGCTGAGCAGGAAAACTAAGTTACTACAAGAGCTGCTGGGGTAGTTCTGAGAAATGTATGTGGAGGGAAAAGACACGGGAACGAGTCAGTGGTCTGGTGAAACGGATGAACAGAGCTCTCGCCTCCAACTAGTTCAGAATGCAGCAGCTATGAGCTTCTGACTGGTTTTAACAGACGACATCAACCCAATCCTGGCTCCTCTCCATTAGCTCCCTGTTTGATTTACAATGGATTAGAATATTTTACTGATCACTTCTTGGTCTGATTCAAGCTATAGAGGAGAAACGGTGACCCATACAAGTCAGTCTGCAGCCTTAGAATCAGTGACTTTGTTTAACACAACCTCTTAAGCACGAGCCCTATTTTTATGCCTCTGCTCGAAAATGGCATACCCATACTAAAAAGACTGTAATTCTGTAACTACAAGGTCTATTTTAATAATTTTGATTGTGACACTTGTGAGATTTGTTCAGATGATGTGTAAATATCAGTGTATATGTTACTAGTTAAGAGCAAATGAAGATGGCACACAGCTCAAATTGAAAATGTTCAGGTTCGCCTGAAAAAAAAGCACTTTTATCGATATTATTTCTTTGAAATAATGCAGCTGAAAGCCTAAAAACTCTCCCAAATCATAGCACAACATGTCAGGAGTCCCTACACAAATTTGGCTTTGATAAAGTGAAGCAGGACAAAGTTAGAGAGGTTTTAGTACCGAGAGGTCAGGCAGGGTCAAGCAGAATTGTCACATGTTCCAGCTGTTCCATTGTAATTTTATATACTATATATTTCACTTGTTTTATCACTAATAGTGTTCAATGCATCCAAATACAGCAGTATACAGTTTGGCAACATTTTGAGAGCCAGAATCCTCTCTGAGCCTGTTTCTGTCTCTCATCCATGGGATTTTCTCATCTGAATTCCAGTTGCTGTGTGTCTATGGAGGTCTAGCTCAGCCTATCATCGGTTGATTTCAGTCTATGAGCCCTCCTTCGACGCGTCAGAGTCTCGGGAATGTAGTAGGAGTAGCCTGGTGTTGATTGACAGAACTTTTAGCCAGTAAAAATCAAAAAAGAGCCGCGCAACCCCGAGCCTAAAATTCCATTCGCCAAAAGTCTGACCCCCTATCCCCGGGTCCCACACATTAGGTTGACCCCCCATTCTACAGGTAACAGATGACAAACACACAGGATGTACGTAGCAACAATGTTTTTTTTTCTAACCGGGGAATTATGCCGTTCTTTTCGTGAATCTTCGTAAAGGTGAGGTGCTGCTAAGATTTTTTTCGGTGAAGCGGTTTGTTGTTCTGGCGTTTGTTTGCTCACAGCTTTGTACTGGTTTCACGGAGAGAAATTCTGAAGATATCTCTGGATTCTGTGTCGAATCCTCTTGCTTTTTGGTGTATTGGTCGTTGGAGTATCGAAGCAGAGTGCATAGGTCGCCGACTCGTGTCGAAAAATACGTGATATTGTGGTACATCTTCTAGTTGCTTATATTAGTTGTGTATTGTTGTGTGTTTGGAGTGTGTAAAAAGTGACTTACATGATAGTGTTGCCCAGATGTTGCGGTTTAATCTGGTATATAACATGTATACATGCAAAATATTCGCAGTGCCATACTGGTTCGCTCACGGCAACCGCTTGGAAGCGTAGCACCCACCGTCCACTTTCCCCCTTCAGGTAAACACTGCTAGCTCTGTCAGCGCTGCTGCTGTTGTTTGCACCGTTAGCACCGTCAGCACCGTTAGCACCGTTAGCTACGAGCCGTTTCAGCCGAGGTAGTCAAAATGCTTTAAAACCCATTTTTATAAAACTATGTTTATTTGATTATGTTTGTTTGGCTGTTATATTGTCTTCTTTTGCTTTGTCTGTCAAAGCACTTTATAGACTTTAAAAGAATGCTATATACATAAAGTTATTATTATTATTAATATCATTATTATTATTATTATTAACTGTCTGTTTAGGAGGAATTAGTATATCACGTCACTCGAAAAACCTTTTGACATTGAAAACACACCATTGTGTACTGTCTGAAACACACAATATGCATTGTGTCTCTTTGGATCTCACCCTGTAGATTTTTGGGATATATAATATAGCAATTAGATGACAAAAGTATCAAGTCATGTGTAATCTTCTACACCTGGGATCTACTGTGTGTACCCGGTCAGAGTGACTCAGAGCTCTCAGTGGGTTTCATTAGGACGGTCACAGTCAGGTCCCCGGAGAGGACGAGTGGGAGTGAAGGAAAGATCAACACGTTCTGCCTCTTCTGTCCATTCAGCAGCCGGACATGGAAATCTGTAGGACGATGCGCACTAGTCAACACCGCTCTACACAGTCCAATACACGAGTAGCTATTGGTCACTTGGTTCAGTGGATTGAGAGGAAAGGCTGCTCGTAGCAACAACAAAAAATGGATTCTTTGCAACCTCTTTAGTTTAGCGTTACTATTATACAGCTGTTGTGCCCGAGAAGAAATGTAGCCGACGGAAATATCTGAGAATCAGTCAAATGGAATGTAAATGTGTGACATACATTTAAATCTAGACCATGTCGAACGAGTACACTGACAAAATGCATGTTAATAAGCGGCATCAAATCAGGGGTTGTTTTTGTGTGATGGCTGCCATACAGTTCAAACAAACTACAACTTTTCAGAGTGACTTCTTCTTTTGTGCCCCACATTTTCCTCCAAAACCTCACTTAGTATGTTTGTTTCTTTTTTTTGACCGAATTTCTATTGGTTTTCCTTTTCCCCCCTTTTTGCACTCATTACGGAGGACACATCACATATGAAAAACAAGTAACTAAACATATTGTGTTGACATTGCTAGTTATTAAGGTAATCACATATGCATTATAAATGAAGATACCTTTACACTCACATAGTGGCATAGAATTAAATTAAAACTTAAAATATAATTTGATTGCAGTTTGTTATAAATAATTGTCCAACCTCATATCATTCTAATTATAACTTAATTAAAATGTCAGTTTCAGTTGCAAAAGAAAAAGAAGAAGAGATAACCACGAGGGCAGAGTGTGACAGGAGATAGGAGTTCTTATTTCAGCAATCATTCACAGAGCCGGCGTCACAAAGGAAGTGTGTGTAGGTGTGACATTGTTTGTGGTGTGTGGAGACATCTGTGGTCAGCATCATCACCCACAGGTAAACTGTAAATCACCACACTGACATGCACACACATCTACACACAGATGTGCACAAAGACACACATTCATATACAGACACACACATGTTCGCATCCACACGACAAATCAAATTATCTTCATGAGGGAAATCAGTGGAGTCATTTAAACAGGACTTCATCTGTAAGTGATTCAGGACTCAATTTGTATGTTTTTATAGATTTCAGAGAGAGAACATTAAGAGAAAAAAGCCATACACGATGGTCAACATTCATCCATCAGGTAAAACATCAGTGACAGGCTAACGGATGCAAAGAGTTTAGAAATGTGTACACAACACTGGGTGCTTGTTGTACGTCTGTGTCTGTGTGACCTTTCACAGCATACGTTAGTTGATGAATCAATTGTTTGAATAGAATGATTGATGATTCAACAATTTGATGACAGACGGATAAAAGAGCAGATCCATTTCTGCTTGGATTCTAGTGAACATCAGCTCCAAACAAAAAGAAAAGTCGGATGTTAGAGCAACATTAAAGACAGACATGTCACAAAAAGAACGAACTTCATGACCTTACATGAATCCTACTCGACACTCTGAGTGAGCGGACTCTCTCTCTGAACAAGTAAAGCACAGCAGACCTGCACGATCACGATTTGCCTCCATCTCAGTATTTACCTGTCTGTCTTGCCCCAAACCCCCGTCATGTCCAAAGAAACTTGACTTGTAAACAAGGTGCATTCAAATGCAGACAATTTGTCTAAGCCTTGTTTGCAAAGACTCAAGTATTCATGAAGCCATGCAAAACAGCCAGGAAACCACAAGACTGCTGGTACCACTCAGAGTCCTCAACACACTTTGCTGACAGGCAGGGTTTCACGCACGCACGCACGCACACAGACACACACACACACACACACACACACACACACGTCAACTTTCAATATTCAGGTCTGGCAACAAATACACATTTGTTAAACAAATAGATTCAGCATCATGTGACCTGAAGTAGAAAATTAGGAGCTTTAGCTGTAAGAACTGAGGAGGAACGTGACAGACAGAGAATCCGTGTGTGTGTGTGTGTGTGTGTGTGTGTGTGTGTTCAACATACACAGTAAACATGTGAGGGAGTGCATTTATAATTTCTTGTAATTAAATGTAGAGGGCCGGCCTTTTACCTCGAGTGTCTCTGTTTGTTTGACTGTCAGAGGAAAGCCGGTATGTGTCCCAAACCCACGCCACTCTATTGCACTGCGGCATATTTAAATACAAAGGAGACTACGCTGTAGTATCGGACTCCTCGTATCACGCTGCACAGACAGAGGAGTGTGTGAAAAGACATGACTGGAGTTGAGCCTGGCTGTATTCAACAGGTACCGGAGAGAGTGGAAAGAGTACCTTCATCAAACAAATGAGGATTATCCACGGAGGAGGATACACAGACGAGGACAAGAGGAGCTACGCCAAACTGGTCTACCAGAACATCTTCACCTCCATGCAGGCCATGACCCGAGCCATGGAGGCGCTGAGCATCTCTTTCGCTGATCCCCAGAACCAGGTACCGTACAGACACTGTGGATCTGGGTCCGCTCCTTTTCCTACCAGTGAGCTCTTATGTTTGGAGTTCATTTTGGCAAATGTTTGTCTTTGTTTGTCACGCCGCATGCATGGAGGAGTCCCTTTAAAGTGGGACATGTGGGACGAACCATTTCTCTGATTGTCTGTGTGTCCATACAGAGCCATGCAAACTCAGTTCTGGAGGTGGAAGTGGATAAGGTGGAGGAGTTCCATCAAAGCCTTGCGGTGGCCATCAGGAGTCTGTGGGACGATGCCGGGATACAGGAGTGCTACAACAGACGCAGAGAGTACCAGCTGTCCGACTCCACCAAATAGTGAGCATTGGACACGCAGTACAAATTGGAACTGGTTGAGATTCTACTCTCTACAGCTCTAACAAGTCGTTCCCACAGATGTTACAGAGGGTAGACAAAACAACTCCACAGAATAAGGTCTAGAAATAATAAAATGGTCAGTTTGACACACACACACACACCATGAATTTATCATGCTTAACAACCTGCAGGACATTTATTTGGTAGTTTGTTTTTTTATTACGCTGATTCCTAGAATATTTAAATCTAAGTACTCGTAGCACCACATAAATAAGTAAAGACATATGGGACTCTGTATTTCTCCACCAGATGTTTTGGGGAGAAGGCTTTGAGCATTTAGTTGTTAAATGTTGGCAGATAAAAACCCACCCAATTTATCTTGCCGTGTCGATCCGGCTGCCGCGTTCTGTTATTACAAAAAGAAACATTAATGAGCACAGAAGGCGTCCCTTCTGACCACACAGACCTGCTCGTAGAGAAACACAAATTAGCATAATTAAAGATCCTGTTTTTTTTGTGAAGCTACCGTCGATCCAGATAAAAGGAGAAAAAGAAAGGCAGCTGTTTTTAGCCTCTGGTTGCTATTTTAAACTATGCCAATGCAGCGTGTACTAAAATACACTTCATTTGTACTTCTCTACCGACTCTTTTCCAATGATTTCAACTTCCCCTCTATGTCTCACAAACCCACTCACACCACAGTCAATACTTACTAAGGTGACGATGTACAGATAACTGCATGCAATCCACATGTATGTGCATTCACTCTAATATTAATACATATGATCACATCACTTTATGGGAAGATGAATCAGGTTTCTCCTGTTATGTCGCTTTCTACCCGTTTCAATAGCTACGTAATTCCCCCACTCTGTTCTTCTCCTGTAGATTTCCTCTCATTGTACTCATTGTACTCTTTTTCTCCAGCTATCTCACCGACCTGGATCGCATTTCTGAACCCTCTTACCTACCCGACCTGCAGGACATCCTCAGAGTCCGAGTGCCGACCACGGGAATCATCGAATACCCCTTCGACATGGAGAATGTCATCTTCAGGTGAGCTTTAACATACCAGTGTAACAGGAAATGTCTTAAGTTTGTCGCATTGGAACAGGCGGCATCACAGGGGATGTTGCATACCTTTTATGTTGCTGCTGTTGTTGCTGCAGGATGGTGGATGTGGGGGGCCAGAGGTCCGAGAGGAGGAAATGGATCCACTGCTTTGAGAACGTCACCTCCATCATCTTCCTGGTGGCGCTCAGCGAGTACGACCAGGTGCTGGCCGAGTGCGACAACGAGGTGAGAGTTCAGCTCAACGGCAGATCCTTATTCCAGACGTCGACCCTTTGTCATTTGTTGCCTCTTTACATGCTGCAATTGTTTCATTTCAGAACCGTATGGAGGAGAGCAAGGCTCTGTTCAAAACCATCATCACCTATCCCTGGTTCCAGCGCTCCTCCGTCATACTGTTCCTCAACAAGACCGACATCCTCAAGGAGAAGATCATGCACTCTCATGTAGCCACCTACTTCCCTGAATTCACAGGTTAGTTAGTTAGTTTGTGCTTGCGATGTACAACTCATTCGCCAGTTTATTAGGAACAACTAAAACTAATGCAGTCTAATACAACAGACCTGCATACTGAGAGGCCTTTCTGTTTCATCCACAGTCAGTAAGTAGTTATCAATGACTCTTTATAATTCAGTAAAGTTCAACTACATCCTCCAAAATGATCCTAAAGTTGAATCAACACCTCTCTAAAACAGCTTCAACAAATGAATGAACATTGTAAACGTCAACTTGATTCATTGCAGCACTGTTGTATTAGTTAGCTTGCAGCTCATCAGCTGGTGTGGAGTGTTTGTGGCACATAAAGTAGAAAAGATTCACAACACACCGAGATACGCCGTGCACTGAGAAACGTTCTCTGGACCAGCATGCTTTTTATTTGTGTCACATTTGGTCTCTCATCACTTTGTAAATGTTTAGAGAAAAAGGTTAGACTATTTTCTTTTTATTTACTGAAAAACGTATTGAAATGATATCAAACCTGACTTGCAGGACCTCAGCAGGACACGACATCTGCTCAAGAATTCATCCTGAAAATGTACCAAGAACAAAACCCGGACAAGGACAAGCAGATGTACCCTCACTTTACCTGCGCCACGGACACAGAAAACATCCGCTTCGTCTTCGTGGCCGTCAAAGACACCATCCTCAGACACAACCTGAAGGAGTTCAATCTGGTGTGAAGCGGAGCAGGAGGACAGACGTGAGGAGAGCCAAGATAGGAGAATTACTTAACACAAAACATTACAGGGCTGGCTAAACAGAGAACAATTAGATCCACTGAAAAGATTTATGGTTTCTTTAATCCAAAGATTTAAATATTTTTTCATTTTTTGTGCCTGTAAAACTCCAGCCAAAGAGAATACAAACATGTAACAGACGAACCCAAACGACCGCTTTTCTAAGTTATAGTGTCTGAAATGCGGATTTTGTGTGTTTTGTATATTCCAGCCTTTTAGAAATGTGCTGTAAGAATGTGAACGTTAGTGGGAAGTAATATCGTTGACCTATTGTGTGGGCTGCTTATTTTATTACCTTTAAAAATAGTTATCAGAAATAGGATCCAAGTATACAATTTCTGCTCATGCAATAGCTGCAAGAATCTCGTTAGTCATGTGTTTTAATATTGTGTTGATTGTTTTTTTTTCCTCACACTGAGCGACACGTGTCTGCAAGTGCCTTAATTACTCAGGACAGTCAGCACAGCCACCGGGGGCGTTTAGATGTAAATAATCCAAGTTGTGCTTTCGAAAACTCTTCTCAACTGTTTATTCTCTGGAGGAATGGAAGTTATATTTATGGTTATTTTCAATAAAGAATTATAGTTACTTAATTAAGAGTGCAATGTGTGTGCTTGAGATTTTCTGGGTACAAGAGATACATTTGAAACACATATTTTATTATTTTCTTTTTCAAACAGTGGGGGGAAAACAAATTAAGCCACTGCAGTGAACACTCTGCTCATGAATGACAAACATTACTGGCAACATAAATATAAAGTCATATTAAACTGCTATGCACCCAAAACCAAAAAAATATACATCAGCGTAAACAGCAGCTGTTAATAATTTGCATTAATTTCTTTGAAATATACTTTTCTCTGCATAAGTCATCAACATAGTTAGCATTGCATAAGTGTAGTATAAAAACCTAAAAATCACAAAATTACAATCTGTAACGCCATAATACAGACTATTGTGTTAGATGGTTATATACAGATAGGATACTCCGTTAGATCAATATACAGCTCGATAGTACGGTATAAAAATAGCATGCGGCTCTAAATCACACACTGAACAGTCTTCATCGAGCACAAATGTATTTAAAAAAAGAGGAGAAATAGAGAATAAAAGAAAACAGGTTTGAAAACAGCACATTTTAAGTCCTATCAAATGTAATTAGTTTCCCTTTTATATAATCCAGTAAAAAAACAAACAGTGAAAAACATTAAATGTGCGACAACAACAACAACAACGGGTGATTTGGCCTCACTGTTATTCAAGCTGCTTTCAACCATGTCTCTTATTAGCTGTTGCGATGCAACAGTGTAGCTTCTACAGCAAAACACAACTTGAATTATGTTCAATAATCAAAATGAGTGACTTAATGTGTAGTTGATCGAGTATGGCAAACTAAAGGCTTTGTTATGGTTTCATTGAAGAGATCATTAGAAATCAACTATGTGTGAAGAGATGAGTGCAATCAGCGAAGACAGTGAGACGATGTTTGGTTCAGTGTATGCTGAGCTTCTGTGGTAAATGAATGGAAGTCAGCCGTCCATTTCTAGCACTTTCGTAAGCATGCACGCACACACACACACACACACACACACACACTACTCGCGCAGTCTTTCATCCCAGACACACACCAACAGTCACCATACAGCATCGTTTACCACGACTCACGCGTGGAGGTTAACCAAAGTGGCATGCAGTAAAGAACAAAGGCACTGACACACACACACACACACACACACACACAGACTTTGTGTGTGTTCTCTTTTGTTAAATTATGATCATTTCTCGCTCTTCTTGATGAGTCAGTATTTGGGTAAACTGTCTCTCGCATCGTCCAATCTGGCAAGAACCCACTGAAAACAAATAGGAGCCAAAGTTAGAACTCATCTTAGTAGAAACATTTACTGCGACTATTATTTCAACCGACGACACAAGGAAACAAGTTTCACGACAACAAGTGGGCTAGTTTAAATATAAATAGACAATCAGGCATTTCTTAAACAAATGAACAATAAAAATGAATCTATATATAGAATCTATAAATAGGAGCATCTCTTTGCAGCATACTCCAAATGGTCCACTCACCTTGGCTAACTCAGCATTTCTGAAGTTTATGATCTTCCCAAACTCCTTGGCATGGAAGACAGACTTCACTCTCTCCTGCAGAGCACAACATAACGTATTTAGTGCAACAATCTGCTCAATTATTGTTTAAACCATGCTGTGAATCTGTGAATAAACAAGTTTGCCATTGTACCTTGGCCTCGATGCGAAGTCGCCGGTCCTCTACAATCATTGGATCCTTGGTGAACTCTTCAAACAGATACTGCCATTCACAGGTCAGCTGGCCAAATGTGCCTTTGGTCACGAAAAATATTCCCCTGGAAAAGGAACCACATCAAAAAGGTTAGGCAAGACTCCCGAGTGATGCATTCAAGCAGCCTTTAATAAAGAGCACAGAATTATTATATACCAAACGTAACGCTCACACACAAGAGGAGGAAGCAGCCGAATCAGATGTTAACGACACTCACCTCTTGGTGATCATGAGGAAGTCGGACTCGTTGACCTTGGCATGAGCGAAGTACCTGTACTTGGCAAAACGTCCATTCTCAATTTTCTGAAGAAATTAGAGGAAGAAAGTGAGTGAATATTTAATCAAACAGCAAGACTAAAAAAAAAAAAGCAACTAGCAAGATACCAAGATGTATATGCTCCATGACAATTTATATACACAAAAAAAACATTTTTCAACAACTGCATACTGTAAATAGATATCGGCTACAGTGGTCGTCTGGACAAAGAGTGAAAATGGGATGATGGGATGAAACAAAGACAAAGATAATGGCAGGCAGAAGTTTAAAGGGTGAACACTTTATTGAGAAGAAGAGGGCAGTGAATGACAGAATGATAAAATGATAAAACAAGGATTAATGTAATAAAGAAAGGAGACAAATCTCTATGATTATGAGTTTTCTCTGACAGTGAATGAACGTCTAAACAAACAAGACGAAATGTTTCCTTTGTGGCTTGTGAGAAAAAGATGAAAGAAAAGTGATGGAGTTAGATAATGAAATATAAAGACAGTCAAAAAATAAAGAAATACACATCAAGTCAACAAGCAACTAAAAGACATGAAATACATAGAAACACTTAAATCACTCTTTGGTTTGTTTAAATCTTTCAAACGTGAACTACAACTCTGGCACAGACTAAAGACAAAGCACTGACGCTACACTGAAGCTTTCACTTCTAGCTAGTTTTGCTCATCACCCTCATCCTCCGAGTGAGTTCTTTGCCATTGACTGAAGGCCAACCTCCTCTGTGGACACGACAAGAGAGAAGAGTCAGGGTCAGAGCAGAGAGGACTCAGACAGCTACCGTCACATCGTCAAATAAAGACGGATCGAAACCACTCAGACCAAGTTGAGAGGGTGTTTGGCCTCGTCTTTCCTCTGTCAACATGCAGTCTATCTTCTTTATATATTTATCTCAAGAATCAGTTCAATTTGCTTCCTTCCATTTGCTGTCTAGAGTTTCCCACCTGAAGCATAAAGTCAATTCAATTAACTCACAATCTATTTGAAGGCTATTTAACGAACTACAACAGAAACATAAAACACAAGCATGACATGTGACATCTCGTGATTCGTAGTTTGCTCGTGTGATTGGTTCCTAATTAGGAGACGACTCAATCACTAACACATCGACACACACAAACCCAGCCTCAGTCTGAGGCTGGTGATTCAGATGGGTGACAAATTAAAGGGAAAACCTAAATGAAATGAAGGGACAAACATGATGAGGGGCTACAGGTTTGATGAGCATGAAACTGACGTGAATCATACGCTACAGTCTTCGCAGTCACCGGCTCTCGACCCAAACCAATGTCTTTGTTGGACAGCGCTCTCCACGGCCGTGCTCAAAGCGCCAGATCAGGGAACGACACTCCAGTAGAATCCAGACATGTTTAGACTCTTTACAAAAAGGAGCATCAAAGCTGTGCTGGAGGCTCGCTGTGGCCCAGCACCTCGATGGGACACTTTAATTTGTCACCTATCTGTAAATCTTCACTATGAACCAAACAGTGTAGCTCTGACCTGACACTCGCGATCAGAAACTTCCACCCACTCCATCCAGGATAACTGCTATGTCAGCAAAAGTAAGACCCACAAATGAAACAGAACTTAAACACGTGTCTCATGTTTCCTTTGGAACTAAAGGGGTTCTGAAACTCTCTGGTTTAGCTTATGCGTATTTACTCTTGATGTTATTTTATGTTCTTACAGCCACGGAGGTGAATTAATCAGTGGGAATTGAGCTCTCTCAGGATCTATCAACAGTAAAGGCCAATACAATGGCTAAAAAAAAGTTTAAAGATAGTTAGAATAAAGCAGACTAACAGGAGGATGGTTTAAAATATAAATAAATCCTATAATAACTCAATGTCTATGTCCATGTGCCTGCATGTACGCTCGCACAACTCAACTAGCAAAACTGGGCAAACAATTTAGAGTGCATAAACGATATTGTTTTAAAGCGTATGTTACTTTAACTTTCCTTCATCTCTGTTAAATACAGCAGAGTATTAACCGACTGTTACTTGCTCTGATGTGGAGTTGATAATGTAGAGTCTTTTTTTTGTCCTACCTGGAGCATCTGACTCCCGAGGCCCTCCCTCTCCTTATATGGTCGTATGACACCGTCTTCGTGGATGAAGCGAGGAGGACGCAGAGAGGCGATGTCTTGTGAAGTCTCCGCTGCCCTGAAAACGAGACGAGACACGCAAACGTATTTTGAGACACAGCTTTTCTTATGAACACACACACACAACACAGACAAACACACAGTACGGCCGTGGCAAACATTCACAAGTACACGAGTACACAGACCTAAAGAGCTTCTTCCATGACCCATTGACCAGCTCTAATAACTACCACTGTACTACTCGACTTCTTACTTACACTTTGCAAGTTTAAATTCTTTTGGTGTTTAACAGCCCTGTGATTCCACCACAGAGCCACATTAATTGAACGCTCTAACACAAAGACACACCGGTGCTGTAAACACAACAACAAACCTCTTGATCCCTTGGAAAGTACTGCTGGCCATGTCAATGATGCCTCCTGCAGGTCTGGCTACTGCGCCAACCAGACCTTTCCCAACACCTTTAAAAAAGCCTGCTGCACCCTCCTTCTGGGCTCCTGCAAAAAACAACAACAACACATCATCACATTTGTGAAAAAAACGATAAAAACAGAGCTGGTACGCTGTCATCACTTAAATCTGTACGAGGGTCCAAATCAGCATACCTTTAATAGGTTTGGTAACAATCCCTGTGATCCCACTGACAAAACCCTGAAAAGAGAAAGCAACAATATTAACAAGTAGCAGCAATTCATTCATTAGGGCAGACTTCCTGTTGGCAGACCCTCTTTCAGGCCAGTGGCAAAGCTACATTATTATTATTTCTGGTTAATCTATTAAATGACAATTGCAACAGAAAGGTAATTACTTTAAATGCGTGCACTTAAAAACATGTGTCAACGGTATATTTTCTGCTGCTTAACACAAGTTTGAGTACGTACAGACACTAATCCCTTTCCGCCCCTGGCCAGCCCCTCTCTCAGGCTACTGGGTTGCTTGTTCATAGTCTCTCGTCTCTTCTGCTGGTATTCCTCGTCCATCGTTATGGCAGCAACACCCTTTGCCATGGCTCCTGTGATCCTAGAGGCGGCACCTGCTATACCCCCTGGATGGCACATAGGAGACTGTAAAGTTACTTCATTCTTTAATATGTCCCTTTTCTTCTTTAAAGTCTTTGGTGAGAGATACTGTGCTCTTCTCTGCCGCTTCATCTTCTGTCCATACGGCAGGCAAAGGCAATTTAAATTCGTGTAGCGCATTTCATTACAAGAAAACTGGATGTGCTTATTAAATAAAACACAAAAAGAAAAGAACAAACCCTGAAACACCACCCACCCTCCAAAAAGACATCCCGCAGACACACACAATAACTAATCAGAAAGGTTTTCAGTTTACTGTAGAATGTAGATCTAGTTGTATGAGCCTTATATCTGCTGGAATAACAATGTTATGAATATGGCATTTATCGTTAAAGGAGCGATAACCTGTTAATGTATTTGTATGCCACAGAGATATTAGTCATGTTTCTCTTTTTAAAGATGGTATTTTAAGCCCTGTACTTACCGACAGCTCCTCCCACCAGAGCCTTCACCCCAAGAGCCATTCCTTCAACGAACTCCTCGGGCCCCTGGATGGCTCCCTGGGAAACCACAGATAACAGTTCAACAGGAAGAAGACATAAAGACACTGTGTACCGTCTGTACTGTTGGGGCTTTAGGCGGGCACACGTCAACCTAGTGCTGATATGTCTCCACATAACACATCTTTAATATTCAATTGGTTTTTAATAGCTGTTCTCAATCTCTGGAGTCCTACAATAAATTCATACTCCAGATAGAGTGTGATGTAAATGTTCACCCTAAATAATGAGCGCAATGTTGTTGTTTTACTGCCACAACATAGATCCTTTATTTTAGCACTCATCAGTACCTGATAAGGCTCATAGAAGAATGCTTCCACTCCCTCCGACAGTCCTCTAATCAGTCCAAAAGGATTTCCAAGTACATCCAGGCCCAGCACCAGCACATACATCTGTTTAATAGCCTGAAATAAAAGTAAATATGAATTACACATGAACAATACTCCACTAGCCACTTCCACAGTTTCTGAGTAACCCGTGGCTTTTGTCATTGTGCACGTTACCTGCTTGGAATAATGCCTGATGACCTCCCATTGGAGCTGCTGGGTGGTACAAAACTGGAAGGTCAACTCGAAGAAGGCCAGCCTGAAACCAAGGACAGAATCGGTCAGGTTAGCAGGGATTCAACACAAAAAAGAATCGAATGCTACCGTGTGTGATTTATGCGCCGTCTATCTGGACCGTCACATGCGTTCGTACTTAAAGACGACGTCCTGCACATCAGTGAGCGTGGCGCCGATGCTCTTCAGCAGCAGGTTGAGGGACTGGACGGGGATGAGTTCATTATCTCGCTTCTCCTTCAGGCCGTCTTCTCCTCCCGTACTCAGAGAGAAACTCAGATGAAGCTGCAAAATAAAATAAAAAACATGACTGAGCGAGCGTGACTGTTTCTGGTGTTAACACTCACAACAGAAATGTGCTTTGTAGCTGCGTCTAGATTTTGATGCGGTTTTATTCATGTTTTTTTCCTTTTCAGCACTTGTGGTGTTGTTGCAGACATGTTGGACATAATTAAGAAATGTGATGCTTAGTATTTGTTCATCATTTCATTGATATATCATGACCTAAATACACACTGTAGTGTACGAACCTTGATGGGGGAAATGTGGAAGTACTCATAGAGGCTGATAGTAGAGGTGTCAGCAGCAGAGGCATGGTTTAGCTCTGTCTTTATATACTCTATGTCCTTCTCAAACAGTTCCACCTGAAAAAACAGCCACAGAAACACAAAAGTCAGGATGGACGACTCCTCAAGTCGATCAGGATTATATTAAGTACCACAGATTATGAACAAATCACAGGGTATGTTACAGTAACTGTGTTTGGAATACGTGAGTAACCGACCTCCTGTTCTGAGCTCATGATGCTGGCATTCTCAGGTGTGAACAGCTCCAGGATGGCGTACAGGAAGCCCAGATCGAGCTTCAGGTCCATCTCTTGAATCAACACCTTAAAGTACCTGAAGAAGACAGACACTCCCGTGACCATTTTGCAGGAAAACTGAGAATACTGTTAAATTAATTATATGCAGGATTGTGGCTAAATTTGAAAGCATTTTAAATATAAAATGGTTTTCAGGGCAATAGGATCGTAGGGATTATATCAGAAACAAAGTATACATTACAATCAATTATCAGATGGACAACAGAGCACAAATACAGTACAGCGCATTACAGCTAACAAAAACAGGAGGAAGTGACAGTAACGTGAGAAAAGAATCAGTTACTTGATGCGAGAGATGTCGGAGTGTCCTGCTGTTCTGGTGACAATGCTGATATCAGTTAGAGGTTTGGGTTCTGTAGGAACAAGAACAAAAATCGTATTCCAGAATGAAACGCGGCATATAAACCGAAAATAATGTTGATTTAAACATGACACACAGAGTGGATTAACAGACCTGCATCCATGGTGATCGATTTTGGCAGTTTTACAGGGTAAAAGACATAGGGGAAGATGGCTCCTGGCAGCTGATTCTGGATCTGTAGATAGAAAGCATGTATACCTAAAGCTAGTCAACAGAAGAAAGTGAACTAAGGACTCAAGTGGCATTCATGAACAAATGCTGAGGAAGGCAATTGGGTGACTTTTAATACTGCAACACAGACATGGATATACTGGATCTTAAGAGGAATTTGTGTATATTTGACTTCTTTTCACCTGAATGCGGTGGATTTGGACACGGTAGGCACTCTGTCGTGGCGATACGCTGTACTCCACCTTCACCCCAGGCAGGAAGTGCCTCCTGAGAGGAGCATCACACGGCTGCAGCATCCTCATGTCCATGCCATTGGGAGTAAAGGACACCTGGGGGGACAGTTACAAACACCACACAATTGAATTAATAGATCTGTAAACTAATGATTTCGTGTTTACTTTTTCAAATTTGATCAAACGCTTCTTCCCAGTTCATATCAGAATATCAGAATATACAGTATTTAGTCTCGAACCTGGAAGTTGTTTTCCAGGTCGACGATGCCGTGGTCTACGGGTCCAGATTCAGTGTACGCTTTGAAGCTTCTCTCCAGCATCTCAGCTTCTTTAGCGCTCAGACTTTTCCACCGATTCTTCTTCTTTGGCTTTAATTCCCACACCACATCAGAGCTGAGACAAGAAAGGAGAAACAAGGGATTGTCAAATCACTGCATGGTGTTTAACAGCAGGATCAAACAGGAGAGGCCTGGCATCATGCGAATACTGATGCATCTTACTGCAGTATTCAGAGGACACGATTTATAGGTAAAAGGTTCGGTTGCTACTATGTTATTCTACAATAAGAACCATTTAACACCACACCCTCTTCTCTTCTTGTAATACTATTCACAAAACAACATCACTATCTATGCCACAACACGTACACATTTTGATGTATTAAATCGGCAGTGAGCCAGGTCAACCTGGCCATGTGTTCTGCTTTTTATTACATGCGTGTATGTGTACACATGTGTACACATGTGCATGTTGCTGGTTGGCTACCTTGTGATCCCAATAAAAGAGACCTCCTGGCCGCTGCTGTTGTTGACCAGAGACACACCCACGTTCTGTAGTGAGAGGATGATTTCCTGTTCGGCCAGCTGCGCCTTCTCGCTCTCACAGATCATCTTGTAGATACGTTGCTCCTGGGTGAACAGCACGACGCGCTGGAGCCCTTTAGATAGACAAAAAAAAAAAAAAATGATTTCACAGCCTTTTATCCCCAAAGATCAGAAGTCAGGATCAGTTACAGCACAGTAACAGTGAGCACATTCCTAAAGCTGGTTGAAGTTACGCGATTCATTATTTAATTCATCGAGAAAAAACAAGAGCGTAGACCTGAATCCTGTGATCAATACATCACCTCAATGTCCATTTGTTTTGTATATCTTGACAGTTCTAGCCAATGTGTTCTTAGTACATGGCAACATGCACCGACAATCAACAGCATATGGAGAGGATCACTTGAAGTGAAAACAAGACTGTGTAAAGCAAACTTACAGAATGCATTTAAGTGGTCTGGGTATTGTATTTCAAGCTCCTTGTGCTTTACCTTCATAAAAGGAGATGACAAACAGTTTCCCCTCACTGTTCATGTCCTCACACAGGTCCTAAAGATAGAGACAAACACGCATACCGTTTAAACATCATAATGTCTCATCTAACAATTGTGTTCACATCTAAAACACGACGACGGTTAAACTGTGCTTACATTTCATATTATTACATGCAAAAGATTATTATTTGGCCCTAAAAGAAGCAGAAACATGGATGAACTAGACCAACTCTGTCCGTGAGTAAACCAACTTAATGTATAACTATTGTAGTATTCCTCAACCACAAAAAGGATTGTGTCTCAGGCACAGCGCAGTACCTCCTCAGTCTTCAGCTTCCCACTGTAAGTACCACACTTCCAGCAAAGCTCCCGGGACCCAGTGGGTTCAGTCCAGGTGTAGTGCACAGCTTTCCCAGCCTCCAGCTCCTCCTGCTCCGCCTCCTTCTTCTGAGAGCTGCACACACATCACACACACACACACACACACACACACACACACACACACACACACACACACACACACACACACACACACACACACACACACACACACACACACACACACACACACACACACACACACACACACACACACACACACACACACACACACACACACACACACACACACACACACACACACACACACACACACACACACACACACACACACACACACACACACACACACACTATATATCAGTAACATTCAAAACAATCAAGAAACAATATTCCACTGCTTTGAGATGACAGAAAGCAAATAATGCAAGACGACGCTGCAGTTAAACAGAAGACAATATAACAGAGCTCAGCAACCAAGAATACACCGCCACGACAACCATCCAATCCAAAGTACCTGTTCGACAGAATACACAAACAATTCCCATCAACAGACAAGAAGAGGACAGAACGACGGCCAAACACTGAAAAAGTCCACAATCCCGCCACTGGAGAGATAAAGGTTTCAATAAGCATGTTCATTCGGATACAGAGCTCGATTCGGACGAGACAAAGCAGACGTAAGAAAATGAAATAAGCCATAAATCTACAGATGGAGATGGAAAATCAGAGAGTACTAGTCAAGCAACAGAACTACTGGAAGAAGCAGGAGGCGTGATTCCACTGGCAGAATCCCAGCCAGTCAGCAGCAAGTAAAGATGATTCAACACTTGATAGGAGAGCAAAGGGACATAGTAAGACATGTGTCACTGGGTTTAGATGTCTAACCTGCTCCTTCTACTGAACCAATGGTCCTTAACCAGTGTAAATTACCAGCAGATCAATAAAAAGGGGGGGGGGGGGGGGGTTAATTAAGCAGGTCCTTTGTAAATAAATAATTTGGGAAACAGTCTTGAAACACTCAGTATGATTGTGGTGCAAGTAGTTTTTTGATACACATATTTAGATGACATTTCTTAAGTATATTGCCGGCACAATAATGTCTTATGATATAATATTTTAACAAGTCCGATAATAATAATTATAGAGTAATTATTTTTCATTGGTAAGGGTGAGGAGCAGATTACACAGACAAACCAGAATCCATTTTCTTCTACTAATCTTTACCTGCACTCTGCATCTGACCACACTCTGCACTTAAGTGTGATGTCACAGTGAAGTGAATAATGTTGCACCAATTCATATCTACATACTGCAGTATTTGTGTGTTTTGTGCCCTCTTGCCTGCCCCGAGTATTTGCATCTTTCTTGATTTTTGGACGTGTTTTCATGCCATACTTAATTCTTCCTCTTCTCCCTCCCACATTTGTCTTTAGCTATCCGTTAGACTAGCTATCTAAGGCCGTTCTTTATCCGAGTTCAGAGTGTGTCAGAAGAGTTCTCCCTTTTCATATTTTTCTACCTGTCCTCCTCCAGTGAGAAGGAGAGGTCGAGTAGCTCGTCAGCCACCCACGAGGATTCTGTCCGGGCGCTGCATTGACCCACAACACAAAAACATACATTACTATCAGCAAAAAAACAAACACCGTTAGTTATTGTTAACTTAACTGTTTAAGGCTGCTGCAACAAGAGGAAAGAGTATCGTCATTCAGAAACGTGCAAAAAACAAATCAATGAACAGTAAATGTAAATACGTGCATGAAGAAATGTTCCTTTGTGGGTGAAATTTAAACCTGATGTTTACAAAGGTAGTAATATGAAAAGACTTCATTCTAAAACACAGAGGCTGAATGAATAGACACGGCACAGCTGGCCAAACATCCTACTATGATTCTCTTTACACTTGAGGCATTGTCTCATCTTAAGGCAACAGCGCCACATCCGCAACTTAACTGAAAGGAAACTTGGAGCACTATGAAAGCACATTTACAGACAACACTTACAACATAGAAGCACTGACATATTATGACATAAAGCAGTGGGAGATGTTATGCACCCGTAACTGTAAATAACAAGTAACAAGCAAATAGATTTTCTAACAAAGGTTTGTTTAAGTATTTAGTGCCAGTCCATCTTCAGCACATACAATGCATCTCCTTCCTCTCTCCTGCATCTCAATCACTTCTTTATTGAGCCCCCTCCACCTAACTTGAATTGTCATATCTGTGATTGATTAAGACCCACTGTGTCACATGTGTGATGACAAGCTTAATCTATCATGTTTAATATCTAATTTATATCCTTTTCTCCTCCCCAATCTGAGCCGATTCGCAAATACATCCTACCCAGTAAGTATTTAGTTCCAACACAACACTGCTGTCCTTCTAACGGTCCTCCTTCTGATCGCTCACCTCTGATGGAAGAGCAGAGTCTGGTCATCTGTGTGGTTGATGATGAGGAAAGGGGCGGCACCGTCGTGGTACTCAGAGAATCGGATTGTGGCCGAGTGCTCCGACAAGTTCACATCTACAGCGATCCCACCCACCTGCAGAAACAAGACACATAACGGTCTACATACTGGTATATAGTACAAGGGTTTCCTAAATGCTCTGGAAGCCAATGTGAGTACATTTGATCAGCACTAGACATAATTAAACATCTCTTAATATAGTGCATCTCATTTAACATGTAGAGACTACACGTATCTTTGTTTGCACTTACAGAATTGTCCAGATGCAGCAATAAGCAGTTTTCTGGTCGTGTGAAGTCAATAGTCCGAGGAGGCAACAAACAACCTTCTACTTTGATCTTCAGCTGCTTGGTGTCATTCCCAGGCCAGAAGGGAATGGCTGACTAAATGTAAAAAATAAAACAAAACATTCAATAACACTGTACAGTATGTCAGTATATCTGTAATAGTAACGGATTTTCCTAATCCAGACATTGTGAATTTAGAAGTCAAAAAGAAATGAAATGTGTAACATGTAAATTATTAACAGTACAAACAATATAACTGTACTTGGTATTAATGAGAGTCAACCCCACATGTCCCAACTGTCAGGTGTCTGTAGATCTACTGTGTGGTATTTGTTGCTGCCATGATGTATAAAGCATTTAAGTGCAGCATAATTCACCAGCTGTAAAAACAGCAGAGTCCTAAAGTGAACCACGTGTGCAGGGAAACACAGATGCAAACAATAACGGGTTTGGCTTTGACCTGTCCTGGCTGAGCCTCTGTCCAGTTGTCCTTCCCCACTTCACATATGAAGACACTGTGCTTGGTTCTGTTGACCAGCATGTAAAACGGCACGAAGGTCACGACGCGGGTCAGACTGAAACTGCTCGCGTCAATCTTCACACCGACCTGATATCAGACAGATGTTGCACACGTACAAACATGACGGTTATTTTCAATAACCAAACCTGCCTTACTTTACATACAAAAGTCATCTAAAAATCACACACATGTATGCGTGAATATCAGCCAAAGAAGCAAAATCTTACCAAGTAATCTCTGAATCGGCCTTTGCATTTGACATCTCCATAGCTACCAACTGTATCCAGGGAGAAATCATCAGAGAGTTCACTGTCTGAGATCATAAGACGGACCTGAGGGATGAAAAGAAAGGCATCAAACTCATATACACCAAGAAATGACAGCCAGAGGTTATGGATAGGGATCTTTGGATCATCTCAATGTTCCTTAGAACGAAAGCTTGTCCATGGCTAACCTACTTAGTTTCCTAGTTTAATGATAGGATTTATTTGGCCAATTCATTAAATGCTTTAATTGAAAAAAATAAAACAAAAAAGTCTGCAGTTTCCCGTTGATGTTCCTCTCCAGTTTAAATGCAGAGGGATTTCTTTCACCCTTATGTAAAGACAAATGTATATTTGTGAATGGTATTGTAATGTCGGAGATATGGAGGTATCAATTCTCACTCTCATCATAAAGCTGCTTAATTATTAATTATCTAAATAAAATAAAAAAATCCAGATAAAACATCAAATCAACTTTTTTTAATCGACTTTGAAACCCTCTTACCTTATTGTTTTTCAGGAAGTAACGAGGCTTGAAGGAGAAGAGCAGAGGCATGTCGTAGTCCAGGGCGTGTTTACGGTGGATATCATCAGCCTTGTACTGCAGCAACCTGCCCGTCTTGTTCACCATCCAATATGGTGAGTGGATGGCAACCACCGTTTGCCCCAGGTCATATGTGACGTGCACGGCTATATCCAACTCGGCCCTCTTGCTCTCCGCCCCTTCACCGTCGTCTTCGTCATTCTCTCGCAGCGACTGGAACACTATGAAGGTGATCTCTTCCTTGTCACTGTGAAAACTGTAGGACAGGATAACTTCTTTATTTCAATAAGAATGTTATTGCAGAATGCGTTATTTTAGATTTACCCTTCATATAATAAAGATTATAAATGAATATACATCTCTTCCTATGGCGCTCACATAAACAGAATGACCTTTTCACAATAAATGTTATGACAAATATACTCACAAAGTGTAGACATCAAGAACACAATGACAACGGGAAAGCAGAACATCAACAATGAATCAAACGGAAGTCAAACCTGTACTCAGAAGACCAGTCCTGAGCCAAGTAGTTCAGTAGGCAGAGATCGAGTTTTGACTGGTCGATGACTGCAGTGTGAAGCTGGGCCGAGTGTCCTGCGTCCAAAGTGGCCTCAGGGGCAGAGACTCCGCTGTCCTGTTGAGCAGCAGGCAGAGAGGGACATCGAGTTCAAAAGCAAGATAATTGGCCAATAAAGCACAGCATTACATCAGATCAATTATGTAAAAAAAACAAAGCAATTCCCTCACTGAATTTAGAGCTTGTAACACATGATGGTATGGTGACAAATCAAAGAGTAATATTTACTGTACTGTATGTACACATAGTGACCATTTCCCAAAATATAGCTTTTTTTCATTTTTTGACTTTTAGGTTTTCTGTCTTCCAGGCAGCAAAGCAGCTGCAAGTGTTTAGTAATTCATTTCCTTGTTGGTGCGATCACTGATGCTAAAACATCCGTGATCTGACAGACATTTCATGAAAAGCGATGCATTCACAAGGTGTAGGGGTAAAAACACAACCCAGAAGATGAACAATAAACTAACACGGATGCTGTTATTTCTTGCATTCAAAATCTCAAGTCTCAAATGTCAGTATCCTAACAAAGTATAAAAAGGTCGCTATTGCAAATGTATCACCGTATGAAATACCCACTGCGATAGAAAACCTTCAGTACCTTCAGTTGGTAAGAGATGGGGTAAGGCAGCAGGTTGCGGAGCAGGATGGAAGGCCACAGGTGAAGCACAAAGGGAACATCAAAGTTCTCCCCAACAGCTCCGGTGTGTTTGAATGTCACAGCATCTCTTAATGGCACCATGTTGACCATCAGTACACCACCCTGATCTCCACGGCGACGGCAGGTCTGCTGGAGGCGTGTCTCGGGCTGCTTGTTGCTGAATTCGTCATAGCTGAACCCCTCCGAGCACTCAAACTGCTCACCCTGATCGTCAGCATCGTCCTCCGTTATCGGCTGAAGGCTCAGTTCAGACCTGAGGGGGGCAGCAGAGACCACATGTGTGTGAAGGAGTGTGTATTATGTGCCTCTCTTAAGTCATGCTCTCCCTTTGCTGTCTTGTGCAGAGAGAAAATGAGACAAAAACAAAAGAGACTGTATGAATCTGTGCAGGATTGTTCATGTGTTTTCCTTCACCTATACGAGTCCAGAGGCACACAGAACTCTTCAGTAGGGAGAGCTGTACCCAGACATGTTGATCCTTCCAACACTTTGAATGGGATTGAGAAATGATTGATGATCTGCAGGACATGAGAGAAAAACAATTACGTTATTTGATCTCTACTCCTATTGATTTTGGTCAATTTTTGGAATGATTTTGGTGTAATCTGCAAGACACTTGATATACAGTTATTACAATACATATTTAATTAGCTTAAATGATTAAGTTCCCAAGAGATCCAGTAGGGATCACTGTACCTTGAAGGGAAAGTGTAATTGTCATGAAATATTTTTTACAGGCAAAATAAAGGATAAAAATGACTAAACTTGTACAACAGGATAAGTGTAGTACCTGGAAAGGGGAGCGGATCTTGATGTACTTGCTGCCCTCCACAGAGTAAATCTGACAGACCAGGAAACGAGTTACTCCCGAGTCCTTGTGCATTACATTGTACATTCCTCCGCCCACCTTGATCAGGGGGATCACACCGGCTGAGGTGTGGCCCATCGGAGCTGGAGAGAGCAGAGGAAGTAAGAGCAGTTCATTTAACCTGAAAGAGTTATATTTTGACATTTTTCTGGAATAGTTTTTTGATTATATAGTTTGATGCAAAAATAAATACAGGAGAGGGAGAGGGGATTGATGACGACACTAGATCTCAAAGCATATTGGTTTGAGACAGATAAACACAAAGTGAGTGTAAAACTAAACACTGTTGGCAGTTATGTGTATTAGTGATATTGCAACAACTAATGATTAACTTTTGCATGTGCACATACATAATGGTGTATACAGGTCAACTTACTAGGCTCTATGTAGTAGTCCTTGCCAATCAAGGAGGTCATGGCTGAGAACTGGTCGGAGTCTGCTTTGGTGGAATAGTCCATCCCGACGGTTTCTCCGTCCTGCAGCTCCACAGTGCCGCTGGTGCTCTGCTGGCCGATGGGACAAAACATCTCACTGTGGCGGACGGACACCGGCAGGCCGAGGCGGTTTTTCACTATAAACGGAGCTTCATCCTTCTGGAAAGAGTCAGCTGTCTGTTTGGCAGCCTCTGCAAATGCCTGAGGAAAGGCAGGAACAGGAACATTATAGATGACCACCTATTCTTAGACCTGCTGTTAAAAATGTGTACAGCTCTTCTCTTACCGTGCCCAGGTTACTAAGCATGGCCAGGCCACACTTGGAGAGGGTGATGTTGAGCTGGTCTTTACTGCTGATGACGATGACCGTCTTATAGTCTGGGACCTGGTAATCCACTTCATCTGACAAACCTGTGTAAATCACTGGCTTCTTCTTCATCTGATTATAGGATAGAGACAAGTTATAAATACTGTGTGCATGTATGTCTGAGTATATACAGTATGAATACAGTACGCGTGTTTATTTAGATCAGTACCTTCAGTTCCAGTCTCCATGATCGAAAGCCATCTCTTGTCTCATCTTCTAAGGGCTCCAGCAGCGGTTCCCACACTCCCATTATCTCATTGTAATAGTGAACCTAAAAGTAAAACGCAATACAAAACACAAGAAAATCTCAGTAACCTCTCCAACCACATGAGCTCTGGCCATAGCAAGTGGGAATACGTTTGAGGTATTGTGTTAGATTATCATCAATAGGTCTAAGTAAATTATACAACATATATAATCTTAAGGAAATAAATACAGTGCGTATGTGCTATACCTCCAGGTTAAGCTCGCTGTGTAAGTTAATGAGTGTGGACCAGTTCGTGACATCTCCATGGAAGGAGGACTTGGCCAGCAGCATGGGGATAGTGCGGTGTCCCACTCCAGCCTCCAGAGTCAGACAGACAGATTTGATGGTCACCTGCAGAGATGGACAGCCAATGAAATGACACAAAATGCTCTTACACATCAAACTTGTATTCTGTATATAGACTGAAATCCTGCAAAACAGATCATAGGTTTGTAGTATAAACATGGCCAAAATCATAACTGACTAATAGCATTCAATAAACCATAAAGTATCATCAGTTGAGCCAAAATGCAGCCACATACCTTTAATGACTCTCCCTGTGGTATCAGTGGGCGCTGTGACTCTGGGTATTCATCCCCCTCCTCTTCTAGGAACCAAAGTTTGAGCTCCTTCCAGCCCCGTTTCTCCCACAGGTCCACGGGAACAGGACTATCCAGCTCCTCAGGGGTCTCCGCTGTGGGAGTCAGTGCAGACTGGATGGTCATCACCGTGTTGATGATTATTGGAGATACCTAGGCAGAGAGTCAGGTCGCAGAGACACAACTGTTTTATACCAAGTTCATCAATCAATTCACTGCATGGACATTAAACACAGACATGAGCTGAGAAGGAATCGTGACAAAGGAAACGTTTGGATCATTTATCCTCTGTGTGGGTTTCTCCTCGCGACAAACTGTAGGGGCCAGAGTATCAAAAACTCACATCTAAAGCATGGTTTCAGCATTGTTTCTGTCCATTCACGATGTGCAGAAACGGGGGGAAAAATAACGTGAAGGGGCGTGTCTGATGGTGTGACGTCACTTGTGGACCCTTGCGGATGCATCATATAAATCAAGCTTTACACTACAGTTTAAAAGGTAAAACAGGCCATTAGTTGCTAATAGCAAGGCATTTATTATCATCGACGTCTAGATGGAACAACTTAATCCCTGGAAAAACTTGTAACATTTGTATTGGAAGAAAATGCCTTTCATAGATGAAATTCCTGGATTCAGATTGTGTAATGATGATTAAACCAAAAACTACCTTCAATGTGAGAGCGTTGATGGAGACCTCCATAGCCTGAGGGGAGGTTGGGGACTGAGTACTCTGGAAGAACACCTGACACGGCTGCAGCACTGTGGTCACATTTTTTTCCCTCTTCTCTCTTAAGAAGGGACAGGCCACTACCTACAATAACAGCAACAATTCAAAGAAACTTTGTTTAACTTTTGCATGCAAGACATCTTTTTCATTATTATTTAAACAATCTGTTTTTTCAGGGTTGCGTTACAATGACGATACAAACCTTGAGGTCCTTGATAACAGCAGTCATCAGTGATCCCTCTGCACCACTTTTCATCACTAGTTCACACTGCGTGGTCATCACCAGGGCCGGGGCGTCAGCGCGCGTCAAGTCAGCCACAAACACGATCTCCGGGTTACGCACCTGAACATTCATCTCCGTCTTTGACACCACGGCTGGAGCTACAGCTGACCGGCAGAGAGTCAGAGGAAAACATCAGTTCAGGTCGTAAGGCAACAGGGTACAAATAACGTCAGATTCATTCAAATCTTTATAACTTACAGTTAGTATATGACCCATTATGTTACACCACACACAAAATACAAGATCAAAAAAAGAAACAGTCATCATTTCCTCCCCCTGGCTGTGTCTGATTAAGAGAACTTGCAGATGGTTTGATTTTGCTGAATCAAAAATCACTTTAAATTGATATGGTTAACTCACTGGACTCTTTAGATGTGGTAGAGGAGTTAATGTTCCTTTTCTCTCCCGCTCCACTACTGCTCTTGGGTGGAGTTTTTTGATCAAAACCCTGCTGGGTGGCCTTGAGAAAGATATCTGCCACCGTGAGAAGGAACTCCATGCTGGCACACAGGTACACATCCTGCACCACTGTGTCCAAAGTGGTGCCATCACGGCCCTGACGGTAGTTCACCTCCACCATCATGTTCTGTTCTGCACCAGGACGCATTGCAATCATCCTGGAGAAGACGAAGGAACGGGGTTAAAGATATAAACAGGATGGATGTGGAGGAGAGGACAGAGTGAGAGCATAAATGATGGTCAGACACAAAGAAGTACATAAAAGAAGGACAGAGAGAGTGAAGAATGAGTAGTGATTACAATATTATCTCCAGCAGAGGAGCAGATAAATAAAACATTAAATGTAATTTGCCCTACATGCTATTTTTAGGCATGAAAATGACGTGTTGGTTTTCTACATCTACCAGTCTGTCAGTAAGATCAGTGTTATAAAGCATCGGAGGACAGACAACAAGAATATGTCATCATTAAGCTCGAGTATACTGTAATGTAAGAAAGCATACTGTAGACTTTTGATGTGTAAAATTTGAATGAAATCAAATATTTTATGTCAGCCTGAGTTGTGTATATATACTGATAAACATGTGCACGAGAGTGTGTGTGCGCTTCCCGAGTACCTCGGGGTGACCATCTGGATTCTGGCTCTCTTGTCATCTAGAAGGCAGGCCGACAGTCGGACTGAGGCCTTCATGGAGCTGTCGGAGAACATGTGGACGGAGGTGGAGATGGTGCCCAGAGTAAACTCGGCCAACTTCAGCTGCTCATCGTGGGAATCCAACAGCTGGATCTAGATAATGACATACACACCGTGTTAGACTGTTAAAATGATGACAGACAGGTTTCATTTCACACATCATTTGTGTCTGTGTGTGTGTGTGTGTGTGTGTGTGTGTGTGTGTGTGTGTGTATATGCATTACCTCGCTCCCATTAGGGCTGTACAAGACGAGTGTCATTGAGTCAAACTTGAAGTCTAATTTGAGAGTGTTCTTCAACTTGCTGCTTTTGTGGGGCTCCACAACAGCAGCCGTCACTACTGTGTTACCTACAAAGTTACACAAACCACGTTAGAAAGGTTCATTAGTTCTTGGTTAAAATGATTAAAGATTTCATAAGCTTTCTAGGATTTGTTCCTGGTCCTAGAAAGCCTGTAGATGCCTCTCTTTCACTTATCAAGCTCTGAGCTAGTCAATTTTAAGATTGTGCCTTATTTTCAGAACTACTTTACACACATGGACATAAACAAGCATAACCACAACGCCTTACTGCTGGCCGGTCCAGTGGTTCCAGATCCCTGGGACTCCTTGTTAGATACAGAGTCAGAGGAACGGTCAGTGGTGGGTGGAGGAGCTGGAGGGGGAAGAGCATCAGAACTCTCCGACAGGTTCTCACTAAGAGTCCTCAGGACCACCGTCATGTCATCCTGGCTGAGGATCAGCTGTTGGGAGCAGAAACAGGATTTGATAATAAGATGCCAAGGAAAACGTTTTTTGATTTAGATTTTCACCATAAACCTTTAACTTATCTTGGAATCAGATATTTAAAAAAAACAATAAAGTCATAATACAGTATATCCTAATCTATAGGCCTGTTAATTATGAATCCAATTTTCAAAATGCACAAATAAAAATCTACGCAGTCTATAAGAAACACTACATTTGCTGTAAACTAGTAATTCCTTCCCGTGCAACCATACAGCACAACTTACACCCATGGGCTTCAGGTGAGCAGTGATCTCTATGTCAGGTATGCTGTGGTACCAGTTGGATGAAAGATTTCTTTGGATTTCCAAATCTAGGCTGACTGGCATCAACAGCTGGGTCTCTCCCTGAAAACCTTCATCTACGTATGTGGTCCTGGAAAAAGCAACAACACACAAGTAATGAGAGAAGTTATCCCGAGAATATGATATTATTGTCATTCAAATCTATCACAATTTATTTTACTGCTCCGCAAAAAAAATAAACTTCTTTCAGCAAGTAATTATTTAATAATAATATCTTCAATGACTGGTCTCTGACCTGTACATCCTGAGGTCAGTCAGTCTCACAGTCATTTGATCCACAACAGGCGGGATCTTTGCATCACTTTTAAAGGGCTGCTTGACAAAGCGGTTCTTGACAGACAGCAGACCGAGGTCAGCTACAATGACATTCGAGGACGAGGAGGACTGGGGCAGGAAGATGATGGGTGCTTTGAAGTCGACGTTCAGAGCGATCCGAGTGCTCCGCTCGGCCAGCTCCTTCACACCTGATGCTGCCTTTCCTGCAGCCTGGACGGTCACCTCAGCCAGGGCGTCTTTAGCCTCCTGGAAGTTATTGACGAAAGCCTGGGAGGGAAAAAAGGGACGGACAATAAAAGAATGTGGGAGAGAAATTAAAAGAAGTTTGGGTTGGAATGCAGAAATAATTGGGTAAAATGAACATACAGTATATATGCATCATTAGTTTTAAGTGAGTTAGAAAGTTCTTATTGCATAATTATCTTACAAAAGAAATCTTGAGACTCATATTAATGAAATAATTATCCTGGCAAATACATAAATCTGAAAGTGGGGTTCTACCATCGTTCTCCCACATATTAACTGATTGGGACAAGACCAACGGTTAAAAGTCTTGGATTGTTTGCCCAACCCCGTGCCCCTTGGTTTTGTGCCGTCTGTTTCTGTGGTTGTTTATGAGTTTGAAAATGTTAAAAATGACAGACTTCTTATTCACAGTTAGTATCTGTACTGTCTGTAACAAGTCTGTTACAAAAACACATTTATATATTAAAAAAGGCTTGAATTGTTCCAGGGCTATGTGATACGTACCAGTATGGAGGAGACAAACTTGTTGAGGAAGATGACCTGGATGCATCCCACAGTCAGCGTGACAGAGGTGTCAACTTTAGACATGTCCAGATAGGCATCTCCCTCTGTTGCGTCTGTATAGTTTACCATGTGGAAATCAAACACTTCCTTATCTGCGATAGACACAGCCTAAGAAATAAATGAGACAAGGAGAATTAAAGAGCTATTGGGAAACACAAATTAGAAGAATCAGTCATCTATTATTCTTATCCTGAGTGACTTGTGCTCGGTGCTCAACATTTATGAATGCCAGAAACACAAGTAGTTAAAAGCACAGGAAGTGACAAAGTATACATGTAGACTTAAATACATAGAATTGAATAATTATAGAACAAAAAGACAAGTTAAGAGCACATTAAGTTCATTGCTGCAAGATAGATTAGCATTCACATTTTGAAGAAAGACCACTTGCTGATTGTACCTTCTTGTAAAGTGCATCTTTGTCACAGTCTAGGATCACAATGTTCTTCAGGTTTGCCAGAACCTCCATCTCCTTTTTCCTCATCAGAACCTCAGAAACCAGACCTGGATGGTTGAGAAAGAGAGAAAGCATTTATTTTGCATTTCCCCATTATACTTTCATGCAATGCATGCATGGAGGACCAAATCAGAAATGTTGCATTACAAGACACATTGAGAACTTTAGGTGGCAACAGGCTTGTTGTGGGGGGGGGTGCTGAAGTAAATCTCCTCTGTGTCATGGAGCAAGAGATGTCACAACCCTTACATACCTTCGATACTAATCTCTGAGATCCTGGTTTTCTGTCCTCGAATGAAAACCTTCAGACAGCGGAGATCAGTTTTAATATGCAGATTTACCACATTGGCAAACTTTGAATTCTTTGTGCCTGTGAGAAAAAAGTGCAGAGAAAGAAAAGGTGAGTAACACAAGACGACCACAGGCGAATGATGGCTTTGCGATGTAAAGTTGAATGAAACTCTGAAAAGGGTTTATTAGAACGGATTACTTTTTTTCCTGGCTACAGTCGCTTCCTCCTTCTTTTCTCCCTCCCTCTCTGCTTCGGCCTCCTCCTCCTCCAGGATGGTGGGGAGCTCTTCCTGCCCTCCCTCCTTCTTAGTGGATGGAGGAAGGAGATTGTTGAGGAAGTTCATGGTGTTAAGTAGAGCCTCCGTATGGAGATGGACATCCAGCGAGGAGACGGCCACCTGATGGGGAATGCATTGTGAAAAAATGTAAATGTTAGTGGAGAAGAATAATAATATGGCATCTTTGCTTTTTGTTTTGCATCAAGTACCATTGTTTTTGTTCTTGTACTGGCTTGTATTTACGCTGTCATGAAAATACAGATATTTAAAATGTACTTTGCATTATCTTCCAGCATCGAATAGTTGATAGGGAAACCTGCTACAAATGTATTCCAATACAGCGGATATAATAATATAGAAGCATCTACCTCACCTTAATGAATTGCTCTGTATTGTTGTGTTGAGACTTGAACTCCGGGCCATTCTTATCAGCCTAGAAAAGACATACAATCCTCAATGAGAAAGCCATTCACAAAATAATCATTCAGGATACCGACAGATGTGAAAGTTTCAACATATACTATCACACATACTTTAATATACTCCAGGGTAAGAAGGTCCACTTCCGCGTTGTCTAGAGTGGTGATCAGCTGAACCTGCTTCTCTTCGGAATCTATACAAGGTTGAGATAAATAAAACACGACTGCTGTCAATACTCGTCTGCTTATTAGAATGTTTGTAATCACCAAATGTTAGTCAAATTGAGTTATGAATAATGTCTCAAGAACTGAGAGTCCTGCAAGCATCTACTGACCCATGTATTCAGGGCACTTGAGGCAGATCTCCTTTAGGTAGGTGTTCGATGTCATGTCAAAGGTGCGTATTTTCAGTTCAGTGCCCAGACCCTCTATGTCCAAGTGGAGCACTGTGACCTCCTGATCCCCGGACAGACGACACAACTGAACAGAAAACTAGATGAACAAAGAAGACATAGAGAAAGAGAACATACAGAGGGACAAAAGGGACAAACAGATTACAATAATGGAAAGACAGTTAGAGAAATGAAACGGCATCACAGACTGGGCTTGTGCCCTATTTCAACAAGACCTCTCTGTACCTCACTGATTTCAAACTTCATGGTGAATTCTGTCATGTTCTTCTGAGCTTCTGACCCTTTTCTTTTGTAGCTCAGCGGCATGGGATTATCTGGGAAGAACGACTGATTGCCAATGGGAGAGCTGGGAGCATCGTAGAACAAATCTTCCGCTGACCCTAAGAGGTGACAAAGATACACACAATGACCCATCTGTTATACTGTCGTGTTACAAGGTGTATATATATATATAGCGTGATGATTATGCATGTGTGGCTGTGCAGAGAGAGGAGGATATGGCTATATTACCCAATGAGGTGACACTGATGGTCTCACATGACTCAAACATGAGAGAGGAGCGCTGGTCAGCTAAGTTCAGAGGTCTTCTGGGAGTGAGCTGTGGGGTGAAAGACTGCTTCGGCTGAGGAGGAAACAACACCAAAACATGAGATATATCAGCAAAAAAAGTTAAATCTGTTATAATTAAAGTACATTGTACTCATCAATTGATACATTTCTCCATTCTCTACTAAGAACAACAACAGCAACAGCAAACTGTAGAAGAAACTGCAGGAAAAGTCTTCTTGCTGGATTATTTAGTTTTATTTCCTCTAGGTCATTTATCCGATCCAAACAAAACGTGAACAGGGCCATTTATGAATCATCCTGCTGGTCTTACCTTTGTAGTGGAGGATGAAGCACCGCCGTGTGCAGCAGGTCTGCTCTCAGGCAGTGGGATACTTTCTACCAGTTGCTGAACATTTCGGAATTTAACATCAGAAATACGCAGAGACAGCAGGGGGAGCTCTCCGGACATCTTATACCTGGAACACATGTGCAAAAATAGAAACACAATAGACACACACCCAAAACATATGACCTTTAACTTTAGTGTGCCTCGCATCTTACATCCTTACAACATGGAATACTAAATAACAAGATGTATGGGGTTAAAAAAAAAAAAAAAAAAACTGACTTTGCCATGCGGGAGTCTTTGATGACCATCGCTCTGCTGAAAACCACTTTTAGATCTACCGGCTCTAGAATGTGGAGCGGTGACTGTCTCTGCTTACGGGCCATTTTCCAGTCGCCATCTATCACACAAAGTAAATGTTTTACATTTATTTTTATTCCACACACACACGAAGACACAAAAAACATCTGAAAAGCTTTGAGAAAATATCTTTTCGATATCTATGTATTATTTCTAAGACAAAGTACAGCTGACAAGGCAACAAGACGTACCCAGTTTTCTCTCTATAAATGATGTTGTACTGTATAATGTATTGCAATATCTAAAGAAAGTCTAGTGTGTGTACCTGGTTTGCTATAAAGAAACTGCAGGCTGCTAAGCTGTATGTCAAAGCTGTCGTATGCTCTGGACATGATGTCCTCAAGGTTACTGGAGCAAGCCGACAGCTGAGGCAGATGCTTCTTGCTTTGACTGGACATCTGAAAAGACAACAACATTTTAATGTTAAAACTTTGTAACTCTAAAGCCTTCAGATCAAGCCTTTGGACAACAACTCAAAAAGGCTCATTTACTTATACTTCATGGCCAAAAGTAGGATTTTGACACAATTTGATGTGGGTTGGTTTTTCAGCCCAGTGTCAAGATTTGTACTCTCTGACCTTAAAATGCCCAAGGTCCAACAGCAGGATGTTCTGAGTGCCGTCGAAAAATCCAGTCTGAGGAATGATGACATAGGAGGCCATCAGGTTCACCTTCAGATCGAGGACCTTCTGTGTTTCGATCACATACATTAAACCTATAAAAAAAGTAATTTACTTATCAATCGCAGACAAAACAATAGACAAAACAATAGATCAGCAGTAGAATTAAACCTCACCACAGCCCTAGAAGAGCTACTCCTCTATTACGAGCGCAACCACCTACATGCCAACCCTGCAAAGACCCAAGTCTGCTCCTTCCATCTCAGGAACCGTGAAGCCAACCGACCACTTAACATCAAATGGTCTGGAACACCACTTGAACACTGTACCCACCCTGTCTACCTTGGAGTAACCCTGGATCGTACTCTCTCCTTTAAGGAGCACATCAACAACACAAAATCCAAAGTCGGTTCCCGAAACAACATCCTACGGAAACTGACCAACTCCAAATGGGGAGCCACAGCACACACATTACGATCTACTGCTCTGGCCCTGTGCTATTCCTCTGCGGAATATGCATGTCCAGTTTGGGAGAGGTCAACCCATGCCAAGAAACTTGACCCAGCATTGAACAACACCTGCCGCCTGATCACTGGCTGCTTGAAACCCACCAACACAAGCAACCTTCACCTCCTCGCTGGCATTGCCCCTGTTGATATTAGACGGGAAGTTGCCAGCCGAGTCGAGAAAACAAGATCTACAAGTGATGAACGCCATCTCCTCCATGGATGTCACCCTCCGGCCCAACGGCTAAAATCAAGAAGAAGCTTTCTCAGCCATGTCCAGCCCTTAATAAAGTCTCGGGAAGAAACCAGAATCCAACTCTGGAGGGAAAAGCTTGAGAATGACCCTACTCCAACTGTCATGGGAATACCCCCCACTGAAAACCTTCCCCCTGGCCCAGAAGCACCATGGGCTCAATGGAAAACACTAAACCGCCTCAGAACAAGAACGGGACGATCAAAAGCTGCTCTGGTCAGATGGGGCTACAAGGCTGGCCCAACCACCTGTGAATGTGGAGAAGCAGACCATACTATGGAGCACTGCCTTGTCTGCCCTCTACTACCCAACCCTTGCAACTCAAAAGACCTTGCAGTGTTCAATAAAAATGCAAAGGACTGTGTAAAGAAATGGGAAACTGTCATATAACCATCACGCTTCAGTGAAACGAAAAGAAGAAGCTTTGTTATCAAATACAGAATACCTTAATGATGTGAGAATTATTATTATCTAATTAATGATGATAGAAAAGAAAGCTTGATAAAGTTCAACATCAAGCACTACGGTCAGCATCATGTTTGTAATAAGCAAATTAAGATCATAGATCTATTATAAGCCCTGATTTAGATGAATTACATGTCCGTCGTACTGTACATGTGTATTTAGCTGAAGCCTCTTGATGAGCACTGAGAGCTTAAGTCATCATTAGAGCCTCGTTGAATGTGCCCAAATGAGCTACAGTGAATAATGCCAATGTAAGAGACAAAATGAGCTTGAAACTTCAGCAAACAATCTCAGGGAACAATCAGTCTCAAGAACATAAACAGGAACACCACAATCCAACTGAATCAGTGGCTCAGACATGCAGGCTGTGAAACATTTGCCCACCAGAGGGTTGGGACCAGGCTTGGAATTAACCCCTGACATACAGCAGATGGTTGTAAATGTGTGCGCAACTGACCGGTGGCTGTGCGGTCTCTGAACTGCTCCAGTTTCATGAGGGTTGCGTTGGTGAGCTCATCCAGCTGCAGGTCGTCAGGAGGCAGGAAGAACGCCGACATGCTGTTCACCGTTATCTACAGAGACACACAAACAGAGAATCCATTTGATATGTAACCCCCCCCCCTCCTTCTCCTTCATGTTTTATTCATGCTCATACACCGACGGACACCACTTACAGCATCATAGATGATTTCCAAGGGCTGTGATTCCACATGAAGCCGTTGGTTAGCGCACTCATCCAGCGGGTTGGTCTCAAACAGGATGCAGAGCAGCGGGGTCCCGGCTCCCGTGGCTGCCTTCCTTGATGACAGGAGGGTTGGTGCAGGCCGCTCACTGGCCAGGCCGGTGACTTCAAACAGACTAAGCTGAGCTGTGAGTCTGATATAAAGAGGAAGAGACTAAATGTCAGTGACACCCATGCCAGGATCCTAAATATGAGATGTACTGTAAGTATTGGGGGTCAAAGGAGGTGTCTCTATGTTGTCCACCCTCCTGCATACATAAAGGACCAACTACGGGGTGTTGCTTTTTACCTGACCAAAAGTAAAACCACAAAGTGCTTCTACTGGTCATTATAGTGGGTTATTTAAAAAAAGATTGCAAAAACAAATGGTTATGACGAACTTGATGGCTTGTGCTCCCGGTCTCTGTGTGAGTGTGGACTGGAGCTCTCCCACAGTCAGCCTGATGATCTCATTTTTGTCTTTGTTGTCTTTGATGGCCACAGTCAGCCTCTCCATCTGGAAATTGACCTTCATGTCCTCAAACTATAAAGAAATGACAACATAGTACATAATCACAGTATCCGATACAGTATTTGCATTTTGTTCTTGGTAATATTGTTTAAAAGGAATATTTCCACCCCAAAAATGACCAGTCGTCTTTCAATTACTCTCCCTGTGTTATTCTCACTACTTTTCCAAACACATGCGTCTTAGTTAAAACCTTACCATGTAAAACACTTCTGCATTAACTGTATCACCCTTGCGCAGGCGCAGTACAGGTCTGTGCGAGTCCGGACGAGTAAGAAATGTTTTAAATAGAAAGGTTTCAGTGAAAACGTACGTGTTTAGGAAGTAGCGAGTGTAAATAAATATAAACAACTGGATAAAAGAGACTTGGATTATACTACGAGTCTGTAAATGGATGTTTTGATATAGTTTTGGTGTTGTTAAACGCAGCCGCCATTTACTTCAGTTCATTAAGAATCTCCTTTGTTTTAGTTTTCAAGGTGAATTCAAGGCGACGTGGGGTGAGTAACTGATTTACAAATGATCTTGTTGGAGGTGAAGTATTCCTTTAAGCGGGATGGAGAGCCTAAAGCAAGTGTTGTTGACAGGTGACTCACATTCTTTGGCAGGTTGGGATTAGCAACTGTGTCACTGTATCCAATGGCAGTGTAGAGTTTGGCTTTCTCAGCAGTGGTTAACAGCTCATCAAAGCCTGAAACAGAGTGACGGGGCAAGAGGGAATAGAAAGAATGTGAGGAGGAAGAAAAGCATTAGCTAACACAATCAACTATTTTGCTTTGGTTCCGTTAGCCACATGTGCATATTGTGGTTTTCTACATCCTACCTCCAGTCTTGACCTCTTTTGTTTCTGCATCAGCCTCTCCTCCCCAACTCCACATCCAGCCCAACCAGCCCTGTGACTCCTCCTCCTCCATCTTAAGCCCTGGACGGTAAATGCGTAGGCCTGCCTTGCTTGCCTGGGGACGTTTTTAAAAAATGAGTTTTTTTTTTTTTTCTTTTTAATTTTCAAACAAATGGAAACACACGGTTTAAATCTGACACAGAGTGATTCAAACATCTCATCTTGGCAGTTGACTTATTTCCATCCGAGTATTAAGGCTAAGCTTAAACAGTTTTCTCTGTTCAGTTTGTGTCAATACATAGATAAATCAAGGAAGCACATATTCTCTGCATCATGTGTCACGTGAAATTAATCCAAAACAAAATGTTATTTTGTTGGCCACCAATATGTATCATCTTTAAATTGTAAGAGAAATACTCTATTGTAAAATTGCAATTCATAGCAAAATGCTGTGCAGGAAAGCCAAGATTATGTAAGAATTTCTTACCAGCTGTCAAGTTAAAGGACTTGACCGCTGCGTCTCAACCACTAGATGCAACTGCTGAGAACTGTTACCACGGTCTGTTCTGTGCTGTTGTATCACTTTGGTCATATGTGGTATATTGATGGAAACATACAGTGCATTTCTGAAAAGGAATTGTACTCTGTATCATTTCCGTTTCAATTTTTTCTTAAATTCATTTGCATGAATGGAATTAATTACATTATTAAATAGTTTTTTAAGGAGCATACTTGAGACATGATTAAAAAGACATTTGAACACAGAATCTGTTGGCTGCAGTGCTGCAGTGACCACGGTTTATGCTGGAGATACAGTACAAAGTGAAGATGCCCACCATACAGTAGGTGAGACAGAGCTTACCTCCACCTCAGCCTGCTGTCTGGCCAATGTGATGTTAAAAATATCCAAGGTCTTCTCAGGCTCCTGAGAATAGACACCAGACAAGCCGATTAGAGCTTTCAGCAGCTTCTTGCTACGCCATGCAGGAATGCATCAATTACTAACAGGAAAGGAAAAGATGATGCTTCCAGAACAGAGAAAAATACATTTAGATGTAATGTTGTATTTCTTCTGAGGTACATAAATCAATCTCAAATGCACTTCCATCAATCCCTTTATAGGGCACGGGATAAGTGGGCAATTATGGCTGGAGTAAAGCATCACTGAAGGGATATTGAGATGGTAATATCTTTGTAATATTATATTACATTTACATTTCCTATAGGCAATGAATTGTGGCCTCTGTAGTAAGCAATACTTTTAACCTTCCTACCCTTCCTTAACTACACTCAAATAGACCTTACTGGCATGGCAGATACAGGATCTGTCAAAGCATTTATGAACAAATCAAAAATATGTAAAAATAATGGATGTGTGGGTAAGGCATTACCAACAGAATTAAAAATAATGTTGGTATATGAAAGCAATGTAATCATTTAATCTATTTGAACAAATGTCCCCTTGCGGGATTAATAAAGTATCTATCTATCTATCTATCTATCTATCTATCTATCTATCTATCTATCTATCTATCTATCTATTTAAAATCAATGCATCATAATACAGGAGAGGAAGTCAGATGAGGAGACACTAATATTAAAAGACCTACATTTATCAAGAACCTGGCGACATTCTCCTAATATCATATGAAGCTCGTCAGCGGTTCAAATATTAGGATCTTAAGAGATAAACGGGGACACTACACATCTCCTTCCTCTCCCCACGTTCTGCTCGGCTCCGCCCTGTCCCACCTCTAGTGCCTTGAGCAGCTCCTCGCTGGGTTTCTTGTTGGTGAGTTTGGTCTTGTAGAGCTCTCGGTAACATTTTACCATCTGCCGGTGACTGCGAATGCACTGCCATGACCACATGTGGAGACGAGGCTTCACATCCACTTCCAGGATGCCTGTGATCACGTACCTCCACCTGCAAGGCATGAACACAGAAGCATACAGTCAAATCCACACTAAACACATGCTAGGTTGGTAAAATATCAAACATCGTATGTAATTCTTAATCAAAGTCAAAGTGTTTTCTGACCAAATGCGGGCATTCTTGTTAACGTGGACCATGGGTCTGTACTTCCTGTACGGCAGATTCCGAGACATCATATCCACTGAGCCCAGCAGCTCCAGGATGCTAATGTACTGGAAAGAGAGGAAGTAAGCAATTACTCACTGGCAGAGAGTAATGGCAGGAGTGCAGTTAAGATCACAATTAAATTCTCCCACCGTGGTTGTCTTTTACTTCTCTGTTTCTTTTACCTCTATCTTCCCAAAAGCACCTTTGTTTCCACCAGGCTTTTAAATAAACAAGTTTATAAAACAACACCTACCTGGGGTCTGTTGAGTTCAAAGGCCACCTCACTAAGATTGACCATAAGGTCCACTTTGGGCGAAGAGAAGTCCACATCTGACTTGGGATTCATCCGCAGTTTAGCGCCGGCTGAGATAGGACGAAAAACTGTGGACCAGCAACAAGGAATGGATTATTTAAAGCTAGGGTTGGTACATTTCTTCAAAAACATTTTTTGTTATATTTGTTGAAATTCTCATTGCATCCAGACAGCAATCAATAAATAAAATGCTCTAAAAAAAAAAAAAGAAGAAAAGAATGGGTATCTGTGAGTACCTCAGGACTGTACTAAGCTAATGACATGATTGGACGGGTTACCTGCCTGTCGACCTTTGCCTGTGGGCTCACTGATCGTCACCGGAGTCTTCCACAAGCTGCTAGCTTAATTAACAGCTGTGAGTGCTAACAATAGGCATGTTCATTGTTTGCATTTCACAATGCTAATTTTGGGAGAGTGGCTGTGGAGGGAATTCTGAAGGAACGGGCTGTCAGGGTGGCCGAATTGGCGACTTTCTCGCTAGATTTAGCGACTCTTGGAGCGGGTGCTGCTACTTTCATTGGTAAAGAGATGGAAAAACTGTGCTGGGTTTTTCGGTTGAACAATTTAAGAAAATCTAGCCGACTCTTTCTCAAGACTACCAACCCTAGATTTAAAACTTTAAAATTGTTAACCTTGGCATAACAATGTATTTACAGTATGAACCTTGGGGTTGTACATGGCTTTATGTTACTTTGTATTGGTAAATATACAGTATATATATATATACACATATACACACACACTTGTGGGATGTGAAAATTGTGAATATATTTTGTGTAGCAAGGTTAGCCCTTCACAAATCTGTGAGCTTGTGCCTCAAAACAAAATCTGTTAAAATGTGCTGAAAATCTGTTACACGGTGTTGTTGGTGATGGTGCATCAAGCTGTGTGATTCACACATTTTTTTCCAGGCACTGCACTGTGCAAATGTGGCTTTAGATGGGTTTCATCAGGCAGTCTAGACAACAAGTCCTTACGTTATATAAAAAGTATAAAATATGTGAATTAAGGGCAACAGTAAGACACTCACTGAAGTCGTGGCTGACAGAAAGGGAGTTGTGGATATCCACGCTGCTCTGGAGACATCGCTACAAAACAAACAGAGGGAGAGGGGCTTCATTTACATTTTACACGTTTTCTTTACTCAACCTCTGAACATATTTCATCTCGTTTTGTTACTGCTTTAACATGCAGGAGTAAACAATCACAACGCCACATTTAAAAACATTGTAGGCATTAGGCTTATTGGAGAATGAGTCCATGTGGATGAAATGAACATTAGCAAAATATTCATTGATCTCAGAAGCATTTGCAGAAGACTTGGAAGACTCCAATATTCACCAAGAGAATTGAATAAAAAGAGCTTAAAAGGATTTGAGAAAAGGGTCTTTCATATTGTGACTTAGTCACTTTGACACCGTTCTACTGCCTGAAAGTGAAACTGTGTGCTTACGAGGTTGACTCTTAAACCTCAATAAAGCAGAATAAGACAGAATTAAATACTGTAATAATAGGGAGACTCACCAAGGCCTCATCTGGACTGTGATTGGAGAAGAGTAAAGAGTTGACATTCCAGTAGGCAAACAAGTTGTCTAGTTGAACCAACTGAGAGAAAGAAGAAAACACAAAGCGATTAGAGTCGTGCAGCTGCTTACCATGACGACGTAACTTCACTAACAGTGTGCAATCAGTTCTGAAATGTTGATCACGGTCCAAAGTTGGGTTATGATGAAAATAAACTGGTTCCTTGAACAACTGCCGACAAATGGAACCAACTGGCTCAAATTGCCCGAAAAGCTTTCAAAAGGTAATTAAAAAACGACAAAGAATGTATCGGTTGTACAGGTATGGGTGACAGATCGTTACCTTGAAGAAGAGCCGGGAATTCTCATCCAAAAGTCTTGGATTCCAGTTCTCATCCGACGTCTGGAAAGATAAAACAAGCAGTGAAATACAGAGAGTTCATGAGATTACATTAAATGTATTTATATACATGATGTATAAATTTGCTGAATGTAACAGAGTACAATGTGACAGGAGGGACTTTGCGACGCATTACCTGAAGACTGAGGTTTTTAAGTGACACTCCAAATGACAAGGGACAATTTGGATTAGTGACCTGTGGAAAACAAACAAGAGAAATCAAATAAGAGCTAGCCTGGTTAAGACTGTATGTAGTCTGCATGATTAATGCGGTCATTGTTCTAAAAATGCAATCAAATCTTGGTCCCTGCGTTTTTCAGTTAGTTTAATTTACAAACACAAAATTGAGTTATGCTGTACATACATACACCCCCTGAGGTAACTCGGCCTGAATACTCACATCATCTTCATAGCGTACGTGGATGTTAGAGATCTTGACCTGCAGGTTTTTGATGACCTGAGTGACAAGCTTCTCCACAAAGGTGTCCTGCTTTTCCAGATTGGGGTCCTCTGTCAAACACAGACCAATATGATACATATGAGACCAGGGGCCTGTACTTCGAAGCAAGCTCAACGTACCCCGGGTATCTTTTGGTTATCTGGCTTAACTAACCCGAACAACCGTGATCACACTAAGCGGTCCTACGACACCGGTTACCAACTCGGTAAGTCAACCCAGGGTTTCTCAATCTGGCTGTCAGCGTGTTCACATAAAAGGGGCGGTGTTTGCAGCACATGACCAATCACAAACATGGACAAGTCTGCTGTCAGCAGTGCGGCATATTTTACAAATGAAGAGAAAACGATGATATTTGACAGATATAAGAAGAAAAGCATTTATTTCAGGCTAAAAGGAACACTGACAACCCTCAAACACACCTGTAATTATAGTCAGATCTATTTTGCTCGAGATGGGGCATTGATGTTATAAATCTTAGCACAAGTTAGCAGAGTGGTCTACCCCGGTAAGAAGTGAACCTCCGTCGTAGGACTGAAAACTCAGGGTTAACTCTGAAGTTACAACCCTAACCCCAAATCCTGCTTCGTAGTACAGGCCCCAGATCTGATCCTGGAGCTCTCCTAAAGCTTTACTTTAGCACAAAGATTTGACCTCTCCCTGATAACAAGGGGGAGCAAAATTGTAAATTGTCCTTTGCATTCTTTAACATCGCTTTTAAACAAAACATTCCATCTCACCTTAAGTTGGCAACATCTTTACACTTTTACTGATATGTTTTTTCACCAACAGTTATTCATTTGATTGTTTTTCCCTCTTCCTCGTCTTACAGCTTGACTAAGAATGTCTCTAAACCTTGTCAAACAGGTCACACACACACACACACACACACACACACACACACACACACACAGTTAAACTCTGACCTTTCTCTGCAGCCTTCAGCTTTGTCTCCTCTATCCGCTGTAGCTCCCTCTGACGAGCCTCCTGAAGCTGCTTTTCCTCCTTTACTGCATCATACTTTATACCTAGAAAGAATGGGGTCAATACAAATGATGACTTGTGTGTACATCTCTGGAAACAATAAAACATAGAGAGGGTTAAGTTTGTGTTTCCTGTTAGTCCTGACAAGTACTTTAGAGTCATGAATAAGTGAATGACCTTCTTTGTCCGACTACTGTGCTGCACTGTGTTGTGTCTGCTAATCAAAAGGGTTACTCATTAGACTGAACTAGATATTAATTATATTTTAAATGCATGCTGCGGGATTACACTACAATAAAAGTAAATAAAATGCAAAGATGTTGCAATGTGTTTTTGAGTTTTAAATATCTAAAATGTAAACAGTGGAACCTGATCATCAACCCTGAAATACAGCACGTTAATATCCTTCAGGCACTTTGTGTGTCTACTGAAATAGTGGGAATCAACAGCATACGCTTTATCATGATGAGTGCTTCATGTATTTAGCTGGACACAGATGATGATCTTACTTGCTGTTGGGACTATGAGCAGATAGACGCCATCCAGAGTCGCCTCTACTGACTGAGTGTAGAGGTTCTTCCATGGTATCTTTAGCTGCAGCTGTCCTGATGACAGAAACACAAATCTGTATTAAAGGAAAGGTGGCAAATAAGGAGAGTAGACGGCAGATAGGGACAGCAACTACATTCTCACCTATATGACCGGCTCTCACTTTAAAAGGAATGTCGAGTTGACTCTGCAACAAAATAACAGTAAATCAATGTGACACAAATCCATCATTAATGCCAGAATGTCATGACAAGACTAATATTGCTCACTTACTGAAGCATTCATTTGCAACTTACCAAGGCATTTTCCTTTATCTCGAGATTTCTAAGAACAGCATCACCTGTGATGACACGAACATGTGTTTACTGATCGTTACGATGTACATTTTGACAGGCCAAACAGATTAGTATTGTGTTGTGAGACTCGTGGAAAAACAGTCAAATCTACAGAGGAGCTCGTTGGCCTTTGTCTATTGATTTAATTCAACATAAATTATGTTTTATTAAAGCCACACACGACAGGAAGGGATTCACGCTGTGGTTCAGCTAGTTAAGTAGCTAGTTGCTACACGTTGGTACATCGTTTAGCAGTGGCTCTGAAACCTCTCTTCTAATCCTCGTGTGTGAAAGGGTGTGACCCTGAACTGCTCACTTATCTGAAACTCGCATGATTGAGCAAACAATCTTGCAGCGGGAACTAAGGCACAAGTAGTCGGTCAGACATTAACAACGCTGACTGAACGATCTATAAACTCGTATTTGGCTGCACTGTGTTGCTCACACTGGACGGCTAACACTAAATAAACTGGCACTGACAGCTGAGGGAGCCTCTCTCACACGACTGGTGGCTAACGTCTGTTAGCGTTAGCTAGTTAGCTTGGCGAGCGAGCCCATCCACTAAAATGACAAACATAAAATCAGTTACCTCCCCATATGCCGAGCTTTAGCTGTGAGCTGTCAAGGTTGACAACGTAGTCCCCTAAAAATCGGTTGAGGACATCTACCACCACGCTTTCGAAGACCATTTTGGCGTTTCTTTCATCTACCTGTCACCATGTTTACATCCTGAGGTTTCGTTAGCCTCAACGTCAGATTAGGACGCTCTGCGGTGGGCGGGGCTTTGACGCCATACGATTAGTTACTTCCGGGAAAATGAATCTACTCCTGCAACCAACTCTTGAAGGCTGCAACAAGAGGGGAACCGAGGCTAAGTAGATATAAGCGGTCTTATGCGGGCTTTTTATTACATAGTCGCTGTCGTGAAAATTATACTGCCAAAATACCATATCATATACCAAATAAAGCTGATTCTGATATCCACAAATTCAAAACCTTTATTTACTCATGAATGAAAACCAAACAGTACATTGACACAGTTTACAAACAGTATGAAAGCTTACATTTAGTCTTTTTTCATGTGTTTATGTAAAGTGTGAACAGTTACCGAATAGCTTTTTTCAAATCAGTAGGCCTACTTAAGGCTATTTACAGAAAGGAGACCAGAAAGAAAGTATTATGATAAGTATGGTTTTGTCTGAGAACAAGGAAACCTAATAGAAACATCACACTGCAGTTTGGTTGGTGGTGGGATACCAAAAATGCAATAACATTTTTTAACACCTGATAACTAAAATTGTATAATGTCTAAATATTGTTGCTTAGTATTTTCAAGTATTTTCTCTTCAACCTTTTTCTTTTATACATATTGTAATAGTTATCACATATCTTATGTCTTCCCACCAGACTACACAAAATTAGTTATTCCTCTACCCGTTTTTTAAGAGACAGTAACTGAGACAGTGGTTTGGTGGTCGCTCCAATCACTGTCCCTCTCCTCAATGTTCCAGCTGCAGGTTTGTACACCACTTTTAACCTGAGCTGCAGTTCCAGCAGATCCTCCCTACTGAGCTCTGTAAAGAAGAAATCCTCATTAAACACAGGGCTGCGGCAGTTCCTGATGGTGGCGCTCTCCTGTTGCTGAAGCTTCCCTGGGGTCAGACACAGATTTACTGCACAGTTCAGGGTTTGTCGGTCAGTATCATCGCATAAACCTTCCACAGACACCACACAGACTCTGACTGTGGAAAGGGAGGGGAACGTGTTGGTGGAGAATGTGCTGTGCTCAGCGAAGAGGCGCACCTTACCACGGCCGTGCAAAGGGAGGACATGCTCATGCTGAAGAACCTCCTGGCGCCGCAGAACATCCAACGGGGAGAGGACAGGTACGGCTAAGGTGACTGAACTTCCCTTTAAGCTCGGAGGGCTACTGGCCGAGTTTGTTAAACTTAACCCCCCCCTCCTCCACCTGCCTCTGTCCACCCTTCTGTCATTTAATGAAGGACAGGATATTGCTCCTTTAAGACGGCTACTGCCTGGTGGGAAGTAGAGGGAGGATTTAGCACTATAAGGGGAACTGAGGGGAGAGGAGTCACTGGAAGAAGGTGTTTCACTTCCTGTGCTTCCTGTCTCTGACAGGCTCTTGGATGAAAACAGAGGTAAAAACCCAGACAAAGTTTTCTTGGGCAGGTTTGTCACCTTTGCTAGCCTGGGTGCTGCAGTAGGAAGACTTCTATCAAACATGTAAACAGGGCGCTTTGAGTGGAACAGAGACTCTTTCCTTCGAGTGTTGGGGCTCTCATATATTCCAGCCAGGCCATACCCCTCTGCAGAGAATGGCAACGGTTTCTTTGTAGCTTTCCAAGCCATCGATGCATCCCCATTCTTCGTCTTCACGTCCTTTGTCTTTGCATGTGCAGTGTTTGAGAAGGTGCGGCTCTTGGGCATCTGGTACTGACGGTTTGGGTTAGGTGACGCTGTCTCAGCTTCCAGCAGCGGGCTTCTCTTGCAAAGCCTGGGGGGCAGGCAGAACTCTGGGATCGTGTCTGGGGTGAGGATGTTGTTGTGCAGATGGTGAGAGAGACTGGCCTTGGAAGACAGAAAGATATCCTCCTCACTCTTCCCCAGGTAACGACTCAGCTCCAGAGGAATGCTCTCCATGCTCTCCCTGATCTTCCCAAACACCCACATAGTTGTTTTCTGATGATTTAATACAATGTGATGTCTTTGAAGAGTCCAAACCTTTTTCCTTTGGCAACAAGAATACAAAATATAATTTAGATAAATCAAACAAACAATGCATGAAACAGAACACACTTTTCAGAACTATAAAAAGAGGAAGCTAAAGTTGCTGGCAATTGGCGAAATTACAAATATTTGTTTCCTCACCTGCTTAGATGTGTCCGTCTCTGAGGAAAGAACTGAGTGTGACGAATGTTCCAAAGACAGATTTTAAAGGGGAGTGTGTGTGTGTGTGTGTGTGTGTGTGTGTGTGTGTGTGTGGTCAGGGGGGGGGGCTACGTCAGTGATCTGTCGCCCCCGGCTGCATCAGAAAACAGGCTGTACATGTATATACACACACAACAACACACAGTGTATACAGTCGCTCTGTGTTGGACACTGGGTTGGTTGGGTGGCAATTGGAATCGGGTGCATCGGTGTGCATGTAGTTGTGCTACAAGGATGTGATGTCAGCTTTTCAGCTGATGTAATTTACATCAACACTGAAATGTGCCTATTGTACTGTATATTAAGGAAGCCATAGTCACAAAGCATTATCTGTGATGCTCTCAATTCCACTGTAGCATGCAGCACACACATTTAAAATACAATTAAAATATATACCAATAATAACTTTCATACTACATCAAATACTTTTTGACATCTCAGCTCAAATATTTAGATATCTTGAGTTTTAATATTCATTATATACCACTGTTAGATTATGTATGTACGACCCCGTACTCTCCTCTACTCGTTAAATTCAACTTAAAACACACAACAAACTATGGAGGTGGGTCTTGTTGTGGTCATGATGATGTCAGTATAACCTTTGAGAGCGCTGACCTCTTGTTCAAAGGCGATTCAAAGACAGGAGCATCCAGACCAACAGAGAGTACCCACCTCCTCAAAGACCCACTGACCTTCAAACAGCCAGACACATAACCGACCTGATGTGTATTATGAGCAACATATTCATTTCAAAGAATTCAACACTTGTTTTCACGTAATCAAGGTAACATTTTGTGATTTTGCATTGATCCTTTAAAGGAAAAGCTAACTGAATACCAGTTAGACCAATACTGTTTATAGTTATTTACTTTTTACTATGTCAAACATCACAGATGTATGTGGCTTCTCTACTCTCCGCAGAAGGAAAGATGACCTCAAGGTGTTTTTGGTTGTGGTCACTGTACTTTTTGCCAGAATTATAGGCTTACATAACATACTGTCCAGCACATATTAGTTTGACGGCTTTTTTTAATTAAACAAACTTGTAACAGTAAACGCCACCTCAGAACATGAATTATTGAACAGAGAGCTTATTCTGCAGGATGAATTCATTATCCTCAGTCATCCAAGACATTTCCAGGATGCAAATGATGAAACTCATGAAGTTCTACATATTAAAATCAATGATTTTTTTTTACATTAATTACTCATATGTCGTTTTTAAAATGGGTTTCTAATAAGTACCAAGTCTATTTTATCTAGTCTAGATTATTCAGTTTTTGGATTCTTCATACCTCTTTGGAAATATTTCATCTAATCCATAAAACATGTGTCGTTTCTATCTAAGAATATCTGTCGTTGTTGCTATATATATTTTAAACATCAATGAGAAAAACAATGAGACAATGAGAAAACTGCATTGATTTCATGTTTTGTCCACAGATGAAATCAGGTTGCAGAACTAGAAGGCCCTTTGAACAACGTGACTTCTTCAACCACAAGAGGGCGTACGTGGATTAGATTTACTCTTGCGCAACCTCTGACGTCTGTTTGTCTCGGTCAAGGCATAAGTGGGATTTAATTGGTATTTATCGTATACAGTATTAACATTATAACATCTATAAAAAATATTTAAATTTGTTTAAGTCTGCACACATAAATACACATTCATACTCAATACACCTGCCCCTTGCTTCATTTAAATTATCTTACTATTCTAATTAAACAGTAAGTAAGTGAGAAGCAACACCTCTGCTCGTGTGCCTGCCGGTTTGCATGCAGCGTGTGTGACAGAGAAAGAAATATGATGATGATGAATACAGTCGGGAGGAGTCAAGGGCCTCCAGAGCACCCAGGGGTCAAGAGGCTTTTTGTGACAGTGAAGATCGACTTTATTAGACTACTAAAAACCCAGAGTGCTCTCTGTAATGGAGAGATAAATGATTGGGAGTCAGAGGAGGACCTTTGCCTTTAACCGCTGTCACAGTTGCAATTAACGCTAACGGGAGGACAGGGCATTGTTGCCAAATGTTCTACCGCTGCCAAGTGCATTAGTGTTATAAAACCTTTTTGTCCTGGAGCTCTAGATTTTTTAAATAATAATTCATTTTTTTTGTAGGCTTCATTTTGTTAATTCATTGAGTAGAACAAGATGTTAACTAATTATCCGAAATGCTGTAAAGGTCTTATCGAATAAAACCCCTGAGGGTTAATTTGTGAACACCTTTGCAGGGCTCAAAGGTGAGAGTCTCTCTCTCTCTCTCTCTCTCTCTCTCTCTCTCTCTCTCTCTCTCTCTCTCTCTCTACATATATATAATATATATATATATATATATATATATATATATATATATATATATATATATATATATATATATATCCCAAACCAAAGCAAAACAGCCGGTTTGTTAGAAAGCACACTTCGCTTCTGCATTTTATAATTGATGTTTATTACAGGCTGTAACTTCATCCCGCTAACCACCTGCCCAGAGCTACAAGTGACCTTTTAGCCTTCCTTCATCACAAAGAAGGTACAATGGAAACTTCAACTCTGTTTTTGTGGAAGTTGACTCTTGCGAACTTGCTCAGTTAGAGGAATTACTCCTGTGTGCTCGTGGTGATTCAGTTCAGTGTAGTGAATGAGACAGGAGAGACCTGTGGTGCCTGATGATCACGGATCAATCAAGCAAGTCTTTGTTGATTCTATGTGATTAGTCTAGTGAAAGCATCTGCAGCTCCAATTTCTAATGATAATGTAACCAAACAGGTCCTGCCCAGATCCAACACAGTTTTGTAAGCCAAACCTTTGTTATAAAGTTTTCTGTAACACTGCCAATTATTATTTTTTGACTTCTGACATTCTGACATTGTGAGATGAGATGTATTCCAAGTACAAACTCTGAGCAAAGTTGATGACACACTTTGCTAATTTCCACTTCACTTTAATCTCTATTATTGCGGAGTCAAATGAGCCTATATGGGCAAAGCACTTAACCTCTTATGAAACTGCTGAAGTTTTTTGGCCGGATAACTTCTTTGTCTGAACTCCTAAGAGAAAGTGGGCAAGTTAAAAAGGGGAAAGAGTGGGAAGGAGGCCAGAATGGCTGAACCATTGACCTGTTTTCAATCGACAATAAACTGTAATAATGGCTAATAAGGTGCAATAATTTGGGCCAATAAAGATAGATGGCAGATTGGAGATGATATGAGCTGCGTCAGAAGACCTTACCTCGAGGACAGCGCAGAGACAAAACACTTTAGCCAGAGGAGGCAGATAAAATTTGACCCCAGATTAGTGATTCATTGTCTAATTATTAAGGAGAAAGAGGATGACAGGGAGGGGGGGGGACTGCCAAAGATAAATGGGTGAAGAATGGTAGGGGAGAGGGGGAAACTGTTTCGGAGAATAGGTAGAAAAGAGTGTTCCAAAACAGGAACAAATTGTAAAAGAAAATTGAAAAATATTCAGAAATCCATTTGCATCCTCTATGGCAGTAGAGTGATAGAAAGTAAGAGGGACAAATGGGAAAAAGTGTAACCACAGAAAGAGAATGAAGTCCATTATGGAGAAAAGACAGAGAAGAAGAGTTATAGTAATGTGCCGTGGTCCAGAGTGACCTGTCGTTAGGACTCACTCCCTTGACAACTTCTCTCTGTCTCCAGGCCTGATGCCAATATGCTAATCCCCCTCAGATGGCCTTTTCATTGGCTGATGCTGACTTTCGTCCACTCGTGCCAGATGACCTCTCGTCCCACCATTAAAGACCACGGCAGTGAATATGGCAAGGAGACCATTACCAAGATAAGAGCGGACGTAGCCGTATGCCGGCTGCCTGCTTGCACTGAATCACATGTACTGTTAAAATAAGTTATCACATGTACCACAATTGTGCCATGCTCCATTACAGTAAGTGTACAAACACCATATGTGCTTTAAAGCGCATACAGTGTTTGTACATCAGGTGAAAAGTAATATGATAAATGATAAATATTAGTATGAGTGTGCTTACCACTGGACTGGCAGTCATTGCCCCTCCCTCATTACCACCACTGAGGTGCCCTTGAGCAAAGCGCTTAACCCCCAACTCCTCAGGTGGAGCTGCTCAGTGGCCAACAGATTATTTGTGTGAATGTGTGTGTGATTGTGTGAGTTTGATCAAAGGGCTCCTGCAAAGTATTTCAAATTAAAGATGCAAGCAGTAATGAGCGGGTACTGGCAGAATGCCGGTTGTCACGAGTGCACTTCCTTGACCATCTCACACTGCGCTATTGAGTTACCTTTGTCCACTATGTGACACAATCATCCATCTTGTCAGGCTTCAAGTAATGCTTTTGTGTCCAGTAGGCCAGAGCACGGACCAGTCAGCGCCCTGTGAGGAGCTTCAGGCAGCTACAGATGTGGCTTAGGTGTGTGTGAGACGACACAGAGAGCCAACCGTTCTAATTGATGCCATATACACATGAAATAGGTTTTAGAAAATCTCCAAAATATATTTTTGGATTAATGGACTAAATAAGGAGTATGGATATGATAGTTTTAGAGGAATTTAAAATTGCAAAACTACACATTTGGAATTGAGCATTATTCCTCATCCTGATTGATGACAGCAGAAGTGGAATCACATATTGTCGAAGAGTAGATTTAAGAAGTTGATTAAGGTCAATTAAACAAACTGTTTTGACTGTGGGCCATATACAGAAAAATGTGAGCAGTCGCAGTCAAACAATAGTGAGTGCGTAGTTTTCAACCAGTTCTTACCATACTGCAAGAACATCAGTGTTTCTAGACCAAAACATGTGCAATAGAAAATGAATAGTCTATCAAAGTAACTACTAAACAGTTTGACATACAAATATTTTATAGTCTGCCCACGTATTACAAAACGTATTTCTGTATCTGCTGCTCTTAGTTTTGATCAAAATTATTTTAATACCTTTAAACTCCAATACAGTGCTCACTTAAAATATTATGATGTTATGTGTAAATGTGAAAAAATATGTTTTGCGAAGTGGGTCGGACCATAAATATTCTGTGTAACAAACTACACGTCTTTAAATCAAACAAACTGTATGTGACTTCATTAAACTGTGAATGAAATTAAATGTGGTATTTGTTCACGCAAACCAGAAACTATTTGTGAGATGGAATATTAATCGCACAATCGACACAAATTGATTAACAAAGAGTCAAATTTCAAAACGCAAAACCATTTAAATTGTTAATAACATATTGATAATTTAAAGACGGAATAATAGGATTATTATTTAGCACATCTAATTGTCCTTGTGTAACACTTTTGCTAATGGTCTTCTCTTAATTATCACAATCTCTCCATTATGTGTAATGTATTTCTATGTTTTCACCTGTTGATTACATATTCAGTGAAATAAGTCTATAATCATCGAACAATTCAGCCTCAGTAAATGAGATCGTTGCTGCAGCAGGTGAAAGAAGAAGAAATATGGGAAAAAATATGGATCTGCACGTATGGATTGTTTTACATGTAAACTTAAACATGACTGTAACATATTTTCTATATCCACATGGCCAACAGAGTTAAAAAAATATATAAATATGTGTATTTGTATAACACATAATAACACTGAAAACAACTTGGACATCTTAAAACCAGATGATATTTTGCTTGTGGACAAACAGAGAAACAAACAGGAACTTAAATCCTGTCTTCATTTTAGCTCTTCCCATCACAAAATGTGAGTCAAGAATATAGTGTGTTTATTGTCTAGGTTTAACTTAAAAACACTACAATGTATTATTTTGTATAAAGGAATTTGGGTTCCTACGATAAAAATGAGAAGTATAAGAAAGGAACACACACTTGATTGGAGCTTGTGTCGTTACAATTTCCTGATTGACGCAGAATCCAACAACCAGTCCAAAATAATGTGAGTCGCTGTACTCATTCAACACTGCATCATGTTGTATTTATTGTCACTGTCTCTTTCAAATCAAATCAATTTACGTAATTTGGTAAATTGTTTCTCATAGGTCTCTGTCTGCCTGTCTGTCTGTCTACAGGTCCTCGTGTACAAATCTCTTCAGACTGCATTAGGAGGTCAGAAATGATCCTGTACTCTGGGACAAAAAGAATATTACAGTTTCATTAGTTCTGTAAGAGGATATGGAGACCTACTGACCTTGTGTAGTTGTACATTTCTCTCTCACACTGTCCTTCCTTCCCTCCTTTCCTTCTCTTCTTGCCTCATTCTTTGTCTTTGTCGCACTCTTTACTTTTTCTCTTTGCTTATTTTTACCCACCTTTCATTGTCATTTCTCATTGTTGCGGTTAGAAAAGGGAGGAAGCCTGAGCCAATTTCAAGTAGTGAGAGGTTTTCTAATGTGCTCCCTTCACCGCACTCTGATTTTGCAAATAATGAAACAATTTTATGCATTTTAACTTTTAATAATGAGAGCTGTATGAAGGTCATTTGATACAGAGAGATTTCTGTTCTCTGGTAAAATTATTGCTGCAATTAAGTTGTATGCCTCCATTTATTGTTGAAATGGTTCCACTGAACAAGGAATCCTCATACGGCAATTATAGATTGAAAGAAATTAGAACAAATGTCTGTTTTCTGATGTTGCCAACTCGTTGAATAAAAGACCACGATCTGAAACAAAGAATAATATTTAAGTTTAAGTTGTTCATGTTCGTGCGTGTGTATGTGTGCCAGTGTGCTTGAGTTAGTGCGAACAGCAGATCGGATCAATGAATTAAGCTGCTCATTATGATGGCCTGCTCTTGCTGGTCATTAAGAAAAACGCATGTAGAATTTGCCACCCTGGCCCCTATGAAGTGTGGGTAATTACCACTAATGTATCATCGCCTATTCAAGACCGTAACGTTTCGTTTCTGAGGGCTGACAGTGAGACACCTCTGACCTAAATGTTTTATTCATTCATAAGACTCCTATTATTCATTTAAGCTCATATTTCACATGATTAACAGTTTTTCCATATTAATGCCCTCGACACTTTTATCACTGTGTTTCATACGGTGTAATATTATATTTGTGTTGTTCAAATTAAATATCATCATATCCTGCTAAATCTAGGGTTGGTGTAAGGGATGCATGGGGTCAGCCTGTTAGAAAAACAAAACCGATTTACAAATTTACTAATTTTACGGGCTGTTGCACAGACTACTAAGTTACTTAACTTTATCCTTGTCCAAAGTCATCAATGTTTTCAATATTATTAATCTGTTTTTTTTGTATATTGCATGCTTGGAAAGTATTACGCAAGAAACCAACATAGAGTTTTGAAACAAATTTTAAATTGCCTGACTCTCTGACTCAGTCTTTGAGTGCATTGTGTTATATTTGAACTCATGCTAATATAAACTGCTGTGTTGATGTTAATAGTCTACAAAAGGAAATCTGCAGTTGTTACATTAACAGGTTTTTAAATATTTAGAGAGGAGTTACCATCAAATCATTTGATAGAAAACTGGATTTTTTTATATTTTCTGATTAGTTCACGGTATTTTAAGTAAAAACCTCAACATTATTTTAAGAAAAACTATTGAGTGACACACTGAAACAACCCTCTGTACTTGTCATATTTTCCTTTATTTACTGTAATCACTTTAATATGTTTGACATCAGTTTGATGACATTAAGCCGCTGATTCAAATTAAAACCTGGAAAAAAATTCAAGCTTGGTGCATCCAAGTTACGGATCGCTTTTATCTCAAAGGGAAGAGAAGCTTTAGTGAGCTGGCTTTTTTTCTTCTGAGCTAAATTGTCTGTATAATCAATTAATAATGAATCAATAATATGGTTACCTTTAAGTTGGATATTTTTTATGAAAAAATTAATAAATCAAAAGGTTGTTCAGAATAAGTCCGGGTGATGATGGTACAAATAACTTCCAAGTGCAGCTGTTTCTCCTAAAAATTACATTCAATTCAACTATTTTGTAGAAACACATTGCTAGATTGAATTTCAATTCCACATATCAGGCAAAATGTTAATATTGACACACCTCAGAAACACACAACCAGATATAGGATGAGATCTTACACAGTAATGGAGCCTGCACATCAACATGCCAACAAAAATAAGAGCATCTAAGACATATCTCTATTTCCCAACTTGTCCCGCAGACTGAAAAGCATTTAACATATGCTGTTAAATGCTTTGACACACCCAGCACAGTGTCTACCCTTATAAAAAAAAAGCTTATAAATAAGCTGCACATATACCTCCTATTAGCCTGTGCATAAACACATGTGCACATTAGGAGACCTCATGTGATATTATGATTCCAGAGGCTTCTAACTACGGTGTTGTGAGGACAGAGGATCATGGAGGGTAATAATGGCTGCATTATTACTCCTCTTATTGTGTCTTAATTAGTGGCATTTAATTATACACTAATGCAGTGAGGGCTATTAAAGACATTGAGGCCTGCTGATCAGGGAATTAAAGCAACACACGCACACACCTACAGGCAGAGTGCACACTTTTCACATAGACACTGGCATGCCATTGAAATTTCAGTTCCCGTTAACTAGAGATCAGAGACACCCTGCAGAGAAAGTGTGGGTGAAAATGTGTGTGCAGTATGAGAAAGTGATAGATGAGAGGAGATAGCCTTTGGAGATCAAGGTGCAATAGGGAAAGACTACAGAAATATAGAACAGGTTAAAATAAGAAGATGATATGGGAGAAGATATGAGTAATGACTATTATACGTATTCTGCTCGTTAGCAATGACATCAAAATAGGTTTTAATTCTTCACTCCCACGCTGGTGCATCTCAATTATTTGTTCAGAGGCTGGTTTCACAATAGTGTCGGCGTTGGGAGCCTTTGGGATGCAAAACAGGGGACAAGAGGTTGAATATAAGTCATGTTCAGTGGGCTGAACCTGGTGCTTTGTGCTGCTGGAGAGGAGAAGCTTCAAAGCTACGTTTAAACAGAGCAAACAAAAGAGCAAAACTTGATCCGATCACCCTGCCTGCTTTTGAAGATGTGACACTGCAGCCCAGTCATATCAATCTTATGAAGATCATACACGTATATCAGCAAATATTCCCATTCCAGATGTGATTCATGTCATGATGCTCTCACTGTCCTGATTTAGTACACATAATGATGAATTATGGAAGATGATAGCTTGACTTAAATCTAAACATTTCTCTGAGCAAAAGTTTTGCTCAGGCAAAGTTTGTTTTTCACAGATTTTCTTTTAATTATTTTTTTCCAAATGTATCTCTTGAATTTAGGGGACTCACATCATGTTGAAATGATGAACATTTTCACCAACCTCCTGCTAAATTGTTCCCCAACAATTGTTCCCCTGAGATCAATCAGAGTTAAGACGTTTGACTTTGTTTGGGTGAGTCAGGTCATAATGTTGAAAGGGACTTTCATGTCATGTTTTTGACTCAGTAAAAATGGCCAAATTACTGCATAGTCCCTGGTTCCCCATACTGTTAAAATATTTTAAATAAAAAAACATAGGGGTCTAAATAGGGATCTGTTGTATTTGAAAACTGCTGGTATAAAATAAAGGAAATAAACGTATGCATCCATAATGTGTTTCAGAGAGCAACTGGTGGCAAGTATGTGCAGTTATTATTTCTTGTTGTAGACGGTGATATGATCACTAATTAATAACAGGGTTTGGAAGCAATTATTTCACACCCTAAAATCAACGAGATGGATTCGTAAATTAATACATTTGAAAAAGTGTGATTTTTGCATCACATTAAGTGAATCTCACCGTAATCTTATATAAAAGAATATCTAAATTTAATGGAATTTGTCTCTTTTTTCCCTTCAATTGTGGTCCAAACAGTGACAGCGAGGACATTTAACGAGTATATAAATAACTACAACAACAAAGAAGATTCAGTTTTAAGTTCTTTATGAATATTCTCAGATAAATAGTGTTATAATACAAGCATAACATTTTCAATCCAATGCAAAGTAACACACAAAAAAGTGCAACAGGCCTGATTAAAAAACACGAAGGCCTATTTGTCTTTAGTTAATAGGCCTGTCATAGATTAAGAATAAATAGAATAAGAGCAAATAATATATAAACAGAGTTCGTGGTTTGCATTTGGGAATCATTTTAGACTGTTGTCTCCTAAATCAAAGCTTTTCTTTGGGTTCAGCGTATCTACTTGTCTGATTGTATTTATCAGTGCCACATTACAGTATGTGGTAAATGCCCTCACAAATTGTGCAAATAAATTATGATTTCAATCAACATGGGTCTAATGAAAAATTCATTACACAGCACAATGTTAACCAGTTTTTACAACTCTTCTACAGCGGCACCTAACTTAAATGATGCTGCTGATATGCCTTCTGTCTTACTTTATGCAATAACAATGTCCTTCTTGTTTGCGTTACTTTTCAAAAATGACCCGCAATTTACCCGGTTAGGACAGCAGGAGAGCCGGGTGTAGAGGGTTGCCTTTCCCTTCTAGCAGATCGCTTTTCTCCATCACTGAGACCGATGAGCAGAGCTGGGCCGGGCCGGACTGCAGCCCCGTCAAACTGGGCACGGGACCCAGGGATGGTGTGGGTTTTATTGGCACAGGAACGGCGGGCAGGGTTTGCCCGTTGGCATTGTGGTACAGGCCCTTTGCTGACATGCCGAAGGGCGCGTACTCGGATGATGCAGGTACGTGCACGCCACCCATGGACTCCGACAGCATCCCGACGTGGGGCCACATGGAGTTGACAACGCTGCTGAGCTGCGGGGGCACCGGGTAACCCAGGTGGTGCATGACCGAGGTGAGTGGGAGCCCGCTGGCCATCACACCCTTGTAGTCCCGTCCTATAATGTTCTCGATGGCGAATGGGTGTTTAAAGCCGCCGGACTGTGCGCATGTAATGCCCCCGTAACCCTGAAAGGGAGGGAGCCGACCCACGGCGCTTGCCGGCCCGGCTGAGTGGTCATGGTGGCCGGGTGCTGTGCCCAGCTTGCTGCCCGGGTGGTGGTGGTGATGGTGAAAGTAATGCATCATCGGGGAGCTCTTGCAGGCCATATGCTCAGCCCGCAGCACCTTGAAGCGCTTCCGTCTCCGCAGGAAGCTGCCGTTCTCAAACATGTCCCCGCAGTCCGGGTGCAGAGCCCAAAAGCTGCCTTTCCCGGGCTGATCAGGCCGCCGAGGGATCTTGATGAAGCAGTCGTTAAAAGAGAGGTTGTGTCGCAGGGAATTCTGCCATCGTTGGGTATTCTCTCGATAGTACGGAAAACGGTCCATGATGAACTTGTAAATGTCACTTAGAGGCAGCATCTTTTCGGATGAGTTCTGGATAGCCATGGCTGTCAGTGATATGTAGGAATATGGGGGCTTCTGGTCGCTGTAAGAGTTCTTCCCCGGACGAGGCATGACTGGTTACTGTTTTATAGAAGTTTGAATTGTTAAATGAAACAGCCTTTAAAGTTATATTTCGAAGTATATATTTCAAGGAGCTATCTTGACAGATTTCATATCAGTCTCCATCTGACGGATCTGTTCCAAAGTTCTGAGCCATCAGATTAGAAGCTGGTAAATTTTCTTTCAGTAATACAGTGCTGGCTATAAAGGCCCGCAGACGTCAGGTTAGATCCGTGAGAAGCTCCTGCATCCCAAGAAGATTTCTTCTGACTTTTCTATGTCAAAATATGCACTTGGCGTTGTGCGTAAAAGTCAGTCTGTGCGCAAAAGTTAAGAGGTCCTCTTAGTTTCCGCGGCGGTTGAACGATGTGAGGGGCCACTTGGCTTCGATGTCTGTGTGTGGCGTGCTCCTCTCCTCTTGTGCGATGCTCCCACTCACCGAGTGCCGCTTTTGTAAGACCCCCGCAGGTCGCTGGCTCTGTTATCTGTTATCCAGACACTTAGGGGACACGTCAGGGGAGAGCAGAGGGCTGTGTGTGCGCGTGTGTGTGCGTGTGTGGACTGGAGAGAGAGCGAGAGAGAGAGAGAGAGAGAGAGACGGGGGCAAAGAAATGAATAAAAATGAGGGGTGGGTGGTGCGTTCAAGACACTTCTTATCTCCTGTTTGCCAATCAAAGCTTCCTGCGTAATGTACACAGGGACTAGAAAATAACCAGAGTGACTGATTTTAATCACTGACCATGTCTTTAAAGGGGCCATGCTTCTCAATGTCTCCATCCCCTAGTTCTCTGACTGCTGGTGACCCGACCTTTGACCTCTCTGGTAAAAAGCAGTCAGTCCGTTTGTAAGTTTTGCATATGCTGTAATGGTATGGTGTTGGATTACTCCATTGCTTTGCATATAAAGATTTCTGTGTCATAAACATTTCAGAAAGCATACATTGCCTATTAATACAAATCAAAATGTCTGTGCTGAGATAACACGATTGAAATAAGGCAGCGAATGTTGATTTGAATCGCCCACTAGCACACGTTTTCACTTAAGGAAGTAAATAGTAAAGAATGGAATGTATAAATACAACCTCTTTGCAAAATTTGCTCGATTGCACTTTCAGACTTTGCAAACAATAAATCATGTCTTCCTTTGCGCACAATCATCAGTGCGCTACTCTTCTGCTCTCAACTACACACATGTGCAGACACACAAACACACGCAGACAGCATGAGGAGAGAGAGAGAGGGGAGGCTGTTGTTGATTAATTGCTGAGAGGGGAGTCCAGCGGCTGTCTGTCTGTTCAAACACTCTCCGGTGAATCCTACAAGGATGTAAACAAACTTCATCCCCTGCTCTGAATTCTGCTCAGCAGAGAACAACAAAAGCTGCTTCCCTTCCCGTGTAATTTTTAGCCAGGTGTCATGACTGGGTCCTTGACGGCTCCTGTCTTCCCCGGTGCCCCGGTGGGGCCCCGAATACATTACAATAATTAAGCCTATCGTGATTTAGCCTCCTAGGAGAGAAGTCCAACAATGTAATTAAGGGCAAGCTCGCTGTATTAGGTATGAATATTCAAAACTGTGTCAATTAATTAGCCGGTATCTCTCCCGTTATGTCTCAGTCCTTCAAGCCCACTCAAAAGGTCAACTGTGTCGACGGAGAGCATATTTTAAAGACATCATGTAATTGCAAGGACAATCACCTTTTCAGCGCCACTTCGTCTGACAAAGAGGGAACATTTATATATCCATCTCTAAATAAAGAAAGTTCTGGTTGTGCTTGTGCTTGTGTTTTTGTTTTTTTTGCTTTTGTTTTTGTTTTGTTCGCAAAATTGTTTTTCTGGCACCTGAAAAATGAGTTTTGAAACTCTTAGGCCCTCAGAGGCCAACGCGGGTAAAAGCATCCTCTTTAAACGCCCGGGAAAGATCAATATTAAATCTGTTTTCACAAAGGGGGCCGTTAAATAGACACCGTGGCTGATCTGCATAACAAAATTAATTAGGTAGTCTACAGCAGTCTTCGCCTGCACACAACTCCTGGACAAATAACTAGTTGTAAAGCACACCTTCTGGGCATATGGAACATATGCTGGAATTATCCTTAATTGACTAATTACATAAATTACTCATTAAGTTTACAGCACATCAATTATAAAAGATGTATCAATTAATTTTGCATAAATTACAAGCGGCACGCTGCACGAAGAGGGCGGCGGAGGGAATGAGGGTCGGCAGGAGGGGGTCCACTCAAAGGTGGAGCGTTTGTGTGTGCGTGCGTGTGAGTGACGGTCGTCTGTTTGTTTCCTGTCTCTAATAATTATTTGTTCAGCTTAAGGGCAAAGATATTCTTTCTCTGTCTCCCATTTGCAAAAGGAAAGTGTTGGGGTAATGGCAATTATACTAATAATAATAATCTTAAAGACCTCTCTCCAAGTCATAAGGGGCTCATCGTCGCGAAGAGAGCCATTAAAATCAATTAGCGAGGCCTATTGTTTTCAATGGAAAATTAAACCAGTTTAGGACTATGGTGCAAACGCTGTAAGCCTCACATGTGTAATGGGAAATTATTTAGAGGCAAAATACGACAGATCTTTCCGTTTCCCCATAAAAGAGCGAGCAAGGAGGAACATTAATGGATCAAAGCTGCAGTATGTCTGCCTGTTGCCTTCAAGAGTTATTTCAGTCAGCTAAGGTATTACTATCATTATTCATCACGGTGGCAAACTTTGTATTTAAAGCTTTCAGTCTCAAACTCTCTCACCTCAAACGTCCAGAACAACAATAAGAAAACTGTCACCAGAATAATAATGAGCTTTGTATTTGTTTCTTTATTTACCTCAAACAACAACTACTTTCACATTGCATACCAGCGTCTGAATTAATAAATATTGAAAATTTCAAAATAATCTATGCATGTCTGGTCATAACATATTGTTAATGGTAATGTAAAAGCGGTGGAAAAAATATCAGGAAAGTCTAACAATACAATTAAATCCAAATCAGTGCAGTAATCAGCAACTGCAGTTTGTGTTACTGTTATGTTGAACTGCACTGAATTGTAAAGTGTTCCTTTAATTTTGTCATAATACTGAGGGTACAGATACTTTTTCAGGAAATTTCATACACAGATGTGAATAGAATCATTTTAATTATTATAGCACTTTTGCATTCTTAATTTTGACTTTGCATTGTTAGCAGCATTTCCTAACTGTGAGCTGGACACTTTCAACATAGTTGAAAATGACATAATAAACCTGGAAATCAAATGTGCATTATTAAAAAAAACACATACAATTACACACATTTTGTTATTTTCTTTATTAATTTGAAAGTTTTTGTAGTCATTTAGGCACTGAAAAAAAACACACTAACGCCACTGCAGACAGATTTTACAGGCGAGACCTGAGCATCAACAGTATGCTTTATGAACTTTTGGGCTGGACAGGGATTATTACTTCAGTCCTGCTTGCTCATCTGCTCTCTTTCTCTCTGTCTGTCTTTCCCAACATTACCGTAATTCTTCCCATTACACACACACACACACACACACACACACACACACACACACACACACACACACACACACACACACACACACACACACCACCAACAAGCAAAATACTGGATCCAACTTATCAGTATACGTTTTTTTTAATGAAAAAAATTCAGAGCAATTTTAGCTTTCACACCATAAGTCACATGCAGCCAAATGGTCTGAGAAATAGACAGCAGCCATCCTTGAGGATGGCTGCTGATTTGTTGTGAGTCATTTTAAAGGGACATGAAGGGTCAGAGGCTGTAGTTTTCCCTTCCATACCTTTTCTGGCCCACTAACTGGTGTATATATTTTTCATTACTTGTGTTCTCACTGAATACAGCCCTCACTAATTAGAAGGATTTGTAGCATATACTTATAACATGCTGATAAACCAACTACTTAACTGAACTTCACTGAGGTGACCTCTCATATGCCTATTCATACTAAGGCCCTCTTATCTTATGTTGGCCACAATAGCAAACCTGGAGCAGATTTCCTTGTAAAGTTTTAATAAACATGTGTCCATATGGCTCCTCTGCTTTCACAGACTGTTATTCTTACTGCAGGAAAGGGTTATCCACTATAGCCCTGATACAACACAGTGACCATACTGACGTCTGTTCCCTCCCATCAGCTGTCAGTTGCTGTTAGCTGCTTTATTCACAGCAACCACTCAAGATGAGAATCCATAAAGAAATAAAGAAGCTCACTTCACTTTTTAAAAAGAAAAGTTTTTTTAGTTATTATATATATATTTATATATATAGATATAGATATTTATAGATATATATTTCCGGAAATCTGAACAGGAAATGGTCTGAAATGGTACAAGAACCTTTTAGCTTCCCACACTGATACTGCAATAACGCAGCCTCCATTACTGTAAGACCACAGTATCACTGCTTTCACCACAAATGGGAAATCCCAACATCTTTTGTCTACTGCAGTACTACGAGTGAACTAAAAAGCCATTGACAGGAACAGTGAAAGTGCGCACACACACACACACACTCACACAGTTATACAAATGCATGAGTTTTAGACCTTTTATAAAAAATGTATCTTTATCTTTACTGACTTTGTGATTAACATCCTACTTCTGTTATTTTTTTCAGGGCCCCTATGTATACTAGGAGTCAGTCCAAAACTTGCATTTTGGTAGTCAAGGCCGACAAATAACAAGATACGGCTGTATTACCAACGTGGCAAGGCAAGCTACCGTCCAGGTGGCCCGAGAGCTCCAGGTTCATGTCGGTAGGTTTTGGAAATTTGATACTGTAACCAGTGGCGGCTGGTGGAAAATGTTCGAGGTAGGGCTGTGCCACATCCAATCAATTTCAGCAAACATCCCAGAATGATTTAATGCAAAAAAAAATGAAGGTATCAAACACGCATTACTACTTTGCAGTTAAATATTTAACATTTATTCCAACATGAAAAAAAACAGTAAATAACACTTAAACAAACACATCAGGACATCTTATTTTTGTCCCCCTCACAGGGAATTCAGTATAATATAATATATATATCATATAATAATATGCTGTATAATATAATAATATATATATCATATAATAATATTCACTATAATATAAAACACACAGACATATATATATATATATATATATATAATTATTTATTTATAACTATATATCCATTTCTCAGACAGATGCTTCTTATCCCTCACTCCCGTAACTGTCCATGCTGGATCTGTCCCCGTTGTTTTAAGTTATTAGCATGACTGCATCCAGCTAGCCAAACCTGTCTGGTGTACAGCTACTAGAGAAGCTTTGCATGTACTGCTTCCCTTTCCTGCTAGTCTGCTGTCTGATTGTGGGGTCAGGCTGATCTGGGATCAGCTCTTTCACCTGGAGTTTCTCCGCAAAAGTTCTCCTCTCAAACGGGTTTTGGAGGAGCAGTGCTCGCGCTGGCGCTCACGCTCGCCTGTAGAGAATACTCCTGACGAGAACGCGCAGTTTATCGCTGAATGTATTTGAGGACGCTAATTGGCTAAATTGTATATCACACATTTATATCTTTAATCAGCAATTGGCTAAACTGCTTCATAGACCCGCCTCCTGTGGGCAGATTATCCAGCGCCCCAGCCAGCTGAGACAGGCAGACAGGCGGAGAGGACGAGGAGGAAAAGCATATATTTTGAGCAGATATCATATTTGACAAATATTACTGGGTGCATTCTATATTTCAAAAACACAAATATTGACAATTTATATAATTTATTTTAAATTGTTTTATTTTTTTGTGGCTCAAGGGGTAGCGGCGCCCAAGCGCCCTCTATTGGCCAGCCGCCACTGCTTCTGAAGCCCAGACTCAGAGCTCTGTCCGTTTCATTCAGGAAATTCGCACCTGAGTTATGGTCTTTGGAGAGATTTTTAACCCCCCTTTTCAACTCCTCTAGTGACACATACTGTAATTGAGCTTCAAGCTGGCACATATACGCTTGCCCTTGTACTTTCAGAACTTCAATACATTCATTACACTGTGTTAAATGCTGCACAATGCACAGTAACAAACTATGTTGGCTGTACTGTGCCAAGGCAGGAGATTTCAGACACAGTTGGGGGTCGCCCAGAATAAATATTATTGCTTTTTCAATGTCATGCAAGGCACTCTGGTGGAATTTATCCTTATCCGAGTCAGAGTTTGAATATGGGTGTCGTCTACTGAACAGATTGTGAAGACCTCGAAGGAAAAATGGGTGATTTGGTGACATGTCACGGCAATGCTGACAACCATTTTTGAAGAGACCGCTGACAAGACCTCTTCAAAGTTTTACCTGCATGCAACAATTATTTCACAGTTTAGAAGTGGAATATAATAATAATTATTAAGCTCTTTGTCTTTCCTGATATCAGACAGAAGTGACGACACACTTCTCCAACCTTTCGATGGAGTGAGCAGATTCAAACAACTCTCTGTCTACAAATATTTCACTTAATACAATTGCCTAAATAGAAAGAAAAATATTATAATACAGGAAATAAAATAAATTATATCAAACACTCAAATATATTTGTTAAATATTCTATAGAACTCATAGAATTAAAATAGCAGCAAACAATAATTTGCAAGTTTAGATCTGGTGGAGTCATTTCTACTTGAGCAGAGATTGAAGTCGCTTGTTGTAATCCGAGCTTCTCTTTTTTACATTCATTTGAATGCAACAGTCAATCTTTTATGCCCGGCTTAATAGCTAATCGCTACCAGTCTGCACTGCACTCATACGGCTAATACTGTTATAATATGGAGCTTTTCACACACGATATTGTGTTCATTTCATGATGTACAACTGATAACAGCCAGAAAAACAGCAAACATCAGATTAATAATCTGCATTAGTTAATAGGCCAACACAAAATGTTATTGGTGCAAATTAAAGAACTAACAGGTTGTTAGATTATGTATCTACCCAGATATATTTTGTGACATGTCAGAGACAGGATGACCAGCAACATGGAGATGCTAAGGACACAATTGTTGGTGCAATGAATGTAACGTTGTGTAAATGCAGGTGTGTAAAATAAGCGCTGGGTGACATCACAGAAACATCTTTTTGACTTGTAGTTTAAGATAAGAGATAAAATAAGATAATCCTTTATTAGTCCCGCAGTGGGGAAAAGTACAGGATTACAGCAGCATAGTGGATAACAAACAAGAGACATAGTAAAAAAACAAGATCAAAACAAGTATTATAAATAAGTAATAAAACAGTAAAGAATATTAAATAAGTAAAAAAGTAAAGAATCCACAATAACTAAAACATTATATAAACAGACAGAGTAATTGCTGTGTTGCAATATTATATATACAGACAGAATAATGTATGTATTGCACAGTGTATTTATATTGCAGATTTGTAATGTTGTTAGTGTTTACTTTTAGTAAGATTATCTTTAGTAAAGGTCATTAGGTACTCGTTAGAGTATTGAGACCCTTTACCAAGGTGGTGGCTTGATCCTCATCCAAAATTCATTGAGTCTCAAGGTTTGTTAGTTGCATTAACGCAATGCTTGAGACTGGATGGTGAACTACTAGGAGAATATGTATTGATGTAGGTTTCCATGATGTTGCCATTCTCTCCCTATAGGCTGGTCTTGAATGCATTAACTGAGGAGGCACTGACTGTTTCTTGACTCAGGCTGTTCCATATTGGTGTTGTTCTGCTTGCAAAGAAAGGTTTCCTTGCACCATATATTTGCACTGGTGTTGTCTGAGAGAGTTTCAATTGCTTCTGTTGAGGCTGCACTTTTCCCGAATGGAGGGGAGGCCGCTTGACTGGGTGCCTTCTCTGTTTACTACTTACTGTGCAGGCGCACCCAAAAAGTTACTGAATCCGGTTTAAAAGTAAAACAATTATTTCATAACAAATGCAAACTAAATTAACTACCGATAGTGATGTTCTCGAGAACAGAGACCACACACACACTTGCCCTCACAGTTCTCCATTTAAGGAGATTATCTGAAAAAAGCAAGGTATGATATGGTCTGAGCGCTGCTCCCTAAAACAACGGCTTATATATTGCTGAAAAGACAGAAAGTGTTCGAACTGTCACAAAAACGCTGAAAACAATTGTCTGAGCCAATCAGTGTTTGGCTTGTGGTCATCTTGGTTCCTCCCCTAATCGATACTTTGTGGCAAGACTCCCTCGGAGCAGCCTCATGGCCGAATGTTCATCCCCCTCTTCCGGGCCTGGCTTGGCCTGTCCTTTGATGTGATCACCTCTGCCTTCCTGCTGCTGGACATCTCCTTATATGGTCTCGCTGGCCCCAACTCTGCTCTATGCCTCACTCAGGATATCCCTATATCTGACCCTTTAAGACTTATTCTCTACAGTGTTTAATACCTACAGTGACTATGCTTTTATGGCTTAATACATTCAATGTGTCAATATACTGTAACATATAATATCCTCTATCAGTAAACCTCCTGTAAACATAGAATACATTCCATAAGTAACTATATTGTGAATCTTTAACCTATTTTGTGATCCTTTAACATATTGTGACATTCTTATTATCGTGACACTTCTATTCACCACTAGAGGTGCTAATAATCATACTAATACTATTTTTAATACTGAAATTCTTCACACTTCCTGCATATTTAGTTGGTCTCTTTGGATAGTCACTAGTTGCAGTCGAAGTGTCTTGGCTCCACGTTTACAGAAGGAACAGTACCAGGAGCAGCTGTCGTTGTTAGCGAGGACTTCATACAGTTTGATTGTAACCTTCTGACATTTTATGTGAAACCAAAGTAAACAGACTTCACACTCGACGGCTTTGTCGTCCTCGTTCACTTTTTTGCCACAGGAGCCCCATTCGCAAGCAGTAGTAGCAGGAGCAGAAGATGCATTTGTTGCAGCAAGTAGAGCTTTAGTAGAGGCAGTGTCTTGACTAGTTACGTTGTTAGAAAGATCAATTGTTGTCCTCCAAGGTGATGGTGGTTTATTTACCTTGTCTACTTCCTCTATCTACTCCATCTTTGATGGTGGACGTCGCTAGCTTACGGCGCCACTAGCTCAGAGTTCAGGCTACGTTGGTTTGTTGTGTTAGCGATAAACAAGGCGACAAACAAGAGGTCGTAGAGACTTAGATGTCCAATTTAGCGCCAGGCAGTCAATCGATGTCACAGGTCAGCGTTATTTTCCCGGGAGAGAAGCTAACTGGGTTAGCCCGGAGCTTGCTTAGCCCGGAGCTAACAGTTAGCCCAGAGCCAACAGCCACCCTGGAGCTGACAGTTAGCCCGGAGCCAACTGGATTAGCCTTGAGCCAACAGTCAGCACGGAGCTAGCCAGTTAGCTATTGTCACTGAGTCCAGACACTTGGGTTTTGAAAGAAGTTTATTAATTAATATTTCCTCCTTTCACGTCAACACGCTGAGTCAACAAAACAGGAGCAAACAAGACCTTGTGACCTCATGGAAGCTTTCTTTTCATGGAATAAACTTTAAAATGTTTGTGATAATGCGTCACTTACTTACAAAGTTGTATTTCAGAATCTCATGTTTTTGTGGTCTACTGGGAGCAGAGCTGGTTGTGCAGCCTGACAGTTCAATACTGGAATTAGATTAAGACCTTTAAAGTAATGTCTCAGTTAAGAAACTCTATCTGACACAGTCAGACTATGTTGAATGTCGCCTATTGGGATGAAAGAGAAAACATTTTACTTACCACTTGTGTGTGTTTGTGATGCTATCTGGGTGCTAACTTAGCTAAGCTAGCTGAAGCCTCTAATAGAACGTTACGTTAGCTAACGTCAGGTAGCCACAGAACACCAGCTAGTTATTGTTAAACAGTTTCACTACTTAGTATCTAGTTTCATTCTCAAAGATAGTTTCTTTCGACATAAACTCAAGAATACGTCTGACCAACAGTATAGTTTTGCAATCACAACTGTTTCGTTCCTGGATGGGTGACGTATTTCCGTTTCCGGGTCGTCTGTTGGCCAAGGGCAGCGCACGGCTAATTCACCGGCGTTAAAGTTAATAATTAAAACAATATTCAGGTAGAAAGGTAAGAAGTTAGACTCTAGTTTAACACCATTAGTGGGGCAGATAAAAGCAATTTTTAATAAGAATCATGCAAATTATGATACAAGCAGGAAATTTGGTGGAGTTATTCTCCAGAGGTATCTGGAGGTATTCAAAAATCCAAGATGGCGGCTATTTTTCGAGATGGCCACCGATTGGGCCTCCCGAAATTAGTTTTCTTCATAAAACTTTTGTATTTCCCTGATTTGAATGATCTTGGTGTCTATTTGTAGGTAATAAAAGATGCTTTAATAATTAACTGTTTGCCAAGTAAGTCCTTACTTGGCAAACAGTTAATATACAAACAGTGGTTCCTAACCCTGGCTCCAGATCCTTGACCGGATTAGGGATCTGGAGCCAGGGTTAGGACCCATACAAACACATACTAACTTTACACAGGTTCAGGTGGTTATATGTGCATGACTACTAATCCTCAGATGAGGTGAGTGAAGGTAGGTGACTTTGGACCTACCTGACTTTACAAAGCTGGTCATCTCGTGGTCTTCAAACTGTGCTCCCTTTTAAAATCATACATTTTTAAAACCCACCATAATTTGTCATCGCCGGATCCACGATATAGGTAATGCCAATTTAGTTTTTTTTTTTACAAACAGTTTATCTTGCTTTGGTTTGGTGCAAATGTTACACACTGAATGATGATGTCCATTCAGTTTTCCAGATTCATTTATTGAGCTGTGAATACAACAAGACAGTCTCAGATGAATATCTGCTTCTGCGATCTCGACTGTCCTTTCTGGTCTAGCTTGCTTATCTTAGACAAGAATTACATGAATTGTGAACACACAACTTGAAATATACAGCCTAACAAACTACTGCTTATATCTGTCACAGGACACACCATTTATCTGTATATAACCTTACATGGGAACAATACAATTATCAGGCCAGGTTACTGACGTTACAATGGCGCTAAACCGCTAGCACGCGTGAATAGCCTTGTTTAGTTAATGATGCTAGCCTTAGTTAGCAGCCCTACGTTTCAGTATTAAACACTTTATAAACATCAAAACATATCACCGCAAAAGCGAGCGAACTTAATATAAATGTATATGGCACTTGTGTACTTCTCTCACCTTTGAATACAACAAGACAGTCTCAGATGAATATCTGCTTCTGCAATCTCGACTGTCCTTACTCAGGCAAAATATGCGATCGAGATGTCGGCATTAATGCTTTCTATTTGCCAATCCCTGATATTGCTACAACATGTTGGAATAGGTAACGTAACGTTAGCAGCACTGGAGCTAACCGCTAATGTATGGAGGTTTCATTGAGTTACATTATGAGGCGATCAAGTAATGCTTTCAGTAAAAATCAGTACTGACAAAAGGTAAATTATAACGTTGTCATGATGTGTTCAAATGAATCTTGTATATTATAGTTTTTGGCGAGAAAAGATGAAAGAGTTATCACATGTGTAATTTCCTAACACTACCTCTAAGCAGCTGATAATGCATAAATAATACTACTAATGCCAAGTTTTTTTTGTCACTAAAAATACAAATGCAAATAACCACTAAAGATTGGCTATACAAAAGAAGAAGAATACCATTAAGAATTTGTGGCCGTTTACTTTGAGTTTGGGTTGACTGTGGTTGAAATGGTTTTTCATGGTGGTGGTGAAAAAACAAATCTGGAGCCTTGGGTATCACCTGCTATAACTAAACAACAACAAAGTCTGCATCGGCAGATACGGCTCAATTTACGCACAAATAGCCTATATTGTTACATGTGTAGTATTTAAGTTTTTATTTTATTTTATGTACGTTTTTCGACGTTTCCTTGCGGCCACGTAGCAAATGCTTTGCAGCCTGGTGCCGGTCCACAGGCCGGTGAGTGGAGACCACTGGTGTAGATGACTCTTGGCGGCCTCGGCTCTCCATGGCTCCTGCCACTGCCACTAAATATAATATATTTATAATATCGCAAAATATCTACGCTCACAGCAAAATTAGGCGGAACTTGCCGTAGAACCTGAAAAAAAGAATAAGGAAGTGAGAACACTGCAAAAGCAACTGTTTGTTGTACACTCTGAACTACAATGTTTTGTGCTATGGGAAATGTCTTTGTGTTATGTGATATGTCATTTTGCTTCACGAAATGTCAGTGTTTTCTGAAATGCCATTGTGTTCTTTGTTTTTTCACATAAAATGCTGCTTAAATTTAAAAAATATCACAAAAAAACATATCACTGAGTAAATTGTAAGGATTATTACAAAAGACTAAAGAATGGGGCAGATGTACAGTCAATCCTTGTCTCTGTTTTCTAGTAGTTTACATGGTAAACCACAGTGGCGGCTGGTGGAAAATGTTCTAGGTAGGGCTGTGCCACATCCAATAAATTTCAGCAAACATCCCAGAATGATTTAATGCAAAAAAAGGTATCAAACACGCATTACTACTTTGCAGTTAAATAATTAACATTTATTCCAACATGAAAAAAAGCAGTAAATAACTTAAACAAACACATCAGGACATCTTATTTTTGTCCCCCTCACAAGCAATTCAGTATAATATAATAATATATATATCATATAATAATATTCTGTATATAATAATTTATATATCATATAATAATATTCACTATAATATAAAACACACAGACATATACATATATATATATATATATAATTATTTATTTATAACTATATATCCATTTCTCAGACAGGTGCTTCATGTCCCTCACTCCCGTAACTGTCCATGCTGGATCTGTCCCTGTTGTTTTAAGTTATTAGCATGACTGCATCCAGCTAGCCAAACCTGTCTGGTGTACAGCTACTAGAGAAGCTTTGCATGTACTGCTTCCCTTTCCTGCTAGTCTGCTGTCTGATTGTGGGGTCAGGCTGATCTGGGATCAGCTCTTTCACCTGGAGTTTCTCCGCAAAAGTTCTCCTCTCAAACGGTTCTTGGAGGAGCAGTGCTCGCGCTGGCGCTCACGCTCGCCTGTAGAGAATACTCCTGACGAGAATGCGCAGTTTATCGCTGAATGTATTTGAGGACGCTAATTGGCTAAATTGTATATCACACATTTATATCTTTAATCAGCAATTGGCTAAACTGCTTCATAGACCCGCCTCCTGTGGGCAGATTCTCCAGCGCCCCAGCCAGCTGAGACATGCAGACAGGCGGAGAGGACGAGGAGGAAAAGCATATATTTTGCGCAGATATCATATTTGACAAATATTACTGGGTGCATTCCATATTTCAAAAACACAAATATTGACAATTTGTATAATTTCTTTTAATTTTTTGTGGCTCAAGGAGGGGGGCGGCGCCCTAGCGCCCTCTATTGGCCAGCCGCCACTGACTGTAACTGCAAAAGGCAGGTCCTGTGTTTATTATCAACAGGTTGTGACCCTGTCTTATAAAGGGGAATTACAAACGTTTTTAACTTCAATTTTCAGTTTAAATTATGGTGCAGTTCCAAAATGAAGTTGTGTTCAATCTAATTATACCAATGAAACATGGAAACCCAGGGGCCAGGTAGCATGTGATGCACAGAGGGTGGTGAGTGGGGGGTCAGTATAGGGGCCCAACAAATGTTTGCTGGTTAATTTCGGCCAGGCACATGATAAATAATTATCAGAATGCACCTAAATGTTAGGCAGCATACAGTAAGAGGAATGGGGTATATAAGACAGACAGACAGATGGATAGATAGATAGATAGATAGATAGATAGATAGATAGATAGATAGATAGATAGATAGATAGATAGATAGATAGATAGATAGATAGATAGATAGATAGAGAGAGAGAGAGAGAGAGAGATAGATAGAGCGAGAGATAGATAGATAGATAGAGAGAGAGAGAGAGATAGATAGATAGATAGATAGATAGATAGATAGATAGATAGATAGATAGATAGATAGATAGATAGATAGATAGATAGATAGATAGATAGATAGATAGATAGATAGATAGATAGATAGATAAAATATAAGATAAGAAATAAGACCCAATAAGAAATATCTTGTCCATTTTAAATATAAAAGTTTCAGAGTAGGCTTCCTGTGTGTGTGTGTGTGTGTGTGTGTGTGTGTGTGTGTGTGTGTGTGTGTGTGTGTGTGTGTGTGTGCGTGTGTGTGTGTGTGTGTGTGTGTGTGTGTGTGTGTGTGCGTGTGTGTGTGTGACAGAGAGAGAGAGAGAAAGAGAGAGAGCGCTTCCGTCTGTTCTCTATTTTCTCAGGTTGTTACTAACAGGTCATCTTTCAGATTAATTAAAGTGCTTCCTGTCACACACACACACACACGCACAATCCAGAAAGGCATTGCAGTGTCCTTTGATTCTGGCAGTTGTTTTGATCACATTGCGGCAAAAATAGAAACATGTGTGGAAATTGCGGCACACCTAAAATAAGTATATATTTTTCTGTTCACCTAAAGAGCTGAAATCAACACTACAGACACTGGCAGTGAACATGTGCTGTCCGTGGTGCTGGAGAGCCACTATCGATCATTCACTATGTGTTTTTCGTTGGTGGACTGGACGCTTAGTGTAGCCTATATGTAAGGTATAGGATAGGTGTGTTTGTGTGTGTGTGTGTGTGTGTGTGGATGTGTGGGGGACGGTTGGGGGGGCTCCCTACCGCAGGGAGCGCGGTTGAATCACCGAGCGCGCCTCCGTCGGATCTCCTCTTCCTGCCGTCACACCCACTGCTCGGTGCTGTGGGTTCACCCCGTAGAGAAGGGGAGGACTGACGGCACACTCAGCAGCACAGAGTGCTGCAGTGCGAGCGCAGCGGGGGACTCGGAAGCGGAGAGAGAAAAAAAAAAACACGCGCTTACACGCACGCACGCATCAGCGGCATTATTGCCGAAACTTGGTCTATGGAGAGATCTGCAGCGACGCTGTAGCGACGCAGGCCGACATGGAAGAGTATCTGCGGAGGGTCCAGAGCAGACTCGGGGTGAGTTGAGAGCCTTCAGTGGCGTTAACACCAGGTTGTGGGTGTAATGAATAAGACCATGACGGGGAGGCTAACACTGCTGTGCTACAGGCTGCGTTCCTGTTGCTGAAAAAGCGCACGGCAAAAGCCTTTCACGTCCCTTCGGTCCCCAAAGCACCTGTAGATCGACAATATGACAATACAGGCGAGAGGAAGGCGTGTTTGGCCCCACACAATAAGCTCGTTGTGTGTACAGGAACAGCAGTGTGTGAATTTGAATGGGGGGAGGCGTGACATCAACAAGTTTAGCCAGAGGCTGTCCTTCCTTTCCTGCTATCTGGTTGCTCTGCAGATACTGACTCATGATTTACATTTGATCCAGGACTGAATATAGTTCACACATAAAAAAAGCCTCATGCAAATACTAAACAACGTAATTTATATAGACTAAATGACTGTGGAGCCTTCGGGGCATACATATTAGCATATTGTGATAGATTGTAGATATGGGGTTTAGCTCTTTTTACATTTTCTACACAGTCTTGGCTAGTGTACATTTAGACTGTCAGGGGAGCCCTGCAACACTTGCACAGGCGTTCCCATCAGGGATCCTTTCATGGATGATGTACATGCCTTGAGGCCATACTGCTGTGAAAGTGTTCTCTCTATATGCTTGTTTAAAAGACGACCATATTATCAGTTGCAGTGCATGTCCATGGTGGTATCTTTCAAAGGTTTTGAGCTGTGAATATATTTATTCTTAACTACTCCAAAGAGTATCTGTGAAGACTCAGTGCCCAGTTGATATTGGCACTGCTGCACTTTAGGCATTTATATTATATTGGCTGAGTTAAATAACTTGTGTTTTACAATTAATGTGGCACCAGAATTCCTGACAGCCTCTTCAGAGGACACACACTATTGTATAGTGACTTATTAATAGTAATGCTTTTACTGTTTTGGTTATTCAGTCAATTTGGTGTTGTTTTTCATGTATTACGAAGGGGATAGGAATGCTCAAACACATACATACACCAATGTTTTGATGCTTTTAATGGTTTTACGTGAAGCACTTTGAATTGCCTTGTTGTTGAAATGTGCTAAACAAATAAACTTGCCTTGCCTTACATACACCCACAATTAGATGTGGCAAATATTAATTCACGTGATTTAGTGATGATTTTATAAGATTGCTCCTTTTTTTTAAAGTTAAAATCCCAACCTACTGCACATGGTTGACAAAACAATCTCAACTTTAAGGTGCTCAATATGAAATTCAGAGCATATCTAGTTCCCTCCGCATTGGCTCTCAACATGGCGACGGCTGAGGCGGTGGCTAGAAGCTAACAGTGCTAATAGCACAAACAGTGCAGACAGAGCTAACAGTGTTTACCTGAGGGGGAACAAGAGGTCGGGTGCTAAGCTTCCTCGGCGACGGCTTGGGTTGTTGGGACGTCGTTATCAGCTGTAACTGTCGTATGAGCGCAGGGCAGAGCGACAGTCACATGCACCAAAAAGTCAATGTCAAAAAAGCTATGTCAACAAAGCATGAAGACGCTCGGATTACAACACACACAGAGGGAGAGTAACTTCACTCTCCACTCTCTACATAACAGTTATTTGCTGTTACATCATGCTTTGAATATCGTTCAGAGAACCTTTACGGTCCATGTAGCAGCTGTTCTGGAGCTTTTGATCATAGCATTCATTCTTGACATTTCAAACAACAGTTGACAAAACAGTCTAGGAGGTTTCGATCATATCACACGATTTTCATCAGCAGATAACGATCGTGTATGTGCAATCGCTCACAGGGTGTTACATATATTGCCGAAGCATGTTAAAGTCCAAACTATACACGTCCTGGCCATTGGTGATAACATCGGTTATGGTGTTCATGTGTTCAAAAGCTGATTCAGCAATAAATGATAGTAAAACATGCTTATGAAGTATAGCATATAATGAACATGAAAAATATGTTTTTTAGTTAAAGGGATACGGGAGAAAATATGTTCATGTACACCAATATGCTGTTACCACATTTCATACGCGGTTGAAATAAAAACGATAATTAATTCATTAATAATGAATTCTTTAAATTAATTATATTTTCAGCCATGCTACAGTATTGAGAATATGCAGTTTATTCATCTAAACAGGTGTCTGTCAGCACAATACAAACGTGCATATAACAGCCTGTCTGAAATTAAATTTAAAGAGGATAAGAGCTTTTATCTGGGATGTACTTTACACAAACTTAGGGGAAAGCTAAAGAGAAGATCAAAGAAGCAAATCCGCAGATCAGAGCACAGCAGGGCAATTGAGTGATAAGGAGGGCAACTGATGAGTGTCATGGAGGTTGCAGATAAAGTGTAACACATGCCATGATTATCAAACATTTCTCTCTCATGCACACACACACACACACACACACACACACACACTTGTGCACACAGACACACTTTATCTATCTTTCAGCTCTCCAATATAAACTTTGATAATTCGCTATTTTGCTGACCACTGTCTATCATCCGCCCTCTCTCTCTACTCTCTGTGTGGCCACCGTCCAGAACATCCATACCTCTAATTGGCTTGGCTCTTAATGCTACTGAACCTATCTTTCTTTCTCACTCAGTTTTTCTCCGTATTGCTCCACAGCTCTCCCTCCTTCACCCTCCCATCATTTGGCATTGGCATGTGCTGAGTTGACTTCCACCATCTGCCCTTCTCAGTCTGCACATTAATACACCCACACACACACACACACCTGAAAATATATTTTAGGACCACTTTGATTATGGCTTAGCTTTCATTTTATTACCAAAATTATATAATTTCAGAAGTGTTAAAAAGTGTTTCAAACCCTGTTTATCACAATAAATTCTTCGTAAAACAACAAATAATAGTTGATTCACTATGTGTTTTCTTCTTTTTTCTAATACGAATAGTGTAAATTATACTGCAAGGCACACATTAGCTGTATATGTAATGTAAATGTGTGTATAGGCGTGTCACAATTTACTGGTAGTGACGATAACCGTGATATTTTAAAATTAAATATTTATATCACGTTAATGACAGTTGGCAGTGAGAATGTGTTTCAGCAAATTCAGCGCATCCTATATCATTTTATGGTTACAGACTCTCTACACCTCCAGACTCGTATTTTGAGTGTCATTTTTTTGCCCAAAAAGAAGACAAAACGCACAATGATCAAAGTTAAATATGAATTTGATGATAATTGTGTAGTGAAAATCGTGAGAGCCCTATGTGTGTATGTACGTATATGATGTTAATAGTGGCATTGTATATATTTATTTAATGTCTTGTTTTAAATCGTCTTGTCTTAATGTTTTTTATACACCTTTTAACTGTTGCTGCTGTACTGACTGAGTTGCCAACTTAATTTCGTTGTATGTTTTTACAATGACAATAAACATCCTTATCCTTATCCTTATTGTGACTCCGTGGCTGACACAGCAAGAAGAACTTGTCATTCTCAGGCCAGGTCCTTTCTGTGTGTTTCTGTATTCTGCCTGGGTTAAAAGGGTTTCTGCTTCACTTCAGTTCAGACGAAAACGAGACTCCAATAGATATGATTATATGTATATGATATGATCGAGATGTCTGTGTATGATGGACTGGTGACTTGTTCTCAGTGTTTCCTTGACTTCAATCTAATGTGCTTGGTAAGGCTCCGGTTGCTCCTATGGTTGCAAACTCCATGTAAACGCTTACTGTTTCTGAATGTATTCAAAGGTTGTATTTAAAAGCCCCACAGATTTAATGCATGGAGCAATTACTGTAAGTGAGTGAATTGCCTCATCTTCGACTAATATTTGGCTTAAAATACAAATTGAGGCGGCAGGGCATCTAAAGGAGATTCATAATATATTCCAAACCTGGCCTACCGAGAGGAGAGGACTTGAATGTGTTGGGACAGGGGGATAGAGCTCAGAGGGAGAGCACTCAGATTGAAGGATATCAGATGGTCGACACATGCTCTGCTTGTGCACACACACATACACACACACACACACAAACACACACCTATGTCCTCGCACTGCAGTATAACAGACACTGAGTGGCCTTTTCTCCTGCTAATGCATGGCTTCCTTTCTCTGGCTATCTAGTATTGATTTATTCTCCTTCTCTCTCTATGAAGGGACTGGCTGCAGTCCTCCCCCTCTCCTTTTCTCTCCCTCTCACACCCCTCCTCTTTCCTCTTCACAGTATTTTCTCCCTCCCTTTCCACTTCTTTGCCTCTCATCTTCACCGACTGTTATCTAATGTCTTCCTCCTTCTTTCTTCTCCCTATCACATTTTTCACCTGTCTATCCACCATTTCTCCCTGTTCCTTGTTACCCCACCACCTTTACATGTCTGACTTATCGGTCTGCTGCACATAGTCCCTATATGTCAGCCCCCTTTTTCAAGTGCTGTCTAAAACCAATTAGACGGAAGTGGTAATGGGTAATTGGTGCCGGCTTAACCAACCGCCCTTACTGACCATGTGCAACGCTGTTTTGTGTTCACCATGGAACATGCTCTGTAGCAATGGTTCCCCGGGACCACCTGGACAAATATTTAGTCCTAAACTGCTCAAACTGAGATAGACATTGAGATAGATTATTCTTGCATTTTTACTCATTTTCAGCATTATTATTTGTTATACATTGTAGTATATAATTAATATATCTCTTATATATCTTTTTCATAAGCGTGTTGTTATGTTGTAGTATAATGCGCATATTTTTACATACTTATCTATGTTTTCTTATAATTTCTCTATGTTATATCTTTTATATCATTTTGATTCTGATATTTATTTTAAGTGTCCTTTCCAGAGAGAGGGGTGTTCTTCCCGAAGCTTGCCACTGTATTTATATCTTACACCTCAAAGAAGAGCGCTTCATTCAGCTGTGAGTGCGACTATGAACAGAGTTCACTCTGTCACGGATTGGGGCGGTGTAGGCCGGATAGGAATTGGACCGGAGTCTAATCAGCAGTCTCTGACCTCTCTAACTTCCCTTCCCTCTCTGTGCTTTGGTCTCTCATTTCTTCTCCCCTCATTTCATTTATCCATCTAGCCCTATGAATCTGGTGAGTCCTAATAAACAGAAACAAGACACCAACTCCATTCTGTATGCTTTATGTTCTGTCTCCAGCATTAAGCTCCCTTAAATCCACCATATATTTGCCATGTCAACAAAGCAAGAGCTAGGAAAGCGGGATTATTAAATACAATAAAAGTTGCAGTCAATGGGGCACAAAAGACCAATGCTTTGAATATTTTACACATTTACATTACAGTTGACCATTTTCCAAAGCACACCATGCATTTTGTGGACTGGCAGCCATTCACTTTCATTAATATTGTAAATATTGTTTAGTCATCTTTGTTTTTAGATCCAAAGCATCTCAAGGAATTGGCTTGTAACTAACTCACAATGCATTGTCGTTCGATAACGTCGAGCCAGCTGCAGATTTTCCACAAGGGAAAGCTGTTTAGTCACCGACAAACCAAGTGTACAACTTGTATAGTTCAGGGAAGTGATAGCAGCATACTACAATTCCTAAATAACTTTGCTGAATCATGTTAACAGGGTATATCAAACTGTGTATAGAGATGCCACTTCAAATACCCACTCGGACAGTCCTGATGGACTTCTATCTAAGTTATATAAGCCAGTGTATCTGTTAGCCAAGGTTGGAAGATGCACAGAGGATACACAACTGAACTTGTGGCCATAAGGTTGCCAGTTTGCGCAAAAATCGAGTCAGGAAACACGAATAATCAAGGCTTCCTGCCGGTCTTTGTTTTTCTAAAATTGCCCCTCTACTGCTCCAACCCCCTCTCCCATCAGAGCATACAAGCCCATTAAGATGAGTTCCAGATAGACAGGATTTTCATTGTATCCACATTTTGCTTCTTGATTAATGGTGCAGGCTGCAGGGCAGGCTTGTACTAGTGGTGAGTCAGCTTATCTGTTAAAAATAAAACATTACAGATTGTCACAGAACACCCAGTGCAAGTGCATAATGGGGATGGCTCAGTGTGATTTCGATCCCAATTACCAAAAATGATTGCACTGTTTTCTTTCACTTTCAGTAGGTGTAATGAATGAGGATGCATGTCATTTAAGAGGAAGCCTTATAGTTTATATTAGGGTGTTTGGATTTATTTTTCTCACAAAGCAAAATGTTGAATGTCCAGAGACCTGACTTTTGGATGTGTGCCCCCATGTATGTAACTCTGTAAATACCTGTATTTAAATACCAATGCAGGAATGCTATATTAAAATGTAATACCAAGAGTCCCAGTCAATAAATGAGGGGAGAAACTTAATTCTATGCCTTTTCACCCGGAGATGAATGCTTAATCTCTGTAATGGATCTGTCATTAATGTCCACTTAACCTAAATGAGGAGTGTTTGTCTGCATTGTTTAGTGAAATTAATGGAAGTCATCACTTCTCTGATACAGTGTGTTACTGTGAGTTAGCAGTGAAAATGTTTCTCTTGCTAATTTAGACCGTTGCCTCGCTGTTAAACTGATTTTGCCTCTAGTCTAGTGCACACTAAGTATTATCCTCTTTCAAGCATGAGCTAAACCTTACAGCACCATTTCATTATTAATGCATATTGTTGGTTTCAAAATGCTGCAGTCACCAGTCATGCTGGCTCAAGGAGTTTCAAGTGATACAGTTACATCAGCTATCAAATCAAATAATGATGTACAGTGCTGTTTTCCTGCTTCCTTTGTTAGATGTTGTAAAACAAATAGATAAAGTATCACTGAATGATGTCGTGCCAGGCATATTTAGTAATGAAGAAGCCCACAAAACCTTTGTATGTTTGTGTGTGTGTGTGTGTTTACAGGAAGAAGCATTAGAGGATCCCATCCACGCTGTTTTAGGCGGACCGGAGCCAGATGTTGACACTGTGGCCGCAACACTGTGCATAGCACTACACCTCAGCCAGGTAATATGAATTCTGTTTGTGTGGATGTCTTTTATACTTAAAAACATGTGAAAACCAAACATTTTCCTGATGGGTTACGTTAAGATATTCAAGTTTAAAGGCCACATAGGCACCTGAAAGTTGAGCCAACTCTACTTATCCATTCTTATCCCAAGTTTGATCCACTCTCCTTTTGTTTCACTGTAAACACAAAGATATTTTCACTATAGTGGTAACACATAGTCTAAGTATTCTCAGGATTCCTAAAGGTATACTATGCAGCGTTCCGCTGAAAAACAAGCTATAGACTCATACAAAAGTAATCCCTCTCAATTAGGTTTGGGCGATATGACTAATTTATCGTAACAGAACGATATTCTATTATGCAATGCCTGTTAAGAATTTTGCTTTTCTTTCCTTTCTCGATGCTGTAGTGTTAGCGTATCAAAAAAAGTAACAATGTGTTAGTATGAGTTTTTGTGTCATTGTGGTAATATAAAGGTAATTTATGGTGCAGTTAGATTGCTGCTAGGCTGCCCCATTACTACAGATGAAACCGTTTATGACAGCAGGGTATGGCTAAACGCCAACAAATTGAAGCAGAATATTTTGTAAGATAAATACATGTTTGAAATGTAAACATCTATCTATTGTTAATAAATTCTGACTTTTAGAGTAAAAACTGATATAATTACAGACATTGCTCGCTGTGTGTGTGTGAGAGAGAGAGAAGGGGGGGAGGAGAAATTGGAAGACAGTGGACTTTTGTATGCAATTTTTTTTGTACATTTTTAATAATAATCATATCGGCGACACTCCCGACACAGAACAACGCTGCCAACACTAGAGTGTAGAGTGTGCGCGGACAACAGCTGGAGGGTCTCCTCCTGTCTGCCTATAGGCTCGTCTTTTTGGTCTAAGGTTAGCCCCGCTACGGTTACCAGGGAGCAGCAAGCAACTGAGGTGCACAGACCGGGCGGTTAGTTCAAATACTGACTGAGCTTTTTTATGGAGAGGGGGGTTAGATTTAATTAATGTTATAAAATGATGTTTGGTGCACCGTTGCAACAATCTCATAAAATACTGCATTTATATTTTCAATCTTAAATCTCAAATAAAAGGTAGGCCTATTGATTCAAAGTCTGTTTTTCGTTCAGTTTTAAACGTGTGGTTTGATTTATTGTGTGCTCCAGAAGGAAACGTCAGGTGGAGTGTGTGTGCCTGTGCTGAGCCGCCGGCAATGTGACGCTGTGTTGCCCGGGGAGACGATGAGGTATCTGCAGAGGGTGAACATTTGTGAGAGCTCGCTGCTGTGGAGAGAGGATGTAGACCTCGTGAAGCTTCATCACACCGGAAAATTCTCACTCACACTACTGAGAGATGGACTGCTAGATAGGTAAACATTCACATATGCACTCACATCATGTCAAGGTACAAAACCAGGTCAGTGTGTAGATAACTTCAGCTCATCTTAACTGTTTTATGGATAGACAGCAGTAAAGAAATTAAAATCTTGAACCTGAAAGAGGGTTCAGTGAATTTAGAAAGTTGTATGTTTCAATGAGCCAACACTGATTAATGTGTGTACACACTGAAGCACACACGAAGACCACTAATATATCCAGACACAGTAGGCTTCTCGCTCAGACGTCTGTATTTATGGAGGCAAAAAGGAGATTGAGAGTATGTTTGGGTTTGTATTTCATCACTCATGACCCATTGGGAGTTGTATTTATGCAAATGCCTCACAATCGTTGCTCCTTCCCCTGCAGCCATCTATATCTCCTTCACCACCATCTTCTCACTCTCCTAGCTCTGAGTACCACACCTTGGAGTCCAGCATCCTGCGAGTGGTCCATCAAGACATGCAGCAGGACGCAGGGGATGATGGGGCATCGTCTGCGGTGACAACAGTCGCCGGGGAGATTCTTCAAGAGGCAGCGGAGCACATCGGAGCAGCGCTGGGGGAGACTCTTGGAGGTGAGGGAGGCGCAGGTGCCCCCCGGGGGGAGTAATGGGGCGATGAAGGAGGACACACACAAATCCCCTGACATGACTCGCTTAACACCCACCAGGAGAGATGGAGAAAGAGAGAGATGAGGGGTGGTGAGTGCGAGTAAGGACGAGTGCTGAAAGACACACAGAGTCCCGTGATATAACTCTTCCTTATGTAAGTTAGTTTAGTCTGTTATGTTGTTTTTGTTTTATCAGGTAGTCATATTTTTTCCACTAAAGTAAGAAAAGTTGTTCCAAGAAATCAAAGAGATATCAGTAAATATTTTACATGAATAGAAGGCAAGCTGATAACAGAGAAAACAGTAAAAGGTAGATAGTGGCAGAGAACAAAACTGTGTGTGTGTGCGTGTGCGTGTGCGTGTTGTTAAGTCAGCTACAAACAGGCACTCAAGTTGTCAATCAAGATGTTAAGCAGCTGTGTAAAGGTTGGGCAGGAGACATGCCAGATCTCTGTTCAATAACGCTCTGCTGCTTTTCTTCTTTGCTGTCTCTCACAGTGGTTTACAGAGAGACGGACAGACAGAGAATAGTCCTAGATGGATGGAGTGAGAAATTATTAGAGCGGGAGAGTGACTCGTATTCTTTGTGAGAGCTCTTCAGACAGTGCATTATCAGGTTCATTGATTCCTAAAGAGGCCAGTAGCTTAGCTCAAACCCTGATCCTCATAAATTATGTCTGACGAAAAATGTTACCAAAGGATAAGTGCAATTGTTTTATTGCAATGTGCTCTGTATAGTTGTACTGTACATTTTCAACAAACTGCATTTTTTTGAGTTGGCTTGACTATAATGAGACCAATGGGAAATATTTGGTGGAGGATGAATAGCACACAATTTTAAACATTTGAACAACAAGTAGCTCACATGATCTCACTATCTAAATAAAGCAGAGACTCAAGAAAAATATCTGGCTTACAACCAAACTGTGCTGTGCTGATTACTTGCATTACAATAGAAGTTAAGACATGTAGATTAGGTTCTCAAAGGCAGACCTAATCAAATATGGATCATAATTGGTCATGTTGTTATTGAACCTATAGACTGAACGTATATGAACTATGAACAAGAGCCAGAGTGTGTATCCTGGACACACCCATATGTATGTGCGTGCTTGTGTGTCTACAGAGGCCTTGCGGCTGCAAAGTGAAGCTTTGTGGGTCAAACATGGCCGACAGCCAGCACAACTGGAGGAGCTCATGAGATCCTTGGAGCAATGCAGTGATGTCACTGCTGGTCAACGTGATGCGACGAGGCGACAAGGTACATATAAAAACAGGCAGAGTAGTTGGGCTTTAATTGAACACCGAAGAGTTTATACAAAGAAGACAGAGAGATGGGGTGACATGCAACTTGATAACGAAGATAAAGATACAGATCTCTATCATCCTCATTATACTCTCATCTTATAACAGATTACAGCAACAGGAGAAGAATCAACTATAAAACACCTTTTTATGGCAGAAATTTTGAGTTGTCATCGAGTGTAAATAATTAAAATAATGGTGCCCCATTGCGTTTAAGTGTCCCAGTAGCAAGTAGCAATTGAGTTGCACCAGCTATCTGTAAGCCGTTGTAAACCCAAGTTTAACTACAAGCTACTTTCAAACTAGTAAGCTGCTAAAATGGGTTGCACCATTAAAACTTCAGAAAATTCTAAGTTGGTATACTTTGACGATGTGAAAACTAGTTGCCAGGAAACATCTGTAGTTGTCAAATCCAAAACAATCAACTATGTTTTTTTGGCATTGCTCTGTGGCTGTGCAGTACGTAGCTCTCTCCGTGCTCTACTGCGCACACAAGTCAGGTCACATGATTGTTAAAGGTTCTGTATAATTCCTGTATCACAACGTCCTTTCAATTACCTCTCACTTCTGGAAAGTGTATTCATGCTTGTGTTTTTTTTCTGTCTGTTGTGAAATTGTTTTGTATTATTTTGTGTGTGTTTTATATAACTGTTAGTCTGTTTGTGTGTGCTGACTGGATGTAGACTTGGAGCAGCTGCTGACTCTGGAGCTGAAGGAGTTTTCTGATGGAGAGATGACAGTAGCGCTGACTTCAGTCACCACATATAAGGAGGTAAGTTTTTAGCATTAAAAAAAAACTTAAAATGGCAAACTCCATTTATTTTCTGTTCAGTCAATTAAAACATAAATATAAATCAACTTATCAATGACATTCAGGGATTTTTTATTTCTATTGAAATGTGGCAAGATCTGAATTTGGAGGATCGTTAAATACTGGCCTTCTTCAATTACGGGTGCGTTTAGCTAAGCAAGGCAGAAAACCCAATAAAGATGTATTACCTGAAGCTCAGTCGACGAATCATGTTAACTGGGAAAGTTCCAGATTCAATAGCCAATTTCTATGTCAATAACATTTGTAACTAATTTATGACTCTATTAAATACATTTTAAATGTGTCCATTCCATGCAACGATGAAATGGAAACTCTTCAAAGTACGTATTTCATGAGATATTTCTGACATGACAACAATTAAAACTATGTAAGTGTGCATTCTTAAAGCTTAGGTGCTGACATAGAAATATGGACCAATTAATACACTTATTACTTACTATAATAATATAATTATATTCAGATTCAATCCCGTCCAGTTCCCTTTGTTAGAACTTGCATAGTGTTTCAAAAGAGAGAGGGAGGCAAAAATGTCGACATTTTTGACAAAAATGTATAAATGAATAAAACATTTCTTTTTTTCCAAAAGTTACTTTTGATGGCTTTGTTGTTTTGGATATATCACATCGGTACTGTGTCATTTTGGGGAAGTGTTGTTATGCAAGTAGAGGAGCCCCTCTGATGTTGTGATGTTCTGCATTTGGATGAGATGCAGATGGAGGCCTGAGAGCCTCACACACACCCAGGTATCACCTGCCGCCCACTGATATCCTGAAATCCAACACACACACACACACACACACACACACACACACACACTGAAACATACACAATTGCAGAATGTTTGTGTTGACTTTTCTATCATTCTATCTGTGGCGCGCTCTCGTTCTTCCTCTTCACACACACACACACACACACACACACACACACACACACACACACACACACACACACACACACACACAGAAGGTGCTTTAAGCCTTAAAGCTTACCCCCTTGCTTTTCCCCCTGCTGCAACTTCTAATGCATTCACCCCCCTCCCATCACCACCACTACCCCGCCTCCAAAAAAAATCATTCATTATTTCTTTTATATCTCCTTTTCACTTCCAAAGCCCATTTTTCTCAGTGGCTGCCTAGCGTGCGGTATTAGGCTATGTGTAAAATAAATGATGTCTGTAGCCGTAGGGGTATGGCTCTGCCTCCCCCAGAAAACTACCTAACGTCCAAGGAACATTAAACACCCAGATCCTCGTTTAGCGAATAAATAACCATTCATTTGAATGGCTTTGTCTGTGTGTGCGCACCGGACTTTCTGTGCATATTTTACCATCGCTGTGCCTACATGCTGTGTGTCAGGAGTGAGAGAAAGCGAGAGAGGGAGAGAGAGAGAGAGAGAGAGAGAAAGAGAGAGAGAGGGCCCATTAGAGACTTAATATAGAATAAATGGCCAGGGGCCTGTGTGTCGCCAGCGGACCCTCCAACTCCACAGCGTCATGGTGGGTTACTAATGACCTGAGATCGAGCTCCAAAATGAACTCCTTATATGCATGTCATTTGCAGTGTGTATATATTTATATATTATTTTTTAATTGTGTTTGAAAAGAGAGTAAAACGGTATGAGAGTGTCATTTATTGGAGGGGCTTAGGGAAGTTCTGCCTTAAATGATTCTTTCCAAGAAAACTAAATAAATTAGATTCAATTAGTCTTTAATGGTTTATGTGTTGTGTGTTTTTCAAAGTGTGTTTTTTGTCAGTGTGTGTGTGTTTGATATCAGTTAAAGAGGACAGAGTTAGAGTTTGAGGTAAAAAAAAAAATCTGGCTGTGATTGCCTAGTTAGCAGAAGAAAAAGCTTCAGAGTGTGTTTGGTGTAACGATATGGACACATCATATAGACTGACTAATGTATTTTTTTTATACTGTACAAACATACATTAGTCAGTCTCTGTGCTCCTTTATTACGGAAGAGAAAAGTGGAAATGAATGGAGTTTCATTCCTTCAAAATCACAGCGCCTGTCGGGATGTTTCTTTGTGTCATTTGTATCTGCTCATCAATGTGCGCTACATTTGACAGGAAACAGGAAAGACAAATATCTTTATCAGTTCCGTGTTCGGCTACAATGGCACAAAATACCGCATCATGTGAAAAGTTTCCCACAATGCTACACATGAGCAATAGTTGTATGCATTTGTTTGTTAGGCTATGATGCGTGTTTATAATTCAGCATATTGAAGGTGCCACGTTGCATATAATTGGTACAGTGTAGATAAAGCTGTGAAAGCAATAAGTTACATATTTGCAATGCAACCTTGTCAGTTTTGTTTTATTGCATATTGTAAATACTGTTGCATTCAGTCTGTAACACAAGAATGAGGCTTTGCTTGTTTGCTGTTTAAACTGCACGTACCTATAGGTTTGTAATATTTTTCTGTTGTTTACATAATTCCTCATGCTACAACTGCAACTATACTGAGCATGTTGCCTTATTGCTGCAGTCCGTGCATAAAACACAACTGTCATTTTATTGTTTTGTGGATATGTGCCCATTGAAGCTTGTGTAGTCTATATAAATTCAAACTCTAGGGAAGAAGAAAGTTAAATTCATACTGATTTTAAATCAACATCTAATACGTTAGATATTTGCATGGATTTCTTTGGGCAAGGATTTTGAAGTTTTTCTACAAAACTAAAACACAAAAAAAATCTCTATTTTAAATTAGCCATAATAAAAAAAAATTGTTATTATTTATTGTTTACATGTATTTTTGTGTGGTAGTTTTTTATGTTATGGCAGACACATCTTATGATACATCTTATGTATCATAACATTTTCTATATTTGCTGTCGTTTCTCGGTACGTCACTGCAGAAAAGACAAAATATTCAGCCCACGAGTGTGGTATTTACTTTCATGTGGTCAAGCCAACTTGAACGTTTTTTTTTTAAACATCACCAATTTGTACAGAGAGCGCTACAGGCTGGTAGCAGGACTGTGTAAGACCACAGAAGAGACACCACAGGAGCCAATAGGGGTCAAGATCCTTGCTAAAGGGCACACAGTCATTGTGCAGCATCACCTGTAGATGTGACATACATGACAGCTAGTACCTAAATTGGTACAAGGTAACCGAGAAATTGGAAGCTTTACTTGCTTGTATGAAATGTTTTGTGTAACACTTACACGAAGCTCAAATTAATAAACACATTATTCACATATTCATGCCAGTGAGTGTGTGTTTGTGTATGTTTTCATGGCTCAGTAATTAGCACTGGGAGATGAAACATTGGTCGGATAAAGAGTTGTCGTGCTGTGGAGTTGATGAACTGTGAGAAGGACAGGAGCCCACAGCCAAACACACACACACACACACACACACACACACACACAGTCATGAATATGTGAATAATGAATAATGTGCTTTTAGCATGTGTTAACATGGACATCTAAGTATTACAATATGTTTTAGAGTTTTTTGTTTTCTGTCTTTTGAAAGCTATTTCCACTATTAGACTTTAGAGAGGGGAGTCGTGGGAGAGTAATAAAAGTTTGAACTGTGATGTGAAAATACGATCCATTGTTCCACCAGATATCTGAATAATTTTAATGTTGTTTCTTTTCTCTGTGTGGTAAACAAAATCAATCATCTTTTGTTCTGTGTGAGTGTGAGTCTGGTTATGGGATAATGCATCTGCATACAACAACATTATTTTGGATGTTGATGACTATTTTTCCATTTTCCTTGCTATAATGTTTTTAGTTCTAGATTTGTTTGTTTTATTCTTTCTGAGGTGCGCTTTAGATTTCATTTTGGAAACGTTGATCGTCTCTAATGTGTTGTTTGTTCACAGTCCTCCGGCCCTTCTGTTTGTTTATGCGGGGCCAGTTTTGCCCTACGCCACTTGCACAAATAATTATGCTTGCTAATGAAGGGGCCCGCAGCCACGGCACTCGGTAAATGCCTTTCTGATGAGAGGCACTAGGAGACAGCAGGTGCAGGGTGGGCCTCCCAGGGACTAAGATTGAAGACCAGGAAGTCAGGGTGCCCCGCCCCTCCATCACTCTATCTTTCTATTCCTCTATGACTTCCTGGTTCTTTCTTTCTTGCTCCTCAGTGATTTTCTTGGTGAGAATATCCATTAAGTACATAATGCTGAAGCCTCTTCCGAGTCTTCCGATTCTAAAGCTACTTGCATAAACATCCTAATAATAGTAGCCTGAGATTTGCTTATTCCAATCAGGACATTAAAGCGCAAATGCACATTTCCTAAGTTTGTTTAGAGTCTTTGCATTGTAGCGCTTTATATGGGAATACATTCAGAGTAATGTACACAAAGAAAACATAATTTCCATCTGCCGTGTGAAAATATTTTGCTGTAAATTTGTTTGGCTGTAACACACAATATAATAGGAATGGTTTCATATAGTCTACTTATTTTCCCAAGTTTGGAAAGCCGCCACACAAGACAGTCATCTCTTCTGAAACTCTCATTCTTTTTCTTCCATCTTTTTCATTCTCCCCCTGTGGCTTCCTTGGGCTTTGAGGGCAAACAAATAAACAAAACAAAACATTTATAGACTCAGTGCTCGCATCTTGGCCCCCAAATCCCTGCACTTAGAGCTGAGCGAATGAAGCATGCGGAGAAGGCCCATATGAGAAAGACAGACTGAAAGACATTTCTTTCTCTGCAAACTTTTACCCCCTCCCCTTTTCCCTCTGTCTCTCCAAAAACTTCATAAGCAGTAATACTCTTGTGTGTGCGCACGAGTGTGAGCGGGAGCGCGTGACTGTTGGTTTGTGAGCATATGCATGTGTGAGTTTGGCTGTGCATGTGTGTGTGGCAAGTGGTATATGTTGCACATGTGTGCGTGCATTTGCATGTGTGTATTTGAGCAGGGTGGTGTCAGCTCGCTCCTTGCCACCCCATTTGCTGTAGCTGTACCGCTGTGATCACAGACAGATGTATAAATCAAACCTTGCTTGATGGATTCATCAGGGTGGCGAAACGATCGCCTGAGAAGAACTCGCAACTCTCTTAGCGTTCTGTGTTCTGACGGAAAGGGTATGCAAAGAGCCTAAATGGATGAACGCTTGATTAATTCTTTGCCGAAGATGTTGGCGACAGCAGGAAATGTGTTTTTGCTTTGACTGTGTTTGCACGGGAATTTACGCACGCGGGGCGTGAGTTATGAGGCCTGAGTTTTGTACCTAAGGCTATTGTGCATAATGATGGCAGGTTGGGAGAACTGCAAGCAGCCGCTAAAGACTTGCTACCTGTGGAGCAAAGACAACCAGAGAGAGAGAGAGAGAAAGAGAGAGAGGGAGAGAGGGAGAGAGGGAGAGAGGGAGGGAGTGTGTGTGTGTGTGTGTGTGTGAGTGTGTGTCTGTGTGGATTGGGGCCTAGTGTGAGAGAAAGATGAAGAGGCAAAGTGTGAAAGGGAAACAAGAGACACAGGTAAGGGAGGGAAAGGTGAAATAAACGGACAAGGTTTGAGTAAAAGAAACATTTAAAGGAAAGAATGCCACTATAAAAATAACAAAATGTAACACACATTGTATAAAAGAAAGAATAATTCCTATTTGATGCATAATTTCTTCTTTCTTTTAATCACACCATCAGCCACTGTTAAGTACTAGGGATGCACCGATCCAACTTTTTCAGTCCCGTTAGCATACCTGGGCTTTGGGTATCGGCCATTACCGAGCACCGATCAGATACCAGTGTTGCTGCACGCCTCACTGAGTGGAAGTGACTGGGATCATTATTTTATGTGTAAGAAAACATCATTGACTTAAATATTGCTTTACTAACTTTGTAAAACTAAATGTAACAAATAAATTCATATATATAATTAAATGATATAATGTGTAATGATGTTATTTATTATTAAAATAATGTGTTGTACACTAGCAACTTGGTAAAAAAAAACTTCAAGATAAACAGGAATTACAATTTAAGTGTAATGCAAAAACAATCTTAAACCTGAATTAAAATTCCAGTATATAATGTGTATAATATACAAACATAGAATAAAATAGATAGCAAGGAGCTATTTGAGTCATCACGCTATCGGCGCATCCCTAGTAAATACCTGGACCTCAAAAATCTCGGTCAGCAACTGTAATTCTACAAAGTCAAATGTAGGATTTTACTGTCATTTAAAGTTAAAAGCTATTGTCATAACTACAGCTCAGGATGAACAAGATTCCTTAATTGAAACCCCCCCAAAAAAGCTAAAAAACAAAGCCAGGTCAGATAGCTTATGTTGACACTATCGCCATCACAAGCAGTATAGAGATTATTTTTACTTCCATCGTGGGTGTAAAAATGGATTTTAAACCTTAATATGCTGCTAAAGGTTTTCAATGTTCTTCTCCATACTTGTATTCCTATCTTTGTGCTGTGTTGCACCTTTTCTTTTGTATTATCATCTTAATATTTCATTTTGTTTTTGTTGCTTTTTCCATTTACTTTCATTTATGTTGATGAACACTTCTATAACTTCTTCTATAAATTGCTTTTCTTCCAAAGTGTATCTTTTTTAATACAAACAAACATAAATATTACAGCTGTAGCTCATCTGTAGCTATCATAATGACAAAACTGCCTGTTGTTAACAGCGTGCTATTCTCTGATGTAGTTTAAAAGCATTAAATTGTTAATATTTTAAATATTTGCAGTAGCAGAACTGTTGCCAGTGAGTCTCTGCTCTTACAATAAATAAAAATGAAAGTCTATAAAAAGTAAATACAGTGAAGAGTTTAACAGGAACCTATGTTTGTGATATCTCAGCTCAACAAATGAGAAACAGGTTTCTTTGTCCGCATCCTAAGGTTCTTGGAGACAGTTAGCAAGTGGATTTTTATCGCTAACATGTTGGTAATTTATAAGAAAAGGCAATCTGTGTATCTGGGGGTGGCAGAAAGAGGGAGAAAGAGGAGGGGCAGGCAATATGAGTAGTAATTTACTCAGTCAAGAGCCAAATGGCAGACAGACTGTCGCCCTGCGTGTTATCTCGGAGATTTGCACTCTGCTCGTTTTCTGACTATATTTCCCTGCCTGTGTGAGTGAGAGTGTGTGTGTGTGTGCAGTTTTGTGTGCACATGCACGCAGTTGGGTAGTAGCTTTAGAGTATCAGCATCATTTGAGCATTTCTTTGATATTGTACTGTAAATCATGAAGACTTTATTGCTTTACCAGAGCTCGTATGTGTACATACTGGTACATGTTTGTTCATACACTGAGACGACTGCAGGCGAATTTATGCGTGTATCTGCATGTGTCAGGGTTACATGTGCATTTACGAGTGTGTTTGTACTTATGTGAGTGAATATGTGTGTTTTAACGAATCTTGGGAGGCTTCATTGCACTCATCAGGATATCAGTGTTTGAAAAATTGCAGTGTCAGTGAAGTGACAGTTGTGTGTGTGTGTTAGGATTGATGGGCCTGAGTCTGACAACAGCCATATTGTGAAGAGAGAGAAAGATGGAGGGATGGAGGGAGGAACAGAGGGAGGAGTATTGTAGCCCCCTCATCCTCACAGGTTAATATTGACACAGCCTGGGCAGATACAGTGCCTGCAGCGCTCATCCATCACTTTCAGTGGACCCATACAAATACACTCACACACACACACAATGGCTCAAGCAGAGAGAAGGACCACACACACTGTAAGACACAGCACGCAGAAAAATAATACAAACTTTCAAAGTCAGACAGAATCAAATGCTATTTAGACAAGTCAGGCAACATGAACAAAAGTATATTTTCAAGAAAACCAGACACACATATTCAAGTCAAACTCCTCTATTAGCTTTACTAAAACGACAATATCGCTTTTGTTTAAAAGTTCTACTTAAATAAGCACAACAACAATTTTGACAACTTCACAAAGCAAACAGTTGCACTGCAAATCTAGATTAATCAAGTAAATATGTTTTCAAAAGTATCACTTTATGTGTAACACTGGGTTGCAAATTATGGTTGCCATAACATTGTTGTTAATCATTTCAGAAAGAAAGAAAAGCAAGTTGCCTTGACAAGCAAAACAATTAATTAATGCAACTTTTCATCCATCAATCATTGTGTGTGTCACTGAATTACCATAATCTGTGCATGGTGGCTGTTTTAAGAGCAAACAGTTAATTTCCAAACAATAAATCACAAAGTGTCTCTCTGCCCCTCTGTGCGTCTTGACAGCTTCGTCTCTCATTGCTACAGATGAAAGCTTACTTGGAACCACTTCTTCTTTTTACAAAAAAATTAAATCATATGTGCAATAAAGGCAAGGGCCGAACAAAGTTGTCTATGCAACTGTAACCAAAATGTGCATTAATCATTTTGAGATTATTACAATAAATGTTATAATTGCTTTTTTCATAATTTGTGAATTAATAATATAATGTAATAAAGTTGCATCAGTAGTTTGCATTACACATTTCAGATCTTGATTCCTTCCCCCCTTTTTCTCTTTTTGTTTCTGTCTCTCTGCTTATTTGTCTTTTTTTAAAACTCTCTCCCAGGACTGGCATGGTTATGTGGAGGAGCTGAAATCATTCAGCCATCGCCATGGCTATGATGGTCTGGTGGTTCTGCTGTCTATCAATGACACAGTTCATCATCCCCGCCAGCAGGTGGCTGTCTACTCAAGCAACACAGATCTCCTAAACCAGGTAAATATAATGTAAGACCATAAATACAGCTATAGCATGTCAAGAGTGAAACACAAGTGCCTCTTTGATAAACACAACTTTATGAATAACTCTGGGAACTAGAAATAGCCATTGTGATGTCTCTTATTCATTTGTCAATTTTCCTGAATCCCTAGATATGATTTTACCTTTTTTAGATTATAGAGGACAGCAAATTGACAAGTCCTTCCAATTTGTCAGTCGTACTTCCTAGAAAATACAAATAAAATAAAATAGTTTAACACTTTATTGAAATGCGCTTATTTGCTTTCTTGATGAGAGTTGCATGAGAAGATCATATACTGGATAGACAGAGTGGTATCGACCAGAAAGCAAATAAGCACATTTAACAAATTGTCAAACTATTGCTTTAAAAAGTAAAAATAGAAAACGTAAAATATCACAACACGGTGGCTTTCATTGCAGATCTGCTGTGAGTTGGAAGAGTCTTCCAGCTGGTCTTTTTCTGGTGAACTGGAGGCCAGGGAGAATATCCAGGTCTACCACATTCCTATAAACACCTGCTTAACGTTTGGTACTCCACCTCTGCTGATAGAAGAAATACAGCTCCTCCTCAAGGACTTTGTTGATCGGCGGAGCTCTGTATTAACCTGCCACCCCAGCAGTAGGACCTCTTCCACAGAGGGAGTGGCAGGCAGCGTGGAGTTCTCCCAGGGATCATCTGGTATCAATGACATGGATTGCTCCGACATAGAGAGAGCTGAGGGAGGCAGTGGAGATGCGGTGCCCATAGCAAGGTAATTAAATACATCCCTTTTAATTGTGTTTCAACAGTACCAGTGAAAGTCATCAAAATAGGAAAACTGAGATTTAATATTATTTAGGCCTGTTCATGGACTTTAGGCAAAAATGTATACAATACAGTGACAGTGCGGTTTTATCTCTGTATATAGGGTGATGGCAGATGGTGAAGAAGACACAGGTGGTGCAGGAGTTGGTACTTGTGGGGAGCTTGTGAGCCCTGATAGTGGTATGACCACCATCCGCAGCAGCCGCTCTTCCAAGGAGAGTTCAATGTTCCTCAGTGATGACAGCCCAGTTGGTGAAGTTATAGCAGGAGGAGGGCCAGCAGCAGGGCCAGTAGGACCCTTCTTGAGAAACCCCTCTCCTCTTGGATTGTTATCCCTCTCCCCTCCTGTTCCACCGGAGAGGAGGAAGACCTGCTCTGGTAAAAATAGGAGTGAAAACTTTGATCTTTTTAGTTTTGACCCCCTACATAGCAGTGATCACTCTATGCCAACAAGAGGGGAATCGGTAAATTCTGGAGTAGGAGGAGGTGAAGAAGAAAGAAGAGCAGGAAGCTCTAGCTTATCAGAACATGAAGAGCTCAGCTTGCTAGATTTCTCTACTCCCACTTCACTGGGCGGGCTTGACAGCAGAAATTCTTCAATTGACCACCATGGTCAAAACCATGGGAATGACATGATTGAAACTGTGGTTCCTCCAACCCCAGTCAACAGTGTGGTAGGTAGCTGCCCACCCAGCAGTTGCGGGGTCAGGTTCTTTCCAGAAGATGTGGTTGAAAGGATCAATGGCCTGCAACACAAGGACAGTGTGTCATCATCGTTGTCAGAGACGTGGGATGAACTTGGCTTTGACACACAAGGAGCATTGTCCTCAAGTGATAATAATGCCTGGAATAGGACCAAGGAATCTGAGAGCCCGCAGAATATTGTGGAGGAAGTTAGAGGGAAAGAGTCATTGTATGATGTGATAGAACAAGAAAGCAGGGAAGAGCTCTTAAAGTCAGAGAATGCCCACCAGAGGGGAAAGAGCCTTGAGCCCCAGCTTAGTCTGATCATTGAGCAAACAAAATCAGAAGACACCTGGAACCCAGATTCAGTATGTAAGGATCCATGGAACCCGGCTACTTTAACTTATCTGCAATTGACACCACCAGAGGAGGAAGCAACTGGAAAATGCAAGGCTGGTATCATGGGAGTGAAAGAAAAAACAACCTCATTGTCGAGAAAGAAAGCAATCCTAAACACTTTAACGCCAGACACATCGAAAGAAGAGGATGAAGGAGTACAAGGGAAAAAAGGAGACAGACAAATGGAGCTCCTAGATTTTTGGACATACTCAGCTCAGAGGGGACTTCTCAAATCGGATAGCGAAACCACCACATCTTACCCTGAATCACTAGATATGTGGAATATGACAATCCGAGATGACAGTCTATCGCCTCTCACAACCCCTGACAATTTGTCTGGAAACTCAGGTTCTTTCTGTGGAGTGAACCCCAATGTTGAGGCTGGCGCATCTGTGGAAAGTCCACAAGAATTCTCTCATGGTGGAATGGGGATGTGGAACACCACCATACAGGAAGACAGCTCTTCCACAATAACAAGCCCCGAAGGACCTGAAAATGGAAAGGACCTTAGTCAAATGGGATCATTGGATGCCAATGATTCTCCTGAGACACATGCAAGCAAACAGGTAGAGGAAGAAGAGGCTATAGAGAAGGAGAGAGGTATGAATAAAGTACTTAAGCAGATACCTGAAGAAGCAGGGTGGAGAGGTTATGAACACAATGTAAAAATAGTTATAGAGGCGGCAGAGGGTAGAACACATGGCGAAGAAACGGGTGACGATAACATCCAGAGTTTTCCGAGCCAACAGTCTGTCTTGCAGAACTTGGCATCTGAACATTCAGAAGATGAGACCTCCCCCTACCAAGGCACTGAAATGTGGGACCTACCTGTCCCTGGCATGGTCGTCTCTACTTCAGAATATGATAATGTAGGAGCTAGCACGTGGAGCCTGACATCCTCCCTTGAGACCTATGCTAGCCCTGTAGCAGACATGATACAGCTAGAGGAGCAGTCTAGCCCTTTTGTTGCTGTGACAAAACCTATTCAGATAGATGAGGGTCACAATCAATACCAGAAGGCTGATCCTCTGGGAAAGACTGAATACAGAGAGGTAATTTTAGACAAAGAACAGCCAACCAACCAGGTGTTCCTATTTGAGGGAACTAATGAGGTGGGTCACATGATCAGCAGTGGGGTAAGTTCAATTGAGAGTAATTACAACAACAAAGGTGGAGAAAGATCAGAGGAAGCTGATTGGATAGAGCAACCCAGTGATCATTCACCATTTGTTCAGGTGGACTGCTCCACTGTAACTCAGACCACTTCAGCCAATCATCATTCAAGTCTAGGAAAAGCTGCTGAGACTCAAATTCAGGCTGACCAATCTTTATCCCCAAGCCTCATTGAGTGGGGAGATCCTGTTCTGTCATTCACAATGGACCAAAATGAAGATGGGCCTGCCCCTGAAAGCCAAGGTGGTCCTGACAATGAGAGAACTGGAAATGTGGTGGGTAAAACATCAAAAACCATGTCTCTCAGCTCCAGCTCCGGAGGGGATAGAGACACACTGAAGTATAGCCCCGACAGCCTTCATCCAGGTAGTCGAGACGAACTCAGATCCAATTCCGATGGAGATTCATCATCAGGCCTAGAAATGGATTACATCATTGTGTCTGGCACAGTAAAAGAAGCTGAGAGAGAGTGGCACGATAGGCCTAAACAGGCTGACAGGCAATCAAAAGGTACAAGAAAGTCCATGGAGACTTTTAGCATGCTTTCCTATGCTGCCACAGCACTGCAAAGCCAGGCCCAAGCTGAAAAAAAAGAGCGCCAGGGGAACACAGAACAAAGTAAGCAAAACCAAATCATCAGATTTTCTGACAATACACTTGACAAAGTTACAGAGCAAAGTCAAGCTGTCTCATGCACTCATTACCAAGCACTTCTTGATAATGACATCAAGCATCACATTGTGCCAGAATTGATCAGTCCCAGCCAATCAAAAAATAACTCTGAATCTTTTCATCAGTCAGATTCAAGACCAACCGGTTGCAGTCAAACACAGGTAGATGAAGGAAACTATGATGATAAATCAAACACTGTGGCCAGAAGTGTGTCTCCATCCTTAAGATATCCGTCAGATCACTTCCTGAAAACCAGAGAGGAAGTTTATGTCCATTCACAGATCTCAATGGAAGATTCAGATGAGGGTGGGCAGTCACCATCTGCACCTCCACCATGCCCTACTTCTTTGGGCGACTTTCAAGTCTGGGGGGGTCAGTTAACAAGACAGAACGTGCCGCGAACATCTGAACCACAATCACCTGTACTTACCAACAGCTCAGTCTCCCACACTAGCTCCTTTATTGGCACCCCATTAAGTGAATCGGGTATTTCTGCTGACAGAGGACTTGGATTACCATTTTCTGGAGATCTGATGGAAGAGGAGAATGATGAGGAAGAGCAGGAAGAGGGAACTTCCCGGGCAAAATGGACTTCAGAAGTACAAAGTGAGAGGGAAGAAAGGCAACAGTTAGGATCTTCTGATCTGCTAAGTTTCACTGAGCAGCTGATTGAAGATTCTTCATTTCAACAAACAGATTTACAAACACTTGAGCCAAAGAGGGATAAATACTTACAGAATACAGTGGATTACTATTGTGGACAACCTGTAAGGACTGTTAATCGTGATAAGTGGTCGACTGAACAACAGATTGGAGACCATGAATCTTCCCAAGATAGCTATTCACCTTTGTTAAGGTAAGCAATACAACTCAAATCATCTGTCTTAAGTTCTGCATGATTCTACTTTTTACAATTATGTAAAATTAAAGACTTTTCATCAAAGACGAATCAAAGTTATTAGACAATATACTCATCTTAAAAGGTTGGTTAACCTAAATTGAAATAAATAAAACATATTTTTGTCATGAACATCTGTATATCTGGCCATGCAGATGGTTATGGTTTGATTTTCCATTGTTTTGAGGTATCTATCTCTGAGTTTTCTACCTCCACACTAATACAGTGTAAGTGAATGGAATTTCGTTCCGAAAAAAGTGAAAGATGTATGTCTTTCCAGCATTCTCGTTCTTGTTCATGTTGGACTTTTTATTCCCAGGCTGCTAACAGCCAGTGAATGAGGATGCTTATGCACACGTGTTTGTCCTGCACATGCACACTCACACACACATACACACACAAACACACTCTCCCTTCTCTGGCGGCATCCCACTGCTGCCGCACTCCACAGTCAAAATCCATTCTTGCCGTTAGCATAAAGTCCTTCAGGGCTGCTACAACAAGCTAAGTGTTGCGTTGGCTAACACAAGCAGCTAACTGCTAACTGCATGATAAAACAGGGAAACATACTGTAAATCTGAATAAAGTTAAAAATGCCTAAATAGAATATAATTTTTTTTGTTTTTCAAATGTTATAATTGATTTTCTAATATGCTAATCCGTTCATCCATCTATCAATCATGGATTGTTTTTTTCATTTGAAAATGGTTTATTTATTTCAACCAATTACAACTTTTTTTTATTTTGGTCTTCCTCTTGCCTCTCAAAAATAGAGGACAACCTCCTCTGCGTCTATGGACCAACCTCCTCTGACATGCATACATACACATGTGCCGACCACCCTCACACTCCCTTAAATATCAGTTTTGGGATCTCTGCAGCTTCCCAATGGGCTGTATGTCAGAGGAATATTAGCATCGCTGAACAGACTGTCGAAATCGCACTAGGCCCTCCTAAGGAATTGAGTCTGATGAGCTGTGTGTGTGTGTGTGTGTGTGTGTGTGTGTGTGTGTGTGTGTGTGTGTGTGTGTGTGTGTGTGTGTGTGTGTGTGTGTGTGTGTGTGTGTGTGTGTGTGTGTGTGTGTGTGTGTGTGTGTGTGTGTGTTCATGTTGTTGGGTGAGTGACAGGCTGAGACTGACAAAGAGGATGTGAGGATCAATATTAGTGGTGTGACAGAAAAATATTGTGTGTCCATAATTGTGTGTGTGTTTGTGAGAAAAAAACAACATTTGTACGTGGGTGTATTTCATGTGTTCGGCAGCAAGCTTTGATCTGCGGCTCTGTGTGTTTAGGTTTATAAATCTGTTTACGCCTCATTAAATATGCATTACCTGCCTCATTACAGCTGGAGCCCCACCACAGCTAATGGAAACAGCTCCCCTTGCTCTCTTACAAGGTGTGGGTGTGCATGTATGCGTGCGAGTCTGTGTGTGAGTGTGTGCATAGGTAATATCCAATGTATCAGACAATAAAAGTTTTCCATGTAGCTTCAACTTTACATTAGCAACAAGTACATAATTATATATTTAACACATATCTAAGTCTGTTGTTTGTTTGGTATTGTGTGATGTTTTAAATATTCTGCACGTGAAGTAGACTGTTTACTTCTATGTTTGTATTTGTTGAGTTTTATGAACGGATGGCATTTGATGTTAAGTTGTAAAGCAGAATCTTATTTCACACAGTTTTTTTGTTGATTGTTAAAAGTACCCCGTTGAGTTGTCTTGTCAACAAACTTTCTGTTTACATTCAGTGTTACTCACCAAAACACATTGTGCGTGTGCTTGAGGAACTAACAAACGTGTTGGATGCATTTCCTTCCTCAGAAAACATTTGCAAAGCAAGAGTTTGTAACTTTTGAGACCCACTTGTAAAAACATTGCTTCATAGCGCTACTATTTGTCTGAAACACCACAGGGCACCTTTAATATGAACCTAAGATTAGGATTTAAACTCACCGGTCTATTGAACTAGCTGAAGAACAGAAACTGCCCAATAATAATTTGATCTTGCAAGCCACTGAATTGTCCTGATGAGAGTATACTGGGCAGTTTGAATCTGTGATTCATATATTATGCACATTATAAATATTATTTAATATATATTAAGTAACACCCACAAAATGTGTACATTTAAAAAATACATAGACCATACAAAATACCAGATGCAGTACTGCGTACCATTTGTATTTACAATTCTTTCTGAATTTCTCCTTCTTCCTGCACTGATCTCCAATCCCTATTCCCCTAAAAGAAGACACCAAGATGTGACCTCACAGCTTTCATCCCAGCCAACCAACAAGAACACTGCATACCAGTGGACAGGAAGTGAGAATGTAACTCAGGGTCAAACACAATATGGCTACAACTACCACCACATTGACCAAAGAACTGAAAACCAGAGCGCCCACCCGGCCTGTGTACATACTAAATCCAACAGCCAGCAAAGCACCACAGATGTCTATGCTGAGTTTACAACTGATGCCACAGCTATACAGTACGGATCTGAGCAGGCTGAGCGCTATTATGAACCTGTAGGTAATGCAGAGTACAGCTTGGATGATCAAGGTTCTAAGTTTCAATATATAGCTGAAAGCCAGTATGGAGATGACGCCAACTCCATGTGCGCCTCTGAACTCCAGTGCTCTGAGTATCAAGCTGATGGCCAGAACCAGTATGAGTCAGACCACGCTCATTACCAGTTTGACGGACAGCCATTCTACCAATCACATGTCCACCCTGAGAGGGAAGAGTATGTGCCAGAGGGATATGTTCACTTTCTCCTCTCCAGGTGAGCTTTTGCTCATACAGACTCAATTTTGCCCTTCAGTAAGTTCAACAGGTCTTGCACTGTGCAAAACTTGAATTCTTAATGCTCTCTGGGATCTAATATGTCCTACTGGTATCAGATGCCCCTTTGCAAGCTAGTCTCGGCCACACAATCTAGTTTCAGCTTTTCCACAGGCTAAGAGCTGCACTACTGTCTTTTACCACAAAGGGGTAGCACAGATCATTGAAAAACTGTGATCAAGCCTTCAGATATCTTACAACATTTGTTTTCTTTGTACCATATCAGCCAAGGATTGATGTGACAACCCTAAATGAGTTTCCTAGAATATTGTACTCAACCAAAAGTACTGTTTGATTAAATACATTTTCCTCAAGTAAAGGTACTTGTTTAAAAAATGTACTTAAGTAGATGTAAAAAGTAGGTGAGTTAAAATGTACTCTGAGCAATCATTACGTTGTTACATAATAAAAAAGGGGTATGATGATATATGATACATACTACTGTTAAATAAAAGAGCATCTTTAGGCTACAAAATTGATTGCAAGGAATATCAACTTATACACAAGTGAAACAACATAAGCAACATGACCCCTTCTGTCCAAGCCAACACACGGGCACTATGCAGTCGGTGCAAACAACTGATTATCAATTATATAAATAAACAACTGCCTTCCTCAGTGAAGCTTCACATGAATTACCCAGACAAGAGACACAACTCAGACAATTAAACAAAAGAGATAGATAATAAATAAAGCGAGCTATGGACACTTCTTTTAGAATCAACGGTATTATGAAACATCACCAACTCAGACAATGTGTGGACACAACAATATAAACTCCACAGCGGCTGCCGCCATTAGCACTCATATTACAGCAAAGTTAAGACTGCACAGTCTGCTTCTGGTTCAATTTCCCGGCTTGTTCATTCTCAAAGCATAATATGACCTGTCCTCTCGGCCTCTTTGTCCTAAGTCCACTTAGCCTCTTTGGTCCAGTATAACCAGTCCTCTTGGCCTCTTTGTCCAAGTATAACCAGTCTACTTAGCCTCTTTGTTCCAGTATAACCAGTCCACTTAGCCTCTTTGTTCCAGTATAACCAGTCCACTTAGCCTCTTTGTTCCAGTCTAACCAGTCCACTTAGCCTCTTTGTTCCAGTCTAACCAGTCCACTTAGCCTCTTTGTTCCAGTCTAACCAGTCTACTTAGCCTCTTTGTTCCAGTCTAACCAGTCTACTTAGCCTCTTTGTTCCAGTCTAACCAGTCTACTTAGCCTCTTTGTTCCAGTCTAACCAGTCTACTTAGCCTCTTTGTTCTCGTAACCAGTCTACTTAGCCTCTTTGCTCCAGTATAACCAGTCCACTGGGCCTCTCTGGTCCCACTGCGCTACTCAAATTCAAAGTGTTTTGAGTTGAATACGGAGTATCCATCAGCATGTTAGCATGTTAGCATGTTAGCAGACCCAGCGAGCCCCTACTGTACAAGTCAGGTTCAGGTCAGGAACTGCGTGGTTGTTCCACTTTTTGTGCTCACTGGGGTGAATTAAATCAGACATTAATTAAGATAGATACAATGTGTTTTTTTTCACTATTCCAAGGTAAAATAGTGCTAATTATAACCACATTATGTCTATAATACTTAATTTCATTGTGCTTGAAGTGCTAGCCTCGGCACGTGAATGCAAACATTTCTCTTTCGAGGGCACTGATTTATAAGGTATCATTTCCAGAGTGCAGAGTTTCTACTCTCTGGAGCTCTGCCCTCCTGCGGCCGCAGAAACACCTGCTACTTCTTCACTTCTGCAGCTGCTGACTAATCTAATTTATCCTGTTCCATTTTCACACCGTTTATCAGGACTTTTTCATGTGACTTTTGTTTTTACTTCATAACGGATGCGACTTGAAATGTAGCAAAGTAGGTTACAATAGGCCTAATTGTTATAAATAGATAAATAAGGTAAAATTACAAATTTGAAAAAAGACTCCAAAAGTACAAATAGCCTACACAAAAAAACGACTTCATTGTAACGAGAGTAAATGTAATTTGTTACATCCACTTATTTGTCAGTGCATGGTGTTACAGGATATATACTGTATGTGGGTTCAAAAAAGGATCAAAGAAGCAGGAATGAGACCATTTATTGTACAGAAGTCCACACTGGACTTGGAGATGGACAAAATCCACAGCCCTGGTACCATGCAAAAATAATCCACTCCAATTTGCAGGTGTGAAGTTCTAGTGTCAAGTGAATTCAAGTCTATATCCTAGTAGCACAAATCACAATTTTGCCCAAAGGGGCTTCACAATCTGTGCAGCATACGACACTCTGTCTTTAGACGCTCGATTGGATGAGGAAAACGTCCCCCAAAAATCCCTTTAACGAGGGGAAAATATGTAAGAAACTTCAGGAAGAGCAACTGATCCCTCTCCCTGGATGGACAGACGTGCAATAGATGTTGCATGTACAGACTATTAGACCGACATAATACAATTACAGTAAAGACAATCATGGGGTGTTTGTCAGTCAGAATATCTCAGCTTCTGCTGCTGCTTCTATTTTTCACATTATCTCTCATCCAAGATGTGTATTTTTGTCTCAATCAAAAGTCAAAGACATGTTTTGCTATCGTTCTTCAGTGTTTGTGCGTGTGTGTGTGTGTGTGTGTGTGTGTGTGTGTGTGTGTGTATATACTACAGTGTAGGCATACTTGGTTTGCCCCACTTTGTAATTCTGATGACCTGCCCCCTCTTTGGGATGCACGGCCCTCCCCTGTCTTTTACTCTGTGTGTTTGCGTGCATACACAGCAGACCTTTTCATAATCAAGTGGTCATGTGACTTGATTGTGGGAAGCGTGGTTCTGTCTGCTGGGAGAAGACAGAGTGAGGGTAAGGTAGGTGTCCTCAGACAGATTTTTTTTAAAGAAAGAAAAAAAGCATGCGTGTGTCTTTGTTTCTGTAATCATGTGTACTGGTTTCTCTGTACTGCTTCCCTCTATTGTTAGCAGGCCTTATGTTAATCAGAGTCGGTTAGAGGGGCTTTGGTTGGGGGAGGTAGCAACACTGCTCAGTATTGTTTCCTCAGCCCACACGTGCAGCCTGGGAGTGAAGCAGTGAGTCGCTCTCTGTCCGTCTCTTTTATGTCCAAAGTCATATGAACAGATTTGAAACTCTTCCTTATTCAATGTCATGGGAAAAGTTAGATTCATTTTCGTTGTAGATGGTTGTCTTTGGCTTGTTTGGCCCAATACTATGCGTAGCTGTGCCTATGGTGGCAGTGGCAATAGCAGTGATCATTTATGTTGTGGCTCATTATTGTCTTTCTGTGCCTCTGAGCAGACACTCCCAACAGGGAGACGGTGCAGCAGGGATGATGATGAAGATGCCCTCCAGTGAGGAAGCTGCTGAGGAGATGGAGAACAGAGAAGGTAAATACAAACAAAGCAAGACAATATTCAATGTTATTTGTATAAGAAAGATTTTAGCAGAGAATTATGGAATTAATTCTCATGATTTAGGTGACTTACTTGGAAGTATTGACAGATGTTTAAACCAAGTAGAAATGTGCTCCCCTTTTTTATATGAAAACTCTCTTCTGAGTTTGGTCTTCTGTTGCCACCCTTTAAATTAATGACCTTATTTCATCATTATTCTTTCCAGACTTGCCCTTGTTTTCAGATTGGAAATAAGGAAAACACCGTAGATGTACCTTAATCTATGGAAATAAGACAAATGTTTCTTAAAAGATAATACGGTGGATCGACAACTTTTCTCTGAAAAACAAAAAAACTAAGAAAACAATGAAACCGTCTCCCTTTGACCAGATCCACCCTCCTCTGCGGATCTGTCAGGCGGGTCCAACCAAAGGAGAAAGTTGGCAGCTCCACCAATGGATGTGTCACTGGACCGCAGTGAGGGGTCTCTCCTCTCAGAAGATGCCCTGGACACAGAGGACGAGGCGTTGGATACTGGTGATGACCTGGATGTCAACGTAGATGAGCTGGATACACCTGATGAGGCCGAATTACTGGAGTTCAACGAACACGGTCAGACACACACCTGAACATATAATACAAACGGGTCATGCAGACAGACCCACACACACACTCACATTGCATATTTTCGAAGAAAATGTACAATAACGATATCAATTTGTTGTTATGTTGTTTTGTAAAACTTGTCTTTATGGCACAAACAGCGGAGTCAGAAAAGTCTAATCTGGGTGCAGAAGCAGCATCAGGTGATGCTATCGCAGGACACAGAGCAGCTGAGGAGAGCAGGGAAAACAGGCTGTGGAGAAGTGTGGTGATTGGAGAGCAGGAGCATCGCATTGATATGAAGTGCATTGAGTCATACAAAAGGGTCATTTCTCATGGAGGTATGCAAATACAAATGCTTAAAATCCATACCTACCTTTTTCTGCTGTATGTTTCATAGCGTTTGACCATTTGTGTTCTCTGCTAATGCCCTCCCTCCTAATATTCCCTCTTCATTTGTATATTGCTGTTTTTGTGTTGTTTGAAATAAAACATTGAACTAACAATAAGTCAAATCCAGCTCAATGTTAGAAACTTCTACGATGAGCTGTGTTTTATCTCAAAATGTTTTGTTTTGGAAACTGAAGCTCTGCCCTGCACTTCCCCATATAATCCCTTTTTGCAGTAACGGTGGATTTGAAATTGTTAGCAATTTCAAATGTTTTTTTTGGAAATCTGTATCGTACAGGACTAAAGCACAGGTTGGTGCATATGCAGTGGACGTGGGACACACTGTCTTTTTTGTGTTATCAGGTTATTACGCTGAACAGAATGCCATCATCGTGTTTGCAGCATGCTTCTTACCGGACAGCGACTGTGACAATTACAATTATGTAATGGAAAACCTTTTTCTGTGAGTAAAGCTACAATACATTATCAGTGGACATGTAAATAAGTCAGGACCATAGGCATTCATTTATATGCTGCAATAGCAACCCTTACTCTTCTGGCAAGGCTTTGCTCCCATTCTCACGGCTACATGAGCACTGGTGGGGTCAGCCACTGATATTGGCCTGAATAAGGCCTGGCTGGCTGGCTGTGTTCCAATTCATCCCAAACGTGTCAAATGGGGTTAAAGTTGAGTCAGTCAAGTTCCTCCACACCAAACAATGAAAAACATTTCTTTACAGACCTTATTCGTGAATGCAAGCATTGTGCTGTTGAAAACCGAAATGGCTTTCGCCAAACTATTGCTACATAGTTGTTGTTTTCTTCATCATCTGTGTAGGTATGTAATAAGTACGCTGGAACTAATGGTGGCAGACGATTACATGATCGTTTACCTGAATGGCGCCACACCTCGTAGGAGGATGCCCGGCTTTACCTGGATGAAAAAATGCTACCAAATGATAGACAGAAGGTAATATTCACACAAACAAGTGCACAGAAACTGCAATGTATAATATTGTTGTGTTTAACACACCCAATAACTCATGTTCCCACACCACATTAAACCACACAATTGGCTTATACTCTACATTTTTTTTCCCCTAGTAAAAACCTGTTGACCCTATTTGTCTCTAATAATGATATTAATGTTGTTTTTTCTCTGACTGGGATCTTATAACATAGGGCCATGGTTTTGCTTACATATCACTAGTTACTAAGTTTAAATGACATTACATTACACTGTTATATTATGCAGAATGTCTAAATCAAACAGTAATGACGCATTTAAAATACATTAGTTTGATTAAAAAGAAAGAAAGCAACCTTGAATGGGGAAAATGAATAATAAATCATCTTCCCCTTTGCATCATCTTTTATTAAAGTGCTGCTTAGAAAAAAAAAGTACTTTAGAAAGATTTATTCATATAAATAAAGGAGTTTATATGAATAAATTCATGCATGCTCAGCCAATTACATTAATGAATAAACTTTAACGTGCTGATTTGCTTGTATCAGTAGGTTTTCACTGTGATGCAAGAAATAACTATAACTTAGTCAATGTTTGATGATTGTTTTTCTAATTTCGACATAAGTTACCATCACTTCTCATCTATAGAGTTTCATAGATAGGCCAGTAGGGGGCATACCTATCATACGTTGCCATCTATCTGATTTGGATAAGCATAAACCTTTTATTTGTAATGCTCAACAACAAATGTGTGACAGTGATGATGACACTATAAGCTGTGTCAGAAATCACTCCCTCGTCCACTCATCCACACCCCATATGATAGACAGTTCACTTCATGGTTAGTAAATTGAGATTTCTGTCACTTATGAGTCATTATTTTGAGTCATCACTGATGATGATTTTGGCAGACATAGAAAGTTCAACACATTGTATTGTGGGATTGCTAACAGAAAGTAGTGTAAATACGATAATCAATACTTTTCTCACTCCACTGTGGTAATATTAGATGGAACATTATTAATGTAAACATTTCACACTCAAATAAAAAGTCAGTCAGTGATACAATAAAATCTTAACAGCTCAGTGAGTGGCCATTCTCTTTCAAACTACTACTCATGCTGTTTTTATCTTCTAAAGCTGAACAACTTCTCTGTGAAAAACCATGTACTCTGCCTATCACTGTCTTTCTACTGCTATTCTAACGTGTACTTTATATCTGCCAGAAGGAATGGTTAATTCACTTAATTAGTGAATAAGTAATAGTTGTGAAGGAAGCTTTTACGAATCTTTTTACACCACTTCCGCCTCTCGTCTTGTTCAACAGATTGAAGAAAAACCTTAAGATGTTCATCATTGTCCATCCCTCCTGGTTCATACGGACTTTGCTAGGAATCACCAGACCCTTCATAAGGTCTGATTGTTGTACTTACTGTAATATTTAGAGGACACACACATCACACAGGGCGGGATGTACATGACAGGTTTTCATTTCAGAAAATGCAAACATTAATGCTACCAATAACTATATCCATGCATGCCACCAGTACGCATGGGAAAGAAATTCTCACAACACAACAGTTTCCCAGATTCACTATTTCACTATCCCCATCTATGGGCATACTTTGTGATCTATTTGCACTTGACACCACCGCTAATTCAAATACAACACCCTTTACAGCCCTAACTAATTCCAAGAGGACTATTTGATTACACTGGAAATTCAGGAGTCAGTTAAAGCGCACATGACAGTGCACATCGCTGAGACAAAACTTTATGATTTCTGTTTTCTACAGCTCCAAGTTCAGCAGTAAGATCAAGTATGTGAACAGTCTGCAGGAGCTTGGTGAAATCATCCCGATGGAATTTGTCTACATTCCACCCAGCATTGTAAAGTGAGTCAGCCTGTTTCAATGTGTAACACATGAATATACATATATATGACACTTTTGGCTTCCACACAAGGTTCAAATAATAACACATTTTCCCCTGGTGTGAAAACTGTTTGTTGGTATTTATCTTAAAATAACACTTAATGTCCTTTTTATGCTCCCCTCCTCCCCTCCAGTTTTGCCTGTTCAAAGTGAACTAAATTTGTCAAATATATAGAATAGCTTGTAGCCAGCAGCTGTTTGTGGACTAAAAAAAATCTCTCACTCTGCCCCAAGGTATGACGAGGAGAGGGGTAGACACAAATTTGCATGCATGAGGTAAATCACCTAACCTGCCTGTATTAATCTCCCTGAAAATCCTTCAATGCTGTTTTGAATTTTCTCATGCTGGGATTAACTGTTGACTGACCTTTGGCTGTCTTCTTATCCAACATACAATGTCTTACTTCTCTCAGTTTGTGATGTGGCCTCCCCTGTGAATTGGTTGATTTACCCTCTCATCTGTGACATTTCTGTAGAAATCTAATGAACAAATGTGCTCCCCAAGCTAGGCAGGTTTGTAATGTGATTTAAGTGCAATGCATAGTGGGACAGACTCCAGTCTACACTGGAAAACACCAATTTCACTTTCAGTATGAAAGGTTGCAAAGGTTCCAGAGTTTCAGTGGACTTCACAGACTGGACTTTCTCATAATTGGCAGAAAAATATTACCGCAGTGTAAAAGAATATGGGGTACAGTGTTTTAACAGCAGTCGGCTAATTATAGCTTCAAGTGAGATAAGTTACAATATGAGCATGAAGGATTTTTGCAAAAAGCAGTGCCAAGTAAACACCCATATTAAACCAAAACCATAACGATAGCAGTGTACATTGTTGTCCATGGCTTTATTGATACCACCACCAGATTGTACCATAGTTAAAAATCGGATTTGTGGTTTTAAGGTATGGCCAAGTATTAGAAAACTAAAATGAGTCGGTGAAGGTTAAGGAGTCATGTACATGACTTGAACATTTGAACAAATGACCAATGCTGTTGTTTTTTCTGGCGAGGACAGTCTCTGTGGAAAATAGAAATATAATAACGATTACTTTCAGCCATTTATCGTTAGATCTACAACCTAAATAGAGAGTAGAGTCTGTTTGCAGTTCACAGGTTGCACTCACAAACACAACACTTGCTGATACTTTGGTGGAGATGACACCATGGAAAAGTTAAAGCTATCTAATTCCAACTTTAACCCTATCCATTATCTAAGGGGCCATGAGTTGAGTCTGAAAACTAGAGACCTTGACACTGTGCTCTAAAAAGAAAAAGTGTTGAACTGTTTAAGTTTTTAAGGTTAAAATGTTGGCTCTTTTGACTGGTTAATTGTTGCAGAGCATCTGTGGCTCACTCCTTTGACCCTGAACACTCCCACTCCAGAGCACTGATGCTTGTTTCCCTTTCCTTCCATACATCCTCCTATGGCAGTGTGGACACAGGCTACTAATCCCCAGCAACTGCATGTGTACTGACAATATGGTCGCCCTCTTTCGCTTGTTTACCTCCCGCACTAACCTTTGCTCTCTGCCCTCTAACACAATGCTACACCAGATTGGATACAGAATTGCAAGACACTTCAGTTCAGTAAGTAGTGGGCCATTGTTCGAGCGAGTAATTTGAACATAGACAAAGAAAAAAAAAGATTCCTGAATATTGCCCCAATATTCAATGGACAGGAAAAGAAAATACCCATATTGAAAGAGGTATTGGCCCAAACAAGCAGCATTCAGACATTTCAGAGATAATTTGAGTTTGCACATAACTGCTCTGCGCAATTTCTTAAGTAGTTTGTCCAGTGGTGATGTGAAAGGTAAAAGCCCTTGTAAATTGTGTACCTCTCTTTAGCCCTGCATCTTTCCATCACAGAATAACCTGACTGGCCTAATATCTTTTCTAGTCAACTAACTACTTCTAAACCTGCCCAGGCGTCAGTGATAAAGTACTGATTTGCAGGACATGAACACATACATGCACTGATTTGCAAGAGAAAAACTAAATAAATGATTTCAGGTTTACTGTATTCATCTCATTACATTGACATTGAACAGATACAACTTTATATTTTCTCAGGCTAATTTCCCTGCAAGGGAACAAAAAAATGTTGAGCCTCACTGAATTCTCTCATGCTGGTCTGCATGCCTAACAGGGGTTTCTAAACATGTTCATGCTAGCATTTCATTAAAAACAGTGGCAATGTCTTTCAAGACTAACAAAGGCTGTGGTAGTAAGAGAACGCTTGACTGGTTTCTGAAATCATCTGCTGGAATTAATGTTTTTTATGAATAAGGAATGAAAGATAATTGATATCAAGAGATAAGCATATATCCAACTTGCTGCAGATCAAACTCATCATTTAGTTTTATTATTTCAGTGTGAACCATTTTTAAAGATACTACAGTGAATAAACCCTATACATCTAAGAGCAGGCCTGGTAGCCGCTGAATAAATACTGATTTTGCAGTGTTGCAGTTAACAGTATAGTTAACATTTTGATTATGGTCATACAATATGTCGATCTGCAAAAGGCTTAGTTTAGCTTTTGCAGAGACATGCACTTTATGATCTAACTACTGCTTTTATTTCTCACATATTGTATCATTTTCATTCGCAACCCCTCTGCTTTAACTGTTTAATTCTAATGCCTTGATGTCAAAAATTGTGGATCAATTATTTCTCTCTTATCTTTTCTCTCACTCAGAGCCGACAAGAGGAAGAACTCTTTTGTTTGACAGTAACAAGATACCTGGCTGCTGCCTATCCTCTCCCCGCATTATGCTGTACTCTACCGCAGAATATCTAAATATAAGCCAGGCTGCAGCATGATGTGTACGGCTCACAGTTGTTACACCAACAACTAGCAATGGTTTAGAAAGGAAGATGCTGTGGTACAAAACATCAGGAAGTTGCTTGTTCATTGAGGAAAGTACTAACCTGAACATAATACTGTATTTACTGTGCAGAGACTGCCACTGTGCGGAAGGTTAGATGCTTTACCCTGTATTACTGTACATTACACAACACTTGATTATGTTCCCAATTCTGTTACTTTTGTTTTCTTTTACTTAATCTTTCATTTGACCAATACTTTGATTCTTATGTAATTCACTTAGGAGGAATTACTAACTGGTGTTATTACATTCATGTATTATCTACCCTGTCAGTTGCCATGTGTACCTTTTGTAACCAATCGTAATCATAAGTGTGGCTCATGACTCTTTCACCTAATAACCAAACACATGCAAACACAAGTTGTATTACAGCCCATTTGCTCACAAATAACGATTTGTGTTACTGCACTGTCAATAGATTGCAATGTTAAGGGGTACACTAGTTAGACTGTAACTTTAGGTAGTCAAGGTTTACAAACATGATCCACACGCAAAAAATGCTTTCTACTGTCCACGTTTGTAATAGCATGTAAAAGAATCGGCAAACTGGTTTTTGAATAGTTTTTCCGATGGTGTCGGTGGCTCATGTCATTGTGTGTCAACAACTCATACAATCTTTAAAAGGCTATCATTTGGCTGTTATATTAACACTGTATGTCACTGTGAAAAGACTTGCAACATATCATGAAGGTAGCAAAATAGCAGTTCTTTATGACGACCCTGAGAGCTAAGCTCACTGCAACTTACTGTAAGAAAACACATGCAAATAGACAAAACACAAGCTAATTAAGAAAATTTCAATTTGACAACACATGCTGCATATACAGAAAACACAAGCAAATACAGAAACTCACTGCAAATACAGAAAATACAAACAAATTGGAAACAAGCTGCAAATTTCAGCACATTGTCATTTTCAGTGTTTGCATGTGTTTTCCTAATTTGCAGTTGTTGAGCTCTCAGGGCCACCGTAGTTATCAGTAGCTGCAGTAATGTGTTGCATGCTTTCAGTTGCTACAATTTGAGATTAGTCTGATCTGATTACTCACCCAAAAGCAGAATTGTGTACCAATTTTAGTCATAGTTTATCTTAGTTGTGTGTGTGTGTGTGTGTGTGTGTGTGTGTGTGTGTGTGTGTGTGTGTGTGTGTGTGTGTGTGTGTGTGTGTGTGTGTGTGTGTGTGTGTGTGTGTGTGTGTGTGTGTGTGTGTGTGTGTGTGTGTGTGTGTGTGTGTGTGTGTGTGTGTGTGTGTGTGTGTGTGTGTGCGAGCGTGTGCATGTGCGAGCGTGTGATTGTTAGTGTGTGTGAGGAAGAAAATCTAAATGTTGACTGATGGTTAGAGAGGTACAGTATAGAGGTGGCCTTGGTTGAAGTGTGTTATTTGTTTTTCTTATATTTGAATATATATATTCTTATATTTGTGGCTTGCAAGATATTGTTGTAAAGTATGTCAAATGTTTTACTTCATTAAAGACGTGTTCCTCCTCAACAGTCTTTTCAAATACACCATACGCCTCGATAAACACATTGTTCATTGCATCTTGAACCTGAGTGCCCCCGGTACCGAGCCAGTTGCGCAAACACCAGGTGAGAACATGTTAAACATGTAGCAATGTATTAATCCTGCATACCTCTGCTTTTAACCTTTAAAATGAGTTATGTATGCTTTTTGTGCTGTTCCCTATTGTTATGTCATCTATTTTGTTTATATTGTAATTGCTTCTATTGTTTCTGTTTTTTAGCATGTAAAGTGCCTTTGAGTACCTTTTATAGTGCTATACAAATATAATGTAATATTATTATTATTATACCCAGATAACGGACAGAAGCCCGGCTAAAAGCTCATAAGAAAACCATTTTAACAAACACAAGTCCAACCCCAAGCAACTAAATGAGCACACAACAAAAACCTGAACACAGTACATCTGTTTATAGTGGTGCTAGCAATTTTGCTACATCATGCATAATCCAACCATCTGTACCTGAGAATGTTACTAGGATCCCAGCGTATATTTAGGCACCTTAGCAGGGAAATCATCCATAGTAATTGCAGTGCAACAGTGAATTTTAGCAGCAGCCAGACTTTTTTTTGTGAGATCATTACTTAAGAGGAGTACCTCAACCACTAAAACTTGTCACGAATTCCCCTTTATATTAGTTTGTTTTCATCCTGTCTGCCTGTTTTATTAACTCTCCTGTCATTTCAGATCCTACCACCTATCATCTCTCATTCCCCTCAGCTGGTCCTCCACGCCCATCTCACCTGCAGCCATTCCCTCATTAGCCCCTCACTATTTAGGTCCCCTCACTTGCACTTGTTCCCTGCCAGATTGTCTTGTGTGTTATTGCCAAGCTCTCCAGCGTATCTTTATATTGTTCCTGATCTGCCTGTTCCGACCCTATCTGCCTGTTTTCGACCTTGGATCTTTGCCTGCCCCTTATTCGATTTGTTCGCCTCTTTGACTGACCTCCTGGTTTTGACCCTGCCTGAACACTAGTAAAAAGAACTAAACTTGTATTTTGTCTCTGAGTTGTGCCTTTGGGTTCAAGTATCTTTAATCCTTACAAAACTAAATGTACAGTGTAAGTTATTTATGTAATCCAGCTGCACTCAGTCTTTATAGTTCTCTCATAGAGTTACTGATTCATGTTTTAATGTCTATGAAATATTGTGTCTAAAATGATTCAGGCCAACCTGATTGATTACAATAAACTTGGTACATGCACTGCTGAGCTGTTTTATCTCTAATTTAGAATGATTAAAAACCAAAAAATTAGCTTAAAATATCTGATCCAGGCTTTGTCCACTGGCACTGTTTAGGGGATTTTTGAGTTGTTGCTTAATTATGTGATCGGCAGGATCAGCAGGACACATGTAGATAGGTTCCTCTCATTCTGGATCTAGGAAGATTAGTCGCTCCATATGTTATTCCCCCTGGAAATAAGATCTCAAAAAGTCGTAAAGTATGAATACATCCATTCTTTAGCCAAATATACTATATATATCTGACTGTGAAATGTAAAGGTGATCTCAAAGTAAAGTTCCTGTTTCCATGTAAATAATGTTGACATATATCAACTAGAAATATAATTTTAAAAAAGGAAAGAAGAAAAATTATTGAGATTTGGAGATAAATAAAAGGCAAACTATATCTTTCAGCCTTCCTTGAAATAAAAAAATTCTAAAACTGCTTTTATGTTTAGTCGAGTAGATTTAAAAAAAAAAAAAGATTTCCAGAAAATACTGTTGAGAGGCATCCATCTTTAATCAAGTAAAACCTTGAAATATTTTACAACAAATGAATACCTTGCAAGCCACAAATATATATTTTACAAATATAAAATAAAGAAAAGAAAAGTAGACGCACAACAACGTGCAAAATTGTTCTATATTACATTACAAATACTGTATCTTAAAACTTGTTTTTTTTCGTTTAAAGAATTTTGGTTCAACGACACAGCTGTACTTCTGCTCAGGTGTTGATATTTACATCATTCCTTTTGAATATAATTAGTTTTAAGAAAGGTTTTTACTTAAGTATTTAAATATAAGGAACAGATAATGAGCCCTCAGAAGGATAAGCGCTCACAGGCTAAAATCATCGAACCCAATTCTCAATCAATGACAGATTTGTTTTACAATTACATATCTGAATATCATCCTTGCTGTACCAATACAGGGATCAAATAATATATGGAAGGCAAAAACATTAAATAAAAGTAATTTACAACTTTGGTTCACCTAAACACCAGAATATGTAAATGCTTCTTACCTGTGACTTTACAAGCAGCAGATCTGATTTGAGTCTTTTCTCGCCCTCTCATGCTCTTGGATGTTTCTAAACCTGTTTGGTGCATATGTTTTGGTCTACCCATTTGTAAATTAATGATGCCAATACTTCCTGTCAGAATGTTTCAAAGTAAACCTGTTAATTATGCTTCTAAGCCTGGTAATGATTGTCAGACTTTGTTGAGCAAAAGAGTGAAATAAAGATGTATTTCAGTGTAGCAATCTGTGATGCACAATTGTAATCTTCAACAATCTAATGATCCTAATAATAGTTGATGACTGATATCACCTGTTTGTGCTGGTTTGCATCATTCATGTCTCAGTCTTGACCAATATTAAGGGTAAGGGTTTAAGTTATATTTAAGGTAGTTTGGATTTACTAGGTTTCTAGTTCAGGTCAGTGTTTATGATGAATTAAAGCTAATGAATGCTACTTGCCAAGGTGATTAAAAGAAGCATACTGCAGGTTAGGTTGACTGAACAAGTCAAGAAAAACATTCTCATAAAGTCATCTCATGAGTTAGTGTTGGATGACTACCTGTAATTCTACTCAGAATGATTGTGGAATTGTTACCTGTGAGGCTTGCTATATCTTATACTGCTTTGGGTATTGTTATTTTTTTTAGAGAGATGATCTCATAAAGCGGGCTCATGATGTTAGGTGGATGACCAAGAAAAAACAGGAACGTACGCTACACACACACACACACACACATCACAAACTTCTAATATAATTTAAAACTCAGGATTTCCTGTCTTTTCCTGGGCCCATGCTGCAGCCCTGTCGGGATGATGATATGGTAAAATAAGGAGAATTCATAGAATAAAATTCACTTATTTGACCATGTATTGCTGCTCCTACGGACGCATTTATACAAAACTTTATTCCGCATTTTTTTTATATTTTAATTGACTAACAGTACATATTACTTTAATCTTTGTTATTAAGAAGAAGAAACATTAGAAGAAGGATACACTTATTCATATTTTTACTTTTATATAATTATAGATCACAACTATTATGTAGGTAAGGAAGGGTAAACAGTCCGTTTGGGCCATGGTTTGGGATCTTGGGAAAAGATAGTCCTCATGTCGCCCTCTTGTGGTTTCATTCAAACACCAAAGGCAGCTTCCAGCTTGCTTGGTCCACAGCTACCAGAATCAGAATCAGAACCGTTTATTTTGCCAGAGTATGTTGCACATACAAGGAATTGTATGTGGTGGATGGTGCATAACATTAAACAGTCAACACAGTGCAAAAAGTAGAACATATAAAAAATGTACAATCAAATATCAAATAAAGTGCACAATCACGATAAATGAATGTTTCTAAAACGCTAAGCAGTATTAAGTAACGATAGTCAACTTCGCCTTTTCTAGAACTGGCGGTGCGTTCCCGTCGCCAAGGGAAACACTTCGGGTTACGGGTAAAAAAAAGCATTTGCAAAAGAAAATGTGCGGTCTATTTACCTAGATGCGTCATTGAACGCTTCATTTGTACGTGCTATATTTTCCCACAACAAGTGAACGCGACACGTAACCCCCGGCCCGCTTTGGTCACGCGGTCAATGACGTCAGCAGATGCGTTACTGAAACCGATGTGCCCACACATCATAATAATCACTGCCTGTGATAGCTTCATTCTCACCATCACACTGCGAGTGGACCTAACTTAAGTGAAACAGTCATCTTCTGAGGCCATTACGATCAAAACCTTTGGACGACATCGGTTTAGGATCAGGGTGCCTCTGGAGAAGCTACCGGTAGCTATCTTAGCTAGCATAGCTGGTGAACTTTAAACCATCGCTGCTTTGTGAGTGACGTTCAAACTTTATCCCACTCGAGCGAGCTAACCAGTCAGGTGAAGCTATAGCCAAACTACAAGGAGGGATTTGAACTCTACACGGGTAAGATTTCAGTTCAGCTAACTGTCAAAGAGTTGCTAGCCGGTTGAGCTGATTGGTCGACTTCCTTGCATCGTTCGAGGTCATTCTGTGCCGTGTCGAGCCAGCTGTTATTGGGAAGCTAGCGCAAGTCATGAAGAGCCTTCCGCATTTCTGCCGGGGAGAGGTCATTCGAGGCTTCGGGAGAGGAAGCAAGGAACTGGGAATTCCCACAGGTGAGTCTATCGTCTGCCATTGATCTGTATGAACGGTTGAGTAACGTTAGCTAACCTACTACGTAACGTTAGCTCGCGTAGGTAACGATAGGTCAGTCTGAATCGGTCCAGAGTAACTTCACAGATAACAAGAGTAATGTTACACATTAACAGTCTGTGATTTTGACCGCCAGGCTTTCTCTGCAGGTACGTGACTATTGATCATTCGTAATCGTTGCAGAGACGTTTATCGCTAGTTACGGACAGTTTTTTTTAGCCTTGGAGGTCTTAACAAGCAGTTACAATGTTTTATCTACTTTGAGGTGATATTGAGCAAGACACTATCTCTCAGGGAGAGCGGTTCCCCTTACATGCTGACCTTTTTCCTCTTCTTCTTCTGACTCTGCCTCCCTTTCTCTCCCCCATCTCCAGCCAACTTTCCTGACTCGGTGGTGGACAATCTTCCAGCAGATATCGGCACAGGGATCTACTACGGCTGGGCCTGCATGGGTAATGGTGATGTCTACAAGATGGTGATGAGCATTGGCTGGAACCCGTACTACAAAAATACCAAGAAGTCCATGGTCAGTACATGTACAGCAGCATTCACTGCAAACTGCTTGGTGTGTTAGTCAGAAAGAAAGCGTGCACATTGCAAATCTATTCATAAGATGTTAAATAGTCTTTTACAATCCAGGGTTAAAGGCAGTGACTGTATGGTCACAAGGCAATGGTCACACTAGGAATCAAATTATCCACAAGTGGGACAAACAAAATAACTGCTCAATAAAATGAATCGAATACCACTTGTGTTGAATTTTCTAAAGAGAATAGTGGCTAAAGTCTGCAATGTAACACATTTAGAGACATGTTTCTTTAAGCAACGATGTTAGAGTGAAAGCACTTGTTGTGAATGTGAATTTTTTTTTATAAGTATTTGGCTCAAAGATTTAATGCCTTTAAAATAAGACTGTTTACAACATGGTCGTACACACTCCATACTTTTTTTTTTTTTTTCTGCAGCATTTATTTTGAAACTACCTAATTTTACTAACCTTCTATTACATTCTGGTTTGACAACACAAGATACATGTTGACCATTACATTTGACAGTTGCAGTACATTTATAGAGATCTATATCTTTTTTTAATTTTATTTCAGGAGACCCATGTGATTCACACATTCAAAGAGGACTTTTATGGGGAGATTCTCAGTGTTGTCATGGTGGGCTACATCCGTCCAGAGAGAAGCTACAACTCACTTGGTAAGACACCCCTCCCTCTGTCCACTGTATTGGCATGACCATAACAAAATACAACATTGCCAAGGCACTGTACGAATATTGAATGTTGACAATTCCCTCCCTCTCTCTCTCATACACATACACATACACACAAGCTCCGATTTTCTTCCTCTTCACTTGTTATTCTTCTCTTTGCATCCGACTTTATTTTTTTTTTTTCTGCATGTTTTCAACTCTCCCATTTCTGTTCCCAACAGAAGCGCTCATTGCAGCCATAAACAACGATATTGAGGAGGCCAAGGCTAAGCTGGAGGTGCCAGAGCATCTCAAACTGAGAGACGACAACTTCTTCACCAGCGCTCCCAGCTCGTCCTCAGCCCTGCCCACCAGCGCATCCACATCACAGACTATTATGAATGGTCACTGACAGCTGGCTGTGACTGCAGCACTTTGTTCACACATACACACACACACGCACTAGAACAACACAGAGGTTTCTATACAGACACGCACACAGGTGTATGCATTCATTAAAATGCACAGCTTCATTCTGAGATCTCTTAGCTGTCGTTATGGCTGCACATGGACGTAATCTAAAACAACCAATCCTTTTTCTTTTACTTTATTTGTCTCAACTGTGTAACTTCCTGTATTGCTTTGCTTCAGACATTCATTCACTTAATAGATGTTCATTTGTATATATCCACAGCAGATTGACTCTGTGTATATAACGGAAAACACAAATGGTCCATAAACTCAACTCTGTGAGCACTCTTTAGCCAAGTTTGGAAAAAAGATACTTATGTCTTTTACTGTTGACATCTGTTTCTGTGTCAGATGGTTAGAGAGAGAGAGTCTGGGCATTCTTATCTGTAACAAAAACACTGGTCGCACTGTTAGATGAATATGCAGCGATGTAGCTAAATGCAAGGTGTGTGTGACGACAGGGAGATTAAATTATTAATGTAAATGTAACGGTGTTAAAGTATTCTGGCTTTGTCGTCTCATTTTCCTCATGAAAATGTCTTTCCCTTCTAGTGAGACACGAGCCCTCTACTGTTTATCACTGCCCTAAGACGGATGACTTTATTAAATTGGACTTGATTTGGGGTTTTTGATGCGTATGCAGAAATAAAAATCCTACAGGAAGTATTAACCATTACAGAATGGTTATTTATTGAATGATTATTTTTAAGGATATACTTTTAAAATATTTTCAATGTATTTGCCCTCTGGGTTGGAGTGGTACTCTCTTGACACAAAATATATTTCCATTATCAGCGGATAAAAACAATTATAGATGAGTTAAGGAATGCAGGCTGGATAAGCAAGCATGTCCTTATGCACGTCGGTTATGTTGTGTCTTATTTTTTGCTGCAGCTTACCTGATGCTCAGACCTACAGGCCATTAGTCTCTGTGGGTTTGTTACAGATGGTCAAACATTGGTATGTGATGAAGTACAGCTCTGTACCCTGAGCTGATATTTAGGAAAGGCAGCAGTCTTTGAAGTGTATGAGCTCTGATTTCTACCATAAATATTTGAAAGGAGGTTCATGTAGATTAACCTACAATTTGCATTAAATACTTGATATTTATTCATTAGCTTCCATTTACGTTCTTGGGGTCTTTCAACATTTTAACTTTTTTCAAAACATGCTAGTGCTTTACAGTTCTGTGTGTGCCTGCACCTCTAGGTTTTACAAAGAAAATGACACCTGTAAATAATTGTTTTTAATAAATGAAAAGATGAGTCTAGCTATGTGATTTTGGATTTTAAGTCTGTATTTTAAGTTAAGTGAGTAAACGATATGACTGCATTCATGCAACAGTAGCTCTTTTCATCTCCAAAGAAGTTTTAGAATAGAAAGGTACCTTTCTATTCTCAGTCTGGTAGTTTTTGTAGGTTTCCTTTTTCAGCAGTTTGGTTTTTAACTTACAGGGAAATGAATGAAAGAATACAATACACGTAGCAGTACTTCACTTTAATCATGTTGACAAATTCACTGCTGTAAAAAGATTTCCTTTCATGCTGAATGCTACAATATCCATTATATTCATCCTCTAAAGCACTTAATGTACAAAATAGAATTGAATGTATCTTTGAATTGTGATGTCTTGCTTCTTCAAACCTGTCGAAGATTTTAAGAGGGACGTCTTCATAACACCAACACTTATGATGCCGCTGCAGTAGGGTCGAAAATGTGTTGCAATTATGTATTCTAGTTTACACAGGGACCAGGCTTACTGCATGTAGAGCACCTCTTATGTTTTCATCCTTTTTGCTATCTATAATTTAATCAAATAAATTATTTGATCAAAATACATTTCTTTGTCCATTTTGTTGTTTAGACAATTTCAGACAAGATGTAGCCTAATGGAAATATAATGTATTCTACAGTCGTAAAGCATAAAACAGAATAAAATATTGAGCAATCTTCACATGGCTGGCCTTTTAGATTTGTTTTTGGCAGTCCAGGTATCTCTTTGGGATTCTGACATCATTGGCTGATACCTGCGTAAATATTGTTATTGTCCTAATATCAGGGTCAGCAAATATGCACAGATAATAGTAGTTATTTTTGAATAGTTTCTTTAAAATGATGTAATTAAAACAAAATTCTCAGAACTGAAATTCTTTCCCGTTTCCCGTTAAGACTACTGTGTCATCATACACGCACGCACACAAACACACACTTTTGAAATTAAAAGTAAACAGTCCTACTGGTTATGTGACTGTAGATATACGTGTCATAGCAAGAAGTGAGTACATGTTAAGGCTCAGGAAGAAAAAGCCAACGTCAATGTCAAGCACACCATGTGAAGGATGTCAGATGTCCTTGTTTTGTATATTTGTAACTCTTTGTACCCTGTCCTCCCTAGGACTTTTTTTTTGTCTTCTGCTCGAAAATACTATACCCATACTCAAAGGGGCCTTACTCTCTAACTACAAGGTCTATTTGAATAATTTCAATGGATTAATAACACTAAGAAGGGTTTGCTCATATGAATTGTGTAAATATTGTGTATATGTTACTGGTTAATAGCAGATGAAGATGGAACACAGCTCCACTTTTGAAAATGTCAGGTTCGTATGGTGAAAAAGCACTATTATTCATAATACTATATTAAATGAGGCTCAGTAAAGCCTAAACACCACCCACAATCATAGCAAACGATGGCAGTAGTCACCCACAAAAGAATTGGAGTGAATAGAGTGAACTGGGCCAGAGCAAGAGACATAAACGTACGAGAGGTCACGAGAGGTCGTCATTTGAGAAACAGCCTCTCCAGCTGTTCCATTGTACTTTTATAACTTAAATAACGATATATTTAACTTCCGTTATCCTTGTACATGCACAATCTATCACATACAGCAGTTTGGAATCATTTTGGAGAGCTAGAACCCTCTCCAAAGCGTCTCTGGGCCGCCGACTGACGGCTCCATGCGTTATAGCGGGTGTTTGAGTGGCCGTTTCTCAGCCCCTGGTTGGTCGATTTCTTACAATGACATTTCTATGCACGTGTCTGGATCTGGCCAATGAAATGGTGTCAACGGAATTTCCAGGAAGGCTTTAGGGGTCATCCAAAGTTATCAACATTTTCACAGTAGTACAAAGAGTACTACTTTTCCAGACCCCCCCAAAGTAGTACATATCAACATTTTTATCACATCACATGACAGAGGTCTAGATTTTAGGAGTCCCAACTATAGACACAAAGACAATAATATGTAAATAGAAGATATGTATCCAACAATTTATTATTAAAACCACTTTAAAATTGTTTTTAGTTTGTGCTGAGTCAGTTTCTGATGTTTCAGAAGTTGATAGCGAGTCGGGAACAGCTCACTGCACCATACACACTTTAGATCATTCACATTTCAAAAGAAACCCATTTCATCAAAACAAAGAATTGCAATGTCCCATTACTCATTCTGACATAGTCCACAATTATCAGATACTCTTTGAACAAGTGCCAATAGTCCAAATGTCCCAAAAGGAGATAATGTATGTTCAGGGTTTGTGTGTGAAGTGTGTGTGTATTGAAGAGACAGAGAGGAAAGTTAATGTCCAACAGAGGGGTAAATATGAGACAGTTCTTTGTTCTTGAAGTGGGGAGAGCGGAGCAACGAGCAGTTCCAATCAAATATCACAGGGGCCAAAAGGTAAGAGAGAAACAACCCCGCTTTTGGTTATTGCCCGCAAAGCTTGCTATGATTTTAAAAAGACGAGGATGAAAATGCATGTAAGCTTGCTTGACTGGTATTGTAGGTTTGGTTCATGTGTAAGTCATACCACTCCTCACTGCAATGTGTCTTCTTGTCTCTCCAGGTGTTAGCAATTATCACTCACCTCAACTCACCTCTTTGCCTCAGCAGGTTCATTCACAACACAAATGTTCATCAAAAGTGCACACTCCAACTTTATTATGAAACAATGATTTACATAAAATTTCACCCCAACCGAGTACAGAGACTGATCTTAATTATTTACGCAGACCTCTTATTGTCCCAGTGAGACAGCATTAAAAGGCAAATGCATAAACCTAACTGTAGGAAACCTAAAAGAACAATTTCCTGCCAAATGACCTCTCCTGCAACTTTCTGCCATGTTTTGAGTAGTATTCTGGACACACGCACAGACACTGTGGCTTAAACTAAACCAGTGAGAAAATATCTTTCTCTGTGCAAACTAACCCAAACAGACCCAAACAGTACCCCACAAGGTACAGATTGTACTTCAGTGTAAAGTTTGCTTTGAATTCCTGCAATCCTGCTAGGTGATACAAAGTCCAGTTTACAATTTAAACACAGAAACTACTGAGAGTAATGTTACACCTGATTCATTTGAGCTTCATACCAGATGATGCAGAAACAGAGAAAGTATATTACATTAGCATTCTGTCCAAATGTGGAGTTAACTGGGTTGTAATGACAGAATACAATTTGCAATTAAATGTAGTTTTTAATGTGTCACTATGTTGAAAAATCAAGGATAAAAATCTAACTCTGCAAATTTTAACTAACATGAATGTATACTTTATTAAGATTTCTTTCTAGGCAATATAAAGTGGACAATGACGACCATATCATTTTATGATAAAAATTATTCTAGAAAATGTAAACGAACACATAAAAATGAATATGATTGTCAGCACATATACAACTTCCCCAGAGGTTTGTGACTAAAAGAAGAAATCAAACTCTTAATCCCAAACAAAGGAATAGGTTGCATAATACAACAAATGTATCGATGATGAGACTAGACCACTAGTCTACATCCTGTTTGACCCAGCAGTCATATTTTGTTTGATGTTTCAGACAACGGTCACAATGACTTCTCTAAAATTTCAGTTGCAGCCATCATAACTGTCATAACATATTAGCATATTGATTGGTAACTGGCTGGTATGACTAAAATGTCTTTGAAATGTAATATCATTGAAAAACATTGCTGTGAAATTGTCACCCTCCTTGACCAATGACTGCTCCACCTGCTGATTGTGCCAACATGATCTGAAGAGATCCAACTTTTCAAAAAAGAATGAAATGAACATTATGTATCTGAGGAATGGTGAGAAACAACTTGCACAACATGTTTAGACTCCAATGATACGTAAGGCAGAGCTACTTCTCTCCACTCAGGGCTTTCTTTTCAACCGTATCAGTAGCTCTCGTCATCGTACTCCAGTTCAATCTCGTCCTCATCCAAGAGTCCGTACTTGAACTTCCGATACACTGTCCCATCTTGTCCCATGTACACAATATCTTCGTCATCATCTTCGTCATTATCCTCACATTCAACGGTTCGGTCGCTGTATTCCCCAAACGAAGAGGTGGTGGGTTGTGAGGCAATGCCTACATCGGTGCCCAGGTTCTCATAGCCTCCCGCTTTGGTTTTGGGTACGATGGCAAGGGATTTAGATCGAGCATTGAGGAAGAGGAAGATCCCACCGCCCACAGAGAGGATGAGCAGAACACAGGCAGTGACCAAGAGTTTGGCGGTGCTACCTTGAGCCTCTGAGTCCTCAGCATCTTTCATCACAAAGTTGACACCCAGGTTGCACTCCTCTGAGAAGAAGGAGATGGAGCACGCCATTAGGTTACTTAAAATAAGAAATGTAATCTGTATACTGGGTTTATCTGGCATGAGTGTTTTATACAAGACTTTTGTTTTAGTTGAATGCTGTCTTGTCTGTGATGGCCAAAGGCCATGAAAGCTTGGAACATTCTTTGTGAAATCAACATATTTCCATCATTTAAAAGTACTGGAAACTATGTTTGGCAGGAAAATGAAACTCATGTCTATATAGTGGGATGGCTATCAATTAGATCAATTACACAGTGTGGCAACCATAGCAAATTATATGCCCTGAAACGGATGACTCACACAAGTAAACCACTATTTTCAAGGAGCAAGTGCGTGTTTTATTAAAAGACGGTTCCAGTGTGGGTTCTGGTTTACCTCGTGAGGCCTTGCAGTCACAGCACTCCCTGGGTATTGGTTTGTCATCATTGCGTGTCTCATTTCCACAGCAGGTCAAGCAGCGGCCATCAGACAAGATCTGGAGTGCGGGGCACACTGTGCAGCTCCACATGCTGGGACCCCGGCAGTCAATGCAGGACGGGTCACATGCCTTGCAGTTTGGCTTATCACTTTCAGACTCAGAGCCCTAAAGCAACAGAAGAATTTGTTACACTGCAGACTGAATGCCACATTTTATCTGCAACTACTGCTCCAGGACTTACAAAGCAGCCTTGACAAACTGCGGCTATATGGAGCTAAATCCAGGTCAAAAGTTTTGTTCATTTGAAACAAAAATGTGAACCTAAAAGTTCAAGTTGTGGTCTTGAACATTGAAAAATACAGCAATGTATTCAAAATAAAAATAAGTGAATGAAAACATTTTTGGGGTTCAATATAATTTTGATTCAGTTCTAGAATTTTTTTTAATACATTTTTTTTTCTTAATTTTTCACTTTCATATATATTTAGATATTTGATGTCTTATATTTTTCAGTTTCATATTTAATATTTTCAGATTCAAAAAAATTTTTTTCAGTTCAGACTTTTGACCCTGATCTAACGTGGGGGGCGTGGCATCAACGGAGAGGGGCGTGGCATCATGAGTGACAGCATAACATGGGGTACTTCTCAAGTCTCTTAATTGTCATTTCCTCGCTCATAGCATGGTTTCCTCCATGCATCCCTGGTGGGAGGGACTAAGACACAAGGAAAGGACGCAAGTGAGGGAAACGGGGATGCAATTAAGAGACTTGAGAAGTACCCATGGTTCACCATCTTTCGGGTCCTATCGCACACACTCACGCTCCACCTCCCCGACGGTGCGGGCGAGACGGGCCGGTGGTGCGCCCGACGCCGCGGGGTCGGTATCCCACCTCACCCAGCACGCTGGCCCTCACTTTCATTGCGCCACGGGGTTTGCTTCACCCTCTGATTCGCGCGTGCGTTAGACTCCTTTGGTCCGTGTTTCAAGACGGGTCGGGTGTTCTTTGCCTACTTTGTTATGCTATCACTCATGCTGACACGCCTCTCTCAGTTGATGCCACGCCCCCCACGCTAGATCAGGGTCAAAAGTCTGAACTGAAAAAAAAACGATCTGAAAGTGAAAAAAAGATTTGAAACTGAAAAAAAAAAAGATTTGAATCTGAAAATATAAAATCTGAAACTGAAAAATATAAGACCTCAAGTATCAAAATATATATGAAAGTGAAAAATGAAAAAGAAAAATTTATTCAAAATGATATTCAACCCAAAAACTATTTTCATTCACTTTTTTATTTTCAATACATTGCTGTATTTTTCAATGTTCAAGACCACAACTTGAACTTTCAGGTTCACATTTATTTTTCAAATGAACAAAACCTTTGACCTGGATTTAGCTCCATACGGCTATAGGTCTAATATATTATACATTTTTCCCGAGAGCAATGTGAGTTTGATTATAAACAAAAACACAATTTGTAAATTCAGCAACACACAAGGTTTCTCACCTTTGAAGCAGCGTAATTGCCTACAAGACATTGGGATTGACAGATGCCTCCCATAAACTTGTAGCCTTCATAACAGGACTGACAGGCCAGAGCGCCCCCATCTGGAAGGAGAGAAATACTGTCAAATGTCATCACATGGCTGAACTGGAATTTACAGATTAAATTCATATCAAAAGGTGCAGCAGAAGTATGTCCTAGCTTGGTGGGAGAGGGTTGGGTGGTGACTATGAAAATAGTAGTCTAGAGGTCTTGGAAACGGTGACATTATTCATGCTCAATTATAGGAAGTCACTCCAAAACACAGTCCCCCACCAATAAAACAACACATGGCAGATATAAGCCATGACAGGCTTCCTTTACCACTGCAGGTTTTGCAGGTGGGGTGACACTTGTGGCAGGTATTGGACCGGCTGCGTTGGTAGAAGCTTGGAGGGCAGCTCGGCAGGCACTGTCCCCACTGCCTCAGGTAGACGTAGTCCTCCCGACAGCTCAGACAGTTTCTGTTACCACGACCCCAACACTGGTTACAAGAGGGGTCGCATCGGTCACAAACCATGGTGGTGGTGTTGCCAAAGTGACTGACAAGGAGAGAGGATATCAGTTTAGTTTGTGATGTTCTTTGATGAAAAAGAAGATTTCATTTTGTGTGTCTGTATGTTCTTTTAACCTCTCTGAACAGGTTTCGACGCAGCTGCTTCCCTGCTTGAAGAATCCAGATTTACAGTTGACACACTGCAAACTGTGACGACCAACACATGACTTACAGCTGAAGTGACAGCGCTCACACACACGTTCGTCTTTGTCCTCGGCATAGTAACCCACGGGACACTCCTGCACACATGTGTTGTCTAATGGACACAAAGTTTCATTTAAAAAAAACGAGAAGTTTACATTGGCTGGATAAAAAGCATATCATTTACTATTGCTATAACTTACTCAGTAGGTAGTGTGGCTCGTTGCAGCTGAGGCAGTGGTCTTTGCCCGGTCCAGAACAGCGATGACAGAGTTTGTGACACTGTTGGCACTGCCCATTATGGTCCATGTATGAGTGCAAAGAGCACTGAATGAACCACACACAGTGTCCGCTGGCATCTTTACGCCTGTTGGTATCGCAGCTGAGGCACGATGAGGGCTCGTGGCCTGAGCAGGTCAGACATGACCTGTCACAATCTAGGAAAATGAAAAGCAATGAGACACAGACGAAGAACTCTAGTAGTGATGGAGTAGAGCCTTAGTTTATTTTGAATGATTAATATAAACTTCCACCTGCCCTACCTCTGCATTCATTGGTAGTCGCGTCATAGTAAGTGCTGTTGGGGCACTTAGCCAGACACTCTCCATTGTAACGGACAGCTTTCAGGTTGCGACACACATCGCAGTCATCAAAGCTCGGTCCGTCACAAGAGGCACAATCAGCATGGCAACGCACACACTCCTGTTGCTCCTCGCTGGCATAGTAGCCATCAGGACAATCATCCACACACTTACCCTCATGGATGAAGTAGTACTGAGCACACTCTGGGAGAGAGAAGAACATTTTAATCTCTTCATCCCCTCAAGCAGCCCTATAATCCTCATACTGGCTTGTTCTTCTTATCCACTTTTTACTTCTACAACAAAAAGCAGTCATAAACAAAATGCTTGTTTGTGTTTAACAACGATGCTAACACTATATACATAATCAAAAGAACATATATATTTAGAAAAAACATTGTCATGTCATTATAGGTACTACTACTAATGATACTCTGACATTGACAAATGTTGGTTTTATCTTTCCCCAACTCTTCAACGTCTTCTCTCTAATGTCTTCTGTATTCCTCCATCCTTCTTCTCATCTGATTTTCCTCTGGTCCTCACTTCCTATACCTTCCAATCTTACACGTAAGCTTCATGGCATAACTATTTGCAGTCCAGTGAGCAGAGAACAATCTTTCTGCATTTCCTCCTCATCTTCCTTCTCCTCTGTTCAGCTACTTCATCGCTAAACTAAGTCACCTTTCAAAAAACGCCCCTCTTTAATCCTCCTCTCCAAGTCTTCCATTTATCTACCCTCCACTGCTACACCCAGCGTACTTACTCTTACACAGGCCATCTTGATTGCACTCTCCACAGTGAGCTGGACAGCGACGGCATTCTGTCTCGGTGGCGTAATAACCCTCTAGACAGTGAGACCTGCAGGAGTGGTCCAGCAGCAAGTACTGTTCCTCACAGCTCAGACAGTGAGAGGAGTTTCCCTGGCAGGATGCACACTCTGGGGCACACGGCTGGCATTCACCACCTTGAGGAAACCCTCTGGGAAAGAGAGGAGAGAATGAGGTACCATTAATATATCATGATGGTGTGTGTTCTGCCCCCACATTTCTGTGTGGTAGAATGTAATCGCATTTTCATGCTCGTAGTTATCCCTCCTCTCTTGCCGTAGTTAGTGGCTTGTTGTTTTTGGATTCTAATGAGAGGACACACTGCACATGCTGCACTAACGTTTCACTTCTTCTGTTTGGTAGCCTTGAGAGACCTTAGTCTGTAAGTATTTGTTTATGAAGCATGAAGATATATTCTATTGTATTCTATTTGCCTTTTTAGTATAGCATTCGTGTTGTATTAAATGCTAATCGCGGTAATGTTAAAATTAGCTTAGAAGCTAGCTAGTCGGACATGTTACATGATGGCTATATGCTGAATTGTTGTTTTGTACTCTTGCATGTGTATATGTACAGTTTGTAAGGCCATTTTTTATATTGTGTTTCCACAGTTTTACAAATAAGAAAGATTCTAACTAAAGTCCTGAAACTCTTCTACGGATGCCTGGGTCTTTATTTCACGGATCTACTGTTAGCTATCTGCTAAGCTTTCCTGCATAAAGCAAGAGCAGAATAGTAAAAAGACTAAATACTCAGTCTTCCATCAAACGAAAAGTGATGCAATAACACTGCAGATCATAAATACAGCTCAGCATAGTTTAACAAGCTATTATGGAGGAACATAATGAAGAAAATCCTCTGCTAGAAACATCAGATAGACAGTCTCAATACTCCTGCCATTCCAGACGCTCATCCCAATCTAGCCGTACCTCAACACACAGTTCTACGGTCACCAAAGCAAGAGCTAAAGCAGAAGCTGCCAAGGTCAAGGCTTCATATGCCCAAAGAGAAGCAGACATGTTAATCAAGCAGGCACGGATAGAGGCAGAAGAATCAAAGAGCAAAGCAGGAATTGAAGCGGAACAGCAGCGAAGGGCAGCTGAGTTACAGGCGAACCTCCATGTACTGAAAATTCAGGGCGCTGCTGAAGCAGCCATCGCAGAAGCTGAAATCCTTGAAGCAGCTTTTGAGGAAGAAGGTGGAGGACCATCAATGCAAAATGTGACAAAATTAGCTCCGTATCCATCACCTCAGCGTACCAGCGAATATGTGCAACAACATTCTTGGGACTACGGTCAGCAACAGCACCAACTCACAATACGAGAACCCATCTCTTCATCAATGCGCCAGCCAAACATGGACAACGATGATGTAGATAATCCTGGTATCCACATTGGTAGTCTGGGAAAAGTTAACGACCACACATTCCGAGAATTACCAGCACAACACCAGAGCATGAGCACAGCCAACCTTCAGCAAAGCCATGTGAGCCCTTTGAAGTTCCTCCAAGAAGAACGCCGCCCCCTTCAGACTCACTTTACACCGACTGAAGGTACAAATCACTTCATGCCCTCCAAGGCAACTCCGCATGTTCAGTCAGACACAGCGGACTTAGCCAAATACCTAATTCGCAAAGAAATAGTGAGCTCTGGACTCCAAAAATTTGACGATAAACCAGAAAACTACTGGACATGGAAAGCCTCTTTTGTCAACTCCATCAGTGACCTGAACCTCAGCCCCAGGGAGGAGCTGGACATCCTGACGAAATGGCTTGGACCACAGTCTGCGGAGCAGGCCAAACGCATCCGGGCAGTCAACATCCATAATGCTAACTCAGGACTCCAAATGGTTTGGCAGAGATTGGAGGAATGCTACGGTTCAGCCGAAATGATAGAAAACGCGCTGTTAAAGAAGCTAGAGGAGTTTCCTAAGATCTCAAACAAGGATAATGAAAAACTGAGGGAGCTAGGGGACCTGTTGCTCGAACTAGAGGCAGCTAAAAAAGATGGGTTCTTACTTGGACTATCTTACCTCAACACACCCCGTGGAGTCAACCCCATCGCACTGAAGCTCCCCTATAACCTTGTGGAGAAATGGATCTCGGTTGGCTCTAAATACAAAAATGACTATCGGATTCAATATCCTCCCTTTTGTGTCTTTGTAAAGTTCGTCTGCGACCAGGCTAAGACACGAAATGATCCCAGTTTTGCCGAACTTACCATGGGTGGTTCCATCAGGACAGAGAACCCTCTGAAAAACATCAAAACATCCGTGTCCAGCAGGAAGACAGAGGTTTCCTTGGACGGTGAAGTCAAGCAAAACAACATGGAGAGACAGTCTGAGGATCCAGACAGACTGTGTCCATTACATAATCAGCCCCATCCTCTAAGAAAATGTCGTGGGTTCCGCAGCAAGACTTTAGAGGACAGAATAGCTTACCTGAGAGAGAAACGGATCTGCTTCAAGTGTTGCGCCTCAACAAGTCACCTCGCCAAGGACTGTGACAAATCTGTGCAGTGCAAAGAGTGCAATAGCAACAGACACCCTTCTGCGCTTCACCCTGGGCCAGCGTTATGGAAACCAGTGAACTCTGCTATTAAGGAAGATCAAGGCGGGGAGCAACAGGAAGACGAAACTCCAGAGGTTATGTCAAAGTGCACAGAAGTCTGTGGAGACTCAGTTGGCTCACGATCATGCTCCAAAATATGTTTGGTCAGGGTCTACCCTGCAGGTCAAAGAGAGAAAGCGGTCAAAGCATACGCTGTCCTCGATGAACAGAGTAATAGGTCCTTGGCAAAGACAGAGCTACTCGACCTTTTTGGCATTGGAGCGGGTGCCGCTCCATACATCCTTAAAACATGCTCAGGGGTCATGGAAACATCAGGACGGCGCGCCAGTAAACTCATAGTTGAGTCAATAGATGGCAACGTACAGATCCCTCTCCCCACACTCATAGAGTGTGACATGATGCCTGACGACCGTTCAGAGATCCCCTCACCAGAGATAGCACATCTTTATCCCCACCTCAAGCCAGTGGCGGATAAAATCCCAGTCATCGATCCTGAGGCAGCTATTCTCCTTCTCCTTGGCAGAGACATACTACGTGTGCACAAGGTGCGTAAACAGTACAATGGACCCAACAATGCACCATATGCTCAACAACTTGACCTTGGCTGGGTTATTGTTGGAGAAATATGTCTCAGAGGAGCTCACAAGCCAAGCAGCATCAATGTCTACAGGACCAATATCCTACCTAATGGACGTACGTCTTTCCTTAGTCCATGTGCTAGTGTCATCCATGTTAAAGAGAAAGTTAAGACGACATCAAGTCAGAGTAGTCAAACCTTCGAAGACACAGAGCTCCTGGAGGACGATGATCTTGGAAGCAAAGTTTTTGACAGGACAAAAGATGATGAGAAAATGGCGTTATCTATTGAAGATAAAACCTTCCTTGAAATCATGGACAAAAATGTCTACATGAATGATGCAAACAGCTGGGTGGCTCCCTTACCATTCCGTTACCCAAGGCCCCGTCTCCCGAACAATAGGAGCCAGGCAGCGAAACGTCTCTCTTCTCTGAGTCGCACACTGGAAAGAAAGCCAGGAGTGAAAAAACAATACTTTGACTTCATGCAAAAGATGCTTGAGTCAGGTCAGGCAGAGCTAGCTCCGCCATTGGAGAAGAATCAAGAGTGCTGGTACCTACCCGCATTTGGTGTCTACCACCCTCAGAAGCCAGATCAAATACGGGTGGTGTTTGATTCCAGTGCCAAGCACGAAGGCATCTCTCTCAACGACATCCTCTTGAAGGGACCAGATTTGAATAACACTCTTCTTGGAGTACTTATCCGTTTCCGCAAGGAGTCGATTGCAGTCACAGCAGACGTTCAGCAGATGTTTTACTGTTTCACAGTCTGTGAGGACCACCGTGATTTCCTGAGATTCTTGTGGTTTGAAGGTAACGACTTCACAAAACCAGTGACAGAGTACCGAATGACAGTACATGTGTTCGGTAACAGCCCCTCACCAGCTGTGGCCATTTATGGCTTAAGACACGCAGCGCAAGAAGGACACCAGGAACATGGTACAGATGCTAAGCAGTTCGTCATGAGAAAATCCAAGCTGGCTCCACGTCCTGCACACACTATCCCTCGTTTGAAACTGTGTGCAGCTGTCTTGGCAGTGGAGATTGCAGACCTGATAATGGATGAAATTGATGTGGAGATTCAAACAGTCAAGTTCTACACGGACAGCAAAATTGTACTGGGCTACATTCATAATGCATCCAGGAACTTCCATGTCTATGTGGCCAACAGAGTGACAAGAATCAGGAAGTCCTCTCACCCAAGTCAGTGGCACTACATCAGAACCAACCATAATCCTGCAGATCATGGATCTAGGTCTGTTCCTGCTGCTCTTCTGAAAGACACCAACTGGTTTTCAGGTCCAGCCTTTCTGACAAAACCCAAGAAGGATGAGTTTTCACATCCAGAGATATTTGACCTACTACATCCAGAGACTGATGTAGAAGTTCGTCCTCAAGTTTCAACCTATGCTACAAGAGCTACAGGTGGACTTCTCGGCTCCCATCGCTTTGTAAGGTTCTCCAGCTGGAAATCCCTTACCCATGCAACAGCTAGGCTCATCCAAAAAGTCAGAACCCTCTCCCGAACTTCAGACTGTAGTAGGATAGAGGATGAACTCCTTCAAGCAAGACTCATAATTATGAAAAGTGTACAACAAGACCGCTTCAAAGAGGAAATCAAAAACCTCTCAAAGGGGGACGAAGTCTCAAGACGCAGTCCACTCAAGTGTTTGGACCCAATTGTTGATGACAGTGGTTTGCTGAGAGTAGGAGGCCGAATGTCGGCAGCAGATATGTCCTGGGAAGAAAAGCATCCAATCATCCTTCCCAAGAGTCATCATGTCTCTACCCTGCTGGTAAGACACTACCACGAACAGGTTGCTCATCAAGGACGGCACTTCACTGAAGGAGCAATTCGAACAGCTGGACTGTGGATAACAGGAAGTAAGGGATTGGTTTCAAGTGTGATACACAAATGTGTGACCTGCAAAAGAATAAGAGGAAAGTTAGAAGAACAAAAAATGTCTGACTTACCTGTGGATAGGCTTACCATTGATCCCCCGTTTACTCGTGTCGGACTTGACGTTTTCGGACCTTGGACCATCTCATCGCGCAGGACCAGAGGTGGCCATGCAGAAGCCAAACGGTGGGCAGTCATGTTCACCTGTCTGAGTACGCGTGCGGTGCACATTGAGGTCATTGAGACTATGACAACCTCCAGCTTCATTAATGCTTTGAGGAGATTCACCGCTATCCGAGGCCCTGTGAGACTACTGCGTTCTGATAGGGGAACAAACTTCATTGGAGCTTGCAAAGAACTGCAGATTAACTCAGAAGATCTAGAGTTGAAAGCTCACCTGCAACACAAAGGCTGCACCTGGACTTTTAATCCTCCACACTCTTCGCACATGGGAGGTGTGTGGGAGAGGATGATCGGTGTTGCACGCCGCATTTTAGACGCGATGTTGTTGAAGGAGAACAGTCGTCTCTCACATGAAGTACTGGCGACACTAATGGCTGAAGTCATGGCAATCATGAATGCAAGACCCTTAGTTCCAGTGTCCTCCGATCCTGAGATGCCAGCAGTTTTCACACCCGCAATGCTGCTCACCCAGAAGACTGACACAGTGTCTGCTCCGTCAGGGAAGATGGATCTCAAGGATCTCTATAACAAGCAGTGGAGGCAAGTCCAAAGCCTTGCTGAAACCTTCTGGAGACGCTGGAAGCAAGAATACTTGGCGACCCTCCAGCCTCGCAAGAAGTGGCAATCTGAAAGACCAAACTTGCAAGTTGGAGATGTGGTACTCCTCAAAGACACTCAAGTTAAGAGAAACGAGTGGCCCACAGGAGTTATTGTTGAGACCATTCCAAGCCGTGATGGCAGAGTTCGGAAAGTCAATGTCAGGATCATCAGAGACGGTACCCCTAAGGTGTATTCAAGACCTGTTACAGAAGTTGTACTGCTCCTCAGTGAGGGGACATAGTGGTATTATAAAATACCAGGCGGGGAGTGTTCTGCCCCCACATTTCTGTGTGGTAGAATGTAATCGCATTTTCATGCTCGTAGTTATCCCTCCTCTCTTGCCGTAGTTAGTGGCTTGTTGTTTTTGGATTCTAATGAGAGGACACACTGCACATGCTGCACTAACGTTTCACTTCTTCTGTTTGGTAGCCTTGAGAGACCTTAGTCTGTAAGTATTTGTTTATGAAGCATGAAGATATATTCTATTGTATTCTATTTGCCTTTTTAGTATAGCATTCGTGTTGTATTAAATGCTAATCGCGGTAATGTTAAAATTAGCTTAGAAGCTAGCTAGTCGGACATGTTACATGATGGCTATATGCTGAATTGTTGTTTTGTACTCTTGCATGTGTATATGTACAGTTTGTAAGGCCATTTTTTATATTGTGTTTCCACAGTTTTACAAATAAGAAAGATTCTAACTAAAGTCCTGAAACTCTTCTACGGATGCCTGGGTCTTTATTTCACGGATCTACTGTTAGCTATCTGCTAAGCTTTCCTGCATAAAGCAAGAGCAGAATAGTGTGTGTTCATGTGCAAGTCAAGAAATGTGAAAACAGAACAAGCACCTCTGACAATCCACCACACACACTCCATTGTGGAGGTAGAGCCCACTGCGACAGCGCTGGCACTGCTGAGCATCCTGGCACGTGACACACCCTTTTGAGCAGTCTTCACACTGGCTGGAAGCCTTGTTGGCAAAAGTACCAGATGGACAACGGGACAAGCAGGTCTGATGGGCAGTCAAAAACCGACCTGAAGACAAAGAAAGACAAATCACAGCACTGACGAAAGAAAACAAATGGGCACAAAGATCGTCAGTTGTCTAAAGCTTATTTAAATTTAAGGCAGATTCCTAATCATCCTGTCTCACATCACCATCTAAAGAAAAACATGTACTTTGATGGCAAGTTTGCCTAAAACATTTAAGACAAGCCCACTAAACCTTTTGTAGATTCAGGAGCAACGAAGCATAGAAGCAGCCAATGCTTACCAGAATAGCAGCTGTTGCAGTCCTCCTTCTCTGCAGCAGAGCAAGTCTTACAGGTGGAGTGGCACAGCTCACATTCACCCTGACCTGACGGTGAACAGCAAAAGGAAACCAGCATAAAATATGCAGACATGAAAGAGAGGAGGAAATGAGGGGATGAAAAATAGACTAAAGCATGTGTTGCTGAGTGCCTAATGAAAGATAGAAAATACAAATCTCACTGCATGCTTCACCATTTGGGTTTGATGTTTAAGTGAGGAAAGTTGTAGAAAGTCAGCATCACATTTTACAAGTAGAGACAAGTAGGTAATGTTGACAACTTTTAGTACTTCTCCATACTGTTTCTGAAGTGTGTCTCAGGGCAGACAGCAAGTTGTCTGTCCTTTAAACACTCCCCGTTCTTCAGTATGACTCCGTCCTCGCAGGAGTCACAGTCGTCATATTGTGGCCCTCCGCAGGTACGACAGGTGCGGTGACAAGTCTCACATTCCCGGCTCTCCTCATCCACAAAGAAACCTTCCTTACAGTGATCCACACACTTGTCACCTGGATACACAAATACACATTTTTACTTCCTATATTTACAACTTTTCTTTCAATAATAATTCATCATCTGACACGTTTGTGATAGACGCCAATAGATGGGGAATTTCACTGTAACGTGTACAGTTCTTAAAAAATATATATTCAAACCGAATGCCGATCACAGTTTTGGCAGAAATGTCTATAGTTGACATTCACACCACAACCCAAAGTTATAAATGGTTCAAATGTTTACCAAAGACATAGAATCCCTCTTCACACCAGTAGCACTGGGACTCGTCGCAGATTACACATTGTTTTTCTTCACATGGAGCACACACCATGGTGTCGGTCACACTGTGGGTCCGATCTGGACAGGACTGATGACAGTCTGTGCCTAACCTGATAGACAGACAGAAAGACAGAGAGCATCAATATGAAGACATACGAATATAGGGGTGCAATTCAATGAAACTAAACCGAAGAGACTTACTGGTAGTAACCATCTTCACATTTGAGACAAACTGTTTCCTGCGCCTGATCTCCTGAATCCTCTGTGGTGAAGAGCAGAAATTAAACAAATCACTACCAGATCAGGCATATTGTCATTTCTGGAATGCAATCTCAAGGCAACATGAAAAATTGAGCATATTTGATCAGCCTTGTTATTGTAGCTTCTGTTCAAATCACATTTAAATATGATGTAGCAGTTTTACCCTTTTTGCACAGACAAAACTATCTCACCATACTGAAAACAGTAAAAATGAAATATTAATACAATATTACTTTGGTAGTAAGTGTTCGTGGAAAAATGTATGATCTCTACGGCCAGCGCCGTCATTTTTTTCTAAACCCAGTTTCCTTTAACACCAGCAGGAGGCACTCTGACAACACACAATAAACGTGTTCAGATGCTGTAGAATTTATTGGCACTCACAGATCAATCTTCAGCTGAATGTGATTAATGTAGAACTGGCAAACAAATTTAACCCAGAAGCCATCACAAATGTAAAAGTCAAAGAGTTTCAGTTCATCTCTAACGTCTCATCTTCAAGAAGACAGAAGTCACATGCTGCTGCCCTGTTGTGCTTTGCAGTAAGTGGTGTTTGTGTAGCTTGCGCTGACGGTGTACTTTTGCTGAACAACACAAAAACAAGCATAATGTGAGTGACAGGTTGTGTAAAACACTTGCATATTTGCCGTTAGTGGGTGTTTTATTATTGGAGACCGGGGAACCTAGGCAGGGGATATTAATATTTAATTCAGGTGTGTGTGTGAGAGGCTGCTTTTGTACACAAAAATGGAGAACGTTCATTTTCCCTCCAAACTAATTCACTCCTGCTGTCAATCAAAACCATCCAACCGGTAACTGAGGAAGAGCCACCCTGTCATCCCTGAGTCCAACGATGTCAAAATATCCCCAAGGACAGAAGGAGTGAGAAGGGAGAAGGAGAAGGAAAGGATCAGACAGGAAGCAGAGAGACAGAGAGTAAAAGAGAGATAGGAGGAAGAGAAAGAGATGGAACTAAATAATAAAATGAAAGCCCCTTCTGCAGACTTTCCCCAGAGACATTCATCCTCTCCAGAAAAGCCGCCATCGACCCCCACACCCCATTCCTCTCAGCCTTCTCCCAGCACCCACAACTTAACACTGCACTGGTTTGCACTTCAATGCAGTCGACAAGCCACTACCTGTGAAAGCTATTACTCATACAGAGAGAGACTGGGACAAAGGAAAGGTGGGAGGGACAGAGGAGCTGGAAATCATGCCTTCAGGCTGTGTCTATGTGAAGAGAGAAAATAGCTCCTGCATGAATATTAACTGTGAAAGCCAGGGGAGGGGAGATTTCAACAGAATTTAAACTGGCATACACATCCCAAGTATGCACTTGTGGAATGTGCAAGCACTCATACACACACATTTACAGTCTACATGCACTCACAAGCTACATTTTACATTCACACGTACAAACAATCACACATTAAAGTGATTAGCACTCAGTCTCAGGAATAAGAGGTGATACAGAGACAGGCGTCAAGATAGATGAACTCAGTTTTACCATCACCTCAAATTATCACCGCAGTTTAAGAAAGTGACGTGTGTTTAATAAGAAGTGTTTGAGAAGTGGATTGCTGGTTGAGAAAAACAGAATAGATGTGCGAGTATAATGACGCAAACCCTTCATGACAAAGACAGCTTCTTTGAAGCTCAGATATGAGCTGCATATATCACAACAGCAGAAAACTGGAGATGAGATGAGCGTTAAGTCCAGCTCCACGGTAAAGGAGCTAGAGGAATACTTCTTGCCTGGCGCCTAATATGACCAGTAAAGATCAATCGTAGTTGATATTGAAAAGAAGTAAACAAATCATGGTGCGATGCACAGTATGTGTAAATCATCTTGTCTTGAACACTGATAAAGGTGTCTAGCAACCCTCATCAATGAAATGAAAGAAAAGTGTATTACAATCTGTGCAGCACATAACATCCACTGTCCTTGGACCCTTGATCGGATAAGGAAAAGAACATGTCTTCCTGTAGATGTCTAAAACGTATCAAAAGCTTAGAAAAGCTAAATAAGGACAAAGTGTAAGCATGCACACACACATATTAATTGCCAGACACTACACGTTCTGTTTCATCTTGGCTTTAGCCCGTAGCATCGCGTCACACAGGGCCAATCATCTCAAATATCTAATCAGATGACTGACTTGTTTAGCTGGCAGAATTGTGATTACTAGGAGCAAGTGGGTGGGAGGGAGGCTGTGGTGGGGGGTGAGAGTGGTGAAAGATATTCCACCCAGAATGCATAATGACATAATAACCCCTGTCTCCACCTCAGACTAGTTCAGCACAACAACAACTTTCTATGGTATGTCGATAACCATTTCTGGGAGAAGAAGTGCTCTCGTCTTCATGTGGCTTGTACTGATATGGTGAGGTGCATGAGCACAAGCAAGGAGATTTATACTGATGTTATACTGTATGGTTTACTCTATACGTTTTCACATTTCACAGTGTTTCACAATTCACTAAAGACAAATCTCATTCAAAGCACCCTTCGAAAAAGAGCCTATAGCATACTGTTTTGCTGTATACAAAGGTATGTTGATTTCTGAAGGTACCGGCAGTGGAAATACAAATAATCACCGGAGGCATTTAGCCTGGAGTGGAAAATATTTTAACCCTTTGCGGAATAGATGTCTGCCTCTGACGTAAATTAGATTTCAGGTAGTGTTCCTTGTGGAGAAGATTAACATCAGTCCTGCAAAAAGTGAAACAATATCAGATCTTCTGCACCTGTGGCCTCTTCTATTGGTGTCTGATAATTAAGGAAACCTACAGCTAGTTAAGGTATTGTCTTTGGTTTGTCCAAACGACTTCCCTAATGAATGAGGCTTATTGGAATATATACAATCTTAATTTCAATGATGATGTATTTGCAGTGAAAGAGAGCCTACAGTAAAGAGTGAGGTGCATCAACAACCAATGGCAGCATCATAAGTAAATGTAGCCACCCCACCTCACGACGACACTGTCAACGCATTCAGTACAGTAAATCCTACTTTATTACGAGTTATGTTTTGATTACGAGCTTTTCTGATATGTCACTGTATCTCACTCCTGAGGACTGAAATGATGAAAGTTTTCTCATCTACAGTCAGTTTGACTACAAGGTATAAGATATTGTGGTATGCCGTATAGCTGCAGCCTATAACTGCTGCTGAAGCTATAGTGCACTTGATTTTATATATATTTCTACGCTTTGATCGATGCAGGTGAAAGAGGTAGGAAGAGAGAAAGTGAGGAGTGAGAAGACGATGTGGTGTACTTACTGCGTTCACATTGCTTGCAGCCCTCGTCACAGGGGACACAGTCCTCTTTCTCTGCGTCTGCAACCTCACCTGATGAAAACAACAGATATCAAAATACACACAGGAACACAACACAATGTTGAAACATGTCCATTTTGTAAAAAGTATTGAGTTCATTCTAATTGCTCAATACTGGATGTTGTTTAAAATAAGGTTTTGTAGTTGAGAAAACAAATGACTCACAGCTGTTTTAAGTGGGGTGCAGTATATCTTACAGACACGACAATCAAATTACTACCTGTCTCATAAATAACCATTGTAATGTTATTTTTTTGTCATCAATCAATAAGATGATGCCAGTTTAATGGCGCTTGTCTTATTTTAGAATTACACACTTTGCCATCTTTTACAGTTTAGCTTCATTTTGTAATGTTTATATGCTCAGCTATATTATCTCCATCAATCAATGTGGTTTCATTGCTCTGCCTGTGATACCAACAAAGGACGAGACCTGCCAAATTAATAGCTATAGATACGTTTCACCTACTCCGGAGTTCAAGCAGTCTATGGGGCCTGTTAAGACCTGCCTGCTATATGATAATAACTTCGTCTCATCCTCCCTCTCACATCTTATATCCTCACTTACAAACTTTCATCATTACCCTTCACCTACGTCTCACATTCAAGTTGAAACTCCCCACCTCCACTTATCCTCCTTATCTGAAATATCTCAAAAAGCATCTCATTCAAAGCATATCAGCTCTTTCTCAATCCTCCTTAGGCTGGCATTTACATTTGATATGATGAGATCAAGTGTGATGTGTTCATCTTTACAATCTCCCTGAGGACATTAAATAGATTCAGCAAATGTTCTTTAGTTGAACAGGAAGTAGAAGCAAGAACGCATCAGCACTGACTGTATTTGTCTGTTTGGGCATTTTCATTGGTTTCTTAAAGAAAAATGTTGAGTTTCATACAGTATTCCTTCATTTCTATAATTAAGAATACCCTAAAATACCTGAATCACCCCATGGACACGTTTTATTTCATTTCATTCTATTAAATTTGTATACACCTTATATCATTGGGCAATGAAATATATATGTGTTGTAAAATGACAAATGAACCTTGTAACCTTAAATCACTTATCAGTTAACTTCAGAAGCTTAGAATTCCTCCCCTGAACTGCACATTTCACACCTGGCTCTAAAATCAAAGCATAGTATCAATGTGTACTAGTTAAAAGAAGCCAATAGTTTCTTATTCTTTGGTCAATCTATGCATGTTCTACAATATATGCAATTGTGGCTAGGAGACCTGGGTGTTGGCATATTTTGTATTTTAATTTCAATACTTTCTTTAAAATAAGATCAGTGATCTTTATTGCTACATGTTCCCTGAGGTGGTGTCTGCCACATTCAGCCAAGCTCCATGACAGCGGTGCTGAGCAGCATCTATCATAAAATCTTTCCTAAACTCTTATTATTCAACATGAGTGAGGTGACTTTTTTTAACCATGCTTATTGTTTGTGATACATCATGACTCAAAGTGGTGGGCTTTATCATAGTCACATTAGTAAATAAGCATGTCTTAAGTCTTATGAGGTTCAACCAGCATCTCTCACCTGCACTGCACTCCAACGGGACACACTGGCCACTTCTGAGCTTGTGTCCTGTGCTGCAGTGGAGGCAGTGATCTGCCGATGAACAGATGATGCAGTCTGCAGGACAGGGTTCACACCGTCTTCTTGAAGAGTGGAAGAACCCCTCTGGACAGACATCCCGACACTGACTCTGAAAGAGGTACCTGGCCACATCAAACTTATCTAGATGGAGAAAGACAAGAAAATGAAATATGTACAGGAAATGTTGTGAGGGACAAAACAGACATGCAGCTGTATTCAAGACAGTGAATCATACGCATGTACACAAACACAGAAACAGCCTATAGACTGTCCCTAACTCATTATATGAACATTGAATGGTCACACAGTTACAGCACACAAAACATTTTTACTGAAGGTCTGAGAAGTTTTTTGAAAGTGTCTATACAGATGTTTTTTTTTGTCATAAATATTCATGGATACAGTTATACATACACATGTTCATACATGCATATAGAATGCAGGTATTCAAAGTGAGGCAATGTAAAAAAAAAAATTAAATTTAGAGTCCATGGTTTCCATGTTGCGCATGTGAACTTTTCCCTTTTGGATAATTTATTTTAATTTATGTTTATACATTTTTCCATATTTTTGGGCTGATAGGCCAGAGAAGATTAATTTCATTCAGACTTGATCCGTAGTAGCCAAGATGGTCAAGTTTCATTCTTGAGTTTGGATTTCACCAATCCAATTTAAGCTACATAGTTTCTTGACATGACTTTAGTTAATTCAATTAATTACAATTAAATGAATAAATTAAAAAGTAGTTTTAGCCACTTGAATACACTTTTTTGAATATCAAACGCTTTTGTGAGCCCTAAAAAGTTTCATATTGAAAATATTGAAATCACCCACTGGCATTTGTAATGAGACTTAACATAAACACTACATAAATTAAGATACATGTTTTCAAAGTAAAATATTTCAATGATATGAATTAAATGGTATTTATATTTTACCTTGAACTATTCAATTGCTTTTAAGATTAAAATCCTTCTGCTAAGATTGAAAGCCTGTCTTTGCTTCCATGAAAATGAAAGAAACTTCTATACTTCTGTGTGACTGTATTTTCAGGCATGTCTTGGCTTGTGTGCTTCCAGTATTTTGAAATGGACACTTTTGATTTATCTGACAAGCTATCATTTTTCTTCACCTCTTCCTTGTTCTTTTAATGCTCCTTTTTGTAGCTCTTTTATTCTTTCCCCCCTCTAGAGACAGCAGGGGGGGGAAGACTCTACATTATAATCAAAGGTCAGTATCAATAATTGTCTGCTCAGTATGTACCAGTATGCGTGTGTGTGTGTGTGTGTGTGTGTGTGTGTGTGTGTGTGTGTGTGTGTGTGTGTGTGTGTGTGTGTGTGTGTGTGTGTGTGTGTGTTACTGGCCACGATAAGAAGGGTTGTTTTGACAGAGAAATGACACAGGGAGAGACAGATGGAGGGTTTCTTCATGTTATTATTGTTATGTCTCAGTAAGCCTCAGACAGACCAGCAATTAAATGGAACCACATTTGCAAACAGTCTGACAAACTTGCCGGCTAATTGAGTGTGTGTGCACATGTGAGGGTGAGAGAGAGTGTGTGAAGCGGAAATCTGGTGTTAATCTTCTCCTTGGCTGTCTGGTATCTTAAAGTGGGTGTGTAGGTGGGTGTGTGCGTAACATAATCTTCCCAGTGTAAATACATTAATTCTGACAGCCATAATACCGTCTGTGACACTGTGATAAACACAGTTATTACGACCACCTTCAAGTTGATATTTCTTCAGCTGTGAGCCTCTAATGATGTTCGGTTTTATCATATCAATTGTTTTCACACTAATGAATAAGGTTTGTTTTTTTGTATCGGCTTCACAAGATCCTAAGACCATGAAAGAAGTAAGAAACATTAAAGTAAGAAAAATGACTCATCAAACGTAGACACAGCTTGTCCTTTAACTGAGCTAAACCCTGAGAGATTTGCAGTGACCTTTGCATGAGGATACAAACAAATGACTGATTCCTTCTTTTAGCACATCAGCAAGCCTTGGCTGAATTACTGCTTTAATTAGATTAATTTACCTTTAGAGGATTTATAGTGGAGGCTGGCACAAATGAGCCTTGGCTTGATCCATGTGATGTCACAAAAAAGCACGATTTCACTTACATTCCAGTCACAGCTAGATCGATGGGTTTTTAAATGAACGCCAGTGCACCCTTGCAAAATGCTACCTGTGTTGCTTCAAAGGCTAAGAGCGTGCAGGTTTGGTATGACGGGAAAGAAAGAAATGAATTGTTCAAATATGTAAGATCGTTTTATCTGCAATAACTGGTCCTGTCAGTTAAAGTCACGCAATTGTGATTTACTTATTAGGAATTCTTTTTGTGTGTGTCATTATTTAACAAGGTTAAAAGGAATAGTGGTTTTCATCTTGATCCAGGTTAGTGTACCTATGTCACAGCTGGTGCAGTTGTCAGGTCCCTCATCAGTACACTCATGGCAGGTGTGGTGACAGAGATGGCACTGCCTCCCCATGGCATAACGCCCCGTCTGGCAGCGGATTTCACAGCGTCCATCATCAAAGAACCTGTAGGTAGGGATGTGGTTAACAATGAACATTACACACTAAGCCTCAGCCACTGCAAATGTCTTCATTTAAAATAAGAAGCAGTGCAAACTGACCAAGAAGCTAAAGAGACTATTATAAGTCACTCATTTTAGAATAGACCTGAAAAAGATTGCAGTAACAAGAGTTCTTGTAATAAGCTGCTTTCTATATGTTTATAAGGTTGTTTGAACTATGTCAGGTGGATGTCAGTGGTTCTCACCGTGTAGTAGGGCAGCTGGAGCAGTCCTCGCTCTCTGGACCCATGCACTGTAGACAGGTAGCATCACACAGGTGGCACTTTCCATGATGACTCAAGTACTCTCCTACAGACGGGGGAGCGATAGTGAACAATACATTTCATCATAAAGCGCTTTATTTCTATTTGTTTACCTGCTTGTGTATGCTCACTTCTTTATTTTTTGCTTGAGTGACTTGTGTCCTAGTTGCAGCAATTATATCCAACAGTCAGTTGTTATTGTTTTCATTTCCTTGAAGGTCCAGCTCATTATCCTCTGGCTTCTGGCATATCCCGCACAATAACAGTTATATCTCGTTTTGTTATCATTTCCTCTCTATCTTGTTTGTATGTTATGTGCAAATGCATTTCACAGGTTTGAAAACATCTTTGAAAATGTCAAGTTTGAAAATGTCAGTCAGGCATACTTTCTAATTGCTGAGTGCTTTTAGAGTAGACAGAGGTATGATTTGGATATGAGATTGTTTTTTTGGTCCCTTATGAGCTTGAAGACAAGGTGAAGATTCCCAAAATAACTCAAGATTTAAACAAACACAGATTATGACTGATTGTCATCACGAGCATGACGATACAAAACCTCTACTCTACAGATAACAGAAACATGTAGCATGTTGTTTTTCACTCAACAATAAACCGTCTTCCTACAGCCCTATGGCCACATCCTCCACTGCTGAAAATGTGTGTAGGTTTTGGGAGGTTGGAAAGTTTCTGTTGCAAAATGGAGTCCACGCTGGAAATGGAGTTTTGGGCGCCAGCAATCTTAACACCTGGCAAAGCAATTGTTGAGTCACTGACATTGATCGAAAGCATTATTACACTCCAGGTAGATATATAATTATCATTCCACAATATGCAGAAGTAGAATTCATACATTGGACTTGTGACATCATAAACTAACCATGTTTACTAAATAATCTTATCTTAAGCCGCATGAATACGTAAACTTTGCTCACATTCACCCCAGGCACACATAATATGTATATAAGCTATTGTGCACAAAGTTGCAAAAGGATTGAGTGAGAAGTTCCAAAAAACCCACCAACCTTCAGCCTCACACTTAGCAACATTGAAAAGAGCCATAACAAAAGAAGCATAAACATTGTCTACTATCCCACCTTTGTATTAGACAAAGGTGACAGACACAGGCTCAGGCATAAGGATGGAGCTGTGTGGTGTTTGTGTGTGTGTGTGTGAGCATCCTTCAAGGAAGTGGCGAGATTGTCTGTGCTCTCTGGCTCTCTGTGAAAAGCGCAATTGTTCCTTTCAAAACAAAAGAGCTTCTTTGTGTACAAACACAACAGGCGGTGGCTTCCCATTCAGTAAAGCTCTGCTGAAAACATTCAAACAGCCCCCAAATAAACGCCGTCACTCTCCCTCACACACACACACACACACGCACACACAAATTGTCTCCCTGTCTTTCTGTTTGTCTCCCCCTCACTCACGCACACAAACAAACAGGGAGCCAAGTTCTCAAGGGACGGAAAGCCGCACAACTCCACTCAGCAAAAGCAGACACTGTGGACTCCCACTGCCAGACGGGAGAAGAATGGAGCGGAGAAGAAAGAGAGCCCGTCACTCAGGGGAGGAAAACTTTTCCTCTTTTATGGACTTAGCTGACCTTGTGAGGACATTGACAGTCTACTCTGTCAGGAGAGAGAGAGCTCTGTTGGCAGATATCACACTGACATCCACCACACCTGGTCCTGAATAACAATTCCCTGGCCCTTTCACCTCCTGGTACCTGCACATACTTGGTCCAAGAAAGCAGGAGAAATTATATATTCAATACATCCCGCAAGTAGTCAAGAGAATATAAACCACATTGCTTATCTAATATTGTGTATACATTAACACAGGTAGGTGTTTCTTGTGCTTGACCTGTGAGGAAATTTGTCCTCAGTATTTTAACCATCCAAACAATTTGTAAGCCAATGCCTTGTTCAAGGGCAGTGTCAGAATTATCACCAAATGATGTCTTTTGGAGTGGGAAGTACCTAAAGACAAAACCCCCATACTGATAACCACTGAGCCACAGTGCTGCTTGCCCATGAGCTACAGCGGGAGAAACTAAGATTTTATTTCACATGCCCCCCCCCCCACATGATTTAAGTGCCAGCAGTTGCCAAAAAATGGCGTGATAATGTTAACTATGGTTACAATCAGCACTGGAGAAAGCTAAGTGCTGATTGTAAAGAGGTGCAACAGAAACAATTGTTTCCAGAACGTTTTTTCCTCACACAAACCCTATCATGCAGAGTTTGTGTATCAATAATAGTACTGGTCACAGTTGGCACTCGACACCTGTGTATGCGAATAACGCAGTTAAATCACTTACACTTCTTCAGGGTGCAAGAAATGAATATGACAGCGTAACCTTCACAGCGTCAATGAGCTCTAGAAAATAATAAATCTAGCAGAATACATTTACTCAAATGTTAGGGCACGCCGCAGCCCTTTGCTGCATCTCGTCCCATGTCTCCCCCTCTCCTGTCTAATATCTATCTAAAATATAAAAAAAGATCCTGCTGTTACATATTTGCCAATGTTATACATAATATACCAGTTCTACAGCATGTATAACAATAGACATAGAACAAAATAGACAGTTATATGTATGGGGGTGACAGAGAGTTTGGCTTTAGTTACTTATAAAACACCTATTTGAGTATCTAGAATGACTGAATAGTAGCATTGACCTATTTCTGTGAAGGCTGATGAATGTTCTATATTATTACTTATACTACCATCATCACTATATACTGTGTCTAATGGGTTAAAATGCAACTACCCATAATAAGCATAATTGGATCGGTTTCCTCCTAAAACAGAACTGATTCTGTGATAGTATATATTTACATTATTTGAATTATAGCCTTGGAGTTGTTCATATCTACTGCTACAATATAAATAGCTGCTGTATGGCAATAAAAGAAAAAGAGTAACTCAAAATGAAGTTCGACATTCAGGCGTTGCACCTATAATAGAGCAGCAAAACCTTGCATCGCTGACCCGTTTTTAACTTCCACCTAATTGTCAGTGCACGCCTCCCTTTAAGTGCCCTGCCTCAGGCAGATTCTTTTAATCAATCTGATCGAGCGCTGAAAAACTGAAAGTGTCTGAAAGCAATGATCTGAATTTCAATGATGTTTTCCCTTTCAATGCTTTATAAAATGGAATTAAAAAAATAGAGTGAAAAGAAGAAACCTAATGTTCTGGAAAGGAAGTGAGAAACTGGTGAATGAAAATGCTAATGAATGAAATATTTCTGATTAATACACTGTCAACATAATCAATGAAAACTGAAAAGAAAACAAAAACATGAACAGATTAAACATTTTAATAAGAACACTTAAGTAAAAAAGATTTTCAAAACTAGGACTTTGAGTAACATTAATAATGCATTGTCACAGATATGTCACAGGTAAACAATAAAAACAGCTTTTATATGAGGGGTGTGTGTGTGTGTGCGCATCTACTACCACACAAACTAAAGTCAATTCAAGTCATCTTAAACAATGACCAAAAATAAGTTTTTGTTAACCAAAACAGGGGAGTCATCAATCTTTATTACAAATCATCAGGAACCATAACCAGTTGACAGTACAACAATTCATCTAACACTGTAAATGCTCATGGTGCAGGTGTGAAAACCCACACAATTAGAATAAGAATCTTAAACATTATATTTGCTGTTCTTTATCAGAAACCAGCACCACCAGAATAACCTTCTAGTTTCATCAGGTAAGGTTCCCAGACAGACGGGAGGAGAAACCAGACATCTGATGTCTGTTGGCTTGAACACGAGTACAGTTGTGGCTCAATATGATTTAACATTTCAGACACATTCCTGGTTCTGCAGTGATGCTGTCGGTTCACTTTGAGTTCAGACAGATATAATGTAAATAAGAAAAATTGATTGACTTGTTTGTTTTCAGATTTTTCTTGGGTTGAATGAACATAAAGTTCTACTCCCAAATGTATTTAAATATCTACATTTTGAACCAAATCCCTTCTCTGAAATAACTGAACGTGAAACCTCCACAGCTCTTGTTTTCACCACATCAGCTTGCTGTCCGCCTGGCTGTCGGAGACCTTTACCTTTACCATTTACATGATGACGACAGAATATTGTCTGTGCCGATCTTTGACCTTCTGTGTTGAAAGTGTAGAGCAATAACAGCCGATATGCATTGCCATCAATAATGGAATGGATAATGGAATGCCGAAGAGTAGAAATTCTAAAACTTTATTTGAGAACAGTAACATGTAGGGATGCACCGATACAGATTAAAAAAAATAACTATTGGAGAAAATTCCCTTTTTTTCAGGGTTACATATGGCATGTGGAAACCAACAAACACATAGAAGAATTGAAGTTCCCTGTCACAAATATGAGTTATATTTTTTATATTTTATGTAGTGACAACAAATGTTTAATTGTTCTGTCACAGTAATGGATGGAATCAATAGTCAGTTTTGGGCAAAAGTTTAAAATCCAGAATCTGCATCATGAGTGAAAAATGGGCATTGGTGCATCCCTAGTACCACAAATTCATTATACCTCACTGCAGCGTTTCCTTCCCTGCAGAAAGCTCCGGAAGGAATGACTATCGACTTGTCTTCTCGTACCTCTGGAATGAATCAATGCTGTCTGGGCTTACATTAAGAATTAATGGCATTCTCCTACGCACACCAATAAAGACAAACACACACACTATTCAGGGCAGGTTTATGTTTTTCAATAAATGAAATTAGGTGATTTTGGTTAGTAACGTGCATCAGTCTTGAAATACGGTGACACTGTAGTATCTAACTTTAAGTGGTGGCTGATTTATGTGTCTGAGTTCATGTTTATTAGTCTATGTGTGTGGTACATATGTTTCTTTGCGTGAGTGTGTATATGACTGAGTGTGTGAATTTGTCTTCCCTCCTCTACACAGCCAAAGTCAGCCCAGACAGACATTATTTTCACATTACTGAGTGAGCTTTTTTTTTCTTTTCTTTGACGTATATTTACAGGCAGAAAAACCAGGGCCTTTCCTACTGTATATTCACTTTCCATCTGTTTATCGTTAACACTGGAAAGAGAGGAGGAAGAGGAGCCAAAATAAAAATGCACACAGACGTATTCAGAGATTCACAGGCTGAGTGGCTCCTGTTTTAAACTATGCTTCCTACACTGGCAAAAAAAAGAAGGTTCAATTATTTTGGCATCGATGCTTTGGTCACAAAATACCGACACTTTTATTCTTTTGTTTGTTTTCATTTGCTTGTTTGTTCTTGAAATAAGTCCCAGTCATTTTACACCCTGACCACATGTGTGTGTCCCAGTACAGAAAAAAAGGTAGGTTTGTTGTAGTCCTGTCATCGCACCTCCGATGCAGTCCCTTTAAGAGGCACAGATTCTCTTATAAATTATGTGACTGTGAATGAGTGGGCAGGGGGGGTTGAGAAGGAGGGGTGCCCCCTGTGCCCCCACATCCCCCCCGCACTCCCTTTACGCCCATCGAGTACGTCCCGTCAACCCTTTTGCGAGCACGTTCTGCAGCACAGTTGCTGCAGCACTTTCCTCTGGCAAAGATTGTTCTTTTTAACGAGCACGCAGAAACTGCCTTCCGCCCAAGATTCTTCATTTGCTTTCCACAGACCAGGAAGAAGAGATGTAAGGGGAGTTTGGAAGGAGGGGAGGAGGGAGGGGAGGAGGGAGGGGAACATGCACATACACATATAAATGCATGTGGAAACACACACAAACACACACAGGGCAGAACCATTAAAAATGATTGAATGGCAGGTAGAGCAGTGTGATTGGTCAGGAGAGGGTTCAGGTGACAGGAAGAGTTTTTTTGATCCAATCACAGGTGATGTTCATCAAGGTGGAAAATGATTGTTGTCCAGTGGAGAGATTGGATCCACGTCGGGAGAGAGGGAAATAAAAATAAAATAAAAACAGAGAGAGAGAGAGAGAGAGAGAGAAAACAAACGTCACACAATTAGCAATTTGAAGATTTTTGAAATTCACAACTTGGTGTATCAAAAGTAAAGTGGACCACCAGTCTGCAAAAACTGTAAGCCAAATATTTAATTTATCATCAGCCACTTTTGAGCTTTGGTTTAGGAAGGTTTGAAACAGACTGAGTGTGCACTTTAAGTAAAGTACTCATCATCAACAGAAAGGTCTCACAGTAAACACATTATCCTCAGAGCTTTATCTCATCAAAGGCTGGAAGACTTTTTGGCCATGGGTTCATTTTAACTAGAAGATCATGGCTGGACCAGCAACTCACACACTGCTGTCGAAGCCTCATAATCAGACCATCACCTCAGCCAGTTAGTGAGAAACGGGAATATTTACACTGCAAGAATCGTAAGCCAGAGGAAAAGAAAATACCATAAAGGAAAGACTAGACCATAAAGTACAGCAATGAAATAAAGAAAATGCAAGCAAAGAGCAAGTCAAAAATCAGAAAATGATTGTAGATGAGCAGATTATATGGAACACAAAGGGTTAGGGTGTATGTAGAAGGTTCAAGAAACCTTTCAGACAAAGCAGTGGCACAAAGTACAGACAACCAAGAACAGAGTTTACAATAAAAAAAAACAAAAGTGAGTGAGTGAGCGAGCTTGTAGTCCCAGAGAGATTTTATATTAGTAATATGTAAAACATGAATGAGACCTTTAGATGAAGCACAAAAGGCAAAAGCAAGGACAGACTGCCCTCCTGCTTTCAGGCAGTCTGATTCAAGAAGTTAGTACCAAGCAAACAAATTATAAATAAGGTCATAGGTAAATCCTTAGCTTTTACTTAATAGAGTTAACTTCTGCAATCATTTTTCATATCCTGCGGGATATACTAATTTAATTCATCTTGGAATGCAAAAGAGTCTCAGGGAGAGTTGAGATGTAAATGTGCACCTCTGAGGCCTTTGGCTCTTTGATTGGCTGGGATTGTTTAGACCACAATATATGTACTTATGCAATTATTCTGTAAAACACTGTTGTGAAGCCAATTGCACTATAAAGTATTTTTTTCTGCTGTGAATCTGTCCAAATCAATGCTCTTGCTGGTTTAAGCCTTTTCAGAGATTTCACTCTGGACCATACTAGTATGCATTATGACTAAACGCTGCCTGTGAGAGGCAACGAAAGAAGTATGAAATAAACACATTGAGGCCATCTTGTAGATAAGAAAGTTGTCAAACTCACCATCTTTGCAGATGGTGCTGACCACACAGGCTCCTGCCTCCAGATTGTAACCACTGACACAGCTGCTGCAGTTCCGTTCACCGGGCCCCGAGCACTCGTAGCAGCTATGGTCACACCTGTCGATGGGTGTATAAAGATTTAGATGCCAGTCTATGCAGCACTAT